>WUJK01000001.1:3165000-4365000 GCA_011317545.1 Coniella vitis
GTCATGCATGCGGTAAAAACAGTGCGGTGGACGAGCAGCTTGACGGGAATGATGGGCTCCGCCTTGTGACTCTCCCAGACAATGAAGCCAACAAGCAGGACAAGAGCCAGCGGAAGCGTGGTCAGGACAAGCGGGTCACTCCACGCTACGAGGTTGCCGCCAGCGTTGAGACCTAGCAGCAGAATGACGAGGAAGGACATGATAAGGAAAGCTCCGACAAAGTCAATGCGTGAGAGCGCTGATTTGCTCGACACCTTGGGCGGAACCCTGACGAGGAAGTAAACGAGCAGACCAGAGACGGCCACAACAGGTACCTGAACCAGAAACGCCAGCCGCCAACCCCAAGATGAGGTGTCGTTGATGAAACCACCAAATACGCCGCCAAGCATGGCGCCAGAGCCGAAGCAGATATTGCCAATACCCTGAATGACACCCCTCTTCCTGAGCGGCACCAGATCAGAAGCCAGAAAGGTCGATATGGACATCAGACCTCCGCCACCGATTCCAGCCACGACTCGACCGAGGATCATGACCTTGTCGCTCTGCGCAAGACCACAAATAAGGTTTCCAGCCGCAAAGAAGACATTGCTAAACAAAAGACCTGGACCACGTCCAAAGATGTCCGTCAAACGCCCCGAAATAGGCTGGCAAGCCGCGTTGGCGATCAAATAAGCAGCCGCCAGCCATGACAGCAAGCTAAGCGACTTGAACTCGCTGGATATGGGCGCGGACAGCGTCGCGATGATGGTCGTGTCAATGGCGCCCAGGAAGACGCCGACGTATGCGCTGCTCAGCGTGATCCACAGCCTGGTGCCCGAGATGTCCGGCACGAGCACAGTTTGCTCCTCTTGGTCCGGTGTGGTCCTTTCTTGGCCGTCTTGCGCATCGCCGTTACTTGGTGGGTGCCGCTTCTGCTGGCCGTGCAGCAACGGGGTTCTCTCGTCGCCTTCACCATGCCCAATGGGTTGAGTCTGGGCCCGTTCAACGGCGAGTGTGTCGTCTTCTGAGCTCATTTCTGGCAAAACGTGACGAAGCTTTGGTGAATCTTGACACAGCTTGTAGAGGGGGTGATGGAAGGGCTCGAAGCAAGGTCAGAAGAGTATTTATTCCCTTCAATTTTGCCCGGCAATGACTGCAACCAAATCCGGAGATGGTGGAATTATCTAAGAGCTTATCCTCCGATAGCCGGCCGCCTCACCGCGGAAGTGGTTAATAATGGATGAGGTACCTCATTCGCCAATGGCCTTTGCTTCCTGGTCCAACGATTCATCTTTTTCTGGGAAAATGGTATTACATATGGAGCTGCGTGTGGCTTGCGAGGGCTCGGTTCCCTGCGGGAAATGCTTGACATCATCAAGTATTAATATGGTTGTTTCTGTAAAAACTGAAAGTACCCAGTCTAATGGGGTACTTTGACATGCGCTATTCTAGCGCTTAAGAAGCTTGTATATCAGCCGACATGTACATAGCACTTTGGTAATTTTAAGCCTCTAGTATATTGGATATGAGAATCGACATTATGTCTCTCGATTTCGTCTCTACCATAATCACAATCCGGATTTTCGAACAGACAAACTATTCCAAAACTTGCTACGTATTTGCTGTCAAAATACTAGCATCGGCCATTCTTTTTTGCTCATTCATGCCTTTGAAATTCTACCCGTGGTGTCTTTGCGTGCTGCATAGGATAGAAGCGGTATACCAATACTGTTAAACATCACCATGGCAGCATCAAGAGACGCATCGCAAACCATATTATCACTATCCAGACGTTGGATTTTTAGTATGACATAAAAGGTGGTGATAGTCATGTGTTTACTGTATGTAAGAATTACCTGTATATTGATAATATACTTGACACGTAATTAATTGGGCCTCCCTCCCTTGCGCAATCGAGAAACCGCAACTCGCAAAAGCGCACAGCGCAGAATGGCAAAGCGCAGAAGGAAAAAAAGTATCGAGACTTTTCACAAAAAACTCCCCATCTCCATCTCCCATCTTACTTTGAACCTTCCTCCTCCTCCTCCCACTTCCCACCCTTCACACCATACCGCCAACCCAGATACCCAACCGTACCCACCACACTCCCCAACCCAGCCGCACCGATAAGCTGCACAACCTTCATCGCCCTCCCTCCACTACCACCACCAGCCACACCAGCAGTCACAAGCCCAGCAGCCGTGCCCCCCAACGCCCAATCGTCACACTCCACCTGCCCGCGATTCCCCAGCAGCCGCCAACTCCGATCCCGCCACGGTGCCCCGGCCGGCTGTGTGCAGGAGGAGAACGCCGAGGGACAGCGGCGAGTGCCGGCCGGCCGGTGGGTCGGGACGACGAGGTGTCGGTAGAGCTTGTGCGCGCCGTAGCTGGCTATGCTCAGGGCGGCGCCGGTGGTTGCGCCGCGGGCGAGACAGTGGACGGTGAGGATGGTGTGTGCGGGGGGTTGGTCTTCTGCGTACTCTGCGGTGGGGAAGAAGCGCGACATGGTGGGTGATTTGAGAAGTATGTGTAAGGTGGTTTGTAGTGCGAGTTTTGGAGGATGAAGAAAGAAGAAGAAATAAAGGAGGGAATTTGGGATAAATATAAAAAGAAAAAAAAAAAGAGTTACAGAACGGTTCGAGCGATGATGACAGCTCCTTGCTCCTGGTCTGGTAGATCCCACTGTCGATGTCAAGATGGGTTTGTATCAAGGTACACGCATATAGCGATCATAAAAGGTAAATACTGCTGCGCTCTTCTTGTCTCTGGTGTTTCTCCCTGACTGCATATATACCGAATCATGGGATCTCCATGATAAAGGCCAGCTTCGATAGACTTCAAGCTGGTCTGACGGCCTTGCCTAAATCGTACGTAGCGTGAGGACCAGCGTTAGCCTGCTTAGCGATGGGTTAGCACTTTTAAGTAGCTCTTGGGTATCAGCTTACATCCTCGAAGGGCAGATTGGGACGTGGTTGGTTTTGTAGGGGTTTGGGCCACTTGCTATCAGAGCGAACCATGCAGACTAACACTTGCGGGCAAGAATGCAGAGAAAAGACAAGTTCCGATTCCCACTTTGATGTATGTTCAAAAAGATCAGGTACTTGAGGAGAGATTGGCTGATAAGAGCCATGACGTATTTGATGCTTTTGATAGTATGTTGATATCACTTCTTACAATGGCCCAACAACATCAAGTACAAATTCTTGAACATCAGTGAGAAATGCTTCCGGTTGTTCCAAAGCAGCAAAGTGCCCGCCCTGGCAGACCCATTGTGTAAGTTCAATGTCAAGAAGGACAGTTTCACCGTGGTCGAGCACGACCCTAAACTTACTGTATACTGGTCTCTACGGAACTTGATCATCGGATACCGCTTGGTCCATGCCTTTGGTAACACGTAAATATCCCGGAACGCCGAATACCCCACAGGTTTCGACTCGGACATTGGCGGTAGCCCTGGGTTCGCTGTACCAGGGAGAGTGCTCCGGTAGGGCCAGGCGTTTCGAGCAATCGATGAGGTGAACCAATACAGACTGGTAAACAGGAGGATGGTGTCAAGCGGGAGGTCCGTGTCAGACCACTCTATGAACTTTTCGCCAACCCACGCAAGTAGCGCCAGCGGGCTGGCGGACATGGCGAGGCCAACAGTTGCCGGGCGCGTCATGTTTTCCAATGTGTAGCCCGTGCCCTTTGCCAGCCACGTCCTGAACTTGGACAGATATTGTACTTCTGAGGCATCGAGGTCTTCTGTGTCGCTCAAGTCGAACTCGGGCAACATGGTGTTCACTGAAAAAAAAAAAAAAAACGATTGGGTCAGCACACTCGAGAAGACTCTGTTGAGGCAATTCAATGTTAAGAAACCCAAACCCACCATGCAGTGCTTTGCACTCGTCATGGTTTGCGTTTAGTATTCTCGAGACCATATAGCCCACATCACCTCCCTGAGCAACATAGCCACTCCCAAAGCCAAGTTCAGTCATCAGCTTGTTCATGATGCGTGCAGCGTCGTAGCCTGAAAAGTCGCGGTCTTGCGGCGGTCCAGATGACAAGCCAAAGCCGGGCAGAGATGGAACAATAGCATGAAAAGGCAGTGTTTCGGCCGTGTATCTGCTTCGTAGAATATCTAGCATGGGAAGGAATTCCAGAAACGCGCCGGGCCAGCCATGCAGGAAGATCACGGGTACGGCATCCGGCTTCTTGGAAAAAAGTGCGGCAAAATGGAGTCTGATCGGCTCGCCCTCGCCATCCTGGATGGGGACCGTGTAGTGTGGAAACGAGTTGACATGGGCCTCATGTATTCGCCAGTCGAACTTATTCAACCAAGCATTCTTTGCCTGGATCAGCCAGTCGCGCGTCACACCCAAGTAGTGGCCCTGCTCCCGCGCTACAGCGCTATTTTCCCAGGTCGGAGGCCCGATAGGCGAGAGTCTCAAGAGCGTCTTGAAGTCGGCGATTTGGGATTCGGAAATGTGAAGCTTGAAAGCTTCTGGTTTTGCAGAGGCACCTGCTGGAATCACGTCAAAGCCGTTGTGGTACGTCATCTTCTATCACCAGCCATAAATCGGAATATCGATGGCCTCTTTTGTTGGGCAGAGAAGAGGGGCAGGCCCTCTTTTGTATCCAGGCATGAGCCTCACGGATGCGCTGGCGAAACGGCCAGCAATATGCATGCCGGTAAAGATGGCAGAGGGAAATAAACCAGGTTGCGTTCAAACACTTGCACCGCGAAAAACAGCTCCTGAAACGCCATATTGGGCTCTTGTGCCGTCCAGTTGCCTGGATTGGCCAACCACAGGCTCCCGTGTCGCACTCACTGGGCTTACCGTCCACCGGGTTTAACAATCGGGGCCGAGCGACGGGGCGGAGTTTTAGTATGTGCCGTGAGAAGGATTTGTCCGCCCATTATGCACGAGGTGACTGGATCCAGGCAGCTTGCTCAAGTCGCAGGACTGTGATGCTTTTTGAGGTATAACTATGTAAGACCATCTTCGTCCTCGGCACAGGGACTCGGCGCTCCCATTCGACGCAGAGGACGGACTCACAATGGTATCCATAGGTTGCTTTAACGAACATGGCTCGCAGGATTATGGTGTCACGGCAGCGACGCAAGGCTAGGCCAAAAGTACAAGCGAGCCAACAGGCCCTTTCTGGAGTCGGACCAAGCACAAACTTGGGCAAGCCTCGAGTCATCTGGTTCGCCGCACGAATGTTGTCACCGGTTCAAGTGCCGACGGTGCCCAGCCGGGGCCGGAGCCGAGCGGCAGGGCGGAGGTTCCACCGGCGAAGCAGGGTCACGTGGAAGCTAAGCGTAGGCTACGGCATCCATCGCCCTGCCAAAGCGATGGAGGGAGCCCGACCGTCGTGGGCATTGACAGGTTCCCTGGTTCCCTGCAAGCATTGCGCGTCTGGCGCGTCTCTGCTTGAAAATTCATAAGTCAGAAATGGAATTTGTGGGACTGAGCATTAAATTGTGGACATGCACCGTACGCACAAGGCCTACCTGACCTTGGCAGCCAGGAGCGAATTCCATGGTTTCCCATCACGAGGCGAGGTTGAGACGCTGCACCTGCACCGCCCACTGCTTCCGGCCGTTGCGGGCAATTGTCGGATGGCGATACAGCCAAGGTTGCATCAGCCACAAGGTCAATGTAAGCGCTCCATATTCGCTTACAGGGTCGGCTGAAGCGACCACAGAGGCGAAGGAGGCCGGAGTGGAAAAGATCAGAGCCGTGATGCATGTGGATGTGGATGAGTTGAGAGAAGCAGCTGGTGCAGCCAGCCAGGCCCAGGGCGGGAACGCAAGAGAGCAGCCCGCCCTGCAAGGAGGTACTATGTACATAGTACTTTGGGTACTTGCTACCAAGTACATGCGTAGTACGTAGTAGTGTCTGGCTGCTTTCGTCATTGCCTTGTGGCCAGCCCCTAAAGAGCCAATGAGCAATCAGGGTGCCTGGCTTGCTTACCTGGCAGGGCTGCTGGGACTGGCACGGGCACTAGTGCTCAGGTACCTAGGTTCTTATTCCAGTACTATGCACTCGATGCCCGCTACTATGCTACGGCCGACGAATGCAAGAGACTGCAAGATGGGAAATCAACAACAACAGAGAGCAAGCAGGAACTATGAAATGCCTGAAAAATTGCGAGTCAGCCTGCAGGCGGCTGGGACTACATGTACTAATAAACCTCTGCCAGGCCACGTCCACTGCCAGGTAGCCCAGCCAGCCCAGCCCAGCCCAGCCCAGCCAGTGCGTCTGATTGGACAGGATGGACCCCTGACCCCGCTATAATTGGCAACCAGAACCACTGTGACCGCCAGCACCAGCCTGCCAGCCTGCCAGCATCGGCACTGCAACGCACGCATTGGTACGAGTTACAAAGTGTGGCTTGGCGCGCCGCCCTCAAGGTTGTTGCTCCCCAGCCCCAACTTGGCTATGCTGAAATCCCATCTCACATCCTGTTGTTGCTGCTGTTATTGTTGGCCTCTGCCATCTGGTCGGTTCTTCATCACCTCGCTCTCACGCCTCTTGCCCAGTCTCGTCTTTTCTGGGTTCGCTTTTTCGCGTCCACAGCAACCGCCCACCACAAGCTCACACGACGACCGCAATAGCGACCACCAAGCACGTCCAACCCCACCTCACCGCTTGTTGCGCGCGCCTGCTCTGCCCGCTGCCTTTTTCCTGCTGAGCCAGACCCAAATTTGCCCACGTATAAGAACAACAAGTTTACGGGCTGCACCAGCATCGAGGCCTTCCGCTTCGTACTGTCTCGTCTCTTTGTCGCTCACCCCAGCCGGCTCTCGCTCGTCCATTGTTCGACCAGCTGCACGAAACGGGCGCTGCTTGGGACACTCGCCATAAAAACTACAATCTCGCTTCGACCTTGAGTACACGGGTTCGCTGGGAACCAAAAAGGGGGAACAAGATGGTCGAGCTCAATCATGATAAGATCCCTCTCTACAAGATGGTGGTACATGTGGCCCAGATTGTGCTGTCTGTAACAATCTGGTGTCTCGAGATTGCCGTCTTCAAGGGTGGAGATGCCAACGGCAACATGGGGTGGACCTTTGGAGTGGTGAGTTTGCATATTGCAGTCCTGCCCCGATGTGCTCTTGTTTTTTGTTGTCTTTTTCTTCCTTTTCCTTTCTTCCCGTCTCGCATGTCCAAACACAGCATGGCTGGCTGACCTTTTCCTCGCCCTTTCACAGTGCTTCCTTTCCATTCCAGCATGGATATATCTAATAATGGCACCACGCTACCCTCGCGCAGCCAACATTGCCCAACCCAATGCCTTGGTGACGGTTGACGCACTCATGACCATAATATGGCTGTCTGCCTTCGCAACCCAGGCCGCCTACAACAGTGCCAATGACTGCGGCTCAGCCTGCGCCGTCAGCAAGGCAATTGTGGGACTGGGCGTGTTTGAGACGTGAGTAAATGCCTGAAACATGCACTACACCATTTTTGCAGTCTAGACGGTGCAGTAATGCTAATCACTTTCTATCTTTCTGTTTGCAATAGATTGCTATGGGTGGTCTCCACTCTCATATCGTGGGCAACCTTGCAATACTACAACACCAACGGCGTCCTGCCCGGCTACGAGAACTTGCACCGCGGCCGTACGCACACCCTCAATGACATTGACCCGGATAAGGCCGCTTTCAGCACCGCCCCTGCTGACGAAGAGGCCTACGCGCCCCTCGGCGGCTTGCACGACCACGACGACCCCATGGAACCCGAGTTCAACGCTGGCCCATACCACAGCACTGGCTCCCCCAGCCACCATGACCCCGATTCGTTTGGATCCTCGCACCTCGACACGTCGTACGGCGGCGCTGCCGGCACCAGCATGAACTCGAGGTACGACAGCACCTACGATAGCCATGCCGCCAACACTGCATATGAAAGCCACAGCAGTCCCGCACCTGCTGGCGGAGCGTTGTACTCGCCTCCACAGGTGCACGACGAGGAGTATGACGGCCCAGCACAGTTCCCGGCGGGCAACTACGACAACATTGGTCTGAGGCAGGTTTAAAATGTACGCCTGGCAGCCTACTGAAAAAAAAAAAAAAAAGTGATTGGATGGATGTAATGAGTTTACGGTATGGAATGGGGACAAACGTGAATACGCGCGACTATGAGTGCATTTTGTGCGGTTGCAGTATTGCAGTAGCGTTGCAGCAACATGCATTCGAACATCTGAGAAACCTAACGGGACGAACGATGGATTCAAGCATGTTTCTTTAGCGGGAAAGGTGCCAAGGAGGGCATCAATCCGCCACATCCATATCAGAGGGCGCTGGAATATCGCATAACGAAACGGCCGCATACGAAAGATAGATTTGTTTTCTTTTGGCGGAATACACTCGGGAACAACCTCTGTTATCTTTTCTCGGTGTTTAGGGAGGGCGTTGTCATCCATTTCGCTTTTTCCTATCCTATGATGTTTTCTTTTTTTGTCTTGGCATCTCTACGCACATTTGTATATTGTTCTGTATATCTGCTCTTTAGGAGATACCAAGGATGGGAGAGCCCATGTATCCGAAATTACATTGCATCAAGTTGAAACTAAAGCCACAAACTTACACGGCCAGTACGGACTTATTGCCTGGAAAGGTCAGAAGAGAAGAAGAGTAAACCGTGTGCAGTGCCAGACGAACACATGCATTGTGAGAATACGTAGTGCCAGTCAGTCATGGTGATGGGATATATATGTGTGTAGATAGATGTAAATAAGATCTGCTCTACCAGTAGATGGAGCAAAACTCTTTTCAAGACCTCCTCGAGTTTGATTTTCTGATAAAAAAAAAAAAACGCCAGAAACGCCGAAATGGAAAGAATGTGAATGTTTCTCGCAATCATGATGCCCGTCTTGTGTGCCAGCTCTTCTATAAGATGATCCATGTGTTTGGTTGCTACCGATGCGCAGATGAGATGATATGCCTGTAGTGCACATTTCTTTTTGTGCTGGTTCGTTCCGTAATCACCCACATCCGGGAGGACAGAGTCTTGCTTGGCTCATTCCCCCCCGACTTCTGCCAAACGAAAAGAGGACCCGATACCGGACCAAGCCAGTTCGCGTCCCCGCTCGGCCTTTTGACACACGGCGGTACCAACAGAGACTTTATGCGCCTTGGTATGTCTTGATTTTCCGTCGAATCTCAGCCGCCGTCTGTTGCATCGGGTTCAGCCGCAGATCACGCGCCATGGCAGCCGTGTCGTCGCCGTGCTTGGCCAAAAGCCGCTCGATCCACTCGCGCTCGCCCGCCGACTGGTGACGAATGTGTTTCTCGGTCGGCATGTTTGCTTGTTGCTCGAGCAGGTCAACGACCCTTGTCGGTTCTGTCTTTTTGGATTTTTGCGCTGCGGGGGCGGGGGCGGCAGCGGAAGAAGCAGCAGCAGCAGCAGTAGCATCACCACCATCTTGGCCGTCGCCGTCGTCGGAATCCGACTCGAGATCGTTGAGCGGGTCGTTGAGAGGATTCTCCCTGCGCAGCACACGGACAATGTTGCCGTCTGCGTCGCGCTCGACTTTGACGGAGCGGATGGCGCCGCGCATGCCGTCGGCGGGCGTGACGGCGAGGGGGTCTTGGATGGGCTGGTTACGGTGTTGTGTGCTGGAGGAGGAGGAGGAGGCGGCGGCGGCGGCGGCGGCTGATGGCTGTTCGGTGCCGCCGGTTGCTTTGCCGAGTTTTGCGGTCAGGCCGAGGCGACGGTAGTTTTGGGAGAGGGTTTCTTTCTTGTTCCTGTTGAAGCATTGAAGGGCTCATGTTAGCACTTTTGGATCCTGAGGAGGAGGGTTGCATGAACACTGGAGATTCGCGGAGGGGGATTTTGGCTGCGAGGACGAACCAGTTCTTTGCGACCAGATTGTTGCCGAGCGGGTTCAAAGGCTTCTTGAGTTGGTTGGACTGGCGAATGGTTGGTCTCGAGGACCGGCGCTTGCGCTTTTGAAGATCGCGACCCATTTTTGGCGTTGGTTTCTGGGCGTGTAGGGGATGGGAATTGCTGGGTTCGGAGGATGGAGTTGTGGAGGTTGAGTGACAGGCAAATTGGTTATTTTTTGGGGGATTGCGGTAGTGATAATGGGGCGGTCGTTGCGAAGTACAGTCAGTATTGGGGGTTCTGGAATTTTGTAAAAAGATAAGGCACGATCGCCGCCTTATCGGTTTCGCTACATGCTTACTCAGCGAGGTGTCTCTGGGGTACCGGGGTCCGGGCTACCAGGTGTCGAGGTACTTGAGTACTTGTGTACTTGATTATTGGACTTCCCAGCAGTATCTCGACGTCCACGCCTGGTTACACCGGAACAGAACCACCATCCGAAAGTTGACGAGGAACAGGAGAGGACGCCTTGAATATGGAGTCTGCATTTTCACCTGGAGGATTCCCTGATTTGCTTTTCGACCCCGGCCTGCTCATTGTTGGCTTCTGACGCCCCATCCGGGCATTGTATCGTCAGCTTTCTCACTTGCTCAACCCAAGTGCGCGAGCAATGAATACGCTCAATGCAAGTATTTGAACACCCATCACGGGTCAGACAAGGATCGAATGTTCTTGGTGTAAAGGATACCCATTTTGGCGTCCAGAAACCCATTCATCCGAGCGGCAGCAACATTCTACGCCCCAAGAAGCCCGCGTCAATGCTTTCAATATCAGCAATGTCCACAAGACTAAAAACACAAATTGCAGTATTAAAAAATAAAAAATTAAAAAAGAGAGGCAAGTATTGAAGTATCCGGCTCACATCACTGCCAGAACATGACGACCGATTCGAGGCGAATATATCAAGAACGCTCAAGTGCCTCGCTAGCAGCGAAGATCATGGCACTGAGCCGATGATTCACCAATGAAAATGCGGCGACCTGGCTTTTATTCTTTATATACAAGGAGCACAGGTCTACAGATAGTGAGGCGCGAACGAGATTTATAGGGCAGCAACAATCCCACTCTGGGCCTCGTGGTTGACTTCCCCGGTACCAACATGTGCACCACATCTCTTGGCCTCGCTCGTCCATCCTCTTCCTGTCTTTCTTCACTTCCTCCCCCCCCCCCCCCCTCTTTGGTTGACAGTCCTCGGCCCCATCACTCCCCATAACACACGCACTCCTCCCAATCCGCCGTCGCCTGCGCCGGACAACTCACCTGCGCAAAGTTGACAACAGGATTATCCCCCAGCACCTGCCCCAGCGCCGACGAGCCCGCCATGATGTCGAAATGGTACGCATACCCGTACGCGTTCTGGGACCCGCTCTGGGGACACCACGCCGCGTTGCCGCTGTACGGACACAGGTTCGTCACCAGGACCACGATGCTCTCGCCCGCGGCACCCCCCGTGCCCTGTCCGCTGGGCGCCACCCCGGTCGACGTCAGGTTGTAGCAGGTGCCGCACCCGGAGCCGCACCAGCTGGCGGTCGACGAGTCGGGCGCGAAGAGGGCCTGCGAGCCTGCGGCTGTGTAGACGCCGCTGCTGATTTTGGTTTGCCATGAATAGAGGCCCGAGGATGTCCCGCAGCCGCAGGCGCCTTCGCTGCCGTCGTAATAGCGCTGGGGGGGGGGGAAGGAGAAGCAAGGTTAGGGGGGGTGGTCTCATCTTGTTCTGTTTGTGGTGTTCTTTGTAAAGGAAATTCAAGAGCGAGAAGGCAGTTGAGTTGGACTTGTGATTATTGGGGTGGTGTCCAACAAGGAAGCATATGAAAAGCAATAGTGTCAAAGAAGGATGCAAGTAACTGGAGAGAACAGAGTCAACTTACAGTTGTAGTCGCCTGGCCGCTGAGGCCCAAGACGCTCGCCGCAGCGCCGAAAGCAACAAGGACCAAATACTTCATATTGTGAATTGGATTGGAGAGGGCGGAATCAAGAAGACTATAACCCACACACAGACAGACAGAAAGACCCAAGTACCACGACAGCCGGTGCAGTACCAAGAATGCCAATGGCGAGATAGATATCGATGGTTCCTGGGACCAGGTCACCGGAAGGAGGGATATGCTCGACTTTATAGCCGTAGGGGAGGCACCTATCCAATCATTCATTCATTCATCCGTCCAATCCCATCAGTCAGTTGTTCTGCCAGTTTCGCACCCCACCACAGGCACAGAAGCGGCTTGCTTGATTCCGCTGTTACTCACTCCGTCATAACCACAAAAAGAGGCAAGGAAGAAGAAGAAGGGGTCTGCTCATGCGCCAGGCTGTCTGGCTACACGGCTGTCCCGCGAGCCCAGGTTGCCGGGTCTTGGTCCCCATTTTCCTTGTACCCTTCCCCTCCCAGAGCAGGCGAGGCTTAAGCAACCGTCAGCCTTGTCCGAGCTTTTTGAAGAAAAATAAGGAAATAGTTGACATATAAAAGTATGGGGCAAGTGAAGTATCCCAGTACATATGTCAGGAATAACGACTACTATAAGAAACAAAGGGGGGGTTGGGGACTGAGCTCTAGAAGAGGTGACTAGCCTGGGGAGAGATATGCCACATGACCGTGTACTGACTGACCATCGTAGTACATACTTTGTTATTTCTCTTACGATGACAAGCGTACGTTTCTCTCAAGATATGCATTAACGGGCAACGAAAAGGCGGAGTGATATGATAGTTGCTCGTTTCATCTCGTTACACACTTCAGGCCGCCCGGACAGGAAATATCAATACTTCCTATCGACATCTTGGGAATCATAGGCCGGACATAGTATGCTACATATAGCTTCCAATCCAGTGTCTGCCGGGGGAAATATATACTTTCTGATATAACAACACTTGTGCAAAGAAAGCGCGGACCTTTTCCCCCCTTCACAAGTCAACAACCATGCTTTCATTCCTTGTCTTTTGTTCTTTTTCTTCCTTTCTCTCTTTCTTTTTCTGCTTCCCAAACCAAGGGTTTCATTACTTGGCAAGGCGACAGGCTCAGCCGCCCCCGTCCGCATACCATTGGCCCTTAGGAGAGCTCAGTTGACCCAGACCAACTCAACACCACAACAACACCATCTCATCATGGTACTCTCTTTCCAGCCCGTGTAAACGTCACATTTACGCATCCACCAAGCAAAAGAAGAGGTTGCATATGAACGCAACACGCCTTCCTCTCTATATGAGAATGTAATGGGGGATGTGTGTGTGGGTGGGTGGAGTGTGGCGGATGGAAAATGGAACATGAGCATCCGATAGATGAATCCGGCCGCACAAGCAAGCCTCGAGTCCCCGTCACAATCGGGCGACTTGGTTCGACGCTATCCCTATCGATATACGTATATTATCACGGCATCTGTTGCTGCATCGTATACAATACGGACTGACTGGGTGGGAAAAGGAGTATAGTACCCCCCCCCCCCCAAACTCCCGCCCCGGTGCAACTCCGAGGACAAAAAAAATACATCACAACCTCTAAAGATTCTTGGTGCAGTCCCTGACTTTAACTTACTCTCTTATGAATGTAAATTCTATTCTTTTCATCTACACTCACCGTATTCCCCCTTGCCCCCTTTTCAAGCGGCAATGCCCTCTCGTCAACCCGAGACGTTGAGGCTGCAGGCCTAGTAAGTACTTGATGTGATGAGCCAATCAACCAATCACCTCAGGTCGCACCACTGTAGTATAACTTCCGACAAGTATATATGTATACACACACACACATATATATATATATATATATTATACAACGCCACCTTCATATATCTGAATGCCTGACCCACACTCAGGTATAGACATCAGAAGCACCATGACATATATTCAACCTACTTTCCACCTTACTATATACTCAGCGATCCCCATATCAAGACCCAACCAGAACCAAGCAAGCATATCGAAAGAGGTCTAGAGTCCCGCCAAGCAACTTTTCCAGAAACCCGGGAATCCTCTAGACGGATACGTGAGAGAAAAGCAACCTCCCACTCCTTCTTTCTTTTTCTTTTGGTCGGCTGTCAGCTTGACATCATTCACGCAATATCACAGACTACTTTAAGCTGGTAATGTTCTGGAATGAAGATCCTCCCTGCCGCCATTACGACTCGTCATCTCACGGCATGGCTGATAGGTGGCAGCGCGCAGTGTAGGCTTCTTTTCCCTACCAGCCCGAACCGGCTAAATGGGCAACGCATCATCATCGTCACATTCGTCGTGGGAGATCCGGAGGCTTTCGCGCGCCCTATCTGAATTGACAAAACACGGAACATACTGCCAAATTCGCACCATCGCGACAAGGAGTGCAGGGACGGGGATATCCGTATAAAGATACAAGGCCTCGTGAGCCAAAAAGAGCATTGGTATCCAAAATATAAGAACAAGCTCTTTGGCGAGCTTGTCTGTATGACTCTGACCGCCACTCACCTAAACCAGCTTCCATTGTCCATCTTTGGACTCGATCTTGACCTCGCGGTTCTCATCAATACTCCTTCTGCCAGCCTCGAGGATGGCTGTTGTGGCAATAGTGTTCCTCAGAGTGGGCAGACCCTTGGCATCCAGGTCCTTGGGCGTCAGCGATTTGGAGTTGACTGCCCGGCAACCGTCCACAAACTTCTCCAGCGACACATATCTAGAATGGAAAGGTCAGCCTTGTTCTTGAAAGCTTGTCAAACAGACCAGCCGGGCAAAACTCACCCGTAGCCAGTTTGGCCGTTGAAGTTGCCATCTTCGTCTGGCGCATAACGCATGTAGAAGGGGTTGTACCACATGAGCTGACCAGCAGCGTCATCGGCAACGTCGTAGCCACGCTTGGCCTGGTCGACACGAATCTCGCCATTGGCTGCGAGATAGTGGAAGTACTGGTTCGAGTGCACTCCTGCCTTTTGCGGGGCGGTCCAGGACGCCGTGTAGACGCCTGTGGCGTGCTTGCCAGGCTCCGAGGGCTTCTCCCAGTGCACGAGCAGCGAGATGGTGTCCTCGGTCTTTTCATTGCAGCCCAGGCTGGTGGCGACGCCCTTGGACGCCGAGGCAGACACCTTGACGGGAACGTAGCCCAGCTGGGTGACCATGGACTCGCAAACGTCAATGTGGTGCGAGTTGAGGTAGTAGCTGATGTCAGAGTCGACGCCAGCCCAGGACTTGAAGGTCTCGAGCTGCGACTTGGGCTGACTCATGTAGCTGTAAAAGTAGTTAAAGTCGCCCAGCTTGGAGGCGCGGAAGCGAGCGTCCGAGTAGGCCGGGTCAAAGCGCTTGTGGTGCTCGATAAAGACGTAGACGCCATTCTTTTCGGCCGCCTCGATGAGCTTGACGTGGTCCTCGAGGAGCTGCACAGCAGGCTTGGTCAGGAGCACGTGGATGCCGCGCTCAATGGCGTAGAGAGCGATGGGGTAGTGGGTGGGGTCGGGCGTGAAGATGGAGATGGCGTCGCCCTTCTTGAGGGCGTCGATGGCTGTCTTGTAGGACTCTGGGTCGACAGAGCTGTCGTCGGGGAAGGAGGCAAAGGAGGTGTCGAGGTTGTTGTAGGCCTGCGTGATGTTCTTGTGGAGATGCTCGCGGATGGCTGGGAACTTCTTGCCGTTGACGCCGACCATGCTCAGCTTGCCAACCTTGCCGCGGCGGCGCAGGTCGAAGAGAGTCAGGCCCACGACACCGACCTTCTTGTCCGAGCCCGAGGCGCCACCACCGACGAAGCCAGTGGTGTACTCGCCGGTACCGACCTGTTTGGCCGGAGCTTGTTAGCGCACGCGTCCATTCTCGTCTCCTGTGGCATTTCGCAGCGGGCTCACCATCAGCACGTTGAGAGGCTCCATGACGTATGGGGGGTTGCGTTGTAGAAGCGGCAGGGAAGAAGCAAGAGCAAAAGCAAAAGCAAAAGCAAAAGCAAAAGCAAAAGACTTCTGGAGAAGGCTAGGCAACGCGAGAACAGCGAGGCAGAGGGCGCGGTGATAAGATGCTGTGATATATTCAACAGAAACAGGCTGGCCGCCTGACAGCTCCTGGCAGTGCTTGATGCACGCGGAGAAATTACCTAACACTGAGGGGCTCGCTCTCGCGCGAGGGCCAAGCAGCAAGTGCAGGTGCACGTGCAGGGGTTGCAGCTCATTGATGCCGTACACGGAGCAGAGGCAGAGGCAGCGAGGCAGAGCAGCCACGACGATGCAATTGCCCAGTCCGCGTGCCTTCCCTCTGGCGCCCCAGGTGTCTGGGCCAACTGCTGCCGAGCCTCGGGCCCTGGACCCTGACGCGCTCCACTTTGGCGATGGATTCATCCACTTGAATGCGCTGCCCTACAAGAAATAACAGTCACAGTCGCAGCAGCAGTCCAGGAGAGGAAGACGACTTCTATTGCACTGCTGCCAATGCAGTCGAATAGTTGTTTGTAGCCTGATGCAGATCGCTAAGGCTTCCATTGCAGAATGGCAAAGCACCGCAGGTGGAAGAACATCCAAGCTCGCCGGCTCGTCGATGGAGGGGCTGGCCAAGAAAAGCCGCGGGGCTGTCTGCATCCCTGCTCGGCCCCGGTCGGCTGCCCCGCCCCCACGTAAACTGTGTCAGTACTATGTACGCTTGCCCCGCCAAAGTCTGGGTACGGACTGCAAAGTACCTGGAACAGGGACCAGACCAGCGGACTACGACTGGCCCTTCTTCAGCATGTGAATTCTCCCATCGTTCAAAGAGAAAATCTTTGCCGGAACAGACAGCGGCAACAGGGCCGCCAACAACAACAGCCTTCGCCTCTTCTCTCGGCTGATATGCAGCAGAATGGGCACCACCGTCGCAACATGAGATCAGGTCACTGTTTGCAAAACCCGACCGTCGAGGAACAGTAGCGTTACTGTCGGCCGCAGGCTGATTGGTGGAATTATATTCCCCGCCAATCTTCCGTCCACTCAACCTCGCCTTCCCCACAGTCGCCAGTCCTTGCAGCTTTGTCGCCCTCTTGCCCTCTCTGTCGTCAATGCTCACTCACCCCAACGGCGGAGAAATGAGGGCCGTGGCAGTCTGCGTGCCATGCATTCATACATAGTAGTACTATGTATGCAGTTCTATGTACTATGTATTCGCCGACTGGCCAGGCCTCTCGAGCGCTGCCACCGCCTGCCGCTTCCATGGTCATCCAGCAGACCTCTGCCAGTCTTCCCCGCCGTACTGCCGCCTTGCAGGCCCACATTGACGCTCCATCTCCACCGTGAGCGGCCCCAGTCAGCCTCGAGGTCATTGCGTACACAAGCAACAGCGGCTACTATGTACTATGTATAGCAGATGTGCGCGACGGTCCTTGCTTCCGGTCACGCCAAACGCCAGGTCTCGAGAAAGGCCAGGGCAGCGTTGCACTGTTCCAGAAGTGGTCACGGCAGATGAGGACGCAGAGCGTTAGCCTCGCTGCGGGCTGGCTGACCACAAGCCTCGCCTACCATGTACTATGCTATGTAGCTGGCAATGAATGGCATGCTCTCAGACGCCAGAAAAACTGCGTGCTGCTGTGCAACCCGATCCTATCTCGCCTGCAGCACCGGGTCACCCGATCACCTGGCCTTGTCCTGACGTCTGCCCGTCCCAATCCCCGGCTCTGCAGTTTCTGCAGGTGCTCGTCGTGATGGACGGTGCATGCACTCTACACACTCGTCTTGAACAAGCAGTTGTCGCCGATGTGCTCGTGTCAACGGGCCGTGGGCGGATGCAAAATCGAGGACGAGGCGATGGGACGCGTGTGGATCGCAAGCCAGCCAGCTCCTTCCTTGGGCCTGGGCTGGCTGCTGCCTCCTTGCCGGTCCGCCGGAGGAGAGCCCGGTGACCCCCCCGGCTGCCAATGACACAAGTGACACCCCACGCCTTCCTCGTCCGACCCTGGGGCCTTCGATGGCCTTCTCATATCCCTGCCTGCATCTGGGCTGCCGTGCCAAAACCACCACCATGCTTCGGGCCAATGTCCTCACGACCGTCCACTCCAAGTGAGACGTCAAAGGCATTCTCCATCCCCGCTACCGGCCCGTCGATTCTATTAGCTCATGGAAAACACGTCCAACGTGCCCCCTTCTTGCTGAGCAGCTCCCCTTGTCTCCTCCGTATATAAGATGCTCGTCTGCGTCTCACCCCAGACGTAGCCGGCACTGCTTCAATCCTTGCTATTCTTCTTTTCCTTGGCCTTCTCCTTTTCCAGCCGACTCGATTACCCGTGACTCCCAACGTTCTCCACCCTCACACTTACCCCCTCTCCTTCCTTTTCTACTCTACCGACCTCTTTCGCCATGGCTGCTACCAATGGCCACGCAACAGCCCGCCGGGACTTGCCGTGCGGCATATATGCCCCCACCATGACCTTCTTCGACCCTGAGACCGAAGAGCTCGACATTCCCGTCATCAAGAAGCACGCGGCCAGACTCGCAAAGGCTGGACTGGCCGGCCTGGTTGTCATGGGCTCCAATGGCGAGGCAGCCCACTGCACGCGCGAAGAGAAGGCCGCTGTTACAACTGCCACCCGGGAGGCCCTCGATGAGGCCGGCTTCAAGGACACGCCCATCGTTGTAGGCGCGACCGAGGGCTCCGTCAGGGGCACCATTGAGCTCTGCAAGATCTCCCAGCAGGCTGGTGGTGACTACGTCCTCCTGCTGCCACCCTCGTACTTCCGCGGCCTGATGGACGAGGACGCTGTCTACAACTACTTCATCGCTGTGGCAGATGGCTCGCCGCTCCCCATCATCCTCTACAACTACCCCGGCGCTGTAGCTGGCATTGACATGGATTCGGATCTGCTCATCAAGCTGGCCAAGCACCCCAACATTGTTGGCACCAAGTTCACCTGCGGCAACACTGGCAAGCTGACGCGCGTGGCGCTGGCTACCGACGCAAAGACCCCCTGGAAGGAGGGCAGCGGTTACATGGCCTTTGGCGGCATCTGTGACTTTACCGTGCAGACCCTCGTCAGCGGCGGCAGCGGCATCATTGCCGGCGGTGCCAACGTCATACCCAAGGTTTGCGCGCGCGTGTGGAACCTGTATGCCGAGGGCAAGAAGGAGGAAGCCGAGGAGCTGCAAAAGAAGCTCAGCAAGGGCGACTGGGTCTTGACCAAGGCCGCTGTGCCCGGCACTAAGCAGGCCATCCAGAGCTACTTTGGCTACGGTGGCTATGGCCGCAGGCCGCTCCCTAGGCTGGACCAGGCTCGTATCACGGCGCTGGAGGAAGGTATCAAGGATATTATTGACATTGAGAACTCCCTGTGAGAGGGACGTGCGACAAAAGAAAAGCCACCTTGCCCGCCATCAGCTTTCAACACACCTTCTCTCGTCACCAGGCCACGCCGCCCTTGAAAAACAAAAACTACACTATCCGCCCATGTTATGGATGAACGACGGTGGTGGGAGGACCGTTCACAACACGGACCTAGACCCCAGCCCCAATCGAATGATTTTGATGATGGTATGAAGGAAGAAAGCGCTTGATACTTGAAGAATGGGGCGAGAAAGGCATATACACACACACACACACATATATATATATATATATATATATGTCCCTGTCTAGCTGTTTTGGGTAGTCAAATCTACTACAGCCTCATGTTACTACCCGCACTAGTGAAAATGGGTATGAACGACCTTTGATAATCCATTGTACATAGAGAATTTCAGTTCATGGCTCGAGATACATCAGACCAAAAAAGAAAAGGTCGCTTGGATAAGTAACCATTCTAGTTGGATATATATCTACCTTTGATATATTCAATGCGCACACCGTATGATGGAAACCCCCCATACAAGTTGAAGTAGTCCTCGTATACCTTCGCAAACGTAGAGCCAACCCTAGAGGAGTAGAAGCGGCGAAATAAGACAGCAAGGCATCCTGGAAAAGAGGCAGACTTATCGTGTTTGCTAAATTGCCCCTTTCAGGGATAAGACGTGGCTTATCTTGAGATTGTTGTCTACTGGATGCCTACGCATCTTTGCATTGCTATACAAGATCGCTCGTCTCAATAACTCTCTCTCTCTCTCTCTCTCTCTCTCTCTCCCTCTCTCTCTCTCCCTTTATATGTGTGTCGTATATGCGCATGATTCCCTTTTCATACCTTGAACTTGGCAGGATGCAGTACATCAATGTCCGCCGCCGTAGGCTCCCCATCCAACAGCCACTGCGCCATGAGGTATCCCGTCGCAGGACCATTCTGAATGCCCCAGCAGGTATGCCCCGAAGCAATCCAGATCCCGGGCGAGGCAGTCGGGCCGATCAAGGGCCCGCGCTCGGTGCCGAAGCGGATGTGCTGCGGGAGGTAGCAGGCCTGGCGGGCGCGGAGAGGCGCAGCGGCTAACGTGGGTGAGATGGTGGCTAAATAGGCGGCGAGGTCGTCGCATTGGGCTGTGTCGGTTTGGACTTGATCTGCGGTTTCGGGAAGGGGGATGGTTTTGTCGGGTTCGCCTGGGTGGTGGTTTGTTGTGTTAGTCTTGAATTCCTTTGCACCGAGGCTTTTGTTCTTTTCTTTTTTGTGGGGAAGAAAAGAAAATATACACGACAGACGATCATGAAAACAGACCACTTACCACAAGCATAGACTTCACCAAAAGGCCGAGCGTAGACTTCTGGATCAACGTTTCCCTTGTGCTTGCGCTTCTGCCCTGCCTTGGCCCTGTGTTCGGGGACGTAATCGGTGGGCAGCTGTATGTCTGTAAAAACGGCGTATGGGGTCACATCTGCCTCGTATACGATACTGTGCGCACGCAGACCCTCGACTTTGCTCCGCGGCAGCAGCTTGCCTGTCCAGGGCCCCGCGGTGACAATGACATCCGTGACGTCGTTGAGGGTCTTGGTAGTGTCGCCATCGTTGCGGTCTTGGTACTCGACAGTCCTCGGACTAGGTGACTCAGCACTCTTTGCGTCGCCACTGATATTGGTCGCCTTGGCGCCTAGCCGAATGTCGACGCCTGCGGAGCGGGCGAGCTCGGCAATGGCTGTTGTGAAATGGAAGGGGTGCACCTGGGCTGTCTCGGTGAAGCCGCGGCGGCCCATCTCTTCGTAGTGGAGGACGAGTTTCGAGTCGATCCAGTCGAGGTCTGGTGGGAGGGCCGAGTGTTCAAGGAGGGATACGGCGGCCGAGTCTTGCTTGGGCAACTTCTCCCATTCCTTTTCTTCTTTGCCTCGGGGATGCCCCGTGTGCCCGTTCGTTGCACTATTGTCGTTTGCCCCTCCAACACTGGCCGTATCTGGTAGCTCTTTCGGTACCGGGGCCTCTGTCGTTGGACTTTTCGCAGCGGTATTCCTGTCTTGTGCACCACTCTCGGCATCTGTTGCTGGCGTGTTGTATGTAGAATCGACCTGCAACGCGCTCATGCCAGGCTGGGCAGCGGGTGCCTTGGCGCTTGCCTTGCCCTCGGCCTCTGTCTCTGTCTCTGCTTCTTTCTGTGTAGTATATGCTGCTGCCAATGGAGGTGATTTAACAACAGCGCCTATGGTACCGCACTTGACTCGACGATAGCCCCATTTCTGCACTCCGCCGTGCTCGTCGGCGAGCTCCTTGTGCAGGCGGTAGGAGAGCGGCACGAGGCATTCTGGGTATGCCCAGAGGGCCAGCAGGCCGCCTGCTTTTCCGGATGCGCCTGCAGCGATTGCGGTGGCTTCGAGAAGAGTGATGGTGTGGAGGGCTGGGTCGAATTTGGGGTGGCGCGTCAGGTAATAGGCGGTCGTGGAGCCAATGATGCCGCCACCTGGAACAAGGTCAGCCTCGGAAGAGACGCGCGGGACAGGAAGGCAAGCATAGACACAGACCTACTATGACAATGTTTCTTTTCTTCCGAGATTCAGCCATCTCTTGCATTGTGAGTGTTGCGCATGGAGATGGAGTAGGACTCGAGGACAAAAGAAGGCGAATCGCGGCTAGAATTGGCAAGGTTGACTGGCGCAGCGCGAGCAGTGCAGACGGTCGTATCAAGTCTGCCAGCAGAACAGCAGCATGGAATATGCCATGGTGAAGGACAGGGCGCAAACGGCAGCGATAACGAGACTGCTCGGCGCAAAAGGTCACGGTTGGTGGATGAATGGGGCGGGGGGGGCTTTTGCTGCGACTCGGCTGTTGCCGGCCATGATGCAGTTGTCGCCTTATCAATGCAGCTTTATCGGCCGTAGCTACGCGGTACCCCGCATTGCCCGCCTGTCAGTGCCTGCCGCTGTACTACTACTACTATATAAGTACTGTGTATGTACCTGAGAACCCCGCACTGGCCCATGCGCTGTCTGACTGTCTGGCAGCTGGCAGGCAGGCGAAGCAGGCTAGGCTGCTCGATGGGTTGTCGTTGGTCATCACGACTGCCTTCCAGCCTTGGCATTGCCTTTGTTGTATCGAGTAATGTTTGGTTGGGTCATCATGCTCATCTCCTTTGCCCACTTTATCCAGTCATTTGTGATCAGGTAATCGAATGATCAAGTAATCCAATCTCCCCCATCCGAATAACTTCCCGCAGGCTTGTGGGGTTTTTGTTTTTTTCCTGAGACACATCTGCCACACTCCCACATGAGCACCACACCAATGCAGGCACAACAGGGGAGGGGCCGGGATTTCGCTGACAGATTGCAAATGTGCACGGAGGTTTTCATGTGACAGCGCCAAGCCAAGGGCCGCTGTTCGGGGAGGGCAGACCGGGCGGGCTGAGCAGGCTGTGGGCGGAGCCCCCTCGGGCACTCAGTGTTCAGCCCCCGCTGTACCTGCCATGTACTATAGTAGTACCGGGCATTCTTTGGACGCTGGACTCCAGCCGCGGCTGACTTAGCAGGCCGGCCTGCTAGCCCGCTAACGATCTCGTGGCGGGGCCGAGCCGAGGCTGCTTTCTTATGTACATAGTACAGCTGGTCGTTGACTTCACCCGATCCGCGCCAGGTGCTGGTGACCCTGTGTGATCGGGGGTTCCCAGTAGGAAGCACGGCGCTGACAGCAATTCAGCGCGGCAGTCTTGGGGGCAGAATCCTGCAGTACTCGCTACTTTAGCTGCCATCCAGGCCCCTCGGCCACCAAGCAGGCTCAAACCAACGGCGGGCGTGTTGCCCCAAAGCGGGATCGGTCCGGGTCTCTGCTTCTCTTTCCTTCTTCCTCCTCCTTTCGTCCCATGGCGGGCATGGAACCCACTTGGGGCGCAAAGATGATACGCACTGACAAATGGGCTCTTGCGACCCTGCGCGCCCTGCGACGCCAGCGGCCTCTTCTAACAATCCGACCCTGGCATACAAATATTCAAAACCCCACCACCGCCGCGGCCACCACGCCCAGTAACCACCACCACCATCATCATCATCATTACCACCGTTATCGTTATCCCAGCCTCAGCCTTCGCAACTCCAATCTTCACCACCACCACTTGCCACGCTCCTTTGCAACAATGGCTTCTGCTACCAACTTCTTCGACTTCAAGGTCCCCGACAGTAAGTCCATCTTCCCAGCACGGCGCTTCGGATACATGCACATAGACCCACCAGCACGACCTGTCGTCTGGCTGGCTGCCTGCCTCTTTTCTGCCTTCCTCAATCAGACATGACCTGCCCTTCTCGTCCGTGGGCACGGCTGCGCCACTCCGTCATGCCTCTGTAGCCTGGATTGCCTCGGTGGCAAAACCAGTACCACTCCAGTCCATAGCACACGCTCGCTAACTGATACAACCTCACCCCACAGAGAAGGGCGAGGACAAGTCGCTGGCCGACTACAAGGGCAAGGTCGTGCTCGTTGTCAACACAGCCTCCAAGTGCGGCTTCACCCCGCAGTATGCCGGCCTCGAGAAGCTGTGGAAGGACATCAAGGAGAAGCACCCCGACGACTTTGTCATCCTCGGCTTCCCCTGCAACCAGTTTGGCGGCCAGGAGCCCGGCACCAACGACGACATCCAGAGCTTCTGCCAGGTCAACTACGGCGTGTCCTTCCCCATTCTCGGCAAGATCGACGTCAATGGCGACGACGCCAACGACCTCTACAAGTGGATGAAGAAGGAGAAGCCCGGCATTATGGGCATCCAGATGATCAAGTGGAACTTTGAAAAGTTCCTCATTGGCCGCGACGGCACCATCAAGGGCCGCTGGGCCAGCACCACCAAGCCCGAGTCGCTCGAGAAGCCCATCCTGGAGGAGATCAACAACAGCAAGCCAGAGTAAGGGGGCCTCCGTGGCACTCAGCCGTGGCCCTGCGTCCTGTCGTGCCTGTGTTTCTCGGCCCGTTGGGGGGGGGAGGCCATATGCAAAAGTGGTCCCAGACGGACCACGACAACAGCCTGCTCAGGTGCAGTGGGGGGATCGTCCAGTTTTAGGAGACCCAAACCAGCCACCCACCTGCCTGCCTAGCTGACGATGCTTTTCTCGTGTGACTCACGCGCAAAGGGGGCAACGAACAGCAAACAGGATTGGAGATCTGGGCATTTTACTTGGGCGTCGCGCTAGGATTGTCGGGGCTGTCAAGGCACCGACAAGGTCCGATGAAGTCGTCTAGAGTTGACCTCATTGTCGCCTCGTGGGGTCCACAAGGGATGGGTATGGGGAAGGTATAACGAACAGGACGCGTCGCCACAAGTCCATCTTTTTGCCTCGTATCATTCTCGTTTCATTACCTGAGCCTCAAGCCGACCATATCGCGTCTAGCCCCCGTCACAGGCGCATCGACGTCTCCACCAGGGCCTGTCTCTTTTTTTTTTTTTTTTTTTTTGGCTTTAACATGGGCACAGGCACAAGGGTTTCTCAATAATTGTGTTGTATATAGCAACATGGGTGTGTATGTCCGTTCGTCTGCACTGTACGGGGGAGCAAGTTATGCCAAAATAATGATACCATTAATTTCACATTATATATTTCCAGCGCACACGAGTCTCTTGAGTGGCAAGAAGTGGCGCGGCCAGCAAGAGGACATGGTGCCCCACCGACATCTTCTTTTCGGTGTCTGCGATAGAAGGGGTCAGACAAGGACTATTGGTGGTCTTGAAGGAGGAGCGAGTCTACATGAGTGGAAATATTGATGAGAGGAGGTGGACTCATCGGTTCACCTGCAGGATATCTTGTCGGGAATGTTGCCCCTTCTACACCGAGGGAAAGAAGCGAGCCGTACAAGCGTACGAGGTCGTGTATACTATACTCTCGCTTCCGTTGGCAACAGCGCCGTTGTCAACCTCCGGAGAAGTCTGTCCGGTACCCTTTGTTGTTGGGTGTATGGTACGTTATGGACCAGAGGCCTGGTCTAGCCGACAACCGCCCAGGCTAGGCTACCGTGGTTCTGCGTACGTGGGTTTTGTTAGATGGCTTGGGCTGGCCTGTCTGTCACTCTTGTTCCCAGCAGTTTGTGTACGGCACACAATCGGTCTATTGTGGGATATGTTGTGCGGATACTGTGAAATGTTCTCGGTATATTTCGTTTCTTTGTCATTCATCCTTTCTGTGCACACAGAGAGAAAGAAAGAAGGAAAGAAAGCAAAGCAAAGCTGAAGAGCCATGATGGCTCTTCCCTCTTTGCTCTTGCTTCTTTTTCTTTTTCCCTCTTCCTTTTCAACATCAACATCACCGTCACTGCTTTCTTTTCTTGGTGTTTTCTTGACCCAGATAGAATTCGTCCCTTGTGACGAACCTTTTGGTCTCCTCGGCTGTTTTTTTTTTTTTTTTTCTGACCAAGTGGTTCGGGTTCTTTACCTCACGCCCCCCTCTTTCTTCCATGCATGTTCCTTTGTGTGCTTCTATGCCCGTTCGTGAGGAGAAGGGGTCCACACGCACGCATGCACATACGACACACACACACACACACACACACACACACACATACTATGTACACAGAAAGAGAGAGACAGGCGGCCCCCCGTCCCACCGGGAGACTCTACGCAAGAATATGGGGTTGTCCCCGGGGGTGTGGAGGGGGGGGCGGACAGGGGAGAGAGAGAGAGAGACAAGACGCGCGCGCTTTTACTCTCTCTTTATTTCTCGCGAAACTGATGACGGGTGGGGTGTGGGTGTGTGTATCGATTGGCTCATGGTTAGGGTGGTTTCTACATCCTAATGCATGTGTTCTTTCTTTTGACTTGCCGTGATGAGATCTCGGTCGGGTTTTCTCAGTGAGCTAGGGTTTCGTTGGCAGATTGGGAAAAACCGGGGGGGGGGAGGTTTGGGCTGATGAATGAGGGCGAAGCTTGGTTCTGGACAGCGAGGGTTGGGTGTTGTGGCGTGGAAAGACAGATTGTTAACACTTGAAGGTGTTTACTGCTGTTTGCTACATGTCAAGTAGCACTGATGCATGAGTGAGTATACTTTTGCCAGAATGCTTTACTGTGCGTGGGGGGCTCTTTCTGACGATTGTTTCACGGGCCCTGGCTATACTAGCTAAGGGGCGCCACAGTTACCATTTCCATTGTAGACTTTTTTCTTCTCTATTTTTGGGGGGTTCATCATCAACTCTCCATCCCTTCTTGCGCGCCGGTCGGTGGTTTTGTGGTTGGTTGGTTGGTTGGCATGAAAGTGGATATCCCTCGGGGTTCCAAAAACGAAAGGGGAAAAAGAAAAAGGGCTACAGACGACGGGCATATAAATCAAAACATCGAATCGGGATAATCATGGCCTGGTAACGGAGGGGGGGGGGCCTTGTCACTGGATGGATGGATGGATGGGTGGATGGATGGGTGGAGAGGAGAAGGAGAGGAGAGAAGAAGATTCCGGGCTTTTCTATTGGTTTGCTGGGGGCTTGTACGTACGTACGTACATGCATATGTAACTCTATCTAACCCCAGGCTTTGAGAGAGAAATATGGATGGACAAGAGAAGGGCCGGGGATCTGCGGCTACATACATGAAGTGGAAACACTGGGGTTTTTTGTACATTTGTATATGTAGTAGTAGTGTCTTGTACATGCTACTATGGTATATTATGGATTCAAACGTCCATGTGTGTCAGGTGGGAAAAACGGGCTTGGGGGGGGGGGTTAAAGTGAAATGGATATGCACGTGCATGTCAGCAACCCGCCAGGCAAGACGACGCGGATATTGAGTGTCCAGTGTCTGGTGTACAAGGGATCCTGTTGATCTGTCAAGACTCAAAGAAGAAGGAGGAGGAGGCAGAGGCAGAGGCAGGAAAGGAAAGGAAAGGCCGAGGTGAAGGGGAATCTTGTTCTGTTGGGACAGATGATTGCTTGGAAACGTAGACAAATGACACACACACACACACACAGACAGGTCTTGCAATGTGGAAAGATGCTCATCAAAAGTCCTGTTTGGCAATTTTTGTCGTCGTCGTCGTCGTCGTCGTCCTACTCTGACGTATCCAACCTTTTGCAATCTTTAGTCCAGTGTTTCTTGTTCGTGGAAGCGGTTGAGGACGGCAAATTACGACGAAAATGGTTGCAGAATCAGGCACAGAGCGGCTGTTTCAAGCCTGTATGTATCATGTTACAGCAGGTGTGTAATGATCCAAAAACGTTGACGGAGCATCTTGCCAGCAAAGAGGCTCACCCACCAGGCTGCAATTCCTCTTCTACCCGAGCATGCTTATCTCTCTCTTTATTTCACCGAGCTCCAAAGGCGCCAGACGGGCTGCTATCAACAACTTGACTGCATAAGCGCATTGGGGGAGGTTTGTGAAGAGGGCCAAGGCGTTCAAAGTGCCATCCAAGTGGATGCGTTTACTCTCTTGACGCAAGCCTTCTTCACAACAGTTGAGTGACTCGCCACACACACACGTACACACACACACACACACTTCAAAAAGGGGCGCGGCTGCAAGTTAAAAACCCCGGGAAGATCTGGTCCGGCTTGAGCAGGTAGAGGCCAACTTGCAAAGGAAGCCCTCGCTGGGGGCTCATCGCCACCATCTTTTGGGAAGACGGAGAAGGGGGGGGTTCTAGCTTCGCTTGATACTCATCCCCATACCGATGCCATATCATCGTGGATCATGTTCTCTTTGGAAAGGCAAGCCAAAGCCAGCCCCTGGGCTCCGGCTGCCAAGTGGCATCGAGACGGGGGTGGATGGGTGCCATCTCAGTGCCACGCCGGTGTGGTGATGGCGACCTGACGTGGCCTCTGATGTAGCACTCTCCGAGATAAGGACTCTCTCTCTCTCTCTGGCGTCCACCACTGCGAGGGGCAACGAGTGGAATGCCTCGAGCACAAGTGTCTCTGGGAACGTTACAGCCGGGGGGGGGCCTGACGAAGGGCTTGGGAAAACCCCCAGTGTGCTTGTGCACACAGCCCGGCACGGCAGCGCCATGATTTAACCTACTTTTACGGGTTTATGGGGATTTTCTCTCGCAATGGAACTTCGGTCTGCTGCTGGTGGTCCTCGTCACATGCGCATTTCCCAAGTATAACGCGGGCTGATGAGATGGACGATCACCACCAAGAACAGCAGACAGGGACCGATCCGGTGACTGGATATTGCCCGCAATGACAGACGTGTGTTACTCTGGAGATATCAAACACGTGGCGAGGGGTCCTTCGCAAGAGCGCGTGGAGGAGATGAAAGCAGGCTGGACATGAACACGCACTTACAAGATATGCCCTGGGTTCCACGACTCACTGACAACAACAAACAGTACGCCATCGTGTGAGGCCATGCACACCACCATCTTTGGCCGGCAGATGACCCTTGAGCAGTCAGTCATTCAACGATAACGATATACGCAACTCTGAGCCGCCCCTTGCAGAGAAACTCCGGCCCAACTCTACGCAATCTCCCCACTCCACGATGGTAACATTGCTTGCAGCGATAAAGAAGGAGAGCATCATCACTCCCACAAGACCGTGCCAGGTCACATCGATGGACCAAAATAGAAAAAAACCCCAACTTCCTCCCAGGATTTGGACATCAGAATGCAAGTCATGCCGTATCATCACCGGCAAAGCACCCCTTTCCAAAGAATTTGCCCTCTTTCACTGCGATGGATAGTTACATGAGCTGCTTACTTTTACTTTTCTGTTTCCGCCGGCCGGGCTCCGGCTATCATCCTACATCTAGCTGAAAAGGTAGCACCGCATCGTAGATCATCTATCGTGCGTCCAACCCCATGGCACATGGCAAGTGCCGCTGGGGGAAAAAAGAATTACACACCACACCACATAACTGTCACTCGTGGCTGTGATTTTGCTCTTGATTTTAACGATAAGAAAGAAAAGAACACTTGGGGCTTCTTGAGCCCATTACTTTCTGTCGTGACTTGTACCAACAAAGGGCGAACACTTCAAGTTATAAGGCTGTTGCCATGCGCGCGGGTCACGCTCATCTGCAGCAAGGAGCAGAAGTAGATAGATCTTTTTGTGTGTCTTTTTTTTTTCCCCTGCCTTCTCTCTTTTTCTAAAAATAAAACAGACGTGTAGGCAAAAAAGTATCACACGAGTTATCAAGCGGCTCCGAATCCTTTGCCCACGGGGCCTTTGCCTAGCCGAGCCGTCGGTCAAGTTTATGAGGGTTAAATAGGTTTGGCTTTTTTGCCCAACAACAACAGAGAAGGAATAAGCAAAGATCTGTTGCAACCGCCCAACCGAGCAGGCTATTTTCGAAAAAAACAATAAAAAACCCAACAATCACATGTGTAAAAACTGATCGATGATTGTTTGCATTGGCTCCACATGGAGATCACATTGTGGCGGCTTGGAGTGGCTCGAGGAGGGGTCTGTCGCTTCGAGCCAAAAAAAAAAAAAAAAGAAAAGAAAAGAAAAGAAAAAAAAAGACGGAGCGCTGTGTCGGGAGTTTCTCAGTCTTGTCATCATGATACGTGACGTCTGTTCTATTCTGAGCGAACGCCGGTCTCAACTTTGGCGACCATCTCAAAGTGCTCGTCAACTGCCCATGGGACCAGACGTCGCTCGTCTCAAAGGCATAATAGATAGATAATAGTATCAATAAACATCAGTTCTCGAGAAGAAATAGCAAATGTGATGTGACAGTTTACCGAGTAAGTATCTGCCAGAGTCACGACACACAAAAACACTCTCAACTTTTACTCTTCGTTCGTCACTTTCTCTTTTCTCTTTTCCTTTTGGCTAGTGAACAATCAATCCATACGTGGTAAGTGACTTGGGCTATTTGCATTTATTTCTTCCCCTTTCTTTCTTCCGTCTTGGCTTTTGAGCACGAATAGAGAGCACGAGACAACAACTGCATCCATACGCACTATCGAAAAACACTCTCTTTTCTCTAGGCGGTATTCATTTCTTGTTTAGACACACACACACACACACACACACACACACACACCTCTTTCGGCCTCGCCGCTGCATGGTGTATAGTCTCCCGCAGGCTGCCAACCGTAATGCGAGGGACATGAAACAGAGGACCAGCCTTTAGATGCCGGGCCACTTGCCAGAAGGCGCCTAGACGACAGGGAGCAACAAAAAGAGACAAAAGTCGTAGTTGTTGCTGTGTTTTGTTGTGCAACTTGACAGAGAAACGGGCAGGCTGATTTGATCCCAGGAGAGTTACTAAAACAAGAACCCATCCCTTTTTTTTTTTTTTCCCTTCTCTGCTGCTGGACGTTATTTCTTTTTGAGTCGAGTACTACCCAAGCATGCAGACGCAAGGTTTGAAAGAGACACCAAAAAGAGGGGTGTGGCGTTGTGAGACAATGGCGTTTATTGGGTAATATCACAAATGCCGAAAGGAAACAGGACCCCCCACGCCATATGTGGTAGGCACATGGTATCTGGGTATTTATGTATATATGACAGGTAATTGAAGGTGTGTAAAAAGAAAGATAGCGTCGACTATGTCAGGCAAAGGCGAAGAGGAAGTTGAAAGAGATTGACTGACAGACTGACCACTCTCTCCATCACGCACGCGGGACGCAGAAGAAAGTACAGTAGGTCGTTTCTCACGTTTCATCCACTAGCTCTGTGTCGTAAGAAGAAGAAGAAGAAGAAGAAGCCAGTCTTGTGAAACCAGAATGAGAAAAAGCCCACACGCAGATTATCTGCCTCGAATACGCGGACACCTCGAAGCCCCCCCCCCCCTTCACTCTTCTCTGACTCTCTCGCTCTCACAACAACGTGTCGGTACATTAACACCTACCTGTTCATCACAGAGTGATGTCATGCACGTCCGACTCCTGGAATGCAGAAGACCGACTGACCCTTTCTAAAGAAACCCCAAGCCCCCCTTGCCCCCCCCCCTCTTTCTCGTAGAAAGCTCCATTTAGAAAACCCGAAACCCAGTTCCCTGCAGGATATAATATTATTTAGAGAAGTAAAACTCTCGGTATATCCAACCATGCATGCGTTGCGGAAAACAAGCAGAGAGAGCATGGCTGCTTTTCTTTCTTTTTTTCAGGGTCCCCCGATACCCGCTGGCCATACAAAGTAAAGTATACGTACACCATGTCCAATTATCGGCCAAGGATCAAAGAGAAGTGACCTTCTTCTTCCCTTTTCTCTCTCCACACGCTCCACTTCTCGGACCTTTTCGTCTATTTTCTCATGTTCGCTCCCATCATCAAGTACCAAATGTATATGCATAACTTTCTCTTCTACCTGGGTGTGTGTGTTGGGGGTGAGGGGGTCGGGGGGAGAGAGATCGATGGCTCTCCTTGCTTCGCTGTCCGAATGCGGCACTGTTGGAAACAAACGTTGAGGAGAAGCGGAGGTGCAAAACAGCTACGGGTCCCGTCGCTTGGTTCGAAGCGAGCTGTGGATGCTGCAGACGCTGTTGGGTATAAGACGGCTGCTGTGGGGAGGTATAGCAGGGAAATATATCATGTCCAGGAGACGATATATCGTTGCAACGACAGACAAGAAGTCCTCCATACAAAACGGGGTTTAAAAAAAAAAGAAAATCAATAGAGTTAATGGGCAGCATGTAGACCATCCTGCTGACCGTCCAAACAAATCTCTTTTTTTTTTTCATTATAAAATATGCAACATGATACGCGTCTTGACCAGCAAACAACCGAACCGAAGCAGACAACAACAAGAAAACTCGACCATACAAAAAACCATTCAGTCAAAAGTGGTTCTGGGGCGCGCCCCCCCCCTCCTCTCCCCACCCCGTAGAGCTAACTGTGCTATATGTATAAAATCAATAAAGTATCCCCAGCAATGACGTGCATAAGTCCCTCTCCTGTCTGGCCCAGAAGTCCAAGTCCCACAGCTGGGCTGTGCCAACTACTGCGGCCGGTTTCTGACACGCACGCAACATGCAAACGCGTAAACCCCGAAGCCTCGTCTCTCAGCCTCGTCGTCTCCTCGCTACGGAAGAGACGTCAGCCAGCCTGCCGACTCGGCCGATGACAGCGAAGCGCGGAGAAGAAGGGGGGGGAGGGAAGGAAAGGAGGAGCGGTTCATGGACTGGAAGGAGTTGCCCCCGTGGGACAACTTGCGATGATACTATGCTATTTATGTATATCAAAGTACAATTTTCCCACTCGATTCATCCGCTCGGCTATGTATGGGACTCTCCCCTCCGGCAGCGGGTCGGGGATCGAAATGTGCCGTGTGGGGCTATACTATGTATTACATACATACTTTTGGGGGGAGACGGGGGTTAATCAGCTGCTTTGTTGCTGTGAGTCTTTCTTTTTGTTGTGCGTGGTTTCTTTCCGCCTTGCGCAGCGTCTCTGTACCTGAGCTGAGGTTGAGGAGATAAGAGAAGGGGGGGGGGGGGTTGATGGGCACAGTACGATGACGACAGACTGCTGCTGTGGCTGTATTATAGAAGTACTATCTGTGTGTGTCTATAGGTAAAAAGTACTTGGTCGTACTTTACCGGCTGTTAGCGTGGAGTGCCCCTGTACTCAGTACTCTGCATCCACTAGCACAGTCACTATCCAGTAGGTACTCGCTACTTGCGTACAGTGCGTTGTATGATACGCACTTGGAGAACACCAGAAACTGCCACTGGTGGGAGCACATCTCTCGTTCACCTTTCCTCCTTCTCACCCTCTCTTCTTCTTCTTTCTCACCCTTACTTTCTCTCACACACTCTCTCTCTCACATACATACTCATCCAAAAAAAAAAAAAAAAAAAAAAAAAACCCCTCTTTCTCCGCGTGTTTTGGTGCACAAGCAGGCAGACTGGCGCTTTACCCGTTCGGGATGAACGATAGCAACGTTTCATTTCTTGGCCTGTGCTTTCTTTCTCCCCAGAAATTGAACCAATCAGGAGTGGCTGGATTACCATGTACTTTTTTTGCTGTATACCATGTACTTATTCTACTCATAGTAGACATATATAGTACACAGTAAGTATATACATAGTAGTAATTCATGGTACTTTGTGTATACATGCATGATGTGTATAGCCGACTCTGCGTGAAAAGGGAACTCTCTCTTTTCTTTTCTCTTCTTTTGCCTGTGGTGATACAATCGAAAGCAGCAAGATCTAATCAAGATCTCCCTGAACCGAGAGACGTACTTTTGAGAAATTGCCGGAAAAAGAAAAGAGAGGGAGAAAGAGGAGAAGAAAAAAAAAAGAAGTCTCATCGCGTGAACCTGATTAGGGCTAGAGCTCCGTGGTGCATGAACAGATTACCAAGATAGGGAGTAATGATATCTTCTTTGTAATTGATTTTTGTATAATGGTACTACTTGAGCACTACTGTGTATATTATCTTCATTCTTTTCACGCCAGTATCATACTATTTGCAGACATGGGAGTTAGCGCCAAAAATACTGCTCAAAGACAAGTCGCGCTCTTACTGTACGTTGGTTAAAAAAAAGAAAATTCACGACCCTGCAGATCAAAAGAAGAAAAAAAACTTGTTGTGGAGAGGAGAGGAGGACTGTGTTACCAAGAAAAGAAAAAAGTACAGTACCTGCGCAAGTATAATATCATCATCACTATGTACTTGGTAACATCTTTTATTCGTACTCGTGGTGGAATTCGGCCGAGTGAGCAGACAAGTAAGTACCTTTTTTTCTTCTTTTTTTTTTCCTGCGTGTGAGCGCCGCCGTTCGAGCCATCTGCACCGTGACCTCATTGCGTATACTATATAGTCCCAGAGTTCGAGATGCTTGAAGAGATGGGTATAACAGTGCGGGTTAATAGATAGAAGGGAATGGCTGCTATCTCCACAGATACGTGATGAGCATGGTTCTCGCTGGCATTGCGCTTCTACCATGTACTCACAAGCGCGCCCAAACCCTACTATAGTGCATAGTAGTAGTTCACGAGAGAAAATCCAGACCGTGGGTCCATCTTTTTCAGGATAGCTAGCATCCGCTCAAAGGACCTACATATACGAAGTAGTACTTTCGAGCACCCGCTATCATAGCAAAAGTCTATTTTGTCAGTCAACTTGTGGGGAAACTCGGGCCTGATTTGCCTTATATCCGCATCGAGATGTAACGGCCATCCTCTCGTGGTCACTGGCCGCACCAACCCTGGACATTTACCTACTGGGCGACCGACCGACCGACTGACTGACTGACTGACTGACTGACTGACTGGCTCGTGAACAGGGCGAAAATGGCTTGTTGCTCTGCAGTCCAGCCGTCACGTCACTCAACGTTCGTTTGTCCGCCCGTGGCGGCCGGACTTGATGCCTGCACAGGCATGATGCATGCCATCCTCTCGACCAATCGCCGAAGGGACTGCTGACCCACATCGAGCATGCGGCAGCAAAGCAGTAGCATCCAGCAGCATGCAGACGCAGCGGCATGCCGTGGGATTGGTGCTTTTCACACACTTGTCTCTGGGGGCCCCCGACGGAGCATAAAAAGGAACAAAGACACAGCACACCCAGCAAAGAGGGTGTGAAGCAAGTCTTCCAACCCAGCTTCTACGCAGGTCGCGAGTCCTTCTAGCGCGTGGGGGAAGGGGGGAGGGGGAGGGCCACTCCAAGGCGTGACGAGAAGGGGCAGACGTACATGTGTAATGCGGTGCGCATGCAACAAATGTATGCTACTCTAGTGCACCATGTGCCGTGTCGCCAGCTCACAGCCGCTGCAACCCGCCCTGTGCTGTGGAAGGCGGAGAGAAAGACTGGAGCGGGACTAAGCATGCGAGAGTCACAGGGAGAGGGTGTAGAGGCACAGGCCAAAAGGTGCGAGAGTGACGTACGGAAAATGGAGAGATGATGGAGCAGCAAAACGCCATGACATAGCAGGCCTTCGCTCGAGACTTCTGAGAGGAGGACAGAAGCGAATTGTGTGTGCTTTCATGGATTGGAACCATGGGTGCTGTCACCTTGGGTCTTGTTCGTCCTCCCACCCCCCAGACTCCAGTCCTGCGTCCATGCTATGCACATAGTAGTGGTCTTGCTGGAAGCGGGGCTTGGGCGGTAATAAACAGGGCAGAGCGCGCTCGAGGGCTCCAGAGCATGAGTGGCTGGGCGGGCACATGGTGTCCTCGTGCAAGAACTGTGGGTGTGAGACATGGCCTTCTTGCTGTTGCGCCTGCCCTGTCGCAGCAGCAGCAGCAGCAGCAGCAGCAGCTTCTCTGCTCCCTTCCTCTTCTCCAGCGACGATTTGGCGCTGAATCGGTCGAGCAGGGCTGATCAGACGGGCCACGAGGCTGCAGCCGAAGCACATCTCGGTGCCCGACCTCAACCGCTGGACACGCAGGCGAGACTCTGTATGAGACGGAGCCTCCGAGCTCAAGACTGTCTGTCGCTTTGACCGAGCCCCTGCATGCTTGAGAGGACGAACACAAACACACTACAGCAGACGCCGTTGATGGGTCTGCGACGGGCCCGCGCCGGAGGGACGACGACGAGCTTGACAAACCACAAGCGTCGCAGAATATAACACTGATTCGAGGATATAGCCCCTCGAAAGCGGTAGCCTCGGCTGGCGATCTTCGTGCTAACTCCAAGCTGTGGTATCTCTTGATTGCTGATTGGATCGTGTCGACGGTCGTCGCCGTTGGCGTTGTCGCCGTTATTGTTGTCGTGGTGGTAAAAAAAAAAAAAAAAAAAAAAAAAAAAGAGGGTGGCGTGCAAAAGCCCAAGCCCCAACATGGATGCCGCCCGCAGCCCACTGAACAATGCCTTGGTTCAGGGCCTCTTGGGGGCCTGGCGGCCCATGGGCAGTGCCAAGGCGCCATAGCAGCGGGGCCCCGGCCAGCTTGGCAGCGCTTGGCTGGGCCTAAACCGCCTACAGGGACAGGCCAGGCAGTGGCAGCATGCCCCGGGAAGGAGCAACTACAAAGCTCATCAAGACTGCCAAGCTCTGGGCCAAGACGGGTGGGCGATTGCACCAAAAATTGGCAGCCTCATGCTTGTACCCAGGTACCCAGATACCCCGGTACCCGGGCAGCCTGGCACCTGGGTGCTGGGGTACTACGGTACTTGGCCCCAGCACACGCCTCCAGATATCATGCCTCCTCCATCTTCAATCCACAGCTACAACCGTCTCGTCCAAGAGGTGGCGCCGCCCACAGCCCGCTGTCTCGCCTGGGATGTTGACTCCCTGACACCTGCACGTCACAAGATGCCACCGTCTGCCGAGCCAGCTGCACTGCCGTTTCTCGTTGCGCAAGCCCAGAGCCAGCAGAGAGCGACGACGCTGGCCTCAGGGGCTCGCAGCCTGGCCAGAGCTCTACATCGAATCCCCAATTTCCACGACGATTCGCCTTCTCGAAAAGGACCACCCAAGAGAGGTGGCCGTCGACTGTGCGCATCTGGCCTGCCCCAAACTGGTAGCGTGTGCCGTCCAATGCCACTCTGGCTGTCCTGCGTTGCAAACCGTCCTCCTCCCCGACTGACTGACTGACTGACTGGCCTCCACAAGGTCGAATTAGCCCGCCGACCCCAGACTGCGGCGGCAGGGGTGGGCTTCACTTCAGGCACACGCATGACCGGGCGCGGAAATTAGAGAGCAGAGTGCAGTAAAGGGTCTGGATAGCTGAAGGCTCTTTGGTTGCTTGGCCAGACCAATGACTCCTCGGTCAAGCACTGCCGCTGCGAGAACCCAGCAGCAATTTGTCGGCACCAAGACGGCTCCGTGGGCTGCTGGATTGTGTGCTGCTGTATCCGCTCTTTGAGTACACGCTGCAGCTTGCTATGGCCATAGCGCGAGGACGACGGCAGGCCCTGTGGGGATGCTACATACAGTAGTACAGCAGCTTGCAAAGGAGGGGAAGAGCATACCGCCATCCTACTTGCAATTGTGCACTTCAGCAACCGTTTGGCCAGGGCAAAAGGGCAGAAACTCGGGACGTCCAGCCTGCCAGCCTGCCAGCCTGCGCAGCATGATCGACACGGCATCCTCGCTTGCTTCCGGCCCGCCTAACCTGCCACTGTACTATGTCAAGCATCACATCTGCGTGCTATTTGGCCCTCCCACGCCCAAAGGCAGCACTGGCCCTGCCTGGCCCAAGCCACTACAGTCACCTACCAAGACGACAGCTCCTCCAGCACAGTGTCTCACGGAGCCTGTCCAGCCGCCAGACGCTTCGCAGCTGCAGCAGCGTCGGCCCAGCGATCCCTTTGCGGTCTAGCAGCCCGGCCATGTACAAGACCGGGATTGGAAGATGGGGGTCGCGTCTTTCAGTCTCATGGCGTCCCAATGAACCTAGCCTGCCAGCCTGCCAGCTGCGCAGCCCGCCCAGCACCCTCTCGCCTCTCGCCGCGACCTGTTGCGCCCCGCCCGCCCCAACTGCCAGGTCCCAGCCGGCACAACGGCCATGGAAGGTTTCGAAGCACCCGATCGAAGCCTCTTGCTTTGGCCTGCTGCCCCGCTTTTTGCTGTCTTCGGATATCCTGGAGCCAATGGCCGCCATCTCCGCACAGCGCCAGCAACCGTCAAAAGCCTTCACCGACGCCCCAGGATGGGCGACAGCTGCCGCCAAAAACCCAACCGGCAACTACTTGTCGACACCAATGTGGGATTGTTTCGACTGAACAGCCCCCTCTCCCTCGAAATTCCCGTTGTCATGTCGGCATTTCGGGGCCAATTTGCTCTCGGTTGACGCGTGCTCTCGCCCTCGTCCACTGCACAGCAAGCGACTGCCCAGGTACAGTTGCGCTGCCTTGGGCCTTGTGCATCGATGCTTCACGATTAGCGCAAATGAAGGGCAGGCGAGCTGCATCGCTGCTGCTGTGGGCAATAAATCCACTTTCTCACGCACTCGGCTATCAGCAAAGCTGGATTGCCCCTTTACCCTCCCTCCCTCCCTCTCTCTCACCCCCCACCCCTTTCTCCCCAACCCCATCCACGTTCGCGCCATGTAAACTCTGGAGAGGGGCGATCATGCATTGGTCATCTGTCTGCAAGATCTGCCACCATCGCTGCTCGACTTGCAAGCACATGATGACACTTTGCGTCAGCTGTTGGCGCTGCCTTGTGCACCACTTTCTGGTTCTTCAGCAACTGTAGACCTGTAACATTGCTCGAACTCAGTCTTGTTGAAAGACATGAGAACAGACGGCGCATGGGCATCATGACTTGAAGCAAACCACAAGGTGGACCTCGCCTGCGAAGCCAGAGGACAGACCTGCCCGCAGCGAAGCCTACATGGACACGCACGTTGCAATGGGAGCAACCAGGTCGCACTCGCTGATGACAAGCGGCAATAATGGGCGCCGTTGCAAGCGTGTGCCGTGCGTGTCGATTACCAGAGAACTTGTGCTCTCTTCTCTCAGCCACGTCCCTCTCACAGCCACCCACGCCCGTTTCACAAGGTCGCGCGCAATGCAAAGTACCGCTCGCTCGCCACAAGACCATCCACCCAAGTCCAGCGAGAGAGTACAGTTACAGCCACGACGTGACGGACAATGACTGTGTGGGTACAAACTCCTCTGCAGCAACATGTGCGGATCTCCATGCAGTGATATGGGCGTTCGGGCCTGGGTGGGAGACTTGCGGGCCTGATGAGTGTTTGGTAGCCTCACTCGCGCACGTACCATGTCCTACGGTGGGCCGATCCAGTCGTGACGACGGTTCTTGTTGTGCCGACGTGGGCTCACACACGGGCCCGCCTAGGTCCGCTGTCCCGGTGCCAGTGGTGTCTTTTTTGCTATCTCAAGGTGAAGGGCAAAAGTCCCTAATTTTGCACAGCTCCTCCTTGCTACGCCGACGATAAGGCTGCACTATGGTGCCTGCCACTGACCTCACCAGTCGGCGGCGGAGGCGCAGCCAGGGGAGAGAATTGGGGGGCAAAGAGACGCTGTGCATGGGACAATTTCGTCCCAAAGGTGAAGCGCCCTGGTGAGAGGCTAGGCTAGCCGTCAGTCCGCCAATCAAGGCCAGGCATCGCGCACCATTGCGCGCCAATGTCGGTGGGTGTCTGCTCTGTTCCTAACCGCAGGGATCTTGGCCCTGTCCGTTGTGCTGCAAGTCAGTGCTGGGCTCGGTCGCAACTCGATTGTGCAACAAGTAATAAGGAAGGGCAGCAGGCAGGGCAAAAGAGGCCAGAGGCAGAAGCAGTCCTGGTCGATCCCCTGCCCTTGGCGATGGATCACAGACCCGCTAACCTAAAATCCAGATACTGGTGGTTGCTTGCTCTACTTTACTTTGTTTGTGCGCACGCTCGGCAGCCTTTTCCCATGGCCCCCCCCCCCCCAATCTCCACTCGCCTGCAGGTTACGATGCGAAGAGTGGCCCCTCTGCTAAGTATCCATAATAATAGACCGGACGAACTTGTCTGTGTTACTACCGAGGCACACATGCACACTTGATGGTCGACTTCAACCCAGCTGTGCAAGCAAGTCCTCCAACATGGTGATGGTGTATCCAGCCTGATTCTGGGCCAGAGCAAGTGGCCTGTGCTGCCTGGCCTCTGCGACACCAGACGCATTGTCCAGTCCCCTTGGCAATCCGTTGGCTTGGAGGACTACGGAATGGGAGATGGCATATCGCAGCCGCGGCATCGGTTGGTGTCATGGCTACTACAACTCGAGTCGAGCGGAGCAATGACTCCCATGATCCATCACCACCTCGTGCGCACAAAACAGCCTGGCGCTGTCATTCTCGGCTGGCGCACGCACGCGCGTGTGTCGTTTATTACTGATATTTTATCCCATATCTTGCACGGACCGAAGCACAGAGCATTAGCGTGTCTGCTCTCGATAATAATGGGTCGGTAATGATGGCAGCCCGTGAGGCCTGCGTTATCCGGCACGGGTTTGATGATGGGGCCCCGGGAAGACCCAGTCTTGCATCCCTCGACAATGTCCCACTCGCTCTCTCTCTCTCTCTCTCTCTCTCTCTCTCTGGCATGCCCCAGAGCTCGCCAGACGCATGCTGCTCTGCTGCTCTGCTTGGGACGTGGTCTTGTTTCTCTCTGCCTCTCTCTTGTCGTTGCGCCGGGCTCCGCTTCCCTGGCCACCCTCCATCAGTATCACCTCCAGCAAGCGGCAGCAAGCGGCAGCAAGCGGCAGCAGAGCAGGAACAACAACGACCAGCATCCTTGGGTCCCGCATCCCACCCACACACACCACCTCGGGTCTCCAGCAACTTTGCCTCCACAGTCCTCGGTGCCTCGCGCTGGTGGACCCCTGCTTGATAAGTGATGTGCGCATCCATGTACCTACATGTAGCCCACCGGAGGGCATCCGCATTGGATGCGCTCCTGGGTGTTGAGCAGCACACATCTGCCCTCCATGACCCAACACCTCTCTGGTCTCGATCGTTGGCCGCAAAAGAGGGGATTTCCGTCTACTTACTTGACGACGTCGTTCCCCATCTCCTTGTTGGCTTCGACAGTTCTTGTTGCTACTGCTACTGCCACTCCTGCTACTCCTACTCACTGCGTTGGCCTGCATCTTCCAATCGCTACATCAACTCTCTGAGCAGTGGCAACCATTCTTCCATCTCCAAGTCCTCAAATCTATCCCAGCCCAGCCAACGCCTCACACCTTTGACCTCGCACTTTACTGGTTGCTTGTTGATTGTTCCCACACTGCTTTTGTCTTGGGAGAGCAACGGTAACCGCAAACAAGACACAGAAACAAGCAACAAACACATAGCATCTGCAGGCTTGGTTGCCAACCTTGTGCGCGCGCAAATAAACCCTCCCCCCCCCCCCCCCCCGCCCCCAATCCTGCATCCTTCGCGGCAACTCATCCTTTTTGATCCTCAAGATGACTGTCCCACTACCAACTCCGTCCAACCCCAAGTCGGATGCGGCTGCTGTGCGCAAGCGAAGGAGACGTGCGCCGGCTGGCGGTGCGGCGGATGATTGCTTCACTTGTACCAAGAGGGGCGTCAAGTGTGATCGCAGGAGGCCATACTGCTCGCAGTGCTTGGAAGTCGGAAACGAGTGCTCTGGATACAAGACCCAGCTGACTTGGGGCGTTGGCGTCGCCAGCCGTGGCAAGCTGCGCGGCCTCTCACTCCCAATTGCAAAGTCTCCGCCCGTCAACCCGGTCAAGAAGAATTCTCCACGGGCACGGGCACACTCGAGCGTCACCAGCACGCCTGCCCACGGCCATGCCGCCACCACCACCACCACCGCCACCACCACCGCTGCCGCCGCCGGTGGTCACTGGCACGACCAGGAATCCCTATCTCCACGCAGTGTACGAAGCGACCTGGACGGCCCAGTCGACCACCATTACGCCACATCTATGCCGGCCTCGCCCTTTCACGGATTCGACCTCGCCAAAATGGCCCACGCAGAGCCGACTCGGCCCATGCCAGCAGTGCCTCGACACTGGCATGGCGTGCCCTACATGACCAGCCTGCCAGAAGACGGGTCTCGGTACCCCAAACTGGGGCCCATACTGGTCCACGGTCCGCCCGAGCCCTTGTCTGCGTCCATTGACTCGCTGAGCGAGGCCGACTACATGTCGCCGCTCAGCAACACCTTTTCCCGGGACGATCTGCCCTTTGTCACCAGCCCTACACACATCTACGCCGAGAGCTACCACAGCGCCAACTCGCCCATTCCACAGAGCCCCGTGTCGTCCATGATGATGGAGCACGGGCGGCCGCCCACGTCGTGCCCCAGTCTGGTGTACGCCCCTTCGGAGCCCAGCTCAAGCATCCACTCTCACATGGATGGGTTTGAAGCGCATTTGCACCCCCGTCTGATGGACTACGAACCACTTGGTGAGATATTGTTCACCTCTCAATACGTCTACTAGAAAGAGGGCTTGTCCGGACTAATATCATGTCCCCTTTCACTTTTTTTTGTTTTCCAGCAACTCCTGGTTTGGATGCCTACAGTGCCAGTGCGCACTCCGACAGACACTTTTGGGCGTCTCCCGAAGAGGACCATGGCAGCAGCAGCAGCAACATGAACAAGAGCGGCGGCGGCGGCGGCGGCGGCCACCACCACCACCTCCACCATCACAGCAGCAGCAGCAGCAGCGCCAGCAAGATCTCGTCGGCTCGTACCGGCGGTGCATTGGCAGCAGATCACCACTCGCTGCCCTGGCCGTCCGTTCCGGACCAGCAATCAGTGGCCCCCGGCAACCAGGATCTCATGTCCAAAATACCCTACTATATGGAATATTACGAAAACACAATGTGCCCGGGCATGGTGTTTATTGACGGGCCACATAACCCTTTTAGGGAACACATTCTGGCCCTTTCCGTCACGAGCCGAAGCCTGCAGCACGCCATATGTGCCCTTGCTGCATGCAACCTGCGGATGAAACGCAAGTTGAGCCTGGCCCACAACCAAGACGACAGGGACAGCAGCACCATGGCCAGCATTCCGTGCCAGGTAGCCGAGATCCAGCACGATGACAGGGCGCTCGCCGAGGAATACCAGCACCGCAACCTGGCCGTCAACCTGCTCAATGAGCAGCTCAACGACTCCACCAAGGCGCGCGGTGATGCCGTGCTTGCCACGATCCTGCTCCTGTGCCACTACCGCATGGCCGAATCGGGCATTGCCAAATTCCACACGCAATTTGCGGGGGTGAAAAAGATTCTCGGCATGCGGCGGTCTTTGCCGTTTTGCCCCTCGCGGGACTCGGCGTGGATGGAAGCCTTGTTCACCTACTTTGACGCCATTTCGGCCAGCATCAATGACCGCGAGGCCCAGCTCAACAGCTCCTTTTACGGCGTCATGCCCGACACGCAGCTGCTCCCGCCGGGCGCCGAAAACCTGGTCGGCTGCGACCGCGAACTCTTCAAGACCATTGCCAAGCTCGGCCGGCTGAACCTACTGTCGCAGCATCGCCCTGTGCACAGCCACCACCAGCTCCTGGCTCTGGCTCCGACCCCGGCACGGGCCGTCCCGTCGCGCTCCCAATCACCTCTGGATATGCCCCTCAGCCCCATCTACAACAAGCCCCAACACCAACACTCGCTCAGCGCCGACATTTATAGCAAACCAGCACAACCACCAGCACCAGCACCACAACAACAACAACAGCAGCAGCAGCAACAACAGCCCCAGCAGCCCCAGCCCTACGAGAGCATGTTTGGTCCCCCGCTCGAGGCCGAGCACGTCTTTTCCACCTCTCCTTCCCTGGCCGCTTGCCCATCGTCGGCCTACGACGACCACCGCTCGACCTTTTGGCGCGAGTGGAAGGATGCGCGCATTGCTCTGCAGTCGTGGGAGTTTGACGCTGCTCGCACGCTGGCCTCGCTGCCTGCCGGTCTGGCCGCCACACCCGCACAGGTCCGCGACCTCGGTTCGCTGTCAGAGGCGTTCCGCTACGCGGCGCTGCTGTACACGGAGCGACTGGCGAGCCCCAACGTGTCGAGCGCGCACAACAATTTCCGCAACCTCGTGAGCCAGGTGGTGTACTACGCGACGAGCCTCGCAGCAGGGTCCTCGGCGGAGAAATTCCTGCTCTGGCCGCTGTTTGTGGCTGGGTCCGAGTGCGTCAATGAGATGCAGCAGGGGATTGTGCGGTCCAAGTGCCGCGAGATTATGGTGCGGTCGGGATACATGAACAACTTGTCTGCGCTGGACGTGTTGGAGAGAATCTGGGGCGGTGAGGGACGAGATGGGCAGTATGAGAGTAAACTGGGCAGTTTGGTGCGACGCGCGCCGTTTAGCTGGACGAGGTGTATTGGCGGGCCTGGGGTGGAGGTGGAGTGGATTATGTTTTGATTTTTTTTTTTTTTTTTTGGTTTTGTCTCATTCTCCTGCCTCTGGTGGTAAACCCGTTTTGGCGTTCTTGTTTTGTTTTATTGAACAAATGTGTGTGTGTGTGTGTATAAATCCGGATTGGGGGTGTATGGATGGTTATGTATCAAACTTTTTACTCTTTGCCTTTTCTTTGTTTGTTTATGAACCCTCTGGTTTTGTATCATGAGATAAATGGGTAGATGTGGGCAAGGCAGTGAATTGAAAATGAATGGCATATATTATAATGTTCTTTGGAAAGTAGTGATGCTATATGGTGATTACAGACGGAATTTCGCAATAGAATCTATCTGAAAGCGGTGGCTGAATGATTTGGGGGAATCAACAGTAGACTGCCATGTTGTTTTTCCCAAGTCTTGATGTAGCACTGCTGTCTTGAAACTATATCTATTTGGGGGTTGTTTATTTTTTATTGAATAGAATATGCTTCTTGCAAGCTTTTTAGTGTTGCGTCGTGCGTGTTTAACCCCTCGTTGCTTGGGATTATTTTATGCATTATAGTAATCTACTATTGGTGTAACTCATGTTCTTTGAGTTGTTTTGTTTCTTTTGGGGTTTCTATGGGCGGAGGGGTTGTATATCTTGAAGGGGGGGAGAGGAGTATATTAGACGAGGAGGATAAGGATGAGGATGAGGGTGTGACTGAGAAAGGTGTGTACGTTACGTGCTGTAGTGTATATTTTACAAGTCGTTGTTTGCCCTCATGGTTCCCAGTTCAGGGCTTGTTGTTGCTCTCTGTATCTGTTTGCGTTCCGCGGTGTTGGGGTGGGAAAGAGAGCCCATTGTGTGTGGGAGATATTGGTGGTGTCGTTTGGGGGTCTTGAGTTTAACTTTAGATGAGGATACAGTTGGGTCTACGCTTTCTGACTGATACTTCTTGTTGTGCGTATATATACATATATATATATCTGTGTGAGTGTGTATCTTGTTGTTTTTTGTGTGAATATGGTGTTGGTGTGCCTCTGTTCAAAATACGTCTTTGCATGATTGGCTTGCAAGTTCAACGGTATTGGTCTGCCTCGAATACGTACGTATCAAGGCCCTCGCTCGTCCTCTCGACTCTTTTGCTCTTTCACCCTGACTGACACTCGCAAGCACAACCTCCCAGACAACCCACCTCCTCTCTCTCTCAAAGACGCAAGCAAGGCTGCGCGTACCTTTGATCCACGTAGCCACCACCCCCACACACACATGCAGGAACGGAACAGACATCACCACCTCCAAATAGAGCTCAAGCTAGAGCGTAGACGCAAGAGCAAGGAGAGAGAGAGAGAGAGAGACACAAGACATAGATCGGTGCTACGTTGTACCGTCCTTCCGAGTCCCGAAACCAAAAGCACCCGCCATCTCTGCTTCTAGAAGCCCTGCCTTGTCCCTTGCTCGAAAGAAACGACGACGTGGGAAACACGGGCACTCGGGGATTAAGTCTGGGGGGTTCATTCCTTTTTTCTTTTCTTCTTCTTTTTCCTTCTCTTTTTCTGTTCTCTGTTCTCTGCACCCAAATACCACCCACCACCACCTTTGTCTATTATTATTATTATAATTATTACTATCACTGGTTTATTTATTTTATTTTATTCTCTTCATCCCAACCTCTTTGAACCCCCTTTTCCTCCCCTCCTTCCTTTCCTGGGCGGGAAAGAGAGAACAGAAAAGGCATGGTTATAGCCGTGGCTTGACGTTGCCTGCAGCTTTACGCCCCCCCCCCCCTGAGATCACGTGCGGACGTCAACGGGCCTTCCATCGCGCTTCTGTTAGTTACCCTTGCTTGCTTGTGCAGACGAGGGTTGTCCACTCGAGCAGCGAGCAGCGAGCGGGCTATATATGGTTGGTCTTTTGGGGGGGGGGGGGAAGGGGCTTCTGCCACGTTTGGCTGAGCGGAATCGATAACGACACCCAGTGTGGAAGTAAGTGTTAAAGGGAAGGCAAGGGAAGGAAAGGGCTGAAAAAGGCCATGTTTTTTGTATCTTTGTCTTGGACCTTTTCTTGTTGTTTTTCTTTTTCAAATCGATAGATAGCAAGAGGGATCAAAACACCCCGTCGCCAATAATAATCATATTGAGCGCTTCCTTTTAAGCCGTCCCTCGTGTCCTGTAAGATGCTTCAACAACCACCTGCCTCCCAAGTCAAGTCCAGTCCAGTCCAGTCAAGTCCAACTTGACGTGTATCTTTTGTCCCTGGGTATAGAGTTTCTAGAAACACACCCCAATATCACACACACACACACACACACACACACACACACTAGGCACTACAAATATTGGAAAAAAAAAAGAAAGAAAAAAAGAAAACAAAAATAAAACAAAAATCCCACGTCGGCAAGTCGGAAGGCTATCAACCCCGTCACAACATCGACCGTTGCGATCGGCCGAAATCTCTCCTCGACCGCCGACATCCCCCCCCCACCCACCCCCTGCGAGAAGAAGAAGAAGAAGAAAGGAAAAAGAGGGGGGGCTGACTTGGCTAGCCTAGCATTGGTTCTAGAAGAATGACGCAGGGAGGCTCAATTTTTATTTCGGGGGAACAAGACAAGACCGCATTAATTCGAGATCTGGGGGGGATCTGAGAGGGGGGGGGGGGTGGATTTGATGCAGAGAAGCCGAGAGGGTCAACCCACCAACCAAGACAAAACTCCACTCCCGTAACATTGTGAGATGATGTATGGTGTGTGTGTGTGTGTGTGTGTGGTTCTGGTGACTTGGTGGTACCTACTTGTTGGCTGCTTTAAGCGCTGTCAGAGGCAAGGCAAGGCGACTCAAGACGGGCTTCCTCGGTGCAGTTTGCATGCATCATGCGGGCGTGATTTACAGTGCAACTGCTTTCTTTGATCCCCCAGCATGAAAAGGTACGTACTTGACTACTCACTTAAAAGCAGGCCAGCGGCGGGCTGGCATGTTCGTGCGTTATATCCAGACCGGGGGCGGGCTGTTTTCGTGGTCCGCGGGCTGCGTCGAGGGGTGGGGGGTCCCAGGACGGCGGGCACGACGTTATTATTGGGCTCTAGCGGTCGGGATATGCAGATGGGGCTTTTCTTGACTATTGTAGTGATGTAAGTGAAGTAATGTAATTCTGATGCCGGGCTGGGTTTACTCCGAAGAGGTTGGCGGAGTGTAAAGGGTATAGTGAGTGCTGTTGGATGAAACTAGTCAATATCAAAAGCAGTGTGGATATTCTGTAAACGCAAAATGGTTGTCTTGCCAAAGTTATACAGCCCTCAACCGGTTCACATTATTGTGGCTTGCTTATATATTCTCATAGCAGCCAGCCAGCCAGTCTTGGGGGAAAACAGTTGACAGGCACACACACTGGAAGCAGCGGACTTGTTGTTTCGTGATGTGCATATATGTTTGAACGATGAGCAGCCTCTGCTATAGAGACTTTGATCATCATGTAGAGCCTCAGTAAACCAGATGCTCCTGCGTAAGCACAACCTCGATGACGAGAATAGAACGAACACCTTTCAACCCATGGCGAGGAAGATGTGTCAAGAGGTATGGATAGATCAATACGGCATCGGGACGGACTCTGCAGTGACATGGCTTTCACATTTTTTGTGCCAGTGCAGTCGATATAATCTCTTCACAATGATCATATGGGCAAGCCTTGGATAGAACGGACTGGCTGTGTACTCGCGTTATTCTTTCTATTTGCTGGTTTCCCATACCACTCGGCATTTTATTATCAAATAGTGTATAGCTTCAAGCCATCCCATGTTCCACGACACCGTGGCCCAGATGGTCTTGTCAAAGGGGCGCGTTGCGCACGTCGAACTAACTGGCTGCTGGTATACGAGGTAGACGGTGATAAATCTGCTGCGGCTTATGATAAAGTGGCACTCGCAAAGTATTCCCATTGTGTAATCATTTCGCAAGCCAGTCCATAATAATGCAGGTTTTGCAAGACGAGAGTCCAAACGAGCCACAGTCGAGTCGAGTTCTTGAACACTCGTCCACGGGCAAAAGGATGAATCTTGAATCACACCTTCAAATCTCTCTCACCACGACGAATGCTTTCCAGACATTCCACACCGCAAGCAGCAGAGCGAACAACAAGGATACTATTCGATATACAGTTTTATATATACAATAGAGATCTCTTTTTTGTGCTCGTACCAGTGCAACATCTCGCATTTCAGCATAAGAGAGCCATCAAAAGTCCCGTCTCGTGGAATCAATCCCGTCCAGTCTTGTAACATTACCATCGTTAAAAATCATTACTCTTTCTCTCGTCTATGATTCGTTCTCGCTCTCTCTCTCTCTCGTATAGCGAGCGACCCACCCCATCCTCACAACCTCTCCTTGGGCCCAACCACCTCCTCGACATTGACAAACTGGTAGTAATAGTCCAGACTCTGCGGGTTCGCCAGCGTGCCACTCGGCGTGATCTTGTGGCCCGACACAATCTGCTTGACGGGCAATTCGACCTTTTTCATGTTGATTGTCGTCTGCTTGGCTGTCAGTGCTCATCATCACTCTTGCGGTGGTCAAAGTGAAGAAGGATCCTAGATAGAACCATGACCCCCCCCCCCCAAAAAAAAAAGAAAAAAAAAAAGAAACTCACCGGTATCTCCTGCGTCTCAAACACAAACTTGGGCACATGTCTCTTGGACAAGTCCCGCCGAATCGCCTTCTTGACCTCCTCCACCAGGCCCCTCTCAAACTTGATCCCCGGCTGCAGCAGCAGAAACAACAAGACCCGCTCGTCCTGGTCCTGCGGCCGCCGCTGGCCCACCACCAGCGAATCCACAATCCGGTCCGCAAACCGCCGCTCCAGCACACCGTAGATCTCGGCGCTGCCGAACCGCACCCCCGACGGGTTCAGCACGCCGTCGGCACGCCCCAGGAAGGTAATCTGGCCCGTGACGGGGTGCACGGTGCAAAAGTCGCCGTGCGCCCAGACGTGCTCAAAGCGGTTAAAGTACGCCGCGTGGTACTTTGTCCCTGGTGCTGCTGCTGCTGCTGAAGAAGAAGAAGAAGAAGAAGAAGAAGAAGATGCAGAAACTGCGGTGCCCTGGTGGCCGTCGTTCCAGAACCCACAGGGGACATTGGGGAACGACTGCACGGCGACGAGCTCACCCGGAGTCCCATGCGGCATCTCCTTGCCCGGGCCATCAGGCAGCGTGGCGTCAAAGATGCGCGCGTCGGTGCCGAGCGCAGGACCCATGGTGCCGCCTGCGTACAGCGGCTCGAGCGGGTTCATGATGCCGAAGCAGCCCGCAATGTCGGTGCCGCCCGAGATGTTGCCCAGCTGCACGCGGGCGGGGAACCCGCTGTCGTCGTAGAACCACTCAAAGAGCTGCTCGCTGAGGACCATGCCCGTGCAGGTGACGATGCGGAGCTGCGAGAGGTCGACGAGGCCGCGGGGCCACAGGTGCGGCTGCTTGGAGACTTCGAGGAGCCAGCGCGGGCTGGTGCCGAACTTGGTGACGCGCTGCGCGGCCAGGATGTCGATGAGCACGCGTGGCGAGGGCACAAACGGGCTGCCGTCGTAAAAGACGCTGCGGGCGCCAAAGAGCAGCAGGCCTGCGTTGGCCAGGTACATGATCCAGCCCGTGGTCGTGTACTGCAGGCCGACGCTCTCGGGGCCCAGGTCCTCGTGCAGGCGGCCTTCCTTCCAGTAGCTGAGCATGAGCCCGCCTACGCTGTGCGTGATGGCCTTGGGCATGCCGGTGGTGCCCGACGAGAAGCAGATGAGGGCGGGCTCGTGGAAGGCAATGTGCACAAAGTCGGGGGCTGGCAGGCTCGTGCTGGCGAGCAGAGCGGCGAGGGGCTCGGCGCGGCTCACGGACAAGACATCACGGGGCGCGTCGGCCCACCGGGGGATGGAGATGAGGGCTGTGAAGTCGCTGCAGTCTGCGAGGCCGGCGACAATGTCGGCCATCTTTTGGCGGAGGTCGACGGTCTTGCCGTTGTACACGGCTGCGTCGTCGACAAAGACGAGCTGATGGTTTGTTAGCCAGACCAGCCAGTTCATAAACAAAACAAAAAACAGAAACGCTGGACTACGCACCTTGGGATTCACCTGCGCCGTCCTCTGCAAGATGCCCTGGACGCCCATATCCGTCGAGCTGCTCGAAAAGATGGCGCCCAGCCAGCTCGTCGCCAGCCAGACCACAAACGTCTCGATGCTGTTGGCCGCCACCACGACGACGCGGTCGCCCCTGCGCACCCCCTTGCTGTGGTACATGGCCGCCGCCAGGCTCGCCGCCCGCTCGCGCAGCTCGCGCCACGAGCACTCGCGCACCTCGGCGCCGCCCTCGCGGATCTCGGTGATGGCAATCTTGTCGTCTTCCTTGTGCAGCGTGCACCGCGCTGCTGCTGTCGAGGAGGCAGCCCGCGTGTAGAGCACGTTCTCGGCAAAGTTGAGGTGCACGCCCTCGAACCAGCGCGGCACGCTGTCAATGGGCGCGGCTTCATCCACCACGCGCGTGTAGCTGCCCGAGTAGATGAAGTTGGCGGCGTTGAAGAGATGCGCCCAGAACTCGCTGCGGTCTGGGCCCACCGAGTAGTCGTACAGCTGGCGAAACGTCTAAGGCAGGAGAGGGAGGTGTGAGTGAACGGCAAGCCATCGTCAACCCCTTTCTTTCTTGTCCCCCACGCCCGCAAGAGACAGCCACCAACAGGAAAACACTCAGCACATGAAAGCGCAGAAGCCAGAAACTCACCTGCAAGTCTCGTCCGCTTTCCCTGTTGATCTCCTGCATAAACTTCCACATCTGCGTGCTCTTGGGGTCGGGGTGCTCCCAGAGCTTGCGCGGTACCCTGCCAGCAGGCTCCATTGTGGTTGTGTTATGTGTGTGTGAATGTGGGTGGATGTGTGTATATGAGTCGTCGCCCTAGTAAACAAGGCCAGAGGAGGAGGAGGAGGAGTGGTAGTGAGTGGTATAATCGAGGATGAAAAGCAGGGTGACAGGTGACGACTATTCCAGTAGATACACGCTCTCTCGGCCAGCGAAAAGAGAAGCGGATGATGATGAGAGAAGCCAAGGGACGGCTCAAGACCTGCCAAAGCAACAAACTGGCCGACCTCGTGTCTTTTTTATAAACCAGCCTTTCTGCTCAACTCAACAGAGGATCAGAGCAGCAAGAGGCAGAGAATCGGTTGGATTATTGACAAGAGGCTTGAGGAGGATGTGACAAGAAAACACCAGGACACAGCCGGCTTATCAAGTGTGTTGGATGCCGAGTAAGAAGCAAGCTGAGATGCTGCTGCTGATGCCGAGGACATGGCCTTGATATGGGTTTCCTTTGCTTCGGTCTGGCTTGGTTGCATTGCTCGTATCGACGAGGGAATGAATAATGAATGACTGCACAGTCACGGCAGAGCAAGTACCCTTGGCACAATTCCATGCACGCCACTCTCTCCCTCCTTCGGACTCCGGATGCGCTCAACCCCTCAGTACATGGTAGACTTTGGCGCAAGCCGCTCCAAATCGCCGTCCACGGATCCTTGATGATTTGGAGGGGTGAGCGGGAGGAACTCGCTGACTGTGGCCGACTTGTGGCCGTTGTTTGCTTGGCACAAAGTTCGTTCTGGACCAACAAGTACATTGTGCTTATTGCTAGACGCCGAAGGCGCTCCGCCCATCCAGCCTCTAGATGCCACACACACAGACCACAGACCACATACGTGGTACTCTGTACATTCATAGTCGTACAGGCGGGAGAAGCTGCCGGGCCGAGACGACAAGAGAGAGAGAGAGAGAGATGCAAGCGCGCAAGGCCAACCCCCCAAAGACGAAACAGTCCTCATACTACCCTCACCTCACCACCGCCCCAAGATGTGGCCAACCACGCTGCTCAACAGCCTATTGTGCCCTGCGCTGCTCTTTGCTGTCACCGCCCCCGGTCTCCAGTATCCGCTCCAGCCGCCACGTGGACAGCCAACAACAGGCAGCAGAACCCTTGCACACCGTTCGCTTCCGACGGGGAAGACAGAAGAGGGGCTCGGTCTGCTGGGTCTGCTGGTCTGTTCGCTGCGTCCAGATGGGTCTGAAGCTAAAACAAAAATAAAAAAAAAAGCAGCCACTCCGTCAAACAAAGCAGACAAGACCGACAACAAAAAGAGACAAGAGAGAATGAACACGTCACTGTAACTATTTTCATTCGTACAGAACCAACCCATCCCCAGCAAGCACAAAGCCAGGGCTCCGGAATATCTTGTGCCTCTCTCCACTGTCTAACCCCCTAACGCCTGCAGTCAAATCGGTTTGTTGTTGTCGTGCCGTTGAATCATGCCATGAACCGTGCCCGCCTTGTCCTCCTCCTCCTTCTCCTCCTCCTCCCCGACCCATATTTTTCATTTTCCCCTTCTTTTGAGCCCGGAATGACACTCAGCACCAAGCAAGCTTACTGGCTAGGGGATAAAAAAAACAACAACAACCAAAACCTGAATGCCTCCATGCTTTGCAAGCGCCCAACAGAAAACAAGAGCAGAATCAAATCAAAACACACCCGCACATGGGGAATAAAACCAAGTCCAATAGAATGCCAATAACAGCCCCTGCCTTCAAATATGCAACGACTTACTGCGCCTCCGTGAACCCCCGCAACAACAGAAACAACGAACCAAACAAATATCTTAGGGCAGACAAGCAGACAAGCAACCAGATAGACGGACAGACAGACAGACAGACAGAGAGACAGGCAGGCAGGCAATCACACCCACCACCTCACAAGTAGGCCTGCCACAGTGCATCCATCATGGCGAGACTGACGGGATTCACAGCCTTACTGATCAAATCAATGACCGTCTGGTTCGCGGGCACCTTGGCCTCCGGATCCGTCGTGGCCAGCGCCATGGCTCGTTTGACAATCAAATCACAGTTGGTCTGCACCGTGTCCCGGAGTTGGCTTTCGTTAATGTGTGCCATCCTGTGACTGCTCGTGAACCAGAACATGACTTCGTCCCGCACAAAGAGCGTCAGTGCGTGCTCAAGCTGGAACTCGGGCTCCGTCAAGCACCGCGCAATCGCCATGATGGAGCAGCTAAAGACGCCCTCCGTGGCCAGCGGACCCATGAGCGTCTGCAGGTTGGGAGTAAGGCGGAAGGGCACGTGCTCGACTGCGCCGAAAAAGGGTTTTTGCCCCGTCATAAACGACAAGAGCTCCGAGCTCCAAATGTTGCCCGTGCTGCGCGAGATGTGGATCTTTTGCGGATACCGCTTGTCGATGTAGAGCACATAGGTCATGAACGTAAGCGCCGCAAGCTGGTACGAGAAGCGCCGCTTGAAGAGCCAAAAGTCGGCATAGTCTGCGTACGTCCGCTGGAAAAAGTCCAGCGCCACCGTCCGCGGCACCCACTTGTCCTGGATCGCACTGAGAATCTCCAGTCGCGCGCTAGCACTCTGCTCATGCGATTTTTGCTGTGAACGGGTTAGCTTCGATCCTTCTCGTGGCTTTTTGGTTGAGACCAAGCAGGAACTTGCCTTGTTCGACTCGCCGAGCGCCCGGAGCTTGTCCATGATGAACAAGACTGGCTCGTCCTTGGACAGGCCCTTGCGGCGGCAGTGATCCTCAAACACACCCTGCAGCGTGATATACGACGTGTCCTCCTGCACGATCCTGATATGAGGCGCTAGGGGGACCATCAAGGGTAGTGTAAACTGCAAATCACGCCGCCGGCTCTCTTTCTTGCGACTCAGTCGCTGGTTCAGCTGCCGGAACAGCTGCACAATCCGCTCCTCTCTTCTGCAATGCCGAGCCGCTGGATGTTGGACAGCGAACGGGTGAATGCTTCCATCGTGGCCGCGGATCTTCAGACGCCGGTGGGACGCGCCTATCGTCCGCACCAAATCAACAGTCGGAATGAAGCGCTCCACGCGAATAAAGTCTTGGTTCTTGTCCTTGAGCTGCAGATACTGGCCAGGAACCTCGACCTCGTCAAACTTTTGGTACTTGAACTCGTTCAGGAATGCAGTGTAGTTCTCCAGAGAGACGTGGGAATTCCTACGGTCCAGCTTCTCCTCAAACTTGTCCCGCCACTTGCGCAGCTTGTGTATGTATTCAAACATGGTGGGCTTGACCACGACAAAATCTGCCTCAAACGTCTTTCGTATGTGCGCGGGCAGAATGGTCTCGGCAAACCGGGTGATGTTTGTCTCGGTCGCTTGCGGCAGCTTAGTGCCTCTAGCATAAGATGTCGGTGCGCGACTCACATAGGCCAGGCCGTCATTGAGAAGCGCCACAATGAGTCGATACGCATCCTCATCCGGCGGACATTTGAAGTGCTTGGAAATCTGGTCGACCATGGTCTCCATCGACAGGGCCAAGAGAGGGAACGCCGTCTTGAGCTGCGACATGATCTCCTCCGTCAACTCCCATGGGAACTTCTTCTGGCCAGCTTCCGGAACTGCAGGCTGGCTCTCTGGAACAGCAGCGGCAGCATTGTTTGCGGCCGGGAGGGCGGCGGGAGTCGGGGCTGGAGCTGGGGTTGGAGTGGGAGCCGAAGAAGTCGGAGCTTGGCTAGGAGTCGGGTTTGGGGTTGGAGCCGTAGGCGCCGTGATACCGGGGCCATTTCCTTCGGCCTTGATGTTGTTGGCGGGCGCTCCATTGGCTGTCGTCGGCCTCGAGCCTGCGCCAGGTTCCTGCTTTGCTGTTCCATTCGCGTCTTGCCGTTGCTGCGTGGGCGAGACGGCGGCCTTGTTCGCTGTCGCCTGTTGTGCCTTTGCCTTCTTGGCCTCGTGGTTCTTCTTGATGACCTGCATGTCTTCCCTGTTGGTACGCAGCTGGAAGTAGAGCGCCTGTGGGTACGATCTTGCAATCTTGATGAGGATCGAGTGCACACGAGTCGCTTCCTTGTGACTGAGGCCGGTAAGCAGTTGAGGAATGAACGTGATCCAATACCACGTCGGGGTGTCGCCCTTAAAGTCATCAAAGCCAGCCGAGATCGTTCCGTTGGCATCGTCCATGCTGAGAAGCCACAGGATCCGGGCAATCAGCTTCCGAGATTTGGCATTCTTGTAGCCTCCAGCCGCCTGCAGGTAGCATGTGAGCGCTTGTCGACCTGCGTTGAGATCTGTCGGGTGCTCCTTAAACTTGCGGTCGTTGAAGTAGCCCCATTCCGCCCATGCCTTTGCTGCAGAGATGTCGAAGAACAAGGCAGTGCCAAATGCATTATCTGCATCATCCTTTTGGTTCAGCTTCTCGAGGAACATGCCCTTGAGCGTGTAGAACTCGGCCTTTTGACCAGGACTGAAGTAATTCAAATTCGTATTGTTGATGACCTCGAGCCCGCTGGTCAGTTCCTTGGGATTCTGGTAGTGGCATTTGGCTTGTTCTCGCAGCTTCAGGAAGGCTTCTTGAATCTCGATGTTAGGCAAGGTGTAGATGCGCCCGAGCTGATTGATGCAGACGTCTGGTAGGTTGTGCTTGCGGGCAACGTGCGCAAAACGGTTGATGATCCAAGCTGTTTCGTGGTATCCACGGTACGCAAAGGACGAGGCACCCGCGCTTTGGTTTTGCTGAGGAAGCAGTGCAATATACTTGTCGTTGATCATGCCAAATATGTGCTGACGCCAATTGACGAGATCCTGCCAGGCGGTGATGTCGTCCCAAACATTCGGCAAGCGTTCGCGCCATCCACTGAGCAGCAATTTCAGCTCGCTCGACTTGACATCCAAGTTTTGCTGGGTGGTGCTGGCCAGGCTGGAGCAAATGATACTCGCGTCGTGAAGTTCCACAAGTTGTTGGAAGTTCTGCAGCAACGGAACATGGGCATGTGTTGGTTGTTTAGGCAACTGGTGCCACTTCCTGATGGATAGCTGGATGGCCTCGTCAACGCAGCGCTGGAAATCCTGTTGTGTCTCTTGGCCGTCGTGTAACTTGCGCAAGGACATGAAGGCCTGGAAAAATGACCGCCGAGGAGTTGGAGCGTCCATCAATCCCTTGATCATGCCGTCGATGTGCTCCTTGTTTTCGGCAGACCCCCACATGTCCTGGTTGCGCCATGCACACTCCAGGAGCAAGTCCTGGATGTGTTCGTGCTTGGAGAAATCTTGCAGAATGTCCCACTGCTGGAGTTTCTGTGCGCACAGAACCCAATGGTCCTCCCACAAGGTGTACTCGTCCTGGGAAAACGGAAGTGCTCCAGTCCGGGCCTTGACTTGAGCCGACTCGTACATCTTTTGCGCCTTGTCCCACATGCCGTTCTGTTCGTACGACAGAGCGCTGTTGGTCTCGATGAATTCACACCGACGCCGCCACGTGCCGTAAAAGAAGTCGTCCTCTTTCAAGCTGGCGTAGAGCTCAACCAGAGCGTTCAAGTTGCTCTCTCGAACCTTGTCGCTGTCGCTTGCTTCTTGGTTGATCGCAACATCCTCAAGCTGGACAAGTGCAGTGTACCACGACCCAAACGTCTGAGCGGCATACTTGAGGACGTGTGGAGGGATGCGACACTGCGGCTTTGCCTTGGCGGCGCCTTTGAGCAAAGTCTGGATCACATTGGGCCTCCGGTCCAGTTGTCGCTGGTGGTAATCCTTCGTCAACAGCGTAACCAAGCCACGCTTCAACTCCTCGCGTTCCTCTCTAATGGTAGCTGACCAGTACATGGGAAAGAGCGTTTCCCACAGCTCCTTGGCAAGGAACGAGTCGATGTGTTGAAGTTGTGTAAGCGGGTCGATGATGTCGCGAACTCGAACATCTCCGAGCTCGGACATGAAGCGGCGGTGACTCGACATGAAGGCCTCGTACTTGTCGTCTGCCATCAGGGTGGGTTGCCTCGTGTCTCGCGCATAATTTCCAAAGAGTCTCGATGCTGGCAGAGTCCGGAAGTCCTCGCTGTGTAGGTGGATGTTGGCGTTTGCTTCAACAGATCCCAACAACAACTGGGAAGCCTGCGCAAGCCAGAATGTCTCGCCCAATGTGTCCCAATTCTGCGTGTTGATGACATACAAGAGACGTGCACTGGCTGTCTTGGACAAGCTCTTGTCCAGGAGGGCCATGAAGCGATTGCGCATGCCCACGTCTTGCGCTCGGGTACCAATGAGGAATGCGTGCTCCATGCGAACAGTGAGTTCAGTCCTGGTGATCTTTGGGTCTTCATAGATTCGAAGCACCAGGTCTAGATACTTGGTCAGCATCGTAGGATCAGCACGATGCTCGAACGTGAGCATCTTGTGAAGCACTGCCGTCTTCTCCTTCAAGGTTGGCCATGTGCCCTCGGAACGGAAGATCCAGCTCTCAATCATTTCCAGAATCTTTTCGCACAGTGGAATGTGCAGAGACTTCTCAACGAGCGTGGCGAGGACACTGAGGAACGGTCTTCGGTTGTCCCCGAGCTTCTCCATGCGCTTTGCCGTCACGTCGATGGCCTTGAGCATGAGACCAGTCTGAATTTCAAGGTCATACTCGTCCATCTTGACGGGCGCATTTTGGTCAGGTGCACGCATCGGCATGTTTGCTTCCTGACTGAGAGCGGTGTAGTGGGAGACATGGTCGCGCGCCAGCTTCGACTGCAGCGACTTCATGATGGCAGGAATATGAGGGTCAATTGCCGATGGGCGGCAATTACCCAAAGACCACAGGATGTTGATGCCAGAGACGTAGTTTGCAGACGCCATCGACTCGGTCGCAGTGTTGGACAGGAAGGTAATGAACTCAGAGTTGGGTGCTTCAGGCTCGCCTTCGCCGTCGGCGTCCTCCATGGGAACGTCCTCTGACGAAGTAGCAGGCACAGCGTCAAGGACGCGTTTGATGGTAGCTCGGATCTGCCGTCCATCATCGTATGTGGGATCCGACATGTGCAGGCAGTCTTGCAGCTCGGGATTTTCCGACTTGAGACACTTTTCGAGAATCTTTTGGATCTGAGCCACATTCTTCAAGATCCACTCGTCTGATTTCGAGTTGACAATGATGCGCACAACCTGCAGCGTATTGACAATATTGGTAATGAACTTTTCGTCATAACGCTCCTTGTTTTCCGGGTCGGCATTAAGGATTTGAGTCGTCTTATCGCTGGCAAGTACCACATCCGTAACATTGGGAAACAAGTCCACGTCCAAGTCCGCCCAGTAATCGGGCAGTAGTAGGTTGTAGAGCAATTTCATCGCCTTTTTGTTGAGATCTGCCATCATTGGAGGACTGTGAGGGCCAGGCTCCTTGTTCTTGCTCGATGGCAAATGGTACCGCTCGTTGAGCTGCGCAATAAATTCAACAAGGTACTTAACCATCTTGTGACGAACTGGAGCAGGTATCTGGTACTCGGCCTTGTCCACATTTGCCGCTTGTCGTACAGCAGGCGGTGAGTTGTTGGAGATATCATCGAGCTTGCGCTTCCTGCTTGCTGGCGACATGGAAGTCGGCCGCGACAGCGGACTTGGCTCTTTTCCGGTCACCCGCCGCTCCTCCCATTCCCAGATCAGCCACATCATGTTAAGAGCAAGCCGACGGCTCTCATAGGATGGATTCGGCGGGTTGGCGACTTTGCGAAGACATTGTATGATGAGGACTGCAAACTTGTCGCGGGTTTCGTAAAAAAGATCAGCGTGTCGTACCAAGAACTGGAAGATGCTTGTCATCTGTTGTACATTTTGTCCTTCTTCGGCCAGTATGCGTCGTGGGCCGACAGACCAGACGGCGTTGCGCGGATCAGCAGGCTGGACCGTAGAGCACCTCTCGGGCAAAACAGGGGCCATTAACTCCAACGCCTGGGTAACGAGTGTCCTGCCTTCGTTCTGGTTGTTCTTGAGAAGGGCCAGATAGACTCCAGTAACAATCTTTGGCGGGGTCTCATAGTTTGCAATAAAGTAGCACAGCACAACATAGGCCGCGTGTTTGTTGAGTGCATCGTCGAGCTTAATGTACGTCCAACCGAACTTGATGATATCTTTTCGTGCATCTTGGATGATCTTAGGATGGTACTTGATGAGCATCGCCGAAAGCTGCAAGACCTCCATTCTGGTGTGGTCGATGCCAGGTTGTACAAGGTCGTCTTGCGGGTCAGCAAGACTCGCCTTCCAGATCTTTGTGCTGATGGAGTCTAGCACCGTCCTGTCAATCAAGCGATTTGCTCGCTCATCGTCCTCTTGCCAGTGGCGCATCACATCCATGGCCACGATGGGATTGAGAATGTTGTGGAGCAAGAATATCTTGGTCTTTTGTGCCGCAATCTTTCCTGCATAAATGTCAAGACACCTTAGGATGATGGTCCTCCAGTATTCAATCGACTCGTTGCAAATGATGTTGTGGTAAATGTAAGAAAAGAGGCTCTGGGTTTGTCTCAAGTTGCCGTGCGTAACAGCATCCATGAGTGAAAAGAGCGACTCCAGGTCCTCGGGATTCTTTTGGAGAAACTTTGTGCCGATGGCAGTCACATTGTCCACAGCCTGGTGCGCAGCAAGGCGCAGCCGACCTTGAATCTCGTTGGCCCGGAGCTTCACCTCAAGGTCGCTGCCCACAGTCTTCAGCCATGTCATGACGTCCTTCTTGGACATCCAAGCGGTAGAGTCAAGTTGACAGAGGGCATCGATGACATTGATCACATTGACTACAGCCGTAGCCTTGGCTTGATCGTCCTCGGCGGGAGCTTCGTTGCAAGCCTGAACCAACTGCTCAATATTTGCCGTGGCAACCTCGCGGAAGGGCCCGCTGTCCGCTGCAAGGAGAACCTGCGTGAAAAAGCGGCCATACTTGATGTCGCACACTTTGGTCAAGAAGAAGGCCCACACTTCCTGCGAGTAGCGGTTCAGATATTTGTATACCGGCTTCCGGAAGGGACTCTGGTTCGTTCGCCGCAGCTTCGCCTCGAGTTTCAAAACCTCCTCAATGACCTGTCCTTTGTAGCTTTCGGCAGCGGGAGGCAACAAATGAAAGATGTTGAAGACGGCCGCTATGACTTCCATGGTCTCATTCTGCTCAAAAAAGGTGAAGGAAAGCTGTTGCAGGAGGTTTGGGTCGGCAAGCTGCCTCACGTGATCTAGCAGCCTCTGGCCAATCTCCACCTTGAAATAAGAGGTCAAGAGCTTGAGCAGACGCGCCAGATTGTTGAGGCCCTGGAGGCTCAGCCTCTTGGCATCTTGCAGACTTGCTAAAACAGGCCGCAGTCCGGATTGTAACAGATCCTTGGGGAGCTTGTTGTTTTGCGACAGAACCGTCTTGAGAGCGTCATACGCAGCATCGATGATGGGTGTCTGTTGCAGATACAAGCACTTGAAGAATGTTGCTACAATTCTGGTGCGGTCTTTGCTTGGTTGATTTGGCTGCTGGGGCTTCATGAAGTCTTCAAAGTCCATGGCCGTACTGAGAATCTTGATACAAGCCACCCTGAGACTGACAATGTAATTCTGAGTGCGAAATTCGGCAGCCTTGGTCGCAAGGGAGTCATCGGTAGCCTCCGCCAATGCCAGCGACTCCATAAGTAGCCGGGTCAGGTTCTCGTCCATCTTGACAAAGTCCGTCTTGAGTGCCATGTAGTATGTAACAGCATCAATGTAGCCAATTTGCACCGGAAAAGGCAGCGCTCGCAGGGGCTTGGCATAGATCTGGCTCAACAAACGGTCCCGATGTGGCTCGAGCAGCTCCCAGACATTTGCGTTTGCGGCCTTTGCAATGACCCCAAGGCAGTGCTTCGCAGTCTCGCGGACATGCTTGTTCATGTGCGATAACTCCTGGTTGAGCACGTTACAAATGTGTGCCATTCGCGGCTGTTTGGGCAATGGTTGTCCCTTTTGCGGCTGCAGCGGCAAGCAGTCTTCCTTCTTGATGTCCTTGGTAATCCTGGCGAGGAGAATATCTAGCGTATCCTGAGCGGCTCTTCTGGTGCCTTCTGGCAAATCCTGAGGCATGTCCTTGACTACAAAGAGCAGGGCCTTGAGACAGTCGGCCTGTTTCATTGTAATCCACGAGTCTCCCAAGTCGACGTCAGTCAGAAGCATCTTGATACCCAGGCTGCCACCGGCTTTGGTGAACCACTCCTCTTCATAGCAGCCATGGCAGAATGCGGACCCCAGGTTGTGGAAAAAGGTCAGGCGGAAGACATGGCTTGAAGACCCCAGGATGATGGCGGCAGAGTTGTACACTTCTTGGGTCGCACGCTGCGCTGCCAGACGCACGTCTGGATGCTCAGACGCCAGTGATTCGAGGATCGCATCGCAAAGGACACGTGTGTCAAGACACATCGGCCCTTCTCCAGCATTAACATCGAAGGGGCTCGCGCTCCGCTTGCAGTCAACAAGAGCTCGACCAACTTCAATGACGGCAAAGTGGCGGCACAGATTGAGCAGGAATGCATTCGCTTCGTCCTTGAAGTCTGGAAGAGAGCTTGCAAACATGATGGCTTTGATCAACCGCTTCAGCGTGTTGTCCTGCTCCTCCTTGTTCGCCACTGACCTCTGGCGATCTGATGACTCGAAGATGGAGAAATCAGCATCAGTCTTGCGGGCCAGTAAATCCTGTACTTGAAGACGGACGAGGCGGGGGAGGTCTTCGGGTAGATTGTCGTAGCCAATACGCAGCTTGAGATGAGCTTTGAGGAAATGGAAGGCCTTCTCCTTGTAGTATCCATCAAACTGCTTTGGCGCGCCGTTCTTAGTCGGCTTCGGGGTTTCAGTCAGCTTGGAAATGGCAAGTTGAATTCCAATGTTGGCAGAGAAGGCCCTCTCCTTCTTGGAGCCAATAAGACGCAAGTCAAAGCTTGAACTGTCGTCGATAAAGGGCTTGTAATCAAGAGGAACTGCATCGGTGAGATATTTGCGATTTCGCCCGCCCAGCTTGCCAAGGATCCGCAGCGTAGTATGAGCATGAAAGTGCTGGTATGGTGCCGGCTTGAGATGATCAAAAAGCGCAGTCATGAGCTCGTCCATGACGGGTGCCATGATGGGGTCAAGGTAGTCGGCCGTCAAGTTATCGACGCACAGCTCCAACGTCCGAAGCCCCTGACCGACCAAGTCGCTCCCTGCACGTAGAGCAACAACAAGTGGGCGCATCAGAAAACTCAGATGTGGTAAGAGGTTACTGAGCCGTGCTGGGACTGTCAAGCACAGCTCCACGTACAAGTCTCTCTCTTGCGGCCTTCTCGCCGCCCTCAGCAAGTTGTTGAGGACATCCAATAGCATTTCCAAAAGAGGCAGTATTCTCTTGTACAAATGCTCAAACTTGCCGCCGCCTATGCTTCTGAACAACGATCTCAGGAGCAGAAAATAGTTCATGGGTTCCTCGGCTTTCGTAGAGTACTCGATCGACTTGGTCACAATATCAACCACATGTGGCAGGAGAACCTGTTCATTTTGAGCTGCAAACAAGGTGACCGCCATGAAGGCTAGCTTGAAGAGTCTCAACAAGATCGAGGCTTTCCGCACATCTGCCGAGCCGACGTCTTCAATGTGCTCCATGAGAAATCTGAGCAGCATGCCGCAGAAACTGGGCGACGTTGCCTCACTGGCTAGGAAAAACTGGGGGATGTGGAGGAGGCCAGTGTGGTCAAATATCATGTCGTAGAGGTGAGGAATTTCTTGCTGGAATACTTCGTTGAAAGTTGCAGGATCAATGCTGTGGAAGACTGTTGCAAACGTTTCCAAGAGATCCTTTTCCTCCTTGGTGCTCGAATTCATGTAAAAGTTGGCCATGTACTCGACGGCTGACTGGTACTGCGATTCGTGAATAGGGCTCTCGATCTCGTAGTAGCGGAAGACGTATGCGCCTTCTCTGAAGAGCTTGATGATGACTTGGACCTCCTCGGGGCTGAAACCGTATGCGACATCCACCCAGTGTGGTGGCGCGTTTGCTTGTTCCACCACATGTGCAGGATTGCATATCCGAAGTTGGTAGAATGTGTTTTTCAAGCCATTCATCAAGTTCTTGAAGAGGAATTTGTTGTCGCCCACAGGGTCGGCTCCCTTTTCGCGTGGATTTGAGGTCTTGATGGGCATGGCATTGAATATGTCAATGTCATCCCAATCTGGTGGCTGGTTCTTGTCGGCGAGGTATGTGTCTGGTACCTGCTCCTCAGCCTGTTTTGCGTATGCCTTGGACAGCTTCACCGCATTGGCATATTGTCGATTCATCGCCGCGAACTTGTCCCCAATGGCATTCAAAATCATTATCAAGTAATGCCGAGCGTCGACCTTATTCTCCATCTTGGCAATACAGTCGGCCATGTTGAGAAGAAGCTTTGCACTCATGGTTTGAAAGCTGGTACCGGGAAAGTTGTCTTGGAGGTTTCTTGTGTAGACTTCCACAGTCTTTCTAATCTGTGTAGGGGTGAGTGAGTCTCGGACATGATGTATGAGATCAGCCAGCATGCTATAAGCCAGTGGCCGCATGTTCTCATAAACGGTGAGACCATCGCCAATCAAAGTCCTCTCGTCCAACAACTCGTCGATTTTTGGCAAAAAGATTCTTCTGAAATTGAAATTGATGATGTGCCGAATCGCGACGAGCAATTCCTTCCTCGCGCCTGATTTCTCACGAGGGCAATCCTTCAATAACCGAACAACAATGTCGGGCAACGTTGGCAGAAAATCACTAAGTTGCTGTGCATACTGTCGGAGAAGATAAGCCAAGAAGCTCATCGTCTTGACCTGTGCTGTGATGAACTCTCCAAAAGCCGCTCTGTTCTTTATGCTAGGGCTGACGCCGGCAAAAACCTCTCCGCGGGATGCTGCATCGGCATGGGCTTGTTCTTGCGCCTTGGCTTGCAAGCAAAGCACACTCTTGATCAGTGGCACGAACGCCTTGACATTTGGTGGCACAGTGTTGCGGTAGACCTGGAATATGGACACGACAATGATCGGGCACTCAGAGAGCACTTTGAAGGACTGCATTCCCTTGAGAAGAGGACGCGCTGAGGGCTGTTCGACTCCAAATTCGGTCGTTGTGGCCGTTGGCGACGCAGGCCGCGGACTTTGGTGCTGATGGATGCTCGCCTGGGCACTTGATGGGGTCGATGGTACGCCACCCGCGCCGATCGCCGGCTCGTTGTCCAGTTGCTCACGCACCACCCGTTCCATCTGCTCGAACAATTCTTGGATAAGGTTCAAGAAATCCTGCACCTTGTTCTGGACAATCTTTGGCTGATTTCGCATAATGTCCGAAATAACCTTGACACATATGACAGCATTCTCCTCATTGTCGGTGCGCACAAGCTTCATCAGCAGTTCAACGGTTTCGAGTGCATAATCTTGGAACGGCTCTAGCGGAGCTGGTTGGATTGGGAAACGATGGATGATTTCGAGAATGATATTACGGAGTTTCTAGGAACAAAAAGTAGTCAGAACCAGTTCGAAGCTCGCACACTCACATTCTTACACAGGCAGGCAGGCAGGCAGGCGTGCGAGCGTGCGACGCGGACACCTGCAAAAGATGAGGTGCCTTACTTGTTCGTTCGAATTACTTTGGAAGACACATGGACCGTTGAGGATGTTGATGAACATGGGCATGACCTTTTGCAGGAATATCTTGTAATTCGGTCCGTTGACGAAGACATCGAGATTGTCTCGCAGCTGCGTCGCCGCTTCCACCTTTGCGCGAGGCTCTGGGGATATCGAGGCAAGTCAGCACCTCTGGACATGTCTTTATTTGCACAAGGTGTGCCGGCATCTAATGGAAGTAAGTGGTCGCGTGCCGCCTCTCTGGTCGACTTACCAGTGTCCTGCGTAGTGAGGCGCTTGATCACATCGTCGAGGAGCTGCGACATGGTCGCTGCTTATTTGTGAGATCCCAGCAGATATACTGCCATGGGATGCTGTGACGGGCTCCTTGGACCGAAACACACACGTAGGTGCAATGGCTTGGTCGCGAGGGGGCCGTTGCGCCGCCGAGTCGCACCCAGTCGATGCTGGTTTTAGCTCCAGTAAGCTCTTATCCGGCGCGTCGAAAATCTGTGTGGCCACCCGCGTAATTCATAATAGCGCGCGCGAATCGCTTTGGATCGTTGTATGTCTCCAACAGGCTGGTTGGAGTGGGGGTATCGGAATATAAGTGTGGGGATGGCAGACCGGATTGTGGTGGTTAACGGCCTCGTCGCGCAGTGTCGCGGTTTAGTGATTGGGAGATGATGGGACAAGAAGGCCTGTCAAGCAGAATCCAAAAAAGCTGGGGCATCGGCTCGCCAAAACCAAGTGGAGTCGAGACGTGATTACATAATCATAGCTCGCCCTGACCGGACGAATTAATTGGCCACCTTTTACGTTTCTGCTCTGTTCCACTGGCCTTTCCGCTTCTAGCCAGGGACAGGGATCGGCCGGGAGTGTCGACGTTATCTTATCGATCTTATCGCTCGTACGGGGAAATCTCGAACGTGGGCTTGATTGATAAAAACGTCACTGCACTTTTACCATGCACAATTCAGCCTACTTGTCCGATTGCATGTGACAACGACCCCTCCCTCGGTCCAGCATCTCCACTTGAGGATTTTGATAATGACACACAGCGGCTTGAACCTGGTTACTGGCTCAAGAGAACATTTGGAGGTTTCACTATGCTATCATGGCAAGACCGTCAAAAATGTCCAACCTTGTGTAGTTCCTTGAATCTTAACTTTCCGCACTATCCGCTATGCACAAATTCGTTCAACCATGTCACAATTACTCTTGGTTTGCGAGTCATGATCACCACTTGACTACTCATTATCAAACAAGCGTGCACAGGAAAAGAATCATCAAATGGGTTGGTATGTTTGCCAGTTGGCCGTGTGATTTTTTCATTCAAGTCTATCAAACGAATGTCTATCCACAGAAGACTGCATGTGGCTTGGATATCTTGAAAAATGTTGACCAATGTACACCTTGCAATCCAAGGGTAGCCTATGGTGAAGAAGAAGAAAAAAAAGAATGATACAGTGAGAAGGTTTGAAACCCCAAAAATGCCCCACCAAACGCCTCCACGGATTTTGCTTTTTTGTACACAAGTGGTATCGTTTCCGCATGTCTTTTTCATGAAATGTCCCTAGGCTACACAAGAGACCCCTCTAACTCTGCCTCCATCCAGGAAGGAAAAGGTTTGAAAGGCCTACAAGAAGAAGTGAAACAAGAAATTGGCCGAGGCCCTTTGCATCGTCAAGTGACGGCGCGTTTCTCGAAATCCCCTTAGGCCTGCCCAAAGAGCAGGGGCAGGCCGCGCTTCTTGTTGCGGCGCTCGGCACGGCTCTTGCGGAAGCGGTTCTTGCTGGCAGCAATGGCAAAGCTGCTGCCGCTGCCGCTGCAGGAAGTGCCATCAGCCACAGACATGGCGACTGACCACTCGCCGGATGCGCAGACCTGGTACGAGGTCGAGTCCAGGCAGACGTAGTCGCCCTCGTCCGAGCACTCACCCGTCTGTGTGCCGCTGCTCGAAGACGAAGACGTAGTCGATCCAGTCGCAGACGAGCCAGCGGCCGAGATGGTCGTGGTGGTCAAAGCGGTCGAGGTCGCGGTCGAGGTGGCTGCGGGAGCAACTGCAGTGACGCTGGCCTCGGAGGTCTCGGCAGCCGAGGTGGGGGCAGCAGCACCCGAGGTAGCAAACACACCTCCGGCACCGGCACTATCGGCGGTGGCAGAGGCCGCGACGCTCGCAGCAGTGGCGGTGGCTGTTGCGCTCGAGCTGCTGTCGTCACTCACACCCACGGTGCAGTCACCGGTGGGGGTTCCCCAGGCAGTGGTGGCGCCATTGAGCTTCTGCACAACATCGCCAGGCTCAGGGAAGACCAGGTCAGTGTCAGCGGGCGTGTGGCAAGTGTCAGCATCGTCGTCGAGGTTGGCGACAAACATGTCCGGCAGAGCGTCGTAGTTGGACTTGTCGCCAGAGGTACCCGTGAGGGTGATGGGAGCGCACTGCATGTACATCTCGCGGTTGCCGACCTTGTTGAACCAAGTCCAGGCAATGACGGCCTTACCGGTGGGAATGTCGTCAGGGATGGTGAAGTTGTACGTGTACGGGTCAGCAGCAGTGGCCGAGGTGTCATCACCCAGGTTTCCAGCAGTGTCGCGAGCGACGCAACCGCCCTCGATGGAGGTGATGACCTTGAAGACACTGCTCGAGGTGGGGTTCTCGTCGTAGGTGATGGAGATCTGGCAACTGCCACCACCGTGGACACTCTGGCCCTCAAAGGCAAGAGGCTGGTCCGAGCCAAGGGCCATCTCGGTGGCACCCTCTCCTTCCACGGTGTCGGTGCTGTAGGTCACGGAGCCCGTGGCTTGGCAGGGGAAGTCGCTGGAGGAGATGGGGCCGTTGGTGGCCGAGGGCGTGGCGAAACGGGCCGGGGTGGCCAGGAACATGTGGGCGTGAGCCACGGCGGCAAAACCGCAAAGAGCGGCAACGTTGAACATCATCTTGATATATTTGGGTGAGTGAGTGCGTTGAGAAGTGTGTATGTTGCTTTCGTTCCAGACGAAATGGCAGTTTTGTGGGCTGGATATGGAGTCTGTTAGTTGGCTTGCTCGGTTTTGCTGGGCTGGTCTACCCCGATCTGATCTGCCTTGCCCAACTCTTTATAGACGATTCTGAGGCCCAAGTGTATAGGCAACAATGATAGACAGAAAGGGTATTGTGTATCGTCAAAAGGCTTACCTCAGAGGCTTTGTGGCAGTCAAGGAGGCTTATCACAAAGGGATTGTCTCTGCACAGCACAAAACACACAATAGCTTTGTTGAATGGATGGGGCTTCTTTGTGGAGAAAGAACAAGGAGTGGTATGCACCAGGCAGGATTGAGTGAAGTAAGAAAACAAAGAAGAATTGAAAAGCCAACAAGGAGTGAATGGCTGCTTCAGTCTTCTGCACAAGACGAGTGAATGATGGTGATAATGGAGAGGGAGAGTGAGTGAAACGCGAGCCCAGATCCAGCAGAAGATGTTTATATATCTATTTCCATGATCGGCAGAGTATATGGGACTATGCATGGCATAGCAGGTGGGTGGGTTTTTTGGTTTTTCTTTTTCTTTTCCTGGGGACGAACAGAGAGCAAGGCAACGCAATGCCGACTGACTGGCTGGCTGGCTGGCTGGTGGAGGATCGTGGCTGGCCCCAATGCCAGATACAGGGAGGAGGAGGCCCTCGGCAGCTAGCCAGTAGGCGGTGGGTGCGGCGTCCATGAGTCTGCACCTGCAACGTACTACTACGGTACATGTATTTACAGCGGGTCCCCCGCTGGCATTGGCATAGCGCTGCCCAGGGTGCAGGGGCCGGGAGCAGGGGGGCAGCCGCTGCGCCAGAAGCGAACGGCAGGCCCTGATAGGCTGTGCCTGGCTCTGCACAGCGGTAGCATGTTTCGGAGTTGCTCAACGACAGGCAAGACGCCGTGCTGCCAGTGGCCGGGAGTCAGACATGGCGCGCTGCACACCACCAGCCCTGTTAGCCCCAGTTAGCCCAGTTAGTGCCAGTCGCCTGCTGCAGCGCCCCTTGTGCCCCTGACTAGAGCTTGTTCAGGCACAGGACGGCCGCCCCAAATGGGAAGTGCATCCATTCCTTGTTCCCACTCGGCTCCCACGGTGGCGATGCATGCTATATAAATAAGTACATGGCAGGATACGATGTACATGGTGAGCAGCCATGCACTCGGGCGTAGGTACATGCGAGCTTTCGGTCCGCAGGATCTGCCATGGTCTGCCTGGCTGGGCAAAATAAAGGGTCTCTGTGCATACGACTTGATACTATGACAGCCACGAGCGCCGCAAGGGAGGCAGAGGAGCGCCTTTCGACAAGTCCATGATGGTGGCCCGTTTGTTCATTCATCCGTACTCTGCTCACTGCTAGCTACTATGTACATGAGTCGTGGTCAGCGGCATGGGGGCGAGACTGACGAAAGGCCGGCGGTGGTTCCGTCTGTTTCCTTGGGGCGGCGGCGATACGGCGAAACTGTGTATTCCAACATTGTCGACTGGCGCATCGTCCGTCTCTGGTCCAAGAGATCCACCGTGCTGGTTCAGCCGTCGCTGCAGCCGGCCCGAGAAAGGATCCAGACTTGCTTGATGAACGGCAGTCATGTTTCGCCCTCAGGGGCACCGCCATGAGGCAGCCTTGAGTGGTGAGTGGCTGCCAGCGTCAACGACAACGGCGACGACAGACAGCATTGGCGTGTTGAGGAAAAGCGCTCCAGGGATGCTGCCGGTTGCCCCTCCAGGGCTGAGCCGCTACTGGTGCGCGCAAGCTGTCAGGGGCGCACAGGGCAAGCCAGCGGCTGCCTTAGCACTCGTACCCCTACCCAGAGAGGCAACCAACCACCAGCACTGGAGGCCCCCAAGCACTGAAGCCCATGCAGGCATGTACGTCCATGGTACCTGCCGACGCACACGTCCCCCCCTGACAGCGTGTGACGGAAAAGTCTGCCGCGGGGCAAACGATAGGCGCCTGGCCGACGTAAGAATGCAAGGCACGCGGCTTCGCTCACACCACACCCAAAGACGAACGAACGAGCAAGCCACGACAACCTGCCAACTGAAACAAAAGGGCAAGAGACGTGCAAGACAAGCTCAAAGAACACAGCCGAGCATCCGGTTTGCTTCCACCACAACCACCGCCACAATACACACACGGTAGCATTGAGCTCGCGATCACATGCGGTGCGGCCACCGCTCGACCAGCGCGCGATGGAGGCAACAAACACCAAGAATACCCCACAGCCGTGATGCTTGAGTCGAGCTGTGCGGCACAGGGGAGAGAAAGAAAGGATGAGGGGCAACCTGGGGGGGGGGGGGCAAACATATCGGCCCAGAATAGCGTCTTGACGGCGGGGTTGCCTAGCGACTCGACATCGTATGTGGAGGAGTGGCTGACTGCTCTATGTGATGGCAGTTTGCTTGCAGGATCGATCCCCGTCGACAATCGCTCCACGCCCCCTGCGCCTCGGTGAGCAGAAGACGTACACAGATGACGAGAGATGGCATTCTGCATTTGCCTTCTAGTTGCGGCCCCGCCTCGGGCTGTTTGGCCAGCCAGAGCCAAACTAACTATTATACAACGCCCAAGCAAAATACTGCGATATTTGTACCCGCGGAAGCTGCGTACTTCTAGTGTTGAGGGGGCCAGTGTGGGTGTGGGGCGCATGGCACGTTTCAAAACGCTGGGCCAATGCGCTACCGTCGTTTGCTCCTATTCACCGGCTACTTTGTCCCGAGAGCATTGTCGATCGCGCTTTTCTGCTACCTGCCAGTCTGTGTGGGATCGTCAGGGTCAAGATCTCGTCACACTACGGTGTAAACACCCTAGCACCCACCTCGGAGTGCGCGCACAGAGTCCTATGTGCATGGCTACATAGTACAGAAAGCTCAGGTCAGACCGTGTCGTTGCAGAGGCTTGACGAGTAAGTCAAAGAGAGTGCTTGTCGATAACAAAGAGTGGTCATGCACCGCTCGGTACGGACGGACGAAAAGGACAAACGGACTGACACGCAGCCAGCCTGCTTGAACTGTATGCATAGTATTCACAGGGATGTTTGCTTTTGCGAAAACGCGGTGACGCTGTCCTGGATGGTTTTCCTTTTTTCTGTTTTTCCATCCAGATTTTTCTTTCTTCTTTCTTTTGACGTACGCTGTGACGGTAGGCCAAAGCTAATTCAAACCTAGGGAGGTTGTCTCTTGCAAAGGACTTTACCACATTAGGTTCAAGCTTAACAAGCTTACACTCTTACCAACAGCGCTGCGCTAGCTACTGGTGATGTTTACAGATAGGACCACAAGTTGTGATCCAACTATATTCCTCTTCGCGGCTATTGCGCCTACTCGGATGTGGCAGTTTTGCTCAGTCTAGCACAAAGGCCTCTGCTATGTATAGCGAGCACAGCCATTAAATTGGAGTTGGCGGATAGGATCTGACAAGCACGTACTTCTGCGGGTTCAGTGGGCACAAATCGCTGTTCCTTGGTGCCATTGGCGGGATCGTGGGATTCAGCAACAACACGGTTACTTCTCTGTATCCACTCAAAGAGCAACAGGGAATCCGATCTGCAAGCTGGACATCAGAAAACATCTCTACATCGTGGCCCATTGCTGGCGGTCGTGAAGAGGCGATCAAGTGCCCTACAACCACAGCTTGACTCTTATCTGCCAACCCAAGTCGTTGTGTTCCTTCTGGGACGCAGAACAAGCGAACATCTACGGCCCTTCTCTCACATGGATCTGTTTTGGGCCAAACAGAGAGCTGGCCTTGCGCCCTGCACATGATGGACGCAAATGCCGCACTCAAGTGCCTTTTCGTTATTTGCACGTCTTTCACCATTGGTTCCGTGCATAGACTGAACCTTATCATGACCGTCTCTGGCGAGTTCTTTGTACAAGGCAAAAACTCGAAACTTCCATTTCCTTCGGTGCAGACAGCTACTACATACATTGCATGTTCCCGTTTGGGATCATCCCAGCTTCGTTCGCAGATTTTCAAGGCGATCCGGAAATGTGCAGACAGGTATCCGATACTTGCAACTCTGTGTGTACATATGCACCTATACACCGATCTTCACACGTACTTCTACAGATTTGGAGTACCGTCCAGGGTGGATGGTTGGGCAGTGCACGCTTGTAACGCTCGGCCTGTTTGTGCGACTGGTCATGAGGGCGCAGTCTCTCTCTCTCTCTCTGTGTGTGTGTGTGTGTGTGTGTGTATGTGTGAGAGAGAGAAAGATCGTGCACATCTCGGATTACTAGTTTCGCAGAGAAGACTCTCGACCGACTCGTTGGTAATCTTGGACATTCGTTCGCATTTGTCTCGTACTGGTTGCTTCACCTGCGTTTGTCTTAACCAGAAATCATGTTCATCAAAGTGACAGTCGAACACCAAATATGCATCCGTGGTGTACCTGCATTAGTGAGAAAGAAAAAGATTGTACAACATGATAATCTGTAGACCTGCACGTCTATGTTCGTCTCTAACCGGAGAGGTCGCCTGTATCATGAGGACACGCCGTGCAAGTGTTTCGGCATCGGCAATCGGCTGGCTGCATTGATTGACCTGCGTTTTTTCTTTCCAGTGGCGACCTCTCGTCCACAAGGTCGGGCAGAGCCGAGAAAGGCCAAAAAAAAAAAAAAAAAAAAAAAAAAAAAAAGGTCACGTCAACAGTATCTACGTATCCATGCTGATCTTCTGGGGGGGCCTATTTTCTTGGCGGTTTGGAGCAAATCCACGGAGAAGCAAAAATTGTTGGCAACGGTCATGAATAGCACGCACGACACGACCTTGAATAATGTTCATGCATGGAAAACAATCTTCTGGTTAGACTTGTTGAAGTTTTATTCTTTGGTTGTGTGTGTGTGTGTGTGTGGATGCGGTGTTTATTGGTCTAGCTTTATTGACGTTTGGATGGTTGGTTTTTTTTTTTCCTTTTTTTTTTTTTTTCTTGGCGAGTCGACTGACTAAAACTTGGCACTTCATGACTTGCGACAGAACAATGGCAACACCCCAATCTAGAACAATCCTATGTATGCTTTTAGCGTCTTGGTGGTGGTGGTGATGGTGATGGTGGGGGGCGTAGCGCTGCACGACACGTGGAAGAAGGGTTCAGGTAGAAACCTAAAATAAAAAAGATGGCGAAGAAGAAAAAAGGAAAAAAAAAAAAAGAAAGAAAGAAAAAAAAAAAACCAGAAAAGGACGAGGTTGGCAAAACGCTCCATACACTAACTTTTCCTCCGCTCATTCATCCATCACCACATCCATCCCGTGATCGGCTAAATCGACAAATGTGTATATGTGTCGTTGGAGCAAGTCATGGGTTTGCACCGAATCATGACGTGAGCATGGATTCACCTGACGAACAAGTTTTTTCTTTTCTTTTTCTTCTTTTTTTTTCCCTTCCTTTGCTACCCAATCTACATACCGGGATATCTTCCGACTACAGCCGAGGTGTGAGGAGGAGCACTCGCACACAAATGCCATCCATCTGTCGCTGCTTTCTCCTCGAGTGACGAGCCTTCACTAGGCCACATTGGAATAGTAAAAAAAATCCCAAATCAATCCAATTCATTCTTCAGGTCGTGTGTCTATGTCCCTGTCTCGCACCTTCTAACTCTATCACGTACACACATAAAAGAGAAGCAAAGCGTGGCCGTCTGGGGCTGTCTGTGTATGTATATTGGAACCAGAATCCCCCCAAGTGTCATTCCATTCGCGCTCCCTCTGCCCCGAAAAAAAGGAAAAGAAAAGGAGACAAGAAAAAAGATCGATGTCATCCATCTTTTGCTCTGTCCCTTGAAGCCCCCTTCTGTCACGTCTGCGTGGTCTTTACACAGCTGCCGAGACGCTTGCCACATCACCGGGCTCACAGTCTGTGATTTTGTGTCGTGTCCCATCCGGTTAGCCTTTTTCCTCTTCTTCTTTTGCCAGCTCATACATACGGCCATGGCGATGGCAAGTGTAAACTGTCCACACAAGCACTAACAAGAAGGAGAAGGAGAAAAGAAAGAACAAGCACCCACCTTCAAACACATAACCAGCACGCGTCCACAACTTGAGCTTGTCGCGCTTGAACTCGGCAAAGTCCCACTCGCGGGTCTCGAGGTCCTCCTTGGCAAGGAAGACGTACGAGTCGGCGGCCACCTGCTCGCCCTCGACGTTGCCCTCGCCCTGCTCGTTGCCGACCTTGGTCAGGAGAGTCGGCTGCACTGGGCGGCGGTCATATTGAGATCCTTCACTGTTACAAGATCGTCAGAGATGAAGAAAGAAAGAAAGAAAGAAAGAAAAAAGAAAACTAACAAGTAATCCAGCTTTTCCAAATTGGCCGTCGTCAAGCCACTCACCACCATGCCAAAAACACAGTGCTCGGCATCCTCCACCATGCCCGGGTAGTCTGCACCGCGGACGCGCCGGCGGCAGTAGCCATGCAGCACGGCGGGCGCAAAGGTGTGCATGGCCTTGATTTCCTTGGGCGGGCTGCGGTCATTGTAGCAGACCGAGTAGAAGATTTGAGGCTCCATCTGTTGTGCAGCGTGTGCCGCCATCGTTGCAGATGGCGGAGTCCATGTCAGCTTTCGTTCTTGTCCGTTCTCCCACCCCCTTTTTAGAAAGTCTCTCTTTCTCCCCTTGGAAGTCCTTTTTGTGTCTCTCCCCTCGACACATTTCAAGACTAGTTTGGGCATCCCAAGTTTTCATTACAATACTCTTCTTGACTTCTCACCTGGGAACCAAGTATATAGGAAGTTATAAAGAAGAAGAAGAAGAAGAAGAAGAAGAAGAAGAAGAAAAGCATACCAGAGTGCCTATGTAATGAAAGCATTTGTTAGCATTCTCTCCCCGTCCTCACGGCCCCAGATGGGAAAGCTTGGAGCAAAAAAAGTGATTGAGCGCACCATAAAAGAAGCCCGAATAGGTCTTGTCGGATTCGCCGAGGCCAGCCATTTTTCTTTTTCCTTGTTTGGTTGTTGGAAAAGAAGAAGATCCACTGGGCGTATTCCTCGACGCCGCTGTTGACCGATGCGTTTGTGTGAGATGGGAGGGGTTCTGGAAAGCTTCAATTAGTACGCAAGTAATTCGACAGGCTGGCTGAGCTTGGGGTGTGGTGGAGAAAGGCCGGACGGATATGCCAGAGGGAGAGGAGGGCAAGTCCTCACTTTTTACCTGCCTTGGTTTTCCAGGCGCAGTACTTGTGAATCAAACACTGTGGTCAGTCAGTCAGTCAGTCAGTCTTTTTGCCCTCTTCTCGTTTGCTGGCGCAATCAAGACAAACGGAATTCTGCGTTGCTGGCAGGCTGGCGCATCAAAGAGATGCATCAAGGTAGAAGAAAACAGGCAGGGCACAAAGAGATCAACCGGCAACGTGCCTGGTGGGTGTCTTGCCTATGCGCAGCCAAGCAAACGCTGGTGCCAAGTAAGGAGCTCTTGATAAGCGGTTCCCGCCGTGATCGGCGCGCTGGCTTGTTTGGGTGTGATTTGGCACAGCAACCAAGACAGGCAGATAGAGATACAAACACCACCACCACCAACAACAACAGACATCACACAAGATCAGGCAGGGTTGATGAGGAGAAAGCAAGTTGTTGGACTCTATAGTATGATGAACACACAGACATAGCATGCAATCACAATTAGAAAGGGCCTCATCTTCCCACCCAACAACCATGGATGGGCCGCCAAAATCCACATGCGAGCGCCCCATTCAACCCTCCAACAACCTCTTGACAACCGCCTCCAAGCTCTCCAGATCCCCTGCCTTCAGCCCGAGCGCCTCGTTGTCTGTCTCCTCATACAACGTCCCGCCCTCGGCCCAGATCCGCCGCAGCGTCAGCACCGTAGCCTTTGCATCCCCCGCCGCCCACGCCCGGTCCTCCGCCTCCCTCAGCCTCTGCAACGACACAGACTGCACCGCCCACTTGGCCCCGCCCGTCAGCCGCTCATACACCCCCAGCACCTCCCTCGGCGTCGTCTCAAACGAATGCACCTTGAGCGCCTTGCCCCCGCCCAAGTCCTTGCCCGCCGGCAACGCAGCCACCGCGGGCGTCCGCAGCGCAGCAACCACCAGCCGGCCCACATCCGGCATCGTCGTAAACCCAATCCTGCCCTCGCCGTCGTCCGTCACCACCGCCGTCTTCGCAGCGACATCGTACCCGGGGAGCAGCACCTCGCGCCCATCATACGACGACGGCGGCGGCGGCGGCACCCACGACTCAAAGTACGGCCCCGTCACCACGTACGTCACATGCAAGTCCGCCTTGCGCTGCACCTCCTCGCGGATGAACCTGCGCACCGCCAGCTTCTGCTGGTGCGGCTTCTCCGTCGCGCTCGCGGGCCCGTACTCGATGTCGGTGCCGTATTCGCTGGGCAAGAACCACTTGACGCCCGGCTCGGCATCGGCCCAGCGGACGAGGTCGATTTGCTTGGCAATCGCGCCGCGACCAAACGCCGAGACCACCGTGTCGATGGCGTGGGCCTGGTAGGCGCCGCGGACGTCCGTCTCCGAGTCCGCACGGCCGGTGACGACGGCGAACCTTGGGCCCGACGAGGCGGCGGCCTTGTGCCTCCAGCTGGCGAGCAGGGCGCTCTTGTTGGCGGCTGTCTCGGGCGAGGTGAAGATGGTGATGGAAGCGAAGGCTGGCTGGGCGGCGAGGATCTGCTCGGTTATGTGTTGTCCGATGAAGCCCGTTGCGCCAAAGATGAGGATGTTGGACGCTTTGGGGGGTGCCATTGTTCAAGAATATTGCAAGAATCGGGTTGTGAGCTTGAGTGTGCCTGGAATACGTCGTCAAGAGAGAGGGAGAGAGAGAGAAAGCGAAAGCAAGCTTCACCAAGACCCTCCTTATTAATACCATGTACATAGTACTTACAGCCCCTCCTTCCTTCGGCAGTTTCGGGACGTCACTTATTAATGCCTGCACGTACTTGGTACTTTCTTTGCTTGGCTGGGCTCGCAGGCAGTGCGCATCCGAGCGGGACGATTGCGCAACTGCAGCCAGAACGGGTCGCTCTTTTGGCATTACGTACGTGGTGCAGCTCATACATAGATAGTATTGTATTTTCCTGTATCGTCGTCGTACGTGCCAAGTGCATGGCAATGCGCCGCTTGATGACTGGTTGGAGGAATCTTGCTTCTAGTGAAATGCAGCAAGCCAACAAGACAATTCGATCCCACCCCCCGCCACACCGGAGCGGACCGGGCCAGGCCAAGACGGCGGGGCGCGGGGTCCCGTGCCGTACCCGGATACGTACCCGGATACCTCCCTCGCCTCTATGGCCCCAGGGCGGAGAAGCACCAAAAACAACCATGCCATCTACCACATGTGCTATAAAACAACCCTACGTTGCAATGTCTCTCGACACACACAAGAAACCTCCATAATGTTCAAAAGCATGAAATAAACAAAAAAAAAAAACTCCAGGCTGAATGCAACCAACCGTACCCTGGACCCTTCAATACCGTCCGTTCCCCCGTAGACGCCGTGCCACAATGACCATGGAATCCCCTCCTCTTTCACAACAACAACACCTTTGTCACTAGCTTCCCGTGTCGCTGCCAGGCTGCGCCATGCTGGGCCCTCCTTCTTGCGGTGTATTCGACAGCATCGCCCTCTCTTTGCCCTTGCCCTTGCCCTTGCCCTTGCCCTTGCCTCGACCATTACGCGTACGGCTCAACTTGGCCGCAACCTCTGTTCGCGCCTCTTGCTTCAACTGCTCCAGCTCCAGCTCAAACTCAATCATGTCTGCATCGTCCTTGAGCTCAGCCACAGTATGCCCCAGATTCGAGCTTTCATCGAGCGCCTTGAGCAGCAGTTCCGTGGCTATTGGATCTTGCGGGTTGATTGCCAGGGCCTCGTGGAGCACATGGACCGCCTCTTCAGGCTTGCCAAGATCCAGGTAAATGAGTCCTTTGGCACAGAACACGGCCGCATCCTTGCCACTGTCCCGCAGCACCGCGTCGAATTCGTGCAGGGCCAACTGGAACTTGCGCTGCCGCCGGTACGTGTGCCCCAGGTTCGTCCTCGCCACAACCGACACCTGCGGGTCACTGTCAATGGCATCTACAATCGCGAGGGACGTCTTGAACTTTTCAGCAGCTTCCTTGAGGCGATTCTGGTGGTAGTAGACAATCCCCATCTCATTCAACAGCAGCGGGTCCGTGGTGCACAGCCCGTAGGCTGTGTTCAAGAACTCCTCTGCGACCGTCATGTTGTTCATAGCATGATGCTGCATCCCGAGGAACACCTGCGGCAGATGCGTGCCCATAAACAGTCGCGCGGCAGTCGAGTAGGCCGAGATCGCTTGGTCATGCTCCCCCTCGGCAGCAAATGTATGCGCAAATCCCATCCAGGCTGGACCGAAATGTGCGTCCATCATGCTTGCCTTGCTGAAGTAGCGACGCGCTTCCGGGATCTTGCCAATCATCAGGTAGTACACAGCAACAGCAAGCCATGTGCAGGGCTCTTCGGGATGGCTGTCGGCCAGTTCGTGGGCTACAAGAAAGAGCAGGTTCTTTTCTTGCAGTTCGTACAGACAGGCCAGATGTATGGGATACACGCTGAATTTGTACTTGTCCTCGGCAAGGATGGAGTTGGTGAGTTCGAGGGCATCCTTGTACCGCGATTGCGTGTACAGCTGGTCGGCCTTGGCTAGCAAAAGGTCCGAGTTGTCCTTGAGCTTGTAGTGGGTGGCCAGACTTTCGCAAGCCGTGTTGAAGGCGTCTTGTTTTTGGTATTTGGACAGCCGCGTGCTGTACAGCATCTTGACGTAGTAAGCTATTTCCTGAGCTGCGTCCGTGTCACCGCCAGCGGCGACCGAGTCAAAATCGAGAGAATCGAGAAAGACCCATTCTTCCTCGGGCGACAGCAGCGCATTTTCTGTCAGCTGGTTGAAAGCTTCAAAGCACTGCACGTCAATGCGCACTGCATTCTTGTAGCACTCTTTGGCACGGTCGAATGCGTTTTGCTTGGCATAGCAGATGCCTCGCAGATAGCACATGCCAGCCTCGTACCGCCGATTTGCCGATTCGAGCTCCTTCTGTGCCTCAGAATACGCTCTGGAGCTATGCGCTACTCTGCTGTTGCTGGATCCGGCCTGAGCTTTCCGCTTATGGACGTCCTTGGACTTGATCAGGTATGTCGGATCCCGCTCGCCGAGAATGACGAGGGCTTCGTCGAAGCGCGACTGCTTGATGAGGCAGTGGGCAGCCAGGTACTGGCACGAGGGGTTTCGTCGGACAAGGTCGCGGTGTTCGAGGAACTTGTGCGCGCGAACATAGTTTCCCGTCGAGAAATGGACTTGGGCCATCCAAAAGGCATCATTATCGTCGTCTGCATTGCGCCCGCAAAAAAAGATTAGATGCCAACCAAGATCAAACCAGTGTGAAGGAGGAGAGGCACGACTAGCCTGTCATGGCCAGCAGCTTGTCGCCAACAAAGATGGCTGTCTGGAACTGGCCCGCATCAAAGGCCGTCTGCCGCCAGTTCCTCAGGAAGCCCTCGACTTTGGCATTGTCTGCGTCACTGTCCGTGGACATATTGAAGCAAGAAGCGCTGGTGGAAGTCCCATGAAACGCAGATTACGGTCGGTATGAAAGAAGCAAGCAATCTGAAGGCGCAAATGGAAGGACGAGGGAAGCGATCGCGATGGGCCGCAAAAGGTGTACTATGTATTTGGACTGTTTAGTCCCAAGGTTGTTTGGGGCAAGAGCCCGTTGCTAGGCGCGACGCGCCCTGTAGTCGCAACAATTCATGAAGCTTATCGCTTATCGATACCACTTTCAGCGGCCCACCAAGCCGTCAGTGGTTGGCTATACAGGGGGTCATCCTCTAACTCAACCGCCTGTCAAGGTCAGGCTGAATGCAAAGCCAAAGATGGGACTGGTGTTTTTGACTATGTATGTTTGTTATATTGCAGAGTCATAGCAAGCTTTGCGCCAACCCTGCGCCCCAGTTGAGTATCCTTGGGCTCTTATGTGCTAAAGACTTACCTTGTCAATTGCAATGCAAAATCCAACATGTCACGACAGTGGGAAACTGGAAATGCTTTTCCATGTGCTATGTATCCGTGGAAACCGGCCCTGTCATCCAAGCCATCGTTTGGCTGGAAAACAACATACAGCGCTCCCGAGCGTGGCTCAAGCCAGCAAGTCCTCCAATATCGCCTCGAGTTCCTCCATCCGAAATGGCAGACTGAGAATTTCAGTGCCTAGTATGTCTTTGCGGCTAGTGATCATCTGGTGATCGTGGAATCTGCATCTTGTAATTAGCAAAGCATTCCAACATGAGATGTTGCGGCGTGTTGGTATCATATCACCTACTCCTTGAGCAGCGTCCGGAAGGCCATCTCAGAACTGCATATGAACTCCTCAACGGCCTTGTTGTACAGCATGCGATATTCGACGCCAGCATGCTCCCCACCAGCACCGCTGTCATCCTGCATGGCGACCAATACTTCTCCCACCAGCAGCTGGAAGAGATTCCGTGCATTATCTGGCAGGGACTTGAGTACAAAAGCCACACCATCCTTGCCACCTACGCGCCTGGCTTTGCGGCCCAACAACTCATGGACGTCGTCGACAACGTCTAACTCGGCCGCCGATCTGCCCGCAAATGTCGTGGTATCATGAAAGGCAAAGTTGAATGCGGACCGCTGTCCGCTGTCCCAGAGAGCAGCAAAATCAGGCGTGTCGACACTACACGCCAAATGCACCTGTGGATGGGCTGCAAGTTGGGAAAAGACGGTCTGGAATTGGGATTTCCGCAGGGACGGCCCGTCTGCGGAGTTGAGAATGATGGTCAGGCTTATATCAGACGCAGAAATCAGGGAAAGGACATCCTGAAGCAAGGCGACGGGCTGCCCCGCTGCGAGCTTGGCGGATGGGTCAATGGCGGTGCTAACGGTCGCGAGGACCTCGCGGATGGTGATTGTTCGGACATAACCGTTGATGACAACAATCTTGTGAGACTCGTGATCCTGGATCTTGGCGTGCAGATGTTTGGCGAAGCGATGGAGCAGCGCACGCTTTGACCCGTAGCCATAGAGACAGAGGCTGAAGCCCTCAGCAAGCTCAAAGGACCACTGACTGAAGGATTCGGCGTGTAGATCCTCAAGGTATTGGATATCTGCTTCGTGCGGGTCTTTCAAGTCTCGAGTGATGGCGAAATACTCGTCGTGTGTGAGCAAATTCAATGAGGCAAGGGTATTGTTAGACGTCTTGGCTAAGCCAGGCTTGTTCTGGAAGAAATACATCTCATGCGATGGCAAGTCCCGTGGCGGGGTCGGTGATTTCTTTCTTGCGCCAGCTTTCCGCCCTCTGCCCCGTGGTGTTTTGGAAGGGGTAGCTGCTGTTGCTCGCATGACTTCGTCATCTCCATCTTCGCCGGCCACCCCGCCCTCGGCGTCATCATCTTCCTCGCCTCCTCGATCCTCAGCCTCAGACCCTTCTCCACTGGACTCGTAGATGGCCCGCACCAAATGCTCATCATCATCGTCGTCGTCGCTTACGGCATTGCCCACCACACGGTCGATGAGGGCACGTGCACTCTTTCTCCGGGCGGATCTGTCTGCTATGGTCCGGCGCCCGGGTGTGTCGATCCCGTTGGCACCCTTGGACCTGGATGGCGTCTCCAACTTGGTCTTGGCTGCTGATCGTGGCCCAGTGGGCGTCGAGACGACATGCTTTGATGCCTTTGGTGGACGCCCACGCCTAGTTGGAGTAGCCGCCACCTTTTCCGTCGTTTGGTGCTCTGCTAGCTCGTCATGGTATTTCTCGGCGATCTCATTGTCATCCTCAGAGGTGTCGTCCTTTACTATCCTGCGTCGCTTGGAAGGGGTTGCTTGGATCTCCGCCTCGTGGAGGTCTTGGACGGTGTCCCGTTTGCGCGGGGAGCGCGTGCTGGGGCTCTTCTGGGCAGAGGTCTGCCCTTTTGCTGCTGCCCGAGGCATTGAGTAGTGGAGGACCCGGCAAGGGCCAAGTTCAGTTTGGGGGATTTTGGTGTTGCAGTTGATGGAAAAGTTCCCAAGCATACTTTGGGCGCTGTGGTTGTCAGATCAGCGGCGCGTCCAATTGGGCAACGCGTTTGCCAGTATAGCGGGCGGCAGGGACCCCACCCAATCAGCCTCGGGCTGTACTATGCATTTCAGCACACTCAGTGCTGCTGTCTTGCTCTTCCTTCTCCCGGCTAGAGGTCAATGCCTGGGGCGCTGTTACCCACTCCCTGCCACTGTAAGCGCAGCACCCTTCAGTGAGCACAGAGGAGGTACCCAGGTATTCAAGACTGCCCTAAAAGTCACGACTCTGGTTGGATCTCATCAATGTCCTCCCTCTATCCTCCCTCAGTTTGTGACTTTTTGTTGAATTTGCATTAGCATTCATACTCTATTTCCCAGCTAGCCTTCCATGGTCCTGCTATAAGGCTGTCAACCGAAGATGAATCTCAATCTTTCAGCATCACTAAACATTTTCAAACTGCTTGCAAATCCATCCTTGTGCCTCCCCCATGCCACCGTCTCGACTTTCAAAGAGCTGCCAATCCCTCTAGACTCTGCCTTCAGCACCGCGGACAAGAAGGTCAGCATCAGGGCTATTGTGCTGGACAAGGATGATTGTTTTGCTGTGCCAGAGACCAATGAGGTGTATAGCCAGTATCAGGTAAAGTGGCCATGGTCAATCAAAGCTGTTTGCACGGCTATCCTCGAAACTCTCAACAAAGCTAACGCCCAAGCCCAAAGGACCGATTCAATGCCTTGAAGGCAGCATATCCCGGCCGCCGTCTGCTCATCGTGTCCAACACAGCAGGAGCCCTCAGCTACGATCCCAAGCGAAAGCTGGCTTCTGAACTCGAGGCGGCGACAGGTGTCACGGTACTCTCCCACCAAACCAAGAAGCCCGGCTGCGGCGCCGAGATCATGGACTACTTTCGAAAGCACCCCGAGACTGGAGTCACCAGCCCCGCCCAGATAGCTGTAGTTGGCGACCGGCTCTCCACCGACATGATGCTCGCCAATCTGATGGGGAGCCATGGTGTCTGGGTCAAGGATGGTGTGGTGCCGCTCGAGCGGAAAAGCATTGTGAGAATGCCCCCTGTGTTTGGCGTCAGCTTGTCACTCGTTTGTACACTGGTTAATCCGATGTTGTAGTTCTCACGGATAGAGCAAAGGCTTGCGCCGTTCCTCTTTGCACGCGGATATGTTCCACCTCAGCCACAGAGTCCTTTCGAGTAAAGCTCTGCTCGGGGCTAGAACTGGACAACTGTGTCAAGTGACGGGTTGTGCTGCTACCAGTCTTTCCGGTCTCCCAGACAAGGCTGCTGGGTTGGGATCCAATGCTCTCTATATATATGTTGTTCAAATACCCAATTCATTGCCACTTTCGTCATAAAAGGCCATTGAGACATACACTACTACGCCCATCTCGGTGACTGCAAAATTTACCGCAAGGCAAAGCTTGTCTTCATAACCTTTGGTAGAAGCAATTGAGTCCGTTGTTATGGAGCTGGAATTCCTGCTCATTACGACTCTAAACCTGATTGATACATTGACTATCAGGATGCGGAAGGTCTTTGATAATGGCTGTGGTACTACTCTGAAGAGAATCAGCTGCTTTCTTGGGGCATTCTTGGTGGTCTTGGTCCTGGTCTCATCAGGATATGCACCAACTTGATAGTAATATTTCAATAGAGCTTATCGTATGCCATTACCAAGTGAAGCCTGCCACTAGATCTACCCAATAAGGTTCTGTGCCTCCTCGTAGACAGTAGGTCTGGTCGAAATGGATGCACCCATATCATCCCCAAATTACTTTCTCGCCTTTTTCATTGGTTTTGTTCTTTTTTGTTTTTTGTTAAAACGGAGAAAATAAATACAGCGGAGCCCCTCACCATCCAAATGCCTTCCTCACGTCAACGCCTTGGCAAGAGCCCGCAGCTCATTCTCATCCACGACATCCTCATCCTCCTCTCCATCCTGCCCACTTCGCTTCCCCGAACTACCCTGCCCCGTCAAACACGAAGAATGGAACCACACCTCCACCCCCGAACCAGTAGCCACCAACCCCTCACCACCAAGCACCTCTCTCAGCCGCGCAATACTCGAACTGCGCACCCCGCCGCCCACGATAATCTCGCGGAGACTACTCCCACCACAACTGCTGTCCGCCGCCGCCGCCGCCGCCGCTGCTGCTGCTACTGCACGGATGATTCGCTTCAGCACGTCTGGATGCTCAGCCGCTGCGCCGGGCCCACCAGACGTTAAGAGGCCGTGGAATCCGCACGTGGCGAGGTCTGCGAGGGCGGCTTCGGGCGTTGAACCGTTGGAACCGAGGATATCGTCCTGTGTGAGAGTGTGAGTGAACAAGAAACAGGGAGTCTAGCAAATGCTTTGTCCTCTGAAGATCTACCCGTCCTTGAGGAACAGGGAAAGCGATATAGAGTGAAGAAATCCATGATGTAGAGCGACAGGATAGGAAAAGAAAGAAGAAAGGAAAGAGAAAGAGACAAGTTCAAGCAAGCATCGAATAAAACCATGCAGATACGAAGGAACAGACAGAGAGATGGAAGGCCAAGAAAAGAAGAAGAAAAAAAAATACATACAAATGCCCGGTGGAAAACACATGGCAACCCCCCCGCAAGCCTGACCAGTTCAGAATTCCTCTCCACATCCACGACCAATGCCACCTTTTCCTTCTCCTCCCACCCCTTCTCCTCCTTCAACACCCCAAACACAAACCCATCGCCCCTCTCAGGCCTCAATAACCCAGGCGTCGCAATCATCACCTCGACACACTGCTTCATTTCCTCAAACTCCGCATCCGTATAGACAAAATCCGGTGTCTGGGCATCCCTACTTCCCACACCATTGTCTTGGAGCCCCGCGTTTTGCGTTGCACGGCTACTGGTAGCACCGTCACCATCACCAGGAGCAGCAACAGCAGCAACAGCAGCAGCAACCAGCCCCCTGGGCCGAATCATAATCCGCAACGGTACCCCACATCCTCGCGAAACAACTTCAAGGTCAGGAATCGACGGTGTCAGGCCTCCAGCCGGGTACGAGCCGCCACGGTTAAGTTCCAGACGATGCGCGCCAGCCGCGAGCGCGCGGGCCGCAGAAGCTGGGGAAAATACCGGGACCTCGAGGAGAAGACGATGAGGAGGAGGAGGAGGATGGCGGGGGTGGCTGCTCATGATCGTAGAGATCGTTAATTATGAAGAAAAGAAAAAGAAAAAGAAAAGCAACCCTTCGCAACAAATAATGTTACGAAAAGAAGAAAAGAAGCCGAGTGAGCTGCTCGCTTATTCGTATGCCATTACTTGTGTGTCTGGTTGTGGTAGGTACTGAGAGCCTGGGAAAGCCTATGAGATGACGCTAGAAGCTAAGTACTTGGACAGGTAGAGAGGTGTTATCGGGCGAGATAGAGATAAGGTTCATTTACGCTGCGGGCGGTGGTGATGTAGGTGGCTATACAGAACTTGGATTCCCAAGAAGTTGGCAGTTGGCAGTTGGCAGTTGGTGCCCGTTAGCGGTGTTAGCGGTGCTAGTGCGCTAGAAAGTAGGACATACGTGCAGGATTCAAAAACGGGGCGGGGACAGTGTATGAGCCTGCGTGGCCTGCAATGATCCAGCATGGTCACGGTGGACTTTGGCCAGGTCAGGTGGAGACTGTTGCAATTTGTAGAAAAGATCGTGCCCTGATTAGAAATCCAATGCACTCAAGTACAAGATCTATGTGTATATATCTACATGGGTGTCAAGTCGCTCACAGGCTGTCTCTATTGTACAATATGTGAAACAGGTTGTCAAGTCGTCGTCTCGCCAGCAATCCCTGACAGCATGTCCGCAAAATCGCTCGCTGGGGTATGATCATATCATATACGGGTTACCGTGGACTAGAATTCCAACTCACTGTCAATCGTCTCCCAGTGGTCCAGGAAACCCTTGAACCACTTCACTCCCAGGCCAGGATCCAGAGCGCCTGTCGTGGCACGGATCGAATGCATCGAGAGCTGGGGCAAGCCGGCATCGGCCGCTCTGACGCCTAGCATGCTAGACAACGCAGGACCAATGGTACCGCCCGACCGAGAGTCGTTGCGAATCATGAATTGCTGGTTTGTGCTTCCGCTCAGCGCTGCCACGCGGTTGCAGATGGTTGTGCTCACGCTGTCTGTCGTCATGTGACCGTTGCTGTCCTGGCAAACGACCAAACCCACGTTCAGCAAGGGCAGGTGTTCGCCCTGGTACTTCTCTAAGAAGTTAGGGTTGGCAGCATGTGTGACGTCGGCAGATACCAGGAATGAGCGCGCGTATGTCTGACCAATGACCCCAGGCCCAAACGACTTGCCGGCGTCACCAGCCAAAGACTCAACACTGCGCTCGATAACTGTGGGCAGAAAGTTGCTGCGAGCACCCTGGCGTAGCAAACTGCCAATTTCCTCGTCGTCGAACAAGGCCACCAACTTGATGCCGCTGTCGGACTCGGCGTCTTCAGAGTGTATCAGACCCGTCAGAGCAGCCCAAGAGCAGAGCTTATCGTCAATCCGGCCGGCCGAAATGAACTCCTTGTCGAGACCACTAAGGACAGCAGGAGCGTAGTCGTAAAGCTCGAGCTCCCAGTTGACAATTTGACTATAGTCCTCGGCAGCAATGCCGAGTTCCTTGGCAATGACCTTGACCAGCTTGGGCGGTTGAGAGGCCACAAAGGAGCCAACTTGGCCTACTGCTTGCTCAGTGCCGTCGGACAGCCCGATGATGGGTACGACCTGCGTCTCCTTGTTCTGCGAGCCCAGCATGCCCACGCCAAAGTGCGGCGCCAGGGTGGGTATTTTGGCAATAGGCCAGTCCAGCTTGACCAACTTCTCCTGTGTCTTCCCCGTGGACGGATCCTGGACAAGGACACGGCCACCAATGCCCAGGTCGCGGTCCCACCACGTCTCGTTGAGGGCGCCAGCATAGGGAGCAACACCGAGTTGCGCATAGCCGGCTTTGGTAGGCTTCTTACTGACAGCCTTGAGCTTGGCAGTTAGAGCGTCGATATGGCCGCCAATGATGGCCACACCGTTGCCGGGTTTATAAGACTTGCCGACCTTGAACGCCGCCAGAGAGCTTCCGTTGCGTGTCACGTAGTATTTGCCGCCAGGCTTGATCTTGCCTGTCCAGTCATCCCGTGTGCTAAGCTATGATAGGCATAGGCATCAGTCTGAGTCAACTTTCTTTGTTTGTAGAGTATTGAATCGGCTCTCACCTGCACAAAGTCCACAGCGTTGAGCTTTTGCTTGAAGTAGTCCACGGCGTGGAAGATTGTAGGGTTCTCGGTCAAGAAGTCACAGAAGGGCTTGGTAAAGTCCTCGGGGTGAGAGACGCGAAGGCTCGACGAGGCTCGGACTGGTTGGGGGGCCGACACTGTGGGGTTGATTTTGGCTTCGAGCAAGAAGCGGTTGAAGGCATCGAGGAGGTCTTGTTGGGTGCCCAGCCGTCCGGGCTGAGACGGTCCGGCCGTCTCCTGCTCACTGGCTGCAACTCGACTTCTGGCCATAGTGCTGATAGCGACGTGTTCGGGAGTGCGCAAGGATGTTCCAGGGGATGATTGAACGAGAGGCGTGATTTGAGGTGTTGAGAATGCAATGAGAGCGTTCGATGCCGAGTATTGAACAGACGAATGGGTGAGTGGGATATATGGGAGAGGGATGACAACGCAGGAACTGAGGATCACGGCGCGATTGCGAAGTCGAGGCGGCCAATAATGGCATCAGCAAATGGGCATGTGCCAATCAAGTCCGGCCCACCTGCCACCTGCCACCTGCCACAGAGCTTATCTCTTATCTTAGCCAGGGGCAGCTTGTTGCCTATTCCGGTAAGAAGCACGATACCGAGGTACCGATGTCGCAGGCAGACAGTGCGCAGGGTTAGGGTTGTGCCCCGTCAGTACTTCCCATGCTTCAATACAGATCGCAAAGAGCGGCCATCGACTATGGCACGGCATACTCTGTCGCAGGATGGAACACTCTTGACCCAGAACGACCTCTTTGTTTATTTACTTCCCTACCTGTTTTGTTCCCTTTTCTTCTTCTTCTTCTTTCTTTTTTTATTTTTTTCTTAAAAAAAAAGACTCAAGGCAAACTTGACGACTGCAGGCCATAGTCCTGCGGATTCTCGACCATGAATTACAGCGGCCTACCGCAACCTCAGACACAAACCGCAACCACGAGCTATGCATGCAAGTGCATGGTGCATAATTGACACGCAGTTCCATCACCTCACGTGTACTGCATGTCTGTGTGTGACGTGGAGAGGCGGCAGAGCCTGGCGTCAGTCTCTGCTTTTGGGGCGAGCGCAACAAGACAAACCATGGATCTATACCTATCGGCAGTGTCAAGAAAACGCTGCTTCCGGGCATAAATCCCCGATAAGCACTGGTAAAGGCCTCCCAAGGCTTACACATTCTATCCTGGTTTTCAAACAAGACCCAGTTCAGTTTCAAGGGTTCTGGATGCGACAGTTGGCTTACGATACTCCAGAGTACTAGCCACATCAATCAAATGCTGGAACAGTGGCCACAGCAAATATTGAGAAGGGGGCGCTCTTGGAGCTAGACAGTGAGCCTATGTACTGTTGTCTATGGATTCATGCGGAATGCTCGGTGGGCAGCTTGACGGATGACGAGATGCCCACCTTTGGCGTCATGAAGACGAGCTGTGAACAACTCGGCGGACGAACATAAAAGGCTGTGCTGTATCCCAGAATATCAATGGATGAAGTCTGAGGATCTCTCCATCCCAAATAGCGACACTTGGTTATCCTCAGCTGGACCAAAGCAACATCTCAGAACCATCAAATTCCAACCCACATATGATATATACCAGTCCTTTCTTCTGACACCCCAAATAATTACCCCAAAATGCGTTTCGCCAACGTCCTCGCCGCTTCCGCTTCTCTCCTCTCCCTTGCCCACGCCCGCATCAGCGGCATCGGCATTCCGTCCATCATCAGACCCGGCGACAACTTCGACCTTGTAATCGAGGGGAGAAACTACATTCAGTCCATCACCGACGTATCCATCGCCGTGGGATGGAACTACGGTTGTGAACCGTATGGGAACCACTCTCTGGGCTCCTTTCTCACAGCCTTCAACTTGGGTGAGTGCTCGCCATGGGAATTGGAGTAGTTTAGTAGAACCTGTCCTTTTGATCCCATTCTGCTTCTTGATTGAAAAAGAACAAATCCTCTCCAAACTCGGGCGCCAAACATGAAAAGTCTGTTGTATATTGACACCCTCTGCAAGTGGCCGACTCAAACCACCTCGGAAACTACATTAAACCCCTCTCCCTCCCCACCAACGCCCGACTCGGCGAAGCAACCTTCAACGCCGGCCTGCTCAGCCTCTTGGGCGCAGTCTCCTTGCCCGTCTACTACCCGTTCAACATCTCCTTCATCATTGGTCCTGAAACGAGCACGCAGTATACCTTTGTCAGTCTCAACGGCCCGGTTTCTTTGTGAGAGAAAAAGGCCGTCTGATTTGACAGTGGGATTACTGAGAGAGGCAAACACGCAGCCTTCTCACAGTAAACAGCGGAGGCAAAGGGGTGAATCTGCAGAGCCGAAGTGTTTTGGAGTGATTGTATCATTATAATCCAAGCAATACGTTATAAGCTCCAAATGAACGAGTTGTATCTTTAATGACAATCAAATAGCAGTCGTGCAAAGACACAAATCTAGGTAATTTATCACAGTACATATATCTAGTAACTCAACTCACCACCAAATACAAATTCATCTTGATGCTTCCCCTCTGTGATGCAGGTTTACATAGTCGGACAGTGCTATGGACATATTATGCAGAATAATCTCCACAATCCAATCAATTGTTTCCCACCGCTGCCATGTTTCAGATCTTGGACCAGGTAGGTCTTATATTTTTTCCCTCCTCCTCCTCACCCCCTTAAACACCCACACTCACCCTCATTTGCATCAGAGAATCTCGAAAGTTGTTGTTCACCCTTTGTAAGACCGAGCAATTCATCTACTGTAGGCTGAGACCAATCAAAATACCTTGTCTGGGTTTTTCTCTTTTACATCCAATAATCTCATTTCATCCCCCCTACAAGACTTCATATCTTCCTCTTACCCAATCCCCCTCCCCTCTTTTTTCTTTTGGACCCCCCGTATTACTACCATCTCACGTCCAAAACCTCTCACATCTCACAACGATTCTACGATTTTGAAAAAAAAAAAAAAAAAAAAAAAAAAAAAAAAAAAAAGAACAACGGTTCCAGCATGACGTTTATACATACATTTACGATAAGTTATTACGCAGTGTCTTTTCAACAGAGCAGCTAATGGGTCTCCTCCAAATCAATAAATCTGATATCCAGCGATTGCCACGAGTATAGTATCTGAAAATTGCTTTCTTTGGGTACTTACCAGTCTACCTAGATTGGCGCACTTTCCCGTTGACCCTTCCAACTCCATCTGTCTCTCCTCCCTCTCTGCGTCCAATCGCCATACAATCGGCCAACAGCCAATCAGCAGGCCGAAAACCTCCATTTGACTGCCCGATTGAGTAAGTGGGGTACAACATTCAGCATTGCCCTTTACTGCCCTCCATCACATCGCCATCGCCGTTCACCGTTATTCTCACACGGACACGCCCAAAAGATACATAATGGACACAAAAGAATCAAGATCGCTCAGTATGTAGGACTGATTTCACACGCCAAAAACCTCATACTGGGCATTCCACGAGCTCATCAACAGACAAAGTCCTCCAAAAATAATGCCTATCATCGTCTCTTCTCTGACAAAATAAATCCATACCAAGATTGGCTGCCTGGCAACAGCAGGATCATACTAGAAACATATATAGTACATAGAAAATGGGGGTATTAACAAACACAGGTCCTTTTCCCTTACCCAGCCCAGAATGCCCCTTTGATATGATGAGGAGCCAAACAAAGCAAAAAAAAAAAAAAAAAAAAAAAAAAAAAAACATAACAAAGCAAAATGGTATCTCTTCAAGCCGGTAATGGCACACAAAATAATGAATCCTCGGCTCAGACTGGAGCCTCTCCATAGTAAATGATGCGCTCTTCCGATAAACACCAGCCCGGCAACAACATGTGCTATAAGCCCAATTCCATCAGTGATTTAATTAACATTATTTCTTTCTTTTTCTTTTTCTCTTTTCAATATCAAGTGACCTTCCTGAAGACCCGTTTCGTTCCACCAGCCCGGCCAATTTCGCCGAATCGTTTCGCACCACCCTCGGCAGGTGTAGATCGAGGAATATCCGCGCTACCGCTAGCAGCGCGAACCTTGTTCTTGATGCTCTCTACCCACTCGAGACTTTCGAGCGAAATCTCTTTCTTTGACCCCCTTGGTCCGGCCATTCCGAGCGAGCTTTCCTCCGTCACACTAAGACGAGAACTAGACCGTGAACGGCCACCAGAGGCAGACGTTGAGCCTATCGATGAAGGCTCGGCTGTGCGTGGCGCAGCGTTCGAGTGGGGAGTTCGCGGCAGTCTGGGGCCCAGAAGAACCTCTCCTTCGCTTGCCTTGCGTGTCTTCTTGACAAACAGCGGGCTCGCGTCGGCGGCCGATCCAGGACGACTGTTGGGGCTGATTCCAAACCGCGTAGGAGGGCTGACCGAAGTACGGTGACTCATGCTGCTAGCCGAGCGTGGAATATCGCGCACCTCGAGCTTCTGCTCACTGCCGCGGTGCGAGCGCCGTCCGTGGTGAATAGCGTATTCCTTGAGATATTCTCCCAGGTCGGCCCAGCCACCACCGACGCGCACCATCACCCGCTCTCCATTCTCGCCAACACAGCGAATGAACAGCTTGATGGGAGCCTCACCATTTGCTCGCGACAGGTGGTACATCTTGATGTCCTGGTTCGCGCGCTGGTGGCGGGGTCGAGGCACGGGAGCCAACATGAAGGCTGGCGTACCCGCACGCGATGACATGGTGGATCTACTGCGTGGTGTCTTGTCTGAAGATGCCGTCCTTGGCTTCGTGTAGGGCAGCTGCAGGTCAGGAGGATTCAGGTGGCTGAATGTAGGCTTCGAGGACAGCTGGATCTTGGCAGGAATGTTTTGCAAGATCTCGGCAATCTGTTGACGCATATGATCGTCCTCGCCATTAGGGTCACTCAAGATAATGGGGCTTCCGAGCTCATGTGAGGGAGTATCGTAAGCTGAAGTCAGAGGAGTCTGCAGAGGATCTTCGTCCTCATCTTCTGGGTCTTCCGGAACAGGCGGCATGTCGCTCAGCGACACTGACGTCGACCTGGAGTCACGGGGTGGTGTGTGGGGAGATGTGCGTCTGGTTTTGGCTGGAATAAGTTCCGGCGTCATGGACGGATCACGCGCAGTGGCGGGGAGCTGCTGCTCATTATCCCTCGTCCTGGCTCTAGTGCAAGACTCATCGTTGGCATCTGGCGCAAAGTTGTCGTCGCTGTCCAGCTCCAATTCAAAGATGGAACCGTTGCCGCCGTCGTTGTTCAGTTTCGGGAAAGACCACGATCCGTTTCCCGTGGAGCTCGTCGGAGACTCGTCGGACAAGTCGTCAATCTCCACGCTAGGAATGGGCAGGGACTTGGCCGTGGCCTCCTCCTTGGCGCGCTGATTGGCAGCTTCGAGTTCTGCATCGTGTATCTTTTTCTGGCAAGCGGCAGTCCATTCTGAAAAGTCGCGCTCCACCTTGTCCATGCGGTCAAGCCATTCATCAGGCAAAACATCATCGCGGCCTTCTAGTGTGTCGAGCATATAGTCGAGAGCATGTGCTGCTTTGGAGACCTTCTTCTCCAGAACATGGCTCATTACTTGAAAGTCGTGTTGAGAGAGTGCCGGTGTCCGAGGCTTCTGGCTGTCTCCGGTCTCTGCCTTTTCCCGAGTGCCAATAGTGGCCCAGCCGGTCTGGACAGTCGACTCAGCATCCACCACAGCGTCCAGCCACTGGGGAATCCGTCGCAAAACGGTCAAGCGTACGCTCCACATGGTCATGAGGCGGGTGAGCTTGGACAAGTTCGGCAAAGCCTGCACAACGGTGGCTGTGATGACAGCAGTCATATCATCCATTTTGGTGTAAGATGCAAACGACTCGAGACCGAATTGGTGACGCTCCAGGTTCGGACTGGCTGGTGTACCAGGTCTCGACAGAGGTAGAATGTAATTGCGCAAAACATGGTTCTTGATGTCTTCAATCTCGAGTTTGTTGAGCTCGGCCTGGATTTGATCAATACGCGTTTCATAACGCGTCACATCGGATTCCAAGAGGCTGCCAATGTACGCTGCACCGGATTCAGTAGACACCTCCTCTTGCGCTTCATTGACCGTCGATCCAGACCTCCCCCTTTTTGGCAGAGTGTATGGCTCGGGTCCGGGGCCCTGGAAGCCAGCGCCCCCTTCGGCAGCCCAGGGCCAGTCGCGCAGTTCGTCAAGCCATTCGTATATGTTCTTGGAGGCAAGGGCAGCGCGGACGGCGAAGCTCCGCTCGGTGGCAGTCGCCAGATCCATGCAGGCCTTCAGGGGACCGGTGGGGGCGCGAAAGGCGTCGTAGGCGGTCAATGGCGAGAGGTGGGAGATGAAGTCGTCGGATGGTTGTGGACGGTGTGCGGCAACGGGCGTCGTCGAAGAGGACCCTTGCCTGCCGGCAAAAAGAAGGCGTGCCGTGGAGGGCGCGTGAAGAGGTGATTCGGTCATGTTGTCGATTCACACAAAGAGCGAGGAAAATGTAGTGGTGAATTGTTGTAGTGATAGTAGGTAGGAATAGACCCCAGGAGGCATGGCCGGGCTGGGGGCTGGACTGTGAACTTAGGAGCCTGTAAAAGCAAGACTGGCAGCGAACAAGACGGCAAGACTCATGCTTCCGTGGGCGCGCACAGCTCAGTGGTCCAGGTGGCGCTGGGCTTTGCTGGCGGCGTCTCCTTTATGAGTGCGCGCAACCGCCCTTTGTACAGCTGTAGGTGGCCTTGCTTGTTGGTTGCGTGCCTGGCGATGGGGCGGCTGGCGGCTGGCTGGAGCAGTTCCTGCAGAAGCAATTGGACGAGGCCCGGGCCCGACGGCAGGCTGCAGCAGGACTGCAGCAGGACTGGGTACGGTGTCTTGTCGTGCTGGCGGCAGGGAAGCTCGCTCGCTCGCAGGCTATGGTGCAGCAGCCCTAGCAACGAACCTTGCCTTTTGGCTCGCTCCAGCTTTTCCAGGGGTCCACGCGTGACGGGTTCCAGAGTCAGGTCGGCTGCAGGACCTGAGATAAGGTGGATAAACGGCGACGTGTCGGTCAACGCTGGAAGCTTTGTAATGCAGGATGATGTAGGGAAGCCGGGAGGAGCTCTTGATGGCTGCGCAGTGTGGTTTTGAGGGAGCGCGGCTTTGTGGAGAGCTGGAAGGTCGAGGCGAGAAAGGGCGACGTGTGTCGTGGAACGTTGATAGTGGTTCGCGGTAGCAGTGCTGTGATTGTGATGGTGGGATAAGTGGGCAAAGAGAGAGAGAGAGAAGAGAGAGGGAGAGACAATATCTGAGCAGACGCGCGCCAGATGGGCGGTATCGAAGCCAAGTGGAGGAGATGTCAGGTGGGCAACGGTGCCATCGCTAGCGAGGGAGGAAGAGCAAAAGGCGGGAGACGAAGGCGTCGCTTTGGTTGGAAGGAGAAACTGAGATACGGAAATCCGAACGAGCGAAGGGGGCCAACTGGTGCACCTTGCGCTGCGGGTGGGTTCACAGTGTGTCGTGAGCGTGCAGGAGAGAGGCAAAGCAAGAGAGCAGAGAGCAGAGACAGAGAACGACGCCAAGCTGGAAAGTCAACACGGGCCCTATTTTTTTCCTCCTTCTCTCCCTTCCTTTTGGTGCAGAGCGCGTGCAGCCACAGCAACCGCGAGGTTTAGGGTTTTGAGGATGGGCATGAGGGCAAGAGCGAAGGCGCGCGGGCGACACGGGGAAATGTCAGGTACCATTTGCAAAAGTCGCAAAGTACCTAGCATGCTACTATGTATGTAAAAGTACATGGGTTGAAATAAGATTGTTGATCCTTGCCAGCGCGCCGATATTTCAATGTACCATAGTACCATTACTACCATAGTATATATACTATGTATACATAGTACAGCCCAGGCGGGCTGGTTCCACCGAGCCGCACCCCCTTACTGACTACGCATAGTATAGGATGATATATGAATGAAGAAGAAAAGAAAAAAGCAGCATCACGATACTAACATATAGTAGTAGATGGGCACCGACGGATGGAACTTGCATAGGAAACACATGGTACTCACACGCGTCTTGTCTCGGGGCCCAGTCCCACTGCCCACTGCCCATTGCCCACTGCCCATTGCCCACTGCCCACTGTCCACTGGGCCATGCTGTCCGCAACAGGGTCCAACCCCGCCGCTTCATTCAACTGAAGCACCGCGAAACGAGATTTTGGTGGAGCTGATGCGATCTCCAGAACAGCCCAGTTTCATTTTAGACTCTGCCACGAGCGAAATTCGATTGCAGCCATTGCCCATGGCCTCGTTGGCTGCCCACACCTTTTTTTATCCTTCTCTTCTTTCGGCATCATGTTATTTTATTGATTCAAAAGCAATACGACTTTTATGTTTTCTTTTGTGTGTGAGAGTGTGTGGGTGTAATACAGAGCCGCCCTGCCGCCACCCTTGTGCTTTTGACGACACTACCTACATCAAATTACGAGAATTGTATATAAAAAGAGCAACGTTCTTTATAACTCACCTGATATCTACCGAGGCATCCGAGCAAGTGCAGAGCAAAGTCAAAGATTGTAATTTTTTATTTTTATTTTTTTGGGGGGGGCTCAGGTTCCACTTGTTGACTCTTTTCCCAAGTCACCCGGGCAACCAACCGCGCCCCTCTTCCCTCTACAAATACTATGTACATCTTTGGCCCACGGCGTACTATGTACACATAGTACACACACAGTAAGCAGTCTTCACATGCCAGAAGATGGAGAGAGAGAGAGAGAGAGAGAGAGAGCTTTTCGAGTCGTGTGCTCCTCTTCCGTTCCTCTTCGCTGTCATAGTACTATACTATGTGGTGGGCCAGGCCTGCCCTGGTTCCTGCGTGAGTGCGTTGGCAAGCGTGGCACTTCCTCCGAGCAAAAGAAATCCCCACCGCCCACCCACATGCAAGATGAGATCAAATCAGAATCCACGTTTTCCACCCTTTTTCCTGTCCCCCACTTGGCTCCAGGGCAAGCAAGTCTCAAGGTGCCTGTCCGATGGGGCGGTGGGGGGGGGGGGGGCAGGCCATCAGGCTAGAACCACCAACGCTCTGGTAGTGGGGCCGGGACTTGTAATGAAGTTGACACTGTATGGCACTGCACCCGTGTCAGAGCCTTAAGGCAAACTCCAACTTTTCAGCTCCGTCCCTAATCCAATTCACACTGTTTCTCGTTGCAGAAAAGCACTGCAGCAAAAACTCTTTCCCTCTGCCACGTCGTGCTGATTACAAAGTCTTTATAAGACTATGAAGTTCCAAATATCTTTAGAAGGAGGTTTTTTTTTCTTAAAAAAAAAAAAAAAAAAAAAAAAAAAAAAAAAAAAAAAAAAAAAAAAAAACAAACCTAATAATGCACCAGTACCAATCGACCTTCACTTGAAAGCTTTACCGGCATACATAGTCAAATACTTGCCCGTGTACATAGTGCATCTCCTTGGTAAAAGCAGTCCAATCACAACTAGCCAGGTCAAGTCAGTTATAGTATGTGTAGGTAAATTTTGGATATTATTGGTTCTTTTTCTTCTCCTGCGATCCCAATAGCCAGATTTCCGTAGTCTAGCATTCTCCTGCGCCCTATGGCAATTCATATATCCTGCTCATCTGAACTTCGTAATGTCGCTTTCAGCGGCAGTCTGGGGGGGGGTTGTTTGGTTGCATATCAGCAAAACCTTGCCCTTTCGTCATATGTCGGTAGCTTTTCCTTGTTCGCTTTCATCAGGCTTGTTGAGGATGTCCCGTACATGGAGCAAGAAAAAACTTGTTCTTTTCTTTCTTTTTTTTTTCCTTTTGTGGAGCAGGTGCTCGCGATAAAGGTGCTGCGCGTGAGCCAGCTCGGTAGGCTCATCATCATCGGACCCACGTTCCTCCCACTCTACGAGAATACTTCCCGTGTTGGAGCATCAAGGGCACCCGGGTCAATATGATCTGCAAAACTCGCCCAATTGCCGCCACTGTTGTCAGTCATGTCGAACTCTGGGGGTAGATTCAACCAGCTCTGCCACCCATCGTCAAGTCGCGGGAAGCTGAGTCCTTCCGCCGACATGCTTTGCGAGACAAGCCCATATGCGTCTCCAGACTGGTCCTTGTCACAAAGTGAGCCTGACGCAAGCGACGAGTTGGATGGCGACATGCTTATCGACTCGTCCGAGCTCTGCTCGTGAGAAGTCATGTCCATGGACCACGACTCTGTCACCGTTGACTCTTGTGTTGCTGCCGATGCGGATGATGTCGAAGATGGTTTGGGTGCGCTTGCAGCCACCGCTGGAGGCAGCCCCGAATGGGGCATTGGCACGCCCTGGATGCCATCGTTCAATGCTGCTGGTGCAATAATGGGCAGTGTGGTGAGGTCCATGGCGCTCATGTCAGGATGCAGTGGTAGTCCATTGCCGTGTCTGGGTTGCGTCGGTGCCATGAACCCATTGACAACAGTTTGGCTCAGTGCAGCCGCTTGCCCGGGTGCGTGTCCTGACGCTGCTGGCAATAGGCTGCTGACGTTGCTCAGCATATCGGTCGCTAGGGAGGCTGGACGCTCGACTCCGGGCTTCTTTTTGATCAAGTTCCCCATAAAGATCGCCGCAATCTCAGCAGCTGCATACGTCTCTCGGAGAACATTGAGCACGCTCATACAAATATCAAAGCCGCGCTGTGCCTCCTCCCGCGTCTCCTGCACAGGACTCGTGATATCCTGCAAATGCACTAGAATGGCGGGCATGACAACCGTCACGCCCGTCGTCGGGAAGTACTTGTCCAACTGAAGCTCGTGCATTTCAGCAATGGCCCGAGTGATTTCAGTAGCCACGCTTTTGCACTTGTACCGAGCAATCTGCGATATTTGTTGCTCGGCATGCGACTCTTGCATGCGCAAGGAGCGCATCAGAGGATGGTAGATTTTACCAACGGTAGTCTGGTAAAGCATCTGCAACAGTGTGCGTTGCATTGCTACCGGGGTGCGGCCATGTAAAATGTCCCATTGCTCCAGCTTCCGGTACTGGCACGTTGGAGGGAGCGCCGCCGCCCATGCGGCCAGCTCTCGGTGGATTCTATCGAGGGAATACAGGCCCTCAACAATGATGTCTGCGCCAGGATTGGGGCGAGTATTTGCAACATCCTGAAATGCCTGAACGCCTTTCAGGACGCGCCCGACCAAAACATAGAGTTTGGTCTTTTCCACGCACATCTCAGCCAGCTCTTGTTGCATTCCGACGTCGTAGAGCATGGGGCAGTCCTCGTGGGACAGTACAGCACTGTCGTTCATGACGGCAATCTCAAAGTCATTCTCCTGAAGCATTGGAACATCAAAGTCATCATCCTTGATGCGGAGCAGTCGCGACATTCCAAGCCCAATCTGGCGGTCTCTGATGACCAGCGACCACCATATTCGCTTTCGCAGTCTCCGCTTCGCCGGATCGAGGTTGGCTGTCAAGGCCGTACGGTGCAGTCCTAAAGCCTCGGCTTGGGAGATAGCAATGCCTGCCCAATACCAACTCTCTTTGGAATCATCTGGTGCGTCATACCAAAAGGAGAGTAGGAGGGTTGACTGCGCGAGCACGAGCTTGTCACTCTCGTAGTCGCAATCAAAGAGTAATTTCACTGCATGGAAAATGGAGCGCCGAAAGGCCCTCCTCGTCTTGAAGCCCGCGGCTACAACGTGTGCAAAGTCGACATAAGCCGAGGCCGCAAACATGACCGACTGGTACAAAAGAAGACTGAGCTGTCCGCTTCGTCCGTCTCGGTGGCTGATGCGACCGACAAAGTCGTGAAGATCCAATATAGGGAAGTCGGCGTGAACGTGTTCGGCGTATGCCACGAGCAACTGCTTCTCCAGTGCTGCAGGAGGCAGTTCCAGAGCACCCATGTGCACCAAGTGCTGCAGACCGTCGCGCGTGACCTTCCCCGGAGCAGGAAGTTTGATGAATGGCGGGATGAACGGAAGCCAAGCAATTGCCTCTTCAGCAGGGCCCCACGGCGACTGGGCTCTCTCTAGCCCTCCACCATAAGTCTTGCCTGACAAGCCTGACATGAACAAGAGAATAGTGAGCAGGCGCAGTTCAAGCGGAGGGGGAATCTAGGCATTGCTTGACATGTGAAAGTGTCGCAATGCAGGATCTTCCATAACAAGGGGCTGCAGCTTACCTGGCTGTGGCGCTTGCGCACCCTGGCTGTCCGGAGCCGAGACCGAATCACGCGGCAAATGATGTACTTCGTCTCCAGCGGCCCGCAGGTTTTCTGACGACGCTGCAGATGAGGGATTGGGAAGAAGCGACGGTTTGGAAGCAAGAGAGTGTGTTTGCCGCCTGGATGGAGGGCAAGTGTTAGCACCAAGCCTACTTGCCAACGAATGAGGACATTGAATTTGGAGCAATAAAAAGTAGTTCACCTCTTTCTCTTACTCGGAGGAATGATACACGGAACCATGCTATGGCGGCAATTCCCGCACGGGTAATTGGTGACATATCCGTCCTTTTCCTTGTAGTCACATCGGACTTTGCGACTCCTGCACTCCTGGCAAGCTTGCGGGGCTCTCTTCTTGACTGGTTTAGTTGCCTTGTCAGCGTCCGCGGCTGACTTTTTGCGCTTCTTCACACCGGCGTCGGAGCCAGCGGCAACCGCTTCGGAGGCGTGATCGGGACCCGCATCGGAAGGGGAAGAGGCGGCCTGGTCGCAAGTCGAGGAGTCGTCGTGCCGGCTGGGCGACTCTGCCATGGTGACATCGGCGCCGTGCGACGAACCGGCGTGCTCGTGGCCCGCATTAAACAGGTGGAGGTATTGATCTGCGTTCATTATGAAGGTGCGGTAGCGCTATTTCGAATAGGAATGCTGAGGCGGCCAGTGCCGGAACAGAAACAAAAAAACTGTGAGGCGAATAAAAAGGCTTGCGCCAGAGGGCCGCGTATGGCAACGTTGGCTGGTGGTGAGGATAGCAACACTGATGATAATACACGAGCAAGACAAGCCAGAATCGATAGCAAACAATACAGAAGCAAGAGACTGCCTTTCCAACTCAAAACACGCCGTCACCCGTTGCTGTCTGGTGCTGTGCAAATGTCTCTTTCCGGTGGTTTCGAAGGCGCGGAGGGATATACGGGCTTCAAATGTAAAGTGCGGGCAGGGTGGGGCGTCATGGGTGGGCGCGGGCGCTGCTTGGGGTCGCTGGAGACGCTGGCTGAGGTGCTGGTAGCGGTGCTGGGCTGGCAAGGGCTGGCACAGGCCATACAACCTTGAAAACTATAAGTACAATGTACCACGGTCGAGGATGAGTGGGAGCGGAAGGAGGCGAGGAGCGGTCCGATACCCCAATGCAGTCTGGCAAGTAGACAAAAACGGCGATCCAAAAAGGAGCCAGAAAAGCACGAGGACAATGGCAAATGACGAGCAGGACGTTTGGGCTCATATATCAAATATAGAGTGTGCTCCACGCTGCAAAGTATGGGTCAAACCCGCTGGCAGTGGTCACTGGTGGTGGAGATGATGGGGTTCTCAAAGCGCTGCGGGCGGAGGTGAGAGGGGCACCCCTGTAAGCCCCAACTGGATGAGCCTGGGGGTGGGTACCTTCCGTTTATCGCTACGCCGCTGTGCCGCTGGGCCGTTGCCCAGGCGGTACGTACCCCTGCTGGGCCACTCTGCAGTGTCCTGCCGCCGCACTACTATATACTGCTAGTATGTTTGTAGCTTGGCGTGCCCTGTTTGGGCTCTGTCACCACTCAAAGTTTGTCGCCTCTAGGGCGCTCTCTCAGCGCCCCTATGCAGCATTACCCAACCTTAACGCCGTCACTGCTCTTTTTGTGTTGTGCGTTTCTTTGTTGCGAATACACGACTACGCCCTCTGCGACCTACCAGACAGGAGGGTCATTGCCACGCTTCCAAATACCGAAAGGAAGAGCTTCCGCCGCACGACACTCAGCCACTTGGAAGATATACAAAGCGCACGCGAGGAACGAGGTGAGGTCTCTGCACGGCACTGGTCCCCCTAGCGTTGCCCTTGAAGCGGACCCGTCTCCACACACGTCCAAGCCCGGGTTGCAAGCCCAGATGCCACTATAGGAGCTCAAGGCCGCTTGGCTTCAAACCTGGGTACAACAGCGCCCACGCGACCGGGCTAGGTTGGCTGGTGTTCGTGCTGGCTTGGCTCTCAAGATCTTGACAAGGGCTGGGCCCAATATATTGTGTCGCCAAGGCGCGTTGCTCCAACCCCGTGTGCATCCAGGCAAGACCTACAGCTAATCATCTGGCTGTGCTCGATCCAGCTCGGCCGGTTTGCTTTGGACCCTGATAAACGAGTTCTGCAACACACCAGCGCCTCTTGGCGCAGCGCAAAGGGACGCGCAACAAAAGGCATTGAATGCGTCCAAACCCTCGAGTCAATTGGCTTTGCCCGCGTGAGCGAGTCAAGTCAGGCGTGCATCGCCGTGTCAAGTCAGGTGGCATCCCATGAACTTGGCCCCATCCAGTCTCGACAACCCTACACAGCCTGTGCTAGGCCGCCCGCCGTCTCGACAGCGTTCAAGGATCCATACGACACACGGCACTGGCGAAATGACTTGTAAAACCACACAGGAGACTCAAGACGTGCTGCAGCATCTGTACTATGTAGCCTGGGCTGGAAGCGTATTTGCAGTGACAGATTCTGATCTGTCGAGTCTTGTCCGGCGGCGAGCATGTGATTGACGGCAGCCAGGAACGGACAGGATCATCTCTGCGATGGTAGTCGGCCAGTACCATGATGAGGCTCTGATTGCTTCCTGGCCCGTCCGGACACTTTCCCCGTCAACCAGTCAGCCCAGCCAGTTGTACAATCAGTACTATGTCCTCGCTCCTCGCTCTTTCGGCCTCAAAACCTGCTCGCTCCCCCAGGGCGTGGCGTGGCAACTGTGAGGTGTATCTTGCGAACCAAAAGTATTCGCTTCGACGAGCTATCTGCCAGACTTGATGCACAATGATTGTCAGGTATGATTACAAGGTCTCCGATTGAGTTATCAAAACAGCATCCCGATCCAACCGCCGCCTCCCCACTTTGCCTTGGCACCAGAGCCTGGATTGGTCAGAGGCCGCATGAGGTTGCGACCGAGTCTATTCGTCGTCAAGTACATGGGGGACGCCACGGAGTTTCAGCGTCACTTTCACCCACACCCACTCAAACACACATACGCTGGACATCAAAGGCGCAAGTCACCCTGCCAGCTGCCAAGCGTACCACTATGCATCCTCTCTGACATATCTCTTATGTTTTGCAACTCGCAGATAAACATGTTCGGACAAGTTCCGCGCTTGCGGATGGGAGCCTCAGTATGTCCCCTCTCCTGCCCCTCTCTTGGGCCTCTTGCAAGCCAGAAACCACTTCAGAGCGTGGGCTCCGCTCGCCCGCCGGTCGTCCCCGCACGCCATCCCTCACCGACCCCAGGAATTCGATTCAGCCAAGCTGGGGCCGCCTTTGTCTGGGGAAAAGAACTCATCCTCCGGCCTTTCCGGGGGGGTGCTGAGAGGATCCGCCCATTACGTACTGTAAATGTGGGCCAATCATGGCTTGTAAGTAATCTGAATGGTTGGCTAACTGGCGCAAGAGGGTGAGTCTGGCCCAAACGAATCATGTACTCTGTATACCATGGATACGCACACAGAATACTCGGACATGTACAACTCCGTCCTCTCAATACAGACCATATACGATGTACTATCGTGAACACTGTCGGCGCTGTCCATGCCCCTTGCAATGTCTTCTGGTTCTGATGCCACAGAGAATACTCGTTTACATAGTAGACACATATACTACGATCAACAAACACAGCCGCAATGGGTCTGGTGCAATGCCTGTTTCGTCATCGATCGGCCGCCCCCCAATGGGCGCTTTGGCCAGATGGCCTGAACGTTATACATAGTACTGGGTACATGTTGCTTGTCCACAGAATGAGTCCATATAATTATTAGATAGAGACTGATGTGCAGAGTATGCATGTTTCTCTCAAAAGAATGAAGCGCACAATCAGCCAATAGGGAGAATCGCGAGTGCCAAATGAGGCAGGAGAGGTCGATTTGGGGTCGAAGCTCTCCCCGACGACCCAAAGGAACCCCATATATTGCTCTCGCCCTTTTTCTCTCTCCCCCTCTCCCTCTCAGAGATGCCTCTCCAGTCCTTCACCGTCACCGCGGGCAACAATCCAGAAGAAGTATAGCCGTCTTGTTCAACTATTGACGCCCTGTTATTATGCAGCCTGCTAACCTACACGAGTTAACACAAGCTGGGCCCCTTCTTCCAGGAATCGCTCGCCGTTGACCAGCTGCCTGAAGCTTGGCCCCCTGCCGCAGAACCCCGGACTCGGCGCACGGCTGCAGCCGCGAAACCCAACCTCTTCCGATCGGGGCTGTCGGAATTACGCTTTGTTTGGCCTTTTTTGTAGGGGCCGCTTCGTCACGAGCTGCGACAAGCAACCACAAAACGTTGGACCTGTTACGAATCGGTTGCCCCAACAAATGGGAATGGGAACAAACGGGGAGTAATACGAGGAATTGCGATTCGCGTTTCCTTTGATTGGACAAACCAAAAAATGTCAGAACTGCAAACCGTGGGGAAAGCTTCGTGGTCCATTCTGTTTCGCCCTTTTGGCTTGTATTGCGGTACCTCGCACGTGTACTAGGCAAGTTCTACGTGCTCTGTACTATGTACTACCTATAGTACATAGTATCCTCGGGCACTCACTGCTCGACCCTAACCCTGGTAGGGGTGACCCAGCCCGCAAGTGTGGAGACGCACTTGGCTCTCTGGGCTCTCAATAGCTCTCAAAGCTGGCTGCTCAGGTACCGCGATGGAAACAAAGACATGATGGCTTCTAGCGCATCGGAATCCCGTCATGAATCCCACCTATTCATATTCCGGGGTCGATTATGGAAACAAAGGACAACGCCCGAACCAACAATCATCGCAACCGCGTGTTCCTTTCTTTGTATCACACCCCGTCTTTTGTCCTCCTCGGACGCAACCGTCTCGCGCGCTGCGGTTGCTACCGGCCGTTCATCCAACAGCATGCATCATCCTTATCTCGATCCATCTGGACTCCAGGAGCTGGAGGGCTGGCGAGGGAACATGCGATGTCCAGGCTACTTGATCTACGGTGGGCTGCCTAGCTATAGTAGTTAGTGTCGCTACCTTTCTGTGTCGGTGTTTTACTTTTCGGCGTCATACTATGTACAAGATATCCCGTCGTCGGCCCTTTTGCCAAGACCGGTCCTTGTTAGGGTTGAATTTGTGCATGCCGCTCTCTTGGAGGACGGTCCTGGACGGCGAGAGTACTGCCCAGTCAGCAACGCGGCACAAGGTCTGGTGCTAATGATGTCGATGCTACTGATCATCTTTTGCCGGTACGTGACGATCAAGTGGTCTGTTTGGGGATCCAGATCCAGACTGTCGAGAAAAAAAAAAACGCAGGACACGACACGCCATCGCCGCGTGCCTACCAGCCTGCCAGCCAGCCTATCAGCCCTGCGCAAAACGGGGGAGATAATCGGCATTAATAAGCCAGGCTGACTAGCTTGGAAAAATCCAACAGAAGACGGGAAGAAGAAAAAAAAAAGGGTGCAGAAAAAAGACTCCTCGCATGTGCGCCGTATCCCTTTTTTTGCTTTACAAAGCTGGGTTTCCTTTTCATGCCAGGTGTCTACCTACCGTCAGGGGTTCAGAAGGGTCGGTTTTCTGTTCCTTGATGATCACAGATTGATACCAAAGAGGGAGGAGAGGTTGCCTACAAAAACATCTTCGCTCCCCAATCCCTCGCCCCACTCTATATATACTATGGTATAAAAAAGAACTACTTGGGTGGATTGGTTCAAAATTGATTGAGCTTGGTGGACAGCTCCAGTGCGCTATACTAGCAGACTAGGCAGGCGCTATCCATTTTTTGATGGCATGACTAGCCTCAGCCAGTCAGCCAGCCAGCCAGCCAGCCAGCTCCGCGGGACCAGCGTGGCAGGGTGGCAAGCTAATTCTCGCTAGGGACGAGGAATCTACTATGATAGTAAGTACCTCCCCTCCCCCCCCTCAAAAGATACCCAGAGAATTGACTACTGATGAATCAAAATTCGATCATACTTTGGCAACGCAGATTCGCAGAGACGTCCCAAAAAGGAAATATAAGTCGCAAAGGCGATACCGAGGTGGTATGATTCGTATTTGGCAGGGAGATTTTATAGTATTAATCAATTGCAGGACAGACACGCTTCTAACCGAGGAATTCACGTCAGGAGTTCCTTTTACCAATCGAAGATGCGGCCTTTGAGAAAAGGAGTCCTTGCGATTATGCCCAGTATTAAGAGTCTTTCTAGACTTATATACTAACTGCTATACTACCGTTGTTCGTGGTAAATACACATCGATTCACCAAGAAAAATACCTGGGTATGACGACTCCTTGTGTTTTTTTGCTGCAACAAGTACGCGGTTACTACCGTGAGGAATGTTAGGAAGCGTTGGGGGAATACACATGTAAGACAAGAAAAAAGAAAGAACAGGAAGAAAGATAACCATGCTCGCCCGCGAATGTTGGTTTCCCACGTGTCCTGGCTCATTCCTTTCTCGAAAGGACGATTGGGTGCACGTGTGCCTAGCATGTGAAAATGGCATGTGGAAGAGATGCAACGCTCGAAACGGTCTATTGACACCCTATGTATCACTGAATTTATTAAACATCCAAAAAAAAAAAAAAAAAAAAAAAAAAAAAAAAAAAGGCATCTGCTTAACCACAGATACTTGGAAACTATTCAAGTCAAGGTCGGGTTTGGTTTTCATAGTACTATGTATAGGGCAGTGGTGGTATACTAGGAATCAAGTAAACGTAGGTAACGCAGAATCGGTTCCATTCATATGCTACATTTTTGCTTTTATCGGCCAAAAAGAAAAAGTGAAACACTGCTATTTCCAAAGGGGAGGGGGGGGGGAATAACAAGTCACAGGAGCAAACAAGGAAGTCTGGCTTGCCATAGTCCTCCTTTTGTCCTTCTCCATCAGCACAGTGAGAAAGTACGAACCTGTGCTCTATATTTGAATACTATCATGTAGAAGCCTAGCGACTATTATACATAGTAGCCGCACGGTCAATATGGTGCGCGGCTATCAATCGTGGCGTTTAGGGGGAATGTCTTTTTGCAATCGTCGCATTAGTCGAACTAACCACAACTCTGATTGGATTGCAGCCGTCCCTGTTTTTCGCCTCTTGAGACAAAACAATCGTAATACCCACAGGGTAGTTTTTGCTTCGCATGGAAGTTTGAAGCCCAGTGTATGAGCAACCTGTTGATCGACTGTGGAAGAACAGTTCATGATTTCACCTTAAACTTGACGCCAAGGGCTGACTGACTTCTTTTGGGGACCAGGCTGTTCAAAAATGTTTTATAGGCTGCCCCTGCTTTCTCCTAGTGGAGTACCAAGAATTGGTGGAGATGTACAAGGACACACAAGGTACACGTAATCGCCTTACCCCTAGCAGGGCTGTATCAGAATGTCCCCGACTTTCTCAGCTGCCGACCAACCGGGAAAGGGGTCGAGTTTGTTCTTTTTTCGGACGAGCAGAAGCATGGCCCAAACCCACATTCCTTTCTCCCACGTAACTGTTTACAATCATGGTGGTGTGCCGGTGGGATTTGTTGGCAGTACAACAACCTTCAGTGCACTGCTCTTGCTGAGAATCCTCCATACCGTTCTCGAATTGTTTGTTTACCTGTTTGTTGATTGGTGGATCGCTTAGACTGTCATATGTGTGAAGCATCCCACTACTCGCCGCCTGCTTCCCTTGCTATAAGACTGATCTCGTTAGCCTGCCGTCGAGTTGAGGTCGAGGGCCAGTCGTACCTTCTCGTGGTATTCGCATTTCCTCCTTCTCCTTTGTCTCCCTCTCCGATTTATCCGGCCAATCCGTCGCCATGTCTATCATCGGTAGCTCTCCGATGATGAGCTGGAACCGGACCATTGCCGTCGCCTTGCTGGTGCTCATCTGGCTTGTTTGGAGTTCCCACTACCTCCGCCCCGAGGTCCCCGACGTTGTGCTATGGAAGCTGCCCTTCGTGGATGACGGCGACAGTCATGTTGCTGCCTCCTCTGCGGCCGACGACCTGCGGCCGCTGATCCTGTACACATACGCCGAGACCGAAAATGCGCGCAGCAACTTTAAGTTCTTTGTCCAAAACGGCTTGCATGGCAAGGCCGACTTTGTCTTCATCTTCAATGGTCCTACAGATGCGTCCGCCCTGCTGCCGGATCTGCCCAACATTCGCGTCGTGCAGCGCGATAATACCTGCTTCGACATGGGCGCCTATGGTGAAGTGCTGCGGCAGGATGACCTGTGGAAGAAGTACAAGCGCTTCATCACCATGAATGCCAGTATCCGCGGGCCTTTTGTCCCGACATACTTTTCTAGTTGCTGGACGGATGCCTTCCTTAACAGGATTACCGACACGGTCAAGGTAGGTTCGCTGTCACTTCCATCTGCTTCTGAGGGAGTCAGTTATTGGGAGGACGCACGAGAGATGCACAATGAGAGGACAGCAATAGAACTGACAGGCATGCCATCGATCCACAGCTCGTGGGCACGACCCTCAACTGCCATCCGCGCATCCATCTCCAGTCAATGCTCCTCGCGACCGACGACATTGGCATGTCCATCCTGCTTGACCCGGAGCTGGCCTTGAGCACATCCGTGAACGACTTCTACGGCACGAGCGCCGACCCCGTGGGCTTCACGCCCTGTTTCGACTCGTGGAAAAAGGCCGTCCATTCTGAAATCGGCATCACGTCGCTCATCCGGTCGCAAGGGTACGAGGCGGACGTGGTCATGACAGCACCGCACACGCAAGATTCCTTTGAGGCGTTTTGCAAGGCCGCCGGCGAACCAAACGATTTCCTGTACAAGGACGCCTACCTTGGCACCAACGTGCACCCGTACGAGACCATCTTCATGAAGGCGAACCGCGAAATCGACCCCATGCTGCTGCAACGGCTGACTGAGTGGCACCTCGAGGGCAACATGACGAGCTGGGACATGTGCGGTCGCTAAGACGGGCGACCCACACACCAGCAGTTATTCGACAAACAACGCAAAGAAACGCATCAGCATCGCCGTGACAGGAGCTGTTGTGGAAGGTAAAGCGAAGAGTGGACGTCAAGAGGACTTTTCCTTGGCGTTCTGGCTACTACCTAGGCTGCTAGGTACTTGAAGGAGGTACCCGGTAGCCATGCGATATCTGTCGAGGTGATGGCGCGCTTGCCTGTTCCGGTTGAGACAAAGCTTGCAAGTGAGGTCGCACCTGCGTCCAAGGAAATCGGCCACGGAGAAACCGGCAACATTGCATACGGCCTGCTCATGTCCTCACATACCTTGGGTGTGCTTTCGTCACCCAACAAACTATCCCCTCTCCCACCAGAAACACCACCGTCGTCTGGGAGAGATGCAAATGCCACACCGAGCTATCCCTGATCTATCTTCAAGACGGGAAAGCAAGCATTTCGGCTCAAAAGAGGATGCCCTGGTGAAACAGATATTTCGCATAAGAAACCTTTTTCTTTTACCTCTTCTTTTTTTGGGGAAAAAGAAAAAGCTGAAAGCAATGAAACACTTGGAGAGGCTTGACCAATATTTCACATCCCCCAATTTTGTTTAGACATTAGTAGACGGGTTTTAGAAGTCACATAGAGGTGTGCTTACCTATCAACAGCCGCCCCCCCCCCCCGGGGCTTGTCTTTTTTTCTTTCATATTTGCACTCCTCCCTCTTGTCTGGTATATATGGTATGTTTTGAGCTTTGTAACCAATGACGGGAACGAATCTTTTTGTTTTCCCCCTTGATTTTGCTTCGTAAAGTCACAATACACAGTTTCTGAGCCATGTCACGAGTCGGTACTACCCGGCCCATTGGATTGCGAGATATACAAATCACTTGGCTTTTGTAGGCATTTTATTTGTTTCACACTCTGTCACTTGACCTTTTCTTAAATGACGGTTCCTTATCAACATTTATTGTTTATGTCATAACATAAATATCTATATAAATCAGCTGTGCTTGCTCCATGAGATATACTTTTATGAAAGCATTCCATCAAGAACTTGGAGCATAGCACAGAATAAGTGGCTGGGTCAAATCTACTTATATACTCTGTGAAAAGTGATACAAATAAAGTCACACACAACGCATCCCGTAACGTGGTGATCATGGGATGATTCTACCGAGCACAAAAAACATAGAAGGCCTGGCACTGGAGCATTTTATTTTAATGTTTACATTTGCGTTAGTCTTGAAGTAGTATGATATGTGGCTCTCTTTCAAGATCCATACAAATCAAAACAAAAGAAATCATATGATCTATACCGACGTTTACTGAACAAAACTTTGTGTGAAGCCGAGTTTGATGGACTTTGAGAAGCTGTGTGTGCTTTCTCACTCTGTCACAAACTTTGCTTCCTGCAATTGTACCTGTCTTTTTTTCCTCTTCCTTCTTGCTCTGCTTCTTCTTCCTCTTTGGTCTATGCTTGAGGCTTGATAGCTCTGTTCTCTGGATGTTGTTTTGTTGAAATCATCTCATCCATTTTTAAACTCTTAACGTATCAACCGGGAGAGTCAAGAGAAAACGTAGAAACGTTCCAGATCAACCTGTGAGGATCCAGAGCTCCACTTTCGTAATGTCTTCTTGCGGTATGGCTACCGTCAACAATGCAATACATGTTTGAAAGTTTGGCTCAATCATCCGTGGATAGCGAACCCGGAAGTTCATTCTCGCCTGAAACTTGGGAATATACACGCTTGATGTCATGAACACGAACCTTCAAGCCTTGGAGAATTGACCAGAATAACATTCCTTTGAGATTGATTCACCGATTTGTTATAGCCCAAGGATAAGCGGGAAAAAGATCCAAAGTGGCCAAGGAGTCCAGTTGTCCTTCCGAAATAGTCTGTGCAACTCCGTCTGTCAAAAATTCACTTCTATTCGTGGGTCTTTTCAACTTAATCATCTCGAGAACGTCTCAAACCCAAAGGCTCATGTCAGAAAGACAATACCTATTGTTGAATTATCATTTGAAGTATATGACCCCATAGAATGGGGAGAAATATCACAAGCATGACCATAACCCCTCAAGGATATATGCGTAAAGGGGCATAATAACATCAACGAACCGAAAATACCTAGCGAACTGTAAATATGTTTCCTGCAGATTGATGGTGTGCTAGTTGTTCGACGCAATTCAGGAGAAGGCTGGCATTAATGAAATCTGTCTGATTATACATATATGCGTGCATGCTACAACCCATAATACTTTCAAGGCACCTGGTGCTATATCTAGCCTTGCAATAACTTATGTCAACATCCTGTTGGCCATGATTTTACGTACTGAATTCAACCTATCTCGGAGTCCATGCATTCGGTCCATGCATATAGTAGAGCACGCCCTAGCCGCATTTTCGAACCGATTTGGTCTAGATCTCAAGCCACTTCCGGTCTTGCAGCTATGTTGGGGATCCAAGGGAAGGCCAAGGCCAAGTGATTATCTGCAGAGCACACGGCCTTTTGTCATTTGATCCTGAATCTACGAGCTATCGGCTCCGATTTTGCTCTGACAAAGGCGTAGCTAAAACCACGAATCTCTCTATGTTGCGGTTTGTTCCGACATACTCTCCATTTTTGGATTTTGATCATGCGTTTCCCCTGCGACCCTTTGGCGTAAGACCCTGGGGCAGATCTCGTACGTTTCCACTCTATAAACACCAGAATGTCTTGCATGTGTGATATCCATTGTACCGAAGCTGAGGAACGAAGCCTATGGACGTGGCCATTTTGGGCCGTTACGTCATTTCAAGATAGGCCGTGGTAAGCCCACATTGAGATCCTGTGAAGAAGTCGTCAGACGTCAGGGTCAAAACTTCATCACCAAAGGTCAACGAAAACTTTAAGTACATGGACTATTTGAAAACCCGTCAGAACTTTGCCAAATGTGAATACATGTAGCATGTGTCAAGATGATCACTTTCCCAAGGCACAGAAACCACAATATGTAGGTCATGACATTGTCTTCACTCACCGCTATGGAAGTACCACTTTGAGACTGGCCAGCGTCAAATTTTGAGTAGTCTTGATCAGTACTAAGCCTTGACCTGTCAAGATGGCGAGATGACGGTGGAAAGGCAGTGATCATCAGGGGCACTTCATCTTTCCGGACGGGGTATTGTCCGCGCCAAGAATGAGAGCAACACAACTGTTGCGGGTGCGCAGGTAAATTGTGTATGTGTCCAACGTTCGAGTGGTTCTCTACTGGCAATCAATTGGTTCGCGTTAGGCGGTATCTAGCTCGCCTCCTGTAAACATCAATATTCGCTCCATCCGAGGTGATGAGTTGCACGAGTTTGATCAGAACATCCTAGAGAAGTTGAGTGCGACCAAACCTGTTTCGCTCAAGACACCCGCAGATTACGAGGTTTTGGCGTCAGTATCGCTCTGTTGAGCCATTTTCTCAACGGCACGAAGACAAACATGTGTTAGAAGGCGCAAATTGAGCAGTCTGCGGTGCGACTAGGGTGTGATTGTATCCACAGATGTGTGCGACATGCAGCCGCACAGCAATGCAGATGCAGGTATGTAGATTGGGCGTCATGGAAAGCTATCCACACAGCGGCTAGAATCTCCAATGTGTGGCAAGCTCCCCTCGGGCACAAGTTCAGTCACACGACCTAAGCATGATAGGGTCAGGGTCCTTGGTGGAAGGTGTTCCCAAGCTTAGCAATGTTGAGAAGCTAGAATTTGATGGTAGGATGAGCCAGGAACGCCAAGGTAGATGATGTGCTGAGCAGGGCATCCTGCGTGAAGCTGTCCCGATATACACATACAGACAGACTCGCGCTGTTTGCGAAACAGCTAGCGTGGCCCGAGGTTGTGGTTTGCTCGAGGCTGGATTGGCGGTGGCTGGTTAGTTGGCTCGCTGGCGGCTGGCGCTGAGCGGCACTGAGCGGCACTGGTGCACAGGTTGTGTGTTTGTGGTGGTCGTTGTGGAAAGATGTGCCGAAGCTATCCATTGCCCAACGCATTCGATCTGGCCAAGGTGATTGGCGTCTCGTAGGATTTCTGGCAGATCGCGATGAAGCAGTTTGGCATGAGGAATCCGCAGTGCCGCTGAAGTCGTGCCAATAGGCAGACGTGGCTTGACTGATGCGGCTTGCACAATGCAAACCGTCGTCATAGCGGAGGTGCGTCTCCGGACGCCACAGTTGCTGTCGATCAGAACATCCAGGGTGCGATCGAGATCGCAAAAAGGAGAATGCGCAGATGACATGGCCTTTTCCTGCAGGAACAACCACAGTGGGGACTTGCGCATTATTGAAGCAAAGTACCCTTGCCACAATCCATTGCAGTGGGAGTACATGGCTGCGGTGGCCAGCATCGTACTCTCCCCTTTTCGCTGTGAGACTTGCCATGTACTTGGACTGCTTGCAGTGCCTGGCCAGCCAGCGGCCACAGTCCCCCCATAAGGCTTTACGTCACTATGGATCAGGCAAGCATTCCGGACACCCCACTCCTAGCTTTTCGAGCTGGGGTGCGGGCACTAGCTGGGGGTCAAAGCTGGAGCTCAAGCCAATCAACGAGCGATATGTGCGAGGGTCCCCACTCTCCTATTAGAACGACAAGTGAGCATCGCGATGCAATTTCAACGTCATCAGAGACGTTCTACGTAGCAGCATTGCCCGTCTTACTCGAACACTGTCCAGAGAAATGGCATTTGCTGTCGAGATTGAAGCCCCGGCATCCTGGAAAGCTCTGCAGATTACGTTTATTGGGCTTGATCGGCGAGGCAAAATGAGAAAAGTTCAAGAGATCTCCTAACCTTGCGTATATCATGTACATGAACTCTGATCTGCTGCTACGGTGGGGTTATTTACCATGGGGAAATAGAAATTCCATCCTCCAACTTTACGGTCATAGTACGGCTCATTGTCGCGCAGGAATGGCAAGGACAGCCAAGAACCGCGCTGCAGGGGACCGGGGATACGTGCTACGTCAGAGGTCATGAGGGCTCGATCCTGATCGTTTGGCCTGTTCCAGCGTGACAGTGCCGTGCGAAATGCGGCACCTCAGCCAACACTGGCAGGTGGCTATGCGCATACGCACATAGTAAACACATAGTACCACTAGTACAGCGTTGGGAGGCAAAGGCGCCAGACAGTGCTCACGATGGAGATCGGAAACAATGGTCTAGCCCGTCTGCTTGGCCCAAGGAGGCTGGTCGGCTGGGTTGCTGGCGACCAGTATGCGCGGTGTGATGTACATACTCTCGCATGTAGTCTTGCGGGCTAGCCTCCAGACGTGCTGGTCCCGCCCAGCCCCCGGTTAACCCCGCCAGATGTTGAAGCACCAGGCATCCAGATTCACATCCCGCATTCAAGGTTGGAGGTTGTTGCTGAGCCAGGACCCCACCATAGCTCTCAATGACGTAGCCCTGTCCTTCACATGATAATCCTTCCACCTTGAGGTAGGAGCGTAGTGAGGCCTTTGTTCACACAGGCAGGAAGGAACCTGTTGCATGTGTGTCACTGGGCAACCAAGACTGGGCAACCAAGTGTCACTCAAAGAAGGCAGGCACTCACTTTGGACCCCTGCTCAGCCTCAACCCCAGGAAGCCCGCCTGTTCTAATACTTAAACCTCGCGCCTTTCCGCTTGAGAAGGGGCTTTTCTTTCCCTCTCCATCATCACACAACAGACAACTCACATCTCCAACAATCAATCACACAAACAAGACAACCAAACCACCAACCAAACAACCCCAACCAACCAAAATGGATACCATCAAGAACACCGCCAACTACGTCTCTGGTACGCTTCGCCTTCTTCTCCTGCCACCGCATCACTTGCACTCTGTGGCAACGTTACTAACTGCTCTCCTTACACAGACAAGGCCTCTGAGCTTACCAACGCGGCTTCCAAGGAGACCAACAAGCAGGTCGCCAAGGACTCCGACGTCAGCATCACTGACCGTGCCAAGGCCGGCAAGGACTACGTTGGTGATTCTCTCAACGAGGTAAGCTGCCCATGCCACACCACGATATGATCTACTAGTTTCATTTTGCTGACTTGTCTCGTTCTCAAACAGCACAAGGACAAGGCCTCCGCCGAGACCAACAAGCAGAAGGCTACCCACTAAGCGGTTTTAATCTTTGTCGCAACCCATAATGAGTTTGGACTTCAGGGCGTCTCTGGCATGATTTTTTCCTCGTTTGTCATGGCTTGAAGAGTATTCAACATGATGGCGAGCTGTTCAACGGGAGGGAATTGGATTTTCGCAGCATACCCCTAGGAAGAGTTTACCTAGATCGAGAATCAAATGCTTTCTTAAACTTATAAACTTTTCCGTGTAATGTTTTGGTGACAATTTCTCGACAATTGGCCGGTTGATACATCAGTGTTTCAATATGCTCGCCCAATTCGGGTATGGAATAGAATATTTGGTATTATGCTAACCATTGACGATGATTTAAGATTGAATGTGAACATTAATTTTACCCATCCACAGCAAAATGTGAACCGTCTTGTACGTAGCAAAGGCCATGCAATATGTGTGCACGGGCCATTATTCGGAGCGGGTTTCAGTCCAGACCCTGAGTTCTGTTATCTTGAGCGATGCGTGAGACGCGTCTCACTTCGGACATGCCAGAAGCCATCAACTCGCCTTCGCAACCCACAACGCCAACCACCGCACCCGCGCAATTCCTGTGCCTTGATCAAACAGACCAATATGGCTTCCAAAACTACTGCTGCAGCGAGTCTGCCACCAGACCTGTTCGACACTACAACCTTGGTGTCACTTGCCTCGACAGTTGTTATCCTGGCCGTGGCATATGGAACATCGAAGAGGGTCCTGTCTCCCAATACCCCCGGAAGCTACCGATTTCTATTCATCTGGCACCTTTTCGACGCCGGCATTCACTTCTTTCTGGAAGGCAGCTTCCTGTACCATGTCTGTCCACCCCGACCCATGCCTCTGCTACTTTACAAGCGAGCGCGAAAGCAATTCGTTTGATTCTGTTCATGAACCCTGAAAAACACGCGCTAACCGGAAACCACCTGATTTCTTGGTATAGTGCTTCTTTAGCTGGAAATCTCTCGATCAAATCAGCGCCCGCCAGGCGCAGTCCGCCTACCCAACACCTCGCGGCTACCTTGGACACGATGATCGTATCTGGGGTGCACAGGCTGGAGGAAACAATCCTTTTGCCCAGCTATGGATGGTCTATGCAAAGGCTGATAAGAGATGGGCTGGCGCTGATACTGTATGTGGATACATCTCGAAAAAAAAAGGAGGAAGAAGAAGAAGAAGCGAACGGTTGACTGCTGCTGCCAGTCCGCAGTCGCTAAGGAGAGCAAGCAAGAAGTGCTAACAATTTGGATATCATAGGGCGTCATCAGTCTGGAACTCCTGACGGTTCTTGTTGTGGGGCCTCTGGCCTGTCTTGTTTGCTACGACATTGCAAAGAAGAACCCACGGTCAAATATCATCATGACCATTATCGCTACAGCCGAGATTTATGGAGGTGAGATTTTCCATTCACGACATACCCAAATCAGAAAATCTTGAGGAGCTTTGACGACAGACAGCTGACCTTTTGATTTTCTATTGTCGAAAAAGGGTTCATGACATTCTGCCCAGAATGGTTGACTGGCAACCAGTGGCTGGACGGCAGCAACTTTGTCTATATGTGGCTGTATCTCGTCTTTTTCAACATGCTTTGGGTTTTTATCCCTTTTTATGCCCTGTACGTCAGCTGGGGTGCGTTCTCGGCTGCTTTCCAGGCACAAAGCGCGTTGAGCGCCAAAGCGGCGTCCAAGAAGTTAAAATAAAGCCTTTGGGATGGATGAACGAACAGGTGATGGAAGATCTTGAAGCCTCGGGTTCCTTTACTCATATTGATTTTTGTCACCTTGGCGGTCTGTGGGCGGTTCCAGTGTTGCGCTTTTATAAATTTAAACCGGTGCGGGATGGCTTTTTGCTTTGGGTTTTATTGCGCGGGAACAGAATCACTATGAGTATGGAACACTATGGCTTGCATTACATCGCGTTCCAGAAGAGGGTAATCGGAGGCAAGGCGAACACAGGCCTCGAGCAGTGAAATCTCATTTGTCCAATACTCTCTGTAGAATATACACAGAAGCTGCAGTTCTCAGCAACTCACTGCTAATGAGTAAACTAATATGCACCTTGGCAGTTGCTGACTGACATCTACACTCGAGCACTGATGAACATTCAAGGAGGCACTGTAGATGTTGAAACTTATAACGTTGTCGATAAATATTACTAAACCATACACCAATATACCCAAGCTACGGGTGCCACACACTGGCTGCTGCTATTGCTTGCTTCTCAATTTGGTACCTGAATGCTTGGTAGTGACACTGATGTAGCACGTGCAAAAGCTGTTTTGATCTTGGTCTTCCGCAAAAAGACGTGGTTATATTCTATTACTATGCTCATCACTTTCTATACAAGTGCCTACATAGCACGTTGTGCTCTTTTTCTTTTTTCCCAAGACTGAAAATCTCAACATCACTGGGTTTTATTTGGCCAGCTCGCGAAATCTGATCGTTTTCGCACATTCATCAGTCAACCCCGGCAGAGGCAATACATACATGGGGTATGAACAATTCCTGGTAAGCTCAGTGAAGAATTCCGTGATATGATGGATAATTCATCAGAATTGGTTGCCGTTTTCCAATTGTAGAAAGTCATACAGGAGTGGCTTTTGCAGCTTAGCAAAGTAGGATCTCGATTGATTTCGTGAGCAGGTGACTATTGCTTATAATTACCCAGGTATAACCTGAGTGTGCACAGCACATGAAAAAGGTAAAAGGCAGACACATAAAAAAAGCAATAGGAAGTTATGGACCAACCTCTCCTAAAGCTAAGCATACAAGCACCGCCGGTTCCGTTTATCCAAGCGCATACATAATCGAGCAAAATCTAAACAGTCGCCCCCCCCCCTTTTTTCTTTCTCCTCCCAAAAGTCGACCTTTGCTTATGGCCACCTGGGCAGGTATATAACATAGTACCAAGGCGCATTTACCATACGTAGTACGCCCTTATTGGGGGGTATTGGTTTGTGTCGTTGTTCCAGATTACTCGCTTCCTCAATCATCCATTGGCTTGCTTATTTGCTTTAGAAGCATGGCGAGACCCTGGATTTGTTGGTACGCCATTTCCACAATCTGTCCGGAAATTGTTTCACAGGGTTTACAATTTTCTGGCTTCGGTAGGCTTTCCCTTTCTTCATCCCCTTCAATTGCCTTGCAAAGCAAATCTGAACAAAGTCTGCTCTCATAGTGGGCACAGGGCTCATCCAGGGCCAATGTACAAATTGTATGGGGCTGACGCAAACGGGCTTCTGAGTTGCAGCTTGACAGGACTCCAGTCGTCCCCACAGGCACTTAACGAATCTCAGCCGATTTGAGTTCTCGAGAAGGAAATGGAGAACTCAATCTATTTGAAGCATAAAGATCGGCGACGCCTTACAATTCAGAACATATATTCAACGCTAGACGCACATGAGATTCTTTGCCCCTAGTATTGTACAGATTGGGCTGGTTTGGAAACAGGCTGATCCGTAAGAAAAAACATTGTCGCCACACATGATTCCATGTTCCTCTGAGAGCACTAGTCGTCCGAAATTCTGTCACACGACTCGGGCTTCTCGGCGAAGTTGGACATGCGAATGCGATTGGCTGTGCAAGACGTAAACTCGCGAAACAAAACGTCACGTCTCCCGCTACTTTGAAGATTATTCAAGGCAGATTGCCTTCTTCGTGTGTGCGGGTATCAAAGGAGTCATGCTTGCCGACCAGCCTTGCTGAGTCTGGACGTACGTGTGGATTGTTGTTGTTCTTGGTCGAAACTTGGGATATCCCATGGTATTGCAAATCATAATGTGGACACAATGGGCTACCGGTTTGACATGCTCTTCAAACATGTCAAAGGCTCTCATTCTTGGGAAATGGCATGCCCTGCACTCAAGATGCCGGATAAAGCTTTTGGCCGTACCACATATTCAGTTCTTCCTTGAGACTGTCAAGAGCGTCTGCCGGCGTGCTTGCATGATATTGCAATCAGAAAGATGTGGCTTTCTCCTGTTCAGTCTCCCGCAAGCGCCTTCGGACGAGAGGAACTGGGGGGTTTTCTGGAAGGTAAGGCCGTTGTTGACAAAGTGAATCCAAGAGTCTAGCTGTTTTAAGAGGGGCTAGGCGTTGACAAATTTGCACACGTGACTGGGTAGTAACTACACAGGTTTACATTGTGGCCCGAATCTTCCATGTCATATAGAACCGAGGCGTATCTCGCATCGGGTAATCAGGAAGCGTGAGCTGCCCGAGCTACTTTCGGTGTTGGTCGATAGTAAATGGGGGCTGTTCCAAATAAATTTGGTTGACTGTTTATCCTGCCGAGGTAAGGGGTCGCTTGTTGCTGGTCTTCCAGGTGTTCGTGACCCCCTGGGGCCGAACTTTTGCTGTTACAGGAGACGGAGATCAGCCTCCACCCATCCGGTCGGATCATTTCATCTCCACCTCAGCCACTAGCAAAAGGCTCTGTAGTCATGTATTCGGGTGGAGGGTAGTTTCCTATGCTAAGCGAACATGTGGCTCGCCATACCATTTAGCAGATTCAGGCGAAAGGCGGCGACTGGGCTGGCTTGACGGGCGCAGGTTGCCACAATTATGCGTACATGCTGAGGCAGGGTTCGTAGACATCGGATTGGATCGTTGGCTTGGATGAAAGCGGTCTCCATGACCAAGGGGAATTGCCCGGTCGTACCACCACGGGACGAGGTGTGTCGACTAGCCAACCATGCCAGCCGCAGGCTGTGCAGTGAACCGTCTGAGCGGCTCCTGAAGATATGCTTGGTGACTTGAGCAGCCTTGATGCTGAGCAACAATTCCTAAAAATAATTTGCCGTAAGTGAGTAGATGCCAACTCTCAGCTCGGCCGGTGTTGTTGAGCCAGCCTTGAGTATCTACTTACTGCTTGAGTCGCCGATCAGAAAAGCGAGACGGCAGCTTCCCTCATCTGTGCAAGTCGTCCCGGAAGTCGTGGATGGCCTGACTGCTTTGCGTATTGCGTATCGCGCATTGCCTTCTGGAGCGACATTTGTAGCCTTACATATGCTTTGCACATCCGTGGTTGTCAAACAGGGAGTACATAGTAGGTGACGCTCTCGCAGCCAGGGCCCCAGCCAGGGCCCAGCTTCTGAGTTTGTCCGCCTGGACAGTGATTACTGATGACTGTTCATAATTTGTGGAACACCGCTTGGTCTTGGAAGGGAAAGGACCCATGGGTTTGCAGCTGCCCCGGAGAATTTCTCAGGCGAATAGCCAGCGCGGCGAGGTTCTGACACTGGGCGTTGCGACAAGTCCGGCAAGCCTGCAACCCGGGGGCGTTTTCAGTGGACCTCTCTAGCCATAATGGGGTTAGCGCCTACGAGCCTCATCACTCAAAATCAACGTCGTCCCAAGCCGCAACGTCGGCCAATAGCCCCTCAGCAGGGGGCTGCGAAGCGCTGTGCTACCGTACTGGCTACTCTCAAACTGCGAAACCAGCGCGTGTGTCATGACTGCCTCATCTCAGCAGCAGCCCTACAATGCCTTGTAGGGTTCAGTTGTCAAGCCATCCTGCCAGCCAACAGCTCATCTAGCATTCCCTCAGGTGTTACTATGCAATTTCTTGAGTTGTTACCATGACACTCTTTGCGCTCGTCAACCACCCGTACGAGAGAAAAGTTGTCCTTTGAGCCATCTGGTTCGTTGTGAATCCGGCTATCTGGGGGCTAATTGACCGCGGCGCTCACTTTCTTGGGCCATGCCTTCCTGTGCGGGGCGGTGGCGTCGTAGGCGATTGGGTAGAGGAAGTTGCGTCGTGATGCGGATGCAGCCTTGTCTGGTGTGGAGCCCCTGCCTACATAGTATACTATGTATTAGTACCAGCGAGAAATTCCCAGCAAATCAGCAAGCTCAGCCGCGTCTGACCATGGAACCCCAGCTATGCCAAAGTACCTGTGCAGTACACGATTCTATGCCCAAACTGCGCACCACAGAAGGTAGACCCCACGTACTTCGGATCTGGACACTTCCGAGGGCTTCGAAATCAGCTGCCCAGGGCCTGCCCGTTTTTCCGTAGACGGCCTGCGCGAGACGACAGCCCATGAGCAGCACACCATCACCGTCGTCCGCCCCCTTCGCAGCGAACAACGAGAGCCAGCGGATGGCCGGCAGCGCGCAATCGTCGAGACCTAACCCTGGCTTCGTTGCCATGTCGCTCGTGCAGGCCCAAGGTAGCGTGCTCCGGCTCGTCACAGGCTTCTCCACGGCAGTCATGCAGCAAATCCGCGCAGCCACTTTGCAAGCTCCCTTTGGCAAAGCCGCGATGGTCTCTTCGCCCCATCAGCTTGCTCCACTCAGGGTCCGTTTCGACTAGTCCTCCTGTCCGCGGCCAGACCAAGGCACACGCACGCCGGCGCGCGCCCAGAGAGAGATAACCCTGGGTTGAAGTGGCAATTTTTCACTGCCATCGTCCCAAAAGCTTCTACATTGTTTCTTTTCCCCTTCTCAGTTCGGCTTGCCTTGATGGCAGTTGCGCTTGTCAGTCTTTCCACTTTCCTAATCTATCAATAATCCATTTACGGTCTCGTCTGGCCTCTCCTCCAATGTCGACCACTTGACATCAGCCTACGGCGAGACCTGAGCGGCCTTCGCCCATCACTCGCCTCTTTTTTGAGGTTGTTTGCGGCCATTGAGCTGCCAAAACGCTCAACGACGCCATCATGAGCGCAACTTTAGCCTTGACGCTCGCTTACCCGGCGCTGTCCGAGACCACGAGCTCCGATCCTACGGCAGAGACCTATTCTCAGCTCGTCACCTCCTCGAACGCGACCGCCACTGTTGCCATCTCCAACGCCCTCAAGTTTGCTGCTTCCAAATCCGTGAGGACCTCTACAGTCATTCTGGCCACCTTCAATGCGCTGGCAGCTCTTGCCACGGCGCTAGGCATCATTCACAGCTGCCGGCAATACAGGAAAAAGGCGCAAAGGAGACTCTCCGAGCCGTAAGTTGTCCAGTGCCCGACGAGAAGCAGCATTGCGCTGTTAGGGTTAGGTCTAAAAATACTGACATCAATGCTTCCAGGCCGTCCGGTCTCTTCTACATCCAAACTGTCGAAGTCTTTCCTCTCATCCTCTCGTCGGGCATCGTCGTGCAAAGTGTGGTGTTTGCCGGCGCTCAGGCGACTGGCTTGCAAGCTCTGCTGAGCAGTGGCTGTACTATAGCAGCAATATTTGTGCTACCAGGTGCGTATCTATTGCATTAGTGGGCAGTTGATCTCTTCAATGAAGGAAAACCTAGCTCATTTCATCGTTTAGCCCTTTTCTTAATCCCATTTACGCACTTGGTCTTTGGCATCGAGACAGCCGCGCGAGGTATTCGCTGGCAGTTTGCTCCGCGTGGCAAATGGAATGTGAGCAAATGCCTAGGGGCCGTCGCCGTCATGACCCTTGTCGCTCTCATTGTGGCTGCCGCGAGCCCCGCCAATAACTTTTGCTTCGCATCGCTTTTCTGGTTCTTACAACATTACGCTGCTGGGTGTTTTGGGGTTTTTGTTGCTATCACCATTATTCAGCTTGCTGTTATTGTTACAATCTTTATTCAGCTTAACATGAGCCACATGGTGGACGCGGTAGAGAAGACGGCGGCTTCGAGAATGATCTTCTATCTAACTCTTGGATTCATCTCAAACGTAAGTGAACTTGATTTACGTGGATGATTCTTGGGGCTTATTCCTGATTTCTCTCATCACCTAGGCGTTTGTGATTCCGTTCTTCTTCAGTCTCACTTTCTTGGACCAAGAGGTGGTCATTTACATGAGCCTTGATTTCTCTATGGCCGCTTCCGTTGTTGTCAATGTCAACGGCTTGATGGTTACAGGCTTGCATCTGTTTCTCAAATCACAAGCAAATTCTCAACTTATCCAAGGGGCGGAAGCGAATTTCGAGCAGAAGAAATCATTTTACGATCGCCGTGACTCTTGGAGCTCAGAGTATTCTCTGCAGTCAATCAAGGTGTTCCATGACCAAGTGCGAGACAGAACCGATAGCATCGTCACCCTACTTCATGCGGCTGAAGGGGAGGGCACAATGCAGTCCTTCTCGGCGAAACAATTCGGCACGTTGTCTGGCGAACCAGTCTCGCCCAAGGATGTTTCATCATCCGAGATTCAGCTTCCACAACCCATCCAGTTGCCTTCGGAATCATCGCCCTCCCAGCTGCGGAAGCAACAAATGTCCTTCTACCATCCCAACTCGTCTGCCGCACCAGAAATGTTGCCTGCAACCACATACACTCCCATATCGCCAAAGCGACCAGTCGACTCTTTAGTAGCAGCACCAATCAAAAAACCCTGGACTGGCAGGGGCCACAGAAGAAGTTCTTCCACAGCTACAGTCCAGATTGGCATCCGCATCTCCAACATGGGCGCCATTCTAGCCTCTGGGAAGAACGCCACGGACTTTGCTGACGTGCCTATGCTGGTGCCTGACGATCCGCAACTGCAAACCGAACCAGACACAGAAGTTGGATCTGGATACGTTCCTGAGGATATCGGCAGATTTGTCCTCCTCGACGACTCACCGAGACGGAGGTCACAGTGGGAGACCAGGTTGAAGACTTTGCCCCCAACTCCACTGGCTCCAGCTGCCAAGGTTACTCAGCAAAGTGGTGCTGAGCAAGCCAAGTCGAAGGCTCAAGTTAGCGCCATTGACACAAGCGACGTGCAACTGGTGACTCTAAGCCCGGCTGTTTACACACCTGTTGGAGAACTTCCGCGTCGGAATCCGTCTAGCAAGCCATCTCGGAGACTGCCCAGTCTAAACGGTGCAGCTTACAATACGCCAATTGGCCGCAGCAACAGTGCTGCAAGTAGTCCGGCAAATTCGCCCCCTTCATCACCACCACGATCAGCAAGCGGCGCCGCCACGACGCCATTGCCTAACCATAAGACTGATTGGATTTAGCCTCCCTAATATCTTTCCAGGCAGACAGGATCTTGACCTATTCCGAAACACATACATATTGTATAAGAAGACATGAAATACCTACACAGGCGGACTGGTTTCGCACATTCTGTACCCCGGCGGCCTTGGACTGTGTCCATGTAAGAATACTATCATATACGACAATGATCATACACAAAAGTATTACGAGGCAGTGGAAATCGATTTTATTACACATGGTGAAACAAGGGGGTGGAACCATTGACACCACGTCTGCTCCTGGAGTGGAATGGCATCGGCAATGGCGTTGTGGGTGGTATTCTCGAGTCACCGGAAGGCGAGTCGTCACACGGGGTGGCGCGTGTTTGGCTTTTTCTTCTTTTTCTTTTGTCTGTTTGTTGTCCGCTATTGGGCTTTGATTTCTGTTCCGTGCTGCTTTTTTTTTTGGGTAGAAAAGAAAAGCAAAACAGTTTCTATTGCACGATATATATCCCGGAGAGCAGGCTGCGTGTTGCATATAATGGGCGCTTTGGGTCAGGGGAGGAAAACAACATTTACATTCATTTATACCACCAGACTAAAATGTCAATCCAATAGAACAAGCAAACACTGTCAAAGGGCCTTTTGCCTATTCTACTATAGGAGACGCTGGGTAGCCAATCATTTCGCAACGATGCCTGATGGCTTCGCTCCCAGACTCTCATGATATACACTTGATACTGTTGAAAAGCAAGTTGAACATGGGATATCCGAACAGCTTCGTTGCGTCTTCACACACACACACACACTCTCTCTCTCTCTGTGCCTGCCTGCCGGTTCGCCAAGATATTAATGGCTCTCTCGACCAAAACTTGGGAGTCCTTACTGAGAGTGCAGGCCTAAGTTGTCTCTCCTTTTGCCCCCATCCCTTCCCCAGCCAACCCCTCCCCCCCGGCATAAGGAAGAGGGAAGACAAGTTCAAGTCAACTAGCAACAGCTGACTCAGATGTATTCTCATCATGCAATTCATACATGATGCATGATTCGAAATTCTGTGGGAAAACAATCGGCCCCGACCCATCGTTTTCTTGTACAAAGAGAAAGCACACAGCGTAGGGTGACAGGGTAGAGAATATCGAATATCGCACCATCACACGATCACACGACATCCACCTCCGTTTTCTCTGGGCCCTTTGGTTGACACGACCTCCAATGCTGTTCTCGACCCCGTGAAGCACGATGCGAGTCTTCACTGGCATCAGGCATCTGCAGGAGTGGTTCTCGTAAACCCTTCTGGGGACACTTGTTTGCGTGCGCACCCTGGTCTTGGGGACTGTGTCTCTTTCTTGCTCAGCGTATCAACTCCAAGCTTTGTTTTGATGGGCGGGGGGGGGAAGAAGGGAGAAACGAAAACCCGAAAAAGAGAAGGCATGTGCAATATCGACGCGCGGCTGACGTTCTGTTCGCTCTGTGAACCAACATCTGCTCGCAAGGCGAGAATGCCACCTAGTCTTGCAGTACAGTATCAAAATAAGCATGTCTATGTGTGGCATGGGGGCCAAAAATGTGGAAGCTAGAATCAATCACAACCGCCGGCCCCCTTCTCTCTCTCTCTCTCTCTCCCCTCCAATCTCGTCCCAGCGCCCGCCCACCAGTGGGGGTTGCCAGCTCTCCAGAAACCCATGTACGTTGTGATCATCCCAACCAACGGCTGTAGAAACGGGCAGGCCCGCGGTGAGATGGGTGTTGGTTCCGGGATACATAGCACATGGTCACTAGCCGAAGGGTTGCACAGAAGAGGCCTTGAAAAGGGCCCAGAGCGTAGGAATTCTCGACTTCTGCTTGCGTAGCAGACTAACATCTCAAGCGAGATCCAATCCGATGTCACCGTGGGCAGGCAGTACTACTTTCCCATTTATTTGGTGTGCTGTGCACGATGATGCACGATGGAGCGTCGACTCAGCAGACTCTACTGTGGCTCTGAAGATAATCCCGGAGGATGCAGCACTGTCTTTAGACTTCAGCTTGCAACACCAACAAGCGCGCAGATGGAACCGTCCGGCAGGTGTTTCATGACCCGCATTTCTTCATACCCAGCGGCGGAACGGCACGTTGGATTGGACTAAAGACCGCCTCTTAGCGAAGGCCTAGAGCGTCGACCAGGCTGATTCGAGGCAAGGCGATCATCATCGCCACTTACATAGTATTGCAATAGCACATGAACTAGCAGGAGAATACTGTCCTGTGACTTTTGACTCCTGAATCGGCACTGAACGTAGGAGTGAGGGGCGAAGAAAAGTCTGCTAGGTATCGTTCTCGATTGTCCAGGGTTGGTTCCACCCGTCAGCTTGATGCAAATGGGGGCAAACATGTGTCATCTCTGAAGAACAGGAAATATTGGTTGGAAGTGGGGGGTTCGTAATATCTGTGATTAAGTTTCCAACATCACTGTTATTCAAGAATCATTGTAGATGGGTCGTCAGAGCGACTCTGTTTTTATTTGGGGGGGGGGGTGTCTTTTTGCGCATTAAGACCTCGTCTAAGAGCCACCACAGTTTGACCGTCGAAAAGTGCCGCCGACCAAGGTTGTTTCAAGCAGGCAAGCCAAGGTTGACGGTTTGTTGCTAGGCGTGACAGTAAGTGTGCGTCTTGATGTAGAACAAGGCCGAGTTGCCAACATGAGGGATGCGAGCTTGCTTGTGACTGCTCTGGCACAAGATCAAATCTGTACCAAAACAAGAATAGAAGATTAGTCACAGTCTTCTTCTCGGAGACAGAGTAGGAGGCAGTTGTACTGTTGAGAGGTAGAAGGTAGGCTCGACTGACGTACACATACCGGTCTTGCCACCTGGCGTGGCTGGTTAGAACTACTATGTAACTGTTCTGTCGCAATAGCACAAGGTTACAGCTGCTATCAAGCATGCATGCTTAGCTACATGGCACGCTATTTTCGTACCCCGTGAAATGGGTAGTCCAACACAGGAGCTCGAGGTAGGCGATATGGAGAAATGTAAATCTTCGGCACAGCGAGATATAACCCATAGCCACCAAGATACCGAGGTTGGGCCAGCCTGGGAATACGCACTGCAGTAAGGGAAATTGCCGAGTCGATATCATCTCTTTATCTTTGCTTTGGACAACGGCCGAGGTGATTGTCGTCTGGCCGCGCACCCTGACCGGCGAAGCAAGGCAAGGCCCCTTGGCTTTCGATACATATGAACTGCAAGATTGTCCAAGAGCAGGGCTCTGGGCCCAGACTGTGCACCGTTCTATTTACTACATAGTACGTACGTAAAGTCGCATCGCATATACATAGTATTCGACGAACAATTCAAGTACCCAGTCAACAGAGCTGCCGTCACACTGTCCAGCTCGCACCAAGGAGGTCCCTGTACTTGTGTCCGAGGCGGGCCGCGACTTGGTCAGTGCGCTGAATCGATGCTGCAGTGGGACAGAAGTGTCGTGAAGATCGATCAAGACGACCATTCGACATGCTTGCTATGTGGGTATCATGTCTTTGGAGCGCAGGCGACCATATCCTCGCGGCTTTTTTGCGAGATACTATGTAGATTAGGCAAGACAAGCGAGGGGGCCCAGGCGGACAAGGGCAGGGTATGCTGAGGCACCTGAGCAGGTCGGCCGCAAGTGGAGGTAGGACGTGATTGGGTCGGTGTCCGAAATGCAACTCGAGATGTGGTACGCGACATGTTGACCGGTTGTCTCTGGGTTTCTGCGTATTGAGGTGATCACCACCCACCCCAGCACAACGACGGCTCAAGCGAGGTTTCTTGCGAGAGCTGATAGGTGAGTTGCCAGCAATACGTGCCGGCCCCCACGCTGGCGCTGAGTCGAGGGGCAGACCAGTGCAGAGACCGGCGTCAGTGGTGGTGCTGCCATCTGGGGGAGGAGAGCTGATGCTGCCTTGAACACATTCCGATGTACTATGTACGCTCTCCGTATGTATGTGCTATGTATGTATGTAGACCCAGCGGGCCCCCCGTTGGCAGCACCCAATAGCGCAGCGCGCGAGGCCTGTCGGCCAGAGGCGTTGTAGGCCTCTGACCTATCGCATCCTCGGTATTGTCGGGTGCCTGCTGAACGCCATATGGAGGCACAGACCACGGTTCATGTTCTGGCAGGGGGGCTGAGGGGCCAAGCTGCGCCCAAGAACTGCAGTATGTGACGGTCGCGACAAATGTCGACAGGCGCAGGCGCAGGCGCAGGCACGGGCACGGGCACAGGCACAGGCACAGGCACGCGAAGAAGAGAAATGGAGACAAGGGACAGGTAGAGGAAATCCACGACGGAGCGTCGGACCCGCAGCAGGGCTGAGCTGGGACCCGAAACCCGCCGTGTTTTGTCGAGCAGCTCCCGAAAGCGACACAGCCTCTCGATGGAACGCAGAGCAGCTTGGCTTTTCTTTCTAGAAGGCTTCGACGGTTGCTGCGCGAGCATAGCGTATTGTCGAGTGCGTCGTAAAGAGTAGCAGTAGCGGTGGCGGCGGCGGCGGCGGCGGCGGTACCATTCAGTATGGATGGCTGGTTGGCTTGAGGGTCGAGGAGCCAAGGTGAAATTTGCTGACCACAGACGGCAAAGAGAAAGAGGGTTTGGCCTGTCCACCCTGGTATGCCGGTGTTGAACCGCGGCTACCACACGGTACATGGTACGTCGCTGGTGAAAGTACTGTACGTTCTCAGTAGTACATAGTACAGCTGGCTCGTACCCGGGGGTGGAGCAGGGTTTGGCCTTTGCACAGATAGGGCAGGGACAAGGGCCTTAGTACAGGGGTCGGGGCACTTGAGCAGAGCCAAGCACGGGCCGCAACTGACAAGCTCTCTTGGCCTCGAGCAATCCATGCTTTGCAATGGGGAGTAAAGTACGACTTGGTCCGCTTTTGCACGGTGAGTTGAGACGGTATTGCTCGCACCGCTGGGCAGCAAAAAGAGGAACGGAGAAGCACACGCAGAAGCATAAGCAGAAGCAGAAGCAATGCATGGGTAAGCCAAAGACAAGAGGGGGGCAGGGAGTCATCAGGGAGATAGGGCTGCATCGTTGCAATTGGAGGGCTTGAATTTCTGCTGCTGCTTTTTGCGAACCGGGCAAAAAGACGATGCTCGCTTGCATAGTCCTTGGACCTTTGTTTTTTTCCTTTTTTTTTCTTTTCTTTCGCATTTACATGGTCCCGCACACAACGTCCCGTGCCGTACAGCCCAGATTACCACGACGGACTTGGTCGAAGAGTCTACCTCTGTTCTGGGCAGTCCATAGTCCTCATACACAGTAATATGCAGTCAACCTTGACGGCGGTACTGCGGTACTACTCTTCCGAGCATCCTGTACCTGGCATTTGGCCCCATGCTTGGCTTGGCTGGCCAAGTGCCAGCCAGGCACCTTCCGTTTCTCCGTTGCGGCCCGCTGTACTACTGTACTACTAGTACAAAGTATAGCACGATGGATATCACAGTACATCGCATGTAGAAGTACTCTTGGTCCTTATTAGAAGTACATATGAGTGCCTTGCTCCGGTGTCCCGACTGGTTCTCTTCTGCAGCGCCAGCACCAGCACCGCCATCATCATCATCATCATTCTCATCATAGTACTGCATCAGACTCGCAGCCCCTCATGACCTGTTCTGGTAATCTTCAGCAGGACATGGATGAATTTAGATCAAGTTGCATCTGCTGCCCTTTTAGGCGCTTGCTAGTGCCGTCATCTCATGTTTGTGTGTCTACCTAGGTACCTGTTCAGCGTGTCGATGGCCAGGTACCACGGTACTCTGTGTCCCGCGCTGCCGGCTATGATAGCGCGCACCCCCGGCCACGACCGGCAGGATCCATGCTGCCGCGGCAACTCTCTACATAGTACTGCCCCACTGAGCACAGACTACATAGTATTGTGTAAGTACCCAGGTATCCAGTTCCTCTGTCCATAGTAAATCTGTACGTACATATTGACATCTTCAGGGCCCTTGGGCTGCTGCCGCCGCCGCTGCTGCTGCTGCTCATCTGGCCCATGCAGTACTAATGAACAGCATGAATGGGGTAGCACAGAGAACGCCTCAGTGAGGGCACATGGACCGCTTTGGCCCACCCATCTCCAGGACTCGATGCCGCCATCCGCGCCGAGGATGCTGGCCGGTCGCGGGTTTTTCCTTTTGGTGGTGTTTTCTTGATCCTCTCTGCCATGCACCCTGGACCAGATGACTGCGCCGGCTGGACCCGAATACACACAGCCCTGGCTGCGTACATGATAGTATGTGCATACTATCGGTGGTACCCACGTATGCACAAGACCTTGGGCCGGGTCGGATGCAACTTCTGGCTAATAAAGTGGAATATCTAGGCTACGCCATCACGGATACGCAGTTTACTACCATGTAACATGGCAGCAGCAGCAGCAGCAGCAGCTCCACCCCTCTCAGCCGCTCAGCCTTTCCAGCCGCTCGCAGCACGCCAACCGCAGCATGCACTCACTGCTCCATCGTTCAAAGAACAAGACGGGCCAGCAGTCTGGACCTCGAGCCAGCCTCTCCTTGCTATGTGCACACGTCTCTTGCTCCTCGTATCAATGGGCAGGGTTGCAGCGTCCCTTTGGAAAGGTTACCATGTACTACAGGGCCTGCGCTTGCGCTTGCGCCTGCGCCTGACGGCAGACCCAAGCTCTGGCGAGGCGAGAGCCCATTTTCCAAGCCACACCGAAAGTAACTGCCATTTTATATTACATACAGGCACGAGCGCGGGCGCCGGCGCGGGCACGCACACGCGTGATCGTACCGCTGGCTCCAGCCGGCCGCCATCCTTTCTCTAGTCTGGCCATCGCCTGGGGATCGTCTTCAGTTTGGGCCAATACCTATGCACATAGTCTACCTTATTGGCATGGTACACGGCATCGAGCTACCCGACTATTGTGCATAGCACTATGCGGAGCAATTGTCCTGAAAGGGGCATGCAAACGCGCTACGGCACCCAATCGAGTGGCCCGCGGCCCAAGTGAGTCCACATGTGCTGCTATGATCATCGCAGCAGCAAGTTGGGTTTGTACTATGCTGCTGCTACATAGTACTGCTGCTGCTGCTGCTGCTTAGTGGCACTGTCCGTCCCGCACCTGTCAGACGGTCTGACCCGTTTGCCGTCGCTTCTCTTTCTCCATTTTCCTGCCTCGTCAAAAACCAACGAGACAAAGGAGAAGTCCATAGTATGCACGCAGCTTCCTATGGAGTTGGGAGAGATGAGCCGAGTGGGGGAAAGGAAGGAGGGGACCAGAAAAGGACCCCACAGGCTGCATGCCTGCCTTCATTGATTACATAGTACATAGTACTCTTACATAGTATGAGAGCCATGATTACACAGCACCATGTACAGGGTACCATAATGTACTAGAGTACATGAACCAGCAACAAGCCAAGGGACCCCCTCCCACCCGCTCACGGACGGCGGTCCGCCATGCCAGTCTTTGGGAGAGGGGAAGAAGAAAGGCCAGGCACGAGTCGGCCTGTCAAATCACAAAAGACAGCAGCCCACACGGGTGACCAAAGAGGAAGGACGGGAGGGCTTCTCCACAACGGCAACCGTCCCCAGGACATAGTAGTACATAGTACATGAGTACATCGAAGGCAATTTAACCAACTGTTCGCCACCTCTTCTGGTCTTGGTTTTTCTTCTCTTTTCTTGATGTATGGCGCCATTTCAGGGTGGACAGAGGACGGTGCTGAAGAAGAACAAGAAGATTAGTAGTGCCCTAGACAGCTCTGATGTTTGTCCTTTGTCCCGTTTTCCTCTGGCCACGATGGATAACCCCTCGCAAGTACATCGGTACCTAGAGTCTGGGTCCCTGCAGAGGATCCTTGTTTCCATTTTCCCAGGCTTTCGGTCAGCAGCACAAAAGGCCAGAGCCATGTTGCTGTGCCTGATTACCACTATGTGCCTAGGTAGGTACCTACGTGAGTACGATAGGGGATCAGGTTTGGAAACAACAACCAGCCGCAGCGGGGGGTTTTGGGGGGCCGCAATATGCGCTCTAGCAGCATCGGCCATTGGATTGGTTTTACGGAAGGGATTTGACAATTTTCTATGTGAAGTGTGAGAAAAAGAGACCAGCCCCTGGAATCGGCCAATACTCATCACAACCGATGTATTTATTGATCAAGGACTTGGGCTGCAGGTATTGTGCAGCGTTTGGGGCGGGGGAATAACCTGCCAAGCCAGCGGCTAAGTACTATGAGTATGGGTGCTGGGCTGAATTTTTGATAGATAAAAACGAATGATAATACTTACCCCTCCCCCAGGGTTCTTTTACAATACAGACAAGAACATTCAAAACAAAAAGCGAGCGGCAACATTATCGTACACCCCTCCATCCATCCATCCCATGCATAGTACTTGCAAAAGAAAGTTTACAGGTGCACCGTACTATGAGTCTGTGGCTTTCGGCACACGGCGAGGAGGAAGTAGGAGCGGGTGGAGGAAGAAAGAAAGAAAAAAAAGGTGACCATGATGATCTCCATTCCAAAACGGATGCTGCCGCTCGGGATGACTGCTCCATCGAGCCTAGGGCGCTCACCGACCCGGCTTTTTAGAAACATGGGCGGGTGCGGGCCTGACGAACCCGCGAAAGGATAGGGGAAGTGAACAAGAAAGAAAGGGCGAGAGAGCGAGAGAGCGAGAGAGAGAGAGAGAGAAGAGGGAAAGAGGGTTCTTGTTAAACTTGTATGTGGGTAAGTAACTATGGTGTGTACTATGTGTGCGGGTGTGGGTGAAAGTGGATGCTTGCCGAGGCTATATACCATGTGTTATGGTGTGCTGTGCGTGTGCCTTATTTGGTGTGTGAGAGGATATCAACAAGGAACCTGGAAAACGAAAAGAATGCACATGAGCAAGAAGGAAAAACAAAGAATGGAATAATGTGCTGAATAATAAAGGCGAATGGCTTGCGACTGGATGAAATCCCTGAGTTCATCAAAGTTTCCCTCGGGCCGCCCTGCACGCCATCAGACGGAAAGGGACTTGTCCTATGATGATACATTACGACCCAACACACCATGTACTTACTGTACTGGCTTGAAGATGGTGTTTGGCAGAGGGAGAGATACAACCACAAAGAAAAAGACAGAACCCCAACGTACGAGGGTCAAGGGCAAGGAACTCTGAGGCACCACAGAAATGGGGGGGGGGGTGTGGTTTTGGAATAGATCAGATATCAAGAAACACTGTTTCTGCATCTCTTATTTCCTTGTTCTTCTTTCTGGGATTGACTTGCTTTTCTGCATGTGCCATCCAGTCCTTACAACAGAGTTGCAACAACGTTGGGCTATTCACCGTGCATATCCGTACTCTCTTCCACTTTTTCCCTTGCTTGATCAGTCAGACCAAGACTGCGCCGAGGCATCTATCTATCTGCCCTCCCCATGTACGTGCTCCAGATTCATGTCCCACTCACACCACCCCCGGTCGAGGCGGAATGCTACCTTTGTGGGCCGCCGCGAGCGGCCGGTCTGTGATGGGTGATGGGGTGTTGTGCATAAGGTCATCCTTTTTTGTGGAACAGTCTTGCCCCCCCTTGTATGTACAGGCACTTTTGGGACCTCTTGAATCTCGGCAAAAATCAAAAGCAAAGTCTCGAAAATATGTGTATCATGTACGAGTGTGTACTTGCTATGTATACTATGTAAACCTGCCTGGCTGGCTGGCTGCCTGCCTGCCTGCCTGTCTGGGGGCCCCTTTTTGCAGGCTGGGTGCAGTGGAAAGGCATCTTTTCTTTACATAACAAGATTTTTGAGACTGAGATATCAAGATGGTTGGTGCCCATATGCTGCGGATGGTCCCGTCAAATGAAGATACGGGAGTCTTCCTGCTTTCCCCGCCAGATGACCTTGATTGTGTGGTCTTTGTACCAACAAGACGAGAAAACACCGCCGTGTAATTTCCAGTTGCTTGAAAGGTCATCCTGCAATACTTGACTGTCACACAGCGTGTGGGCTTCCTCCATACTAGAACACTTTATTAGTATATATATATATTGCTGATGAGGCTGTGCGCACTTGAGTGTGTTCCTTGATTGCCTGCTATGTAACGCTGACTGACATCTGACGTGCCGCTGACCTTCAGGGTCCCCTTTCTCTTTGGGCGTTGCAAGTTGCACAGCCCTTGCCACTGTATGTCGTTGATCTTTTCTCTCTCTCTCTCTCTCTCTCTCTCCCTCTCTCTCATTTCCCCCCCTTCGATTTTTTCTTTCTTCGCTTCGCTTCCTTGTCCGAGGAACGGGAACACGGTAGGGCTGCTCAACACCACGGCACAACCCCCCAGCAATACGGTACGGTATACTACCCTCTCCTGGCCGGGGAAGAGTGCCTATGAATGTGGAGTCACGGGATGGTCATCAAAATATGTCAGTAGTGATGCTTTTTTTATATATATATATATATATAAATATATTCTTTACATGTGTCACAGCAGTCACGCCGAGATCCGTGAATCATAAATTGCAAATGCACGCACGTACTATCAAAGACCACAAATCAAGAGAGAAAACTTCTTATACCTGCCTCCCGAGGAAATCATATCGTCAACAAGGTTTGGCATGGATGGTGGCTTGGGTGGAAAAGACCACTTCGTTCCCAACGAGGTGTACATTCACCTGAGAACGCAGGTGACAGGTCCACGACAAGAAGGTACTTATCGCCCAGAATTCCTTGCATATCAGAACTTGACAACAGCTTGTGTCATCGAAACGATCCTCCTGCCTCTTTCGGGGTCCTGCAAGATGCTGAATTGGATGGGGGAAGAATCGCGTGTCTGAGCTATATTTTATACCACTTAGTATACATCCCTAATGGAGCACCACATGTGCCGGCAACGAAAGTACTTGCTATTCCGAGTCATTTTGAAAAAGTACACTCCGCGTTGTGTCTCCAGTGCCCCGCTTAGCTGTCTGTGTTACTCGCTCACTGAATCACTCACCTCGTACTGGGCCTTACTGCGACACCGACACCCTTTTTCCAGAGGCCGATCTGGTCTCAACATGCGCTCGGCACAAAAGAGCATACTGCGATCTCGGCCTGCCCTGAGCTTTGCTGACCTCGGTTCTACATTGCTACGATGTAGATACTTTAGTATACACATGCCATGCAGACGAGAAATGAGAATCTGAAACAGCTATTCGAATCTTGTCAGCAGCTTGTTCATCCTTTCTTCTCACCAGGCGTGTGTGGTGCCAGCCTCTGGCCCCCAAACATGGAATGGGATTTGCCAAGAGCCGTTGCGGATTGACCTTTCATTTTATTGTAAGATACGAGCACAAATCAGAAGAATACAAGGGGAGGAAATTCTCCTGCGTATGGAATTTTTTTGGATGAAAAAAAAGGAGAGACACTACGATATCAAGAACTGATTTTGGGATTTGATTGAGCCTCGAGTTGGTGCATGCAGCAATAGACGTACATTTCTGAGTAGACACCGGATATAATTCCTGGTTATTAAACACGACCTTGTCTCTTTTTGAGACTCATCAGTTTTCGCACACAATGGCTGAATGACCTATCACGTTGATTGTATTTCAATTTTTTTTAAAAAATTGCGCAAGAGATCGCTTTTGGAAAAAGAGAAAAAACAAAACAAAAACCACCTCGTGCCCGAGCCCCTCTGAAAAAATGTCCTTGAGGTGCTTTCCAGGTGCGACAACAGAGAGCGAGAGGCGTGGCGTCAGCGTTCCAACTGCTAACTTTCGGTCATTCGGTCAAAGTATGGTTGGTGGTCCTGAGCAATGTGCCTAGCTTCTCTTATTAGTAATTCTTTCGTGACGATAGCCTGTGGCAAGTCCTAAATACATATAGTAAGCAGCCCCCCCCCCTGGCACCCTGGGCCTTTCCCCCCCCTTTACTATGAGCCGTCCCGTGCCGTGTCACTAGTTCCAATCGATAGAATAAACGGCCGTCTCCCCTTTTTTTTCCCCCCTTCCCCTCCTCCCAAGGTTGCGCCCACGGAATACTACCAGACGACGACCAGACTGCCAAATCTGGGTTCGTCAAGTTGGACGCAACAAAGAAAAAGCCAAGAAATCAAAACCCTCTGTGCGCAGGGAAGGACCGGGGGGGGGGGAAGAAGGAAAATAAAACGCGCCAAGTGAGATCCTTGTAGTTTCTTCAGCACTTGCGCAAACCATGCTGCTGCAGGTCTCACTCAGCTGGAAAAGGGAAAAAGAAAAATAGAAAAGACAAGAACAGATCAGCCCCTTCTGCAACAACAGCAGCAGTAGTATGCTATAGTGGTGTCACTACATGGTACATCCTATCTCATGTACATCCATAGATGCATCGCCATACGGAACAAGCAAGTACCTAGGTTGCATGTGTATGATATCGACTGCCGACGGCTTGCTTTTTTTTTTTTTTTTTTTTTGGTTGTACTTGATTTACTTTGCTAACTTGCTTATTAACAAAAGAAAAAGAAGCCCGCCCAAAAAGAAATCAAAGAAAACCAATGTAAAGTATGGATCCCGAACTATGTACTATGTAGAGGAAATGTCGCCATGGAAGGCCCCCGAAAAAAGCAAAGAACACACAGCAGCTGGCATCATCCTTGTCTCCAGCCCATCAAGGCTGAACAGGATTTCCCGGGCATCAACCATGTTGTGTTCAGCTACTGTTCCAAAATGTTGGGCTGTAGGCGAGAATACGACCTTTTGTCAAAGATGCCATCCCAGAGACATATTATACCATATCTGGAATGAATCGAGGAATCCACTGATATCCGCGGAACGCTTTCTCCCGTTACGATGGTACACACGTCTCGGATTTGGGGAGGTTGCGTCTGATGCCAATAACAACAACAACAACAACAACAACAACAACGACGACGACGACGACGACGATGATGATAAGCGGCATGTCAAACTGATACATTGGATAATATGTTTGTACTACCAATATGTAATGTGACATCTCATGTGTGTACACAGTCATGACGCCAAAACCAGTCAAATCTCGCTTCTCCAGCTAGCAGACGGAGAAACGGCCGGCCGGTCGATGACTGAGGCAACTCGGTGAAGGCGCAAAAAGAGACAGCTGCATATCACATGAGGTGATCATGACCCGAGAATCATGAATCACACAAGGGGCCATGTCGTTCCTGCCCTGCAGTCCCCCTCTCCCTCGCAAACTGAGCAATACCGAGACCAAGCGTGCAGTGCCTTGCCCCCCCCCTACCTACATAGTAAGTACCGCTGCTGCCGGAACCAACAGCGCCTGTTGGGCGCCTGTGGCTGGCCTGTTTTGCCGCCCAGAGGCGCCGGCTCGGCCCCCAAAACCACCCCCCTCCCCCAAGCCCGGTCGCCATCACCAGCAAACCACCCCTCGAAGGATTCTGGACGATCTACGATGTCTGCATCCTGGAGCCCCCCATACATACACACACAGTACAGCCTATGTACAATGGTCTTGTATCGTAGCATTGGCTGCGCGGGAAGGAATTGTCCGTTTCCAGCCACTTTTTTGCTTATTTTCGCAGTGGATGTACTTGTGTGGATTCGTGCAAGTGTGGGTGCGCCGTGCGGGCCCTCCCAACCACAACCAGGACATGGGGAGCGCCTTGCGAGATGGATTGGACCGACCGTTGGTAGACAAAGCCCAGTATCGTTGCTAGACAGGAGCATGGGGGAAAGAGTTGACCAGGCCTAGACGGCAGGCACGACTTAACCGCGCCATCCACGGGAAAACATGGACGGACGGCCCTTGGTCAGGGACCCATGCTGACAAACACGGTACGGAAACAAAAAGGTAATATATAGTGAACAATTTGCGTGACTCGACACCACGCCTGGGCTTGGTCTTGGTGAGGCGCATGTGCGCATCGGCCGTCCATGTGGCACTGGAGTGTCGTCTGAGCCGCTTGTCGTCGAAACCTGCAGAGCCCAATGCCACGCTCATGGCGTCACACGTGCCGTTGGTGCACCACTGCAACGCTTGGACTGGCTTGGGAGTAGGAGTTGTGCTGCGCACACAGCCCAAGAGCTACTACTATGGTATGTGCATACAAAGGAGTACGGTGGACTCGAGCTCTGGTGGAGAATTGGGTCGACTGCCTCAGTGGGGGGCCTCTCGCATGTGCTCGTACTATGTAGTGCATCGAAGCACACATTTGTGGAATTGTTTGCGTGTGGGTTCTCTGCCAAGATGGCACTGTACTATGTACTATGTACACAACATCTTGGGTATGAGCGTCCCACATCGTGAACTTTCGGCTCCAGAGGCTGGCCGCAAACGAGCAGAGTCGAATGCGAAGACAAAGCGAAGTGGCATGGCCTGGTCTCTGCAGCGAGGACTGGGCCTGACGTGACGTGACTGTCTGTCATCACTGGCAAGCAAGCTACTAGAGTAGGCATAACGCAGACCTTGTTTTGTCGACGATGCATGGCAGTCACTGACGGCAGCGCCTCGATCGAGCAGGCGCAGCTTGCGATGGTTACATGAGGCTGCAGGTGCTTGCAGTATGTAACATGCACAAACCACTGCCCCTCTCTTATTAGCACATTGCGGCGCAAGGCAGCCTGCTCGCCTCGCGCGAGCCAATTCGTGCGCATTCGCTTGGGAGGTGGGCCGAGAGAGCCAGTGCAGGGGTCCCAGAGCAAATGGCTAGTACTATGTAGAGGGTCAACTACGGTGGGGGGGGGGCCTGCGCAATGCGGCCTGCAGGCCACACCTAAAGTGGGTTCATGACTGCAGGCGCGCAAACGCCTGCCCCCATTCCCATTCTTGCCCAGTTCCGGAATTTCGTCTGATGGGGCCGCCGTCCGTCCGATAAACACACTACTATGTAAGGACTCCTGCTCCTGCACCTCGAACCCCGCTCTATGTTTGTGTGCCTGGGCGCCTAGGCCCGCGGGCCTGGTGCCTGTCTCTCGACCCTTACTAGTAAGTACCCTTGCTGTTGCATATCCTGGCTCTTCGGGAATTGGTGTCGCGATATGTCTGTACTGAAAAATATATTGGAGGACTTTGTTTGGCTATCTTCTTCGCGGTGTGGCTTCTGTATGAGGTTTGTTGTTGGAGATTGTCTGCCCTGATGCAGTCTTGTCTCGCTCGCACACCAGGGCATGCAAAGTGTAAATTTGTCGGAATGGCTAGTCGCTGGACAGCGACGTTCTCTGAAGGCCGTTTGCGCAGACAAAAGCCCCAGCTTTTGGACATCAACAGTGGAGCTCGCCATCCAGTAGTACTCTGTATCATAGTATACATGGTAGTACAGATACTTGGTACCGTGTACTATACTGTAATGTACGAGGTGGGCATGCGGGGCCGTCGAATCGATCCACCTCGCTTGCGACTTCGGATATTTGACGCCTCGAGGACTGAGTGTGTCGCTGTACATAGTGCAACACACACGCAAGGCTACTATGTACATAGTATTGCTGGAACGTTGTGGTTCAGCATCTGTGCAAGCGTCGAGTCGTGCCCTACAGCGTTGCTTTTGTCAGTTGTTCGGCCGTAGCAAGCAGAATGCACCATGGCAAATGACCAATGTGTCTGCTTTGTTGCAGGTTGTTCGTGTGTTGCGCGCAGGCTGGTCTGGCAAGCGACGGTACGAAGTCTGTTACTATGTATAAGACAGCCTGTTGCGCCCACCACCCATCCTCAGATCCGCAAATGCAGAGGGGGGCAGCTTTCAACTGTGCGTGACTCTTTTTGGGAGGTCTATGATGTGCTCATGACTTGGTTGTCTGGCACAATTGGGTCCGAGGCTGCACCTCTCAACTTCACCAGCTGTGGCCAACCGCCCGTCCCCATTGCACTCCAAAAGCCGAAGTGGGTGCGGGCCCTCGCGAAAGTACATGGTATGCGACCTCCAAGTCCTTGCTGCTTATGTTGCCTGCGCCCGTTGATCGACTTGGTGCGCCGTCTGTAAGCTGTCTTGCTCAAGCCGCCTGCATACCCGTGTCACCAACAACGCTGGCCCTACTGCGTGTGATACGGCTCCCCTCCTCCACACTTCCTTGCTGGCTGGCAGCCGGTGAGATGGTATATCTGACCCGTGCACGCGCGCGCTGAAGAAAGAGACGTCGCGCCGACCGCGTTTTGGCATCGACTGTTGACTGGCGGGCTTGGCAGCGCCCGTTGGCGCATGAGCCAGAGAAAGAGATGCCTGGGGTCGTTTGTGACAATGGAGTTGTCCCAACATGGCTGCATACCGCAGATAGTGCGGTTGATGGTAGAGTCAAGTATCGCGATAATGTGCGCTTGTCGTTGCTGGTGCAGCACTCGATAGTACGCGCTGATGAAGCTGGTGCAGAAATGCATCACCAGATGATGTTCTGGACCTGGATGCTAGGCAGAGATTCTACAGCGGCTGCAGGTGTTTATTACACTGCATCTGTCTTCAAGTCACAGATACCCAGAATAGTGCAGAATCAAGCGCCGCGTTGAATGTATCTAGTACGCCACCACTCTGCACTTGATCCGTTTTGGGGCTTTCCAATTTACCTAGGCACATTCATAGTACAGGATGCACTACAGTACTCGGGACTTCGATACTTAGGTACGTACATAGCCTTTGATTCTGCACTTGGACACACCCTGGCTGTTTGTGGCCCTGGCTTCCACTCTTGCTCCACTGAGAAATCAACCGCCCACCCTTCTTGACAGGAGCCCTTGTCGCTGGCAATCTCGTGAACCGAATTTTGCTTTGACCGGCCCCCATGCCCGCACGCCTTTCCCTTTTGGCCACTTGTCGCCCGTCTCGCCCAACGGTCATCGAGAGATTTAGCGGGCCTGCCAGCCTCGACGAGAGCTTGTCGGGCGGTTTTGCTCAAATCAGATAGCCCTGTCTGCAAAGTCAGGGGCCACTTGGTGCTCCGAGCTCCATCAAGCGTGCGCAAGCCAAAGAAGAGCCAGACACGAAAGGGAAAAGGCAACGAGAACTGAGAATCCAAACAGCAAGCAGCAGGGAGGGAGATGAAGGAGAGCAGGAGGGACTGGAAGTATTTCCGATATGCCCATTCTTGATAGAGCCAGAGTACTATGTATGCCAGAAACGTGCCACGCTAATCTCCCATTGCTTTTCACCAGTGCCATCATCTTGCAACGCTCGCAGTCCGCGCCGGCCCAAGCTCGAGGGCAGGCTCACAGCATCTCGTCGAAGCGAGACTGACGCCCTCTTGCCTATGGGGTGCTGAATGCAAGACCAAGAGACCAAGATTGCGAAGAAGGGCAAACGGGATAGAAGGGTAAAAGAGCCTTCTTGCTGTCTTCTGCAGCAGCCTTGTCTCTGTCGATTGTCGATGGTGGTGGCAGAACGCAGGCCTACCTACAAAGAGTACCAGAGTACATGCCATGTATTCGAGGGACTTGCCGCAAGATGAGAGCTCCGTCTTGCGGCCCCCCATGCTGAAATGCACGGTCGAGGCCACTAGCCAGGAGTCCTTGATCCGTCGGCAAAACATCTCAGGGAACACGGTACCTGGAGAGCTGGGCTGGGCCGATGAATCTTGCAAACTCTATCCTCGGATCTCCTAGCGCCCAAAGGCCCCCAGAACCCCTGGAACAGCCGTCTGGCAGTCCCACTTGCTGCTTGTCGTCCTCGGTCAAATATCCAGGGCCCGTCCTCCGCCGCGGCTACATGGTTGTTATACTCTAGTAGCAGGGTAGAACGAGGCCCAGACACAACGCGCGCCCACTCGATGCATTGGCCGTTTCAACGACAACTGCTACCATGTATAGTATGAGGTGGTTACACCTTTGTATATGTATATATATACATATATATATATATATATGTGTGTGTGTGTGTGTGTGTGAATGGGACATGTGCGCATCTAGCCGTTGCGTTGGATCTGTGTGCGCGCAGGCCTCAGATGTGAGTGCCGGCGCCCCTCGAGTCCAGATCGGTTCATGGTGAGCATGGCGAGCATGATGGCCAGCACGGGGGACTGCGGCAGCGAGCACCAGAACCCCAGGACGAACGACCGCACGCTCGCTCGCACGGGGTGCCAGGTACGGAGTACTTATTTACATCGACATGTCTGGCCGTCCGCCGTCGAAAGGGTGGGTTCACGTCGCATTCTTTCGATATGCCGTAAGTACCTTGTATATGGTCACCTCTCGTGGACCCCTGCTGTCTACTATGTACCTGCCAGATCGCCGTTGCCTCCTGTTCTCCTTCCCTGTATGGTTGGCATGTACCTATCGCTCATTGCGTACTGGGTACTGTACTGGCCCAGTCTCTCTTTCTCAAAAAGAACTCATCACGCCCTGCTATCCACTTTCTTTGCAGCGCCCCTCAGCCCCCTGACCTTGGCTGCCCGTTGCCCGCGACTGAGCGTCAACCCTGGTCCACCCCCAGGATAATGCTGGTGGCTATTCATAAAACCTCGCCCGCCATATCTACCGTATCAATTCCCATACAAGTAGCACTCGTTCTACAGAGCAGCCGCCTATGCTGTCTATTCATTCTTGCAACTGGCTTCACTTTCATCTCCTCTCGTCTGCTTCAGCATCATCCCCCCCCTTCGCTGCTCAGCTACTGATCTACCAGACCAGTCACGGATCGCAGTACAGTCTGTCCGATATCCCGCCAATAGAGAGAGAGAGAGCGCGCGAGAGAGAGAGAAAAGGGGAAGGAGAAGTCTTTACGCCAGCCTATTCGTATATATCAAAGAGAGCGTGTGGGCGTGTATAAGGGAGCGTTTGTGTGTGTATGTGTGTGTGTGTGTGTGGTTGGATACGGTACCCATCAACTACAGTGGACAGGCACCCGTCGAAGGTGGCGACAATTCCTACCAATAACACGACCTGAGCAGCGACCCAACACCGGTTTTTTGAAGACCGGACCACAGAGATACAAGAGCCTTCCAGCATTCTTACTGCTGGGCGAGATATGCTCCCATGTGCACCGCAACTTACGCAGTCACGATGGCAGAGTTGAAGGAGCCAGCCTCGCAGCACAACCTCTGGTACGGCAGCCCAGTTCAAGTACCGACAACCCGCCCTGGCCACGCCGTGGACACAGCACTGTCGAATACAGCCTCGACCTCGCCCCATTCTGGACGCCCTCGACAGGGTGGCTGGGGCAGCGTCGACCACCACTCGCAGTACTCGTCCTACAGCCGATACTCCCAGGATGAGTCGGCCGCATCCGACTCGTACGACCGCCATGGTCAACAACAACAGCCCCAGCAGCAGCAGCAGCAGCAACAACAACAACACTCCTTAACAACCCATCAGAGCTTTCCTAACCTTAAGCGGCCCTACTCTGCAACTGAGCAGCCACCATACCAAGAAATCGTCCAAGACTTGCGCGACGATGGTGCCAAGCTCGGCGGCGTGGGTCACGACCACAAGCTGCTTTCCTTCCGCAAGGTGCCTGACAAGCATACGATTGTCGACAGCCACGGCCGCATCCAGCAGCTCGAGCTGACAGCCCAGCTGCACGGCATGTTCTTCTTGTCTGAGGTGCCAGTCACAACCACAGACGGCAGTGTGCTGCAGCCTGAGCTGACCTGCTACCGGCGGAACTTGTTCCAGGTCAGCGGGTCGCTCATCACACCAAGAGGCCCAATGTCTGTCATCACCGAAACGGGCGAGAACGTCCCTGTCAACTCCACTGAAGTGACCATCTCTGCAATTGAGTCGGTCGACGGCCATCCTGTCCGGCTGATTGTCATTCCCTGGAAGACGCCCCCGCCAAACTCGCCAGAGGTCACCCAAACCCCCGACCAAGAACCATCGTCACTTCCACTCATCCCGTTCCAAGATGACGGCTCCGAATCTGAGGGAGAATATGCAGTCTACCCGATTGGATGGCGACGCCTCCAGTTCAGAATGTAAGCCAATTTGAGAAACTACCGCAACACTACCGATCGATGAATGGATGGTACAAGGACGGATGCTGACATGCTCCTCTAGCGCAACGGCAAACAACGGCAGGAGAAAGGAGCTCCAGCAACATTTCGTTGTACACCTGAAGATTATGGCGGCTCTGGCAAACGGTACAAAAGTTGTCCTCAGCGAAGCACAAACTGCGCCGATCGTTGTCCGAGGACGAAGTCCCCGGAATTTTCAGGCAAGAAAGGAAATTCCTCTGCTAGGCTCAAGCGCTGGGTCAAGAGGCCAGGCTCTCGTGGAGACAGGCCTTGGAATCGTTGCCGGGCCTTTGGCGATCAAGCCAGTCGAACTCAAGGCAAGGCCTGTCCACATGGAAGTCCACCCAGAAATGCCACGGACCGCCTTCACTTTTACTGCGCCCAAACTGCCAGCGAGCCCGCTGGCACCGAATATGCGCTCCAAGTAAGTAACCGCTCAAGTCCATGGTCAACAATGTCAAAGAGAACCACAATCGGCAAATTGTTCGCTTAGCAGATGAAGTTTACATAAACTAACGATGCCTCAGTTCGTATCCGGCGTCTTGGAATTCGCCCATGGCCCCTGCCTCGGCGCCATCGACCTACCCAGCGACCACGATCGCTTCCGACCCTTATCAGAAGCTGCCACTTGCAGGACCGACGGGATACACCGCCGAGCCTCAAGACATGCCTCCTCACATATCTACCACAATGCCTTCGATGCAACTCTCCATGGTTTCAAGCGATCCACAAGGCCACCATGCAACAACGGGGTCCTCTTCGCAGGTTCCCCCGATTCGCACGCAATATGCCTCCTATGTCCAGGCATCCCAGCCACCCCCAGCCCTGTCAGCTGCCGCAACAGCCAGCAACCTCAGCGTGCCGAGATATGTTGATGACAGCAACCCACGACCAACCAAGAGCCCAAGGCATCCCAGCCACCCCTCCATCCAACCAGGCACATTATCGGGTGGCGAGTCCTCCAACGAGTACCGATACGGGCCATCTACCTACGGCAGCATCAGCAGTGCTTCAACCGACATCAGCCCTGGCACAGCTCAGCATCCATCATACTCTACATCTGCCGCAGGACCAGACGCTGCCGTCTCAGCGACGGCAGGTTCAACTGTCCAGCCACAGCGAGACTACTACCCCTCGCCAGCCTCGTGGACTACGACGGCAGCCGAGTCCAACCCATCCACCTACAGCAACGGAGAGCACCGTGGCTCCTACTCGTACTCCGCTGAGCCATACAAACCTGCAGCCACCATCAAAACTGAGCCGCACGCGACTTCAACTTCCGTTTATCCTGGCCAGTCTATGAGCCACTATTCGTGGAACGCATCGTAACATAAGAGCAATGTTGCATATCTTGGACTCCTTCATATACCAGAGCATATCGACCAAGTCGAGTTCGACTTTTAATTCTTCACATGTCTAATTATCGAAATTCTGATGACCCGTTGCTTTCTTTTTCTTTTTTTCTTTCTTGCTTGTCTGCAACACCTGCCCCCTTTTTCGCTGCCCAGATCTACCCTGATTTTGATTGGCATTCTTTAATCCACCTGGACACTTGGCGCTTTGGCATTTTGGGATGACGCTTGATATGTTTTTCTTGCTGCGGCAACCTTGGACACGCTAGCAGCTTGTTTCGGCGCCCGTACTTTGCACATTTCACATTCAACACTTCTGGATACCAATTTGATCTATGACCTTTCCCAAAGTGACTGAAGTTTGAGGACGGCAGAGAGGTTGGAGGCACAATGCTATACAGCAGACCGCATCATCTGGCGGGTTTTTGTTGCGAGGAGGACGTTTTGGTCTTTCAGGTCTTGGCTAGTTTGGGGGTGACATTGTTTGGTGGCGGCAAGAGAAAAATAATACGCCAAAGCAAGCACTGGGGAGGAAATGCATGATTTTGTAAGGTTTACATGCCTCACGCACTGTACTTGACTGATTACACCCTCATGACTAGAGAGCGCATAAGTAGGAGGTGAAGGCCTTGAAGCGGGGAGAGGAAACGGAGCTTGTATTAGGCAACACAACATGTTTACCCAATTGGATATATATACGTCGTTGTTCAGAAATATGAAGTATGTTTGATATTTCCATGATGCAGTTCCATGCTTTGCCGGTCTAGCACTTGCACCGGGCCATGCTGGGCTGTACTATGTAGCAAATCGTTGACCGATTGAAATTGCCAATGAAGCAAAGAGTCATACCCATTACAACCCAGGTACACAGTCCACCGGTAGTTCATCCAATCTACAAGCACTTTGCTGGGGTCTTCCTGGTACATTTGAAAGTACGATTCACGAGCCGCCACACGGTACCTAGGTACTTAAATAGTACGTTTCAACACTTCCACCCGGTTTAGTGACTTTATTACAGGGGGAGAAGTCAAGGAAGAGTGACTGCTATGAATATCAAGAGATGTTTTCCCAAATGATCACGCAACAGACAAACTGTCCCCTCCCCGGGGGTCCGAGGGGGGGGCAATAAGGAGGTGGGGGCCAAGCAAAAAGCCCAAAGGGGTGCAGGCGGCGGCTATCAATCGTCGCTTACCCTGCAGAATTAAAAAAAGGTAAGCTGACTGCAGGGCGCTACCTCCCATATGAACGAAAAAGGGTTTGTTGTTTTCTTTGGTATTCTGCATGGTGACCATTTGTTTGCTCTTTCTGGGGTTTTTTTTGGGGGGGGGGGGTTGCAAGAGGGGAATGCCACCTAGTCTCCTTCCCCAACATGTGACAAGATACCCTGGTTGTGGAGAAAAAAGAACATAGAGTACAAACTGTGTTGGATGTTCTTGAGAGAAATGATGCATGCAGGGCTGACCCTGCTAGAGCTTTGATACAGTAACATGTATACATAGTACAATGTACATGCAATTCGCGGCTGACTGCGGCTGTGGACTTTGGCATTGCGGTTGTATATGCCACAATACTACATAGTATGTATGTAGTAGTGGCAGTTAATTCTCTTGGAACGGGGATTGATGGGCGGTACTTGCCCCGGTTATCAAGGCTCCATAGCCCCATCTACATAGTATAACAAACGAACAAGAATCAGTGAGACAGAGCAAAAGCAGGTAGCGCAAGGTTGGGGCAAAGAGACGGTCAAAGGAAAAAAAAAAAGGGCAGGGAGGAAGAAAGAGAGAGCGCGCGCGCGCGTGTGTGTGTGGAAACGAGCGATTGCGAAAAGGCCCAATTGTCGGTTGGTTGGATGGCTGCGGATGGCCGCTGTTGGCTTTAGTCTTTCGTGATTTTTTTTTTCCACGCTAGGTATCCCTGGTATGTCAAGCGGTGAAGGAAACAAAAAGGCTGTTGACTACGGCGCTTGGCCGACTTTGGGGGCCAACGCCGTGTTTGAGTACTTAGTATGCATTTGGCTAATTCTTCAGAGGTGAAACGGGGCACACTGTCTGGGTTTTCAAAGTACAACGGTCAATCGGTGGAGTCTATACAACGGGAACTCATGGACAGTTCTGGCGCCCTCGAAGGGGACGCAGAAGGTTTTGCGATGGTGCAAGTAAGAAGTACGTACATGGTTTTCGGCCCATGACTTACGCTTTAGCTGAGCATGCCCTCAAGGTACAGAGCACAGAGCTCTTCTCGGGGTACCGATGTAACTGTTCAAGCGCCAACAAGCGCCGGGACTAGCCGCAGCCACGACTCCCACAGTACATGGCACAAAGTACATACCTGTACATAGTACAATGCTCTCGAAAAGCTCCAGAGTGGCAGCCAGCTGGCAGCACCTGGTGGAAGTATGACGGGACCGAAAAAGGTTGCCGGGCAGATCTGCCCCCAAACTCTTCGCGGTAACAGCCGGCGGGCTGGTTAGAGAGATGCTTTTGCTCGCCTTATACACCCGATTCAATGACCACAGGATCTTTCTAGCGAGTTACAAGCTGCGATACTTGACAGCTCCCGAGCTGTGTGAAGCACTACCGGCAATTTAGACATAGCCTTGCCCCCGCGCTCAAGAAAGAGAAACTTCCCGCAAGCAGCGTCCATCAAGCCCTCATTCTAGGACAAGCGATTCTTGCGACCGGAACGATTATCTCGAGTTCGTGTGGGAAACGGCGAGATGTTTGAGATACCAAATGCCAAGAGGTGAGTCAATCTTTCCTGTCAGACATATGTGAACCAAGAGCTAAAACATGGTAATTTAGGGTACGGCGAGATGAGCTGTACGACTCATCCTCTGAGGCTGGCAATAACGGGCAAGGCGATGCAACTCGGCAAGATGATGCAGAAGACCAGGAAGTAAGAGCCAAGTTGAACGAACGGCTCTCACATCTGCTGGGCCTCGATCTCTCAGGCTCAGAGCCAGCTGCCGTGGGACAACAGCCTCAGTCTGCTGCGCCAGCGGACATTCCAATACAGGACAACACAGAGGAGCACGAGGACAAGCAAGAAGAAGAATTCGAGTTTCATCTTTTTTCCACGTCCGCCAAGGCCGCAGCGCCGACCAAGGTGATTCTGGCTGCCTCGGACGACGAGGATGCAGACCTAGGCGAGGGTGCGTTTACCGTTCCTGAACGGCCGCTCGAGTACTACCTTGTAGGAGAGCCGACGCTCGAAGAGCTTGAGAGATACCGCTACTCGGCTGTTGCGGGCGAGGATATTGTTCTGGGTGCTAGGAAACGGGCTTGGGGCTTGGAGCGGCCCTGGAGGGTTGTCAAGGTCACGGCTTCGGCAAAGGCGGGAAAGAGGGTGGTTGCAAAATCTAGCAGTGATCCCAAATCCAAAGATGAGTCTGAGCAAGGTCCAAAGGAAAACAGAAAGAGGCCAGGCAAGAAACGACGGATAGCCATGAGGATCAAGACCAAAGCGGAAAAAGAGAAGCGAGAGGTCGAAGAGAAATCGAAGGTCTCCAAGGAGGAGCATCTGGCAGAGAAGAAGAAGCGACTCAACAGGGAAAGAAAACTGAAGCGCAGAGCCAAGGAGAGGGAGAAGAAAATGGCTACCAAGGGCGAGGTCGGGACTCAGCAGGCTTTAGCAGGTGCCGCAGACTCTGGATCGGATTCTGGGTCGGATTGATTGTTCGGAATTAATTTGATCAATTTGGTTTTTGCTCTTCGACAGGGCAACTGTCATAAATCAATGTCTGCAAACACCACCCAGTGTCTTGTAAGCTGAAAGACTACGCAAATAAAAGCGTCATATTTGACATTCGCTTTAGGCTATATCGAGCTGAGGGAATGGCAAAATTCATGTTCGTTTTCGACCCGTACGCTGTGCTTCTGATTAGTTTCATGGCATTCGACCGAGTGCGAACCCACCGTGCGGCACTGTCCTCCAGAAGGACGTCACTTTTTCCCCGGGCTCGTCAGTGCTCGTTTATCGACGTCTTTTGTGGTGAAACCTGGCTCAATCATAAAAAAACAAGAAGCCAACAAAGCCTCGGCAACAAATCGTGACGTCCCTCGCAGCGTAACACGCCTGTTCGACGGCGCCTGCCTTGCCTCTTTGCCAATTTCAAACCAAGGGCAATGTATTGATCGCGCAAGCTACCCGCCAACCCCTCTGCCACAGTTGACGACGACGACAACCTGAGATCCTCAAGCTTGCCCAACATGGCCGACGACATCCCTCTGGCGTCGCTGTCGCTCACCCACGTCTACTATGTAAGTCAAATTACGAACACATGCGGCCTTTTGTCCCAAGACCGTTATGATTTGTTGTCTCTTTCCAAGACACTATCAAGATGCTCGCACGGTCACCAGCAGCATTGCCACTACCCACCCCTCCTCGCCCACAACATAAATGCAATCGGGAAACTAACCGCCGCCTCCTCCTCTGCGTCGAATAGGATCCCTCCGACTCCGTCTCCTACCTCTGCGCCTGGCTTGCCCTCGTCCCTCAAGCTCTCTGCATCGTCTACGCCACACTTATCTGGTCCACGCGCGAAGCCGAGGTTATGCTCCTCTTTGGCGGCCAACTCGCCTGCGAGGCTGTCAATTTCGCCCTCAAGCGCCTCATCAAGGAGGAACGGCCCTCGCGCATCCACAAGACGGGCGGCAAAGGCTACGGCATGCCCAGCAGTCACGCCCAATTCGTGGCCTTTTGGGCTGTCGCCATGGTCTTGTTCTTGCTTGTGCGCCACACGCCGAATTGGACCGATCATGGCTATCGACCGCGGGGCGCGACCATCATGCCTACCCAGATAGGAGGTGGAGGAGGAGGAGGAGGAGGAGAAAACAACCGCAGCAACACCGCTTCTGCCGCCGCTACTAGGGCTCGGTCTTCAGCTTGGGGTGCAGATTGGGTCGTGGTCGAGAGCTACGCGCACCGCCCATGGTCCTACACGGAGCGCGCCATCGCCAGCGTTTTTGTTCTAGCTATTGCCGCCGCCGTCGCCTGGAGTAGAGTCTACTTGGGATACCACACCGTCAAGCAGGTTCTCGTGGGCGCGCTGGCGGGTGCGCTCTCGGCAGTCGTGTGGTTCGGCATTACCTATGTGGTGCGCCAGTCGGGGTTGTTGGCCTGGGCTCTCGAGACGCCGCTTGCGCGGGGTCTGCGCATTAGGGATCTTGTTGTTAGTGAGGATCTTTCGCAGGCTGGCTGGGAAAAGTGGGAGGATCGCAAGCTGGCTGTTGCTTCGCACCTCGTGTCAAACAAGAATAAGTGAGCTTAGACGGGGTTCTTCTACATTTGGTGAACAGACAACTTCTTTTCTTACGATCTATAGCGACCTCGTAAGATAGAGGCGGTGGTTTGAGATTGCATACTTTGGGAGTTTTAGATGCGCCTTTCTTTTGAAAGCTTACAAATTATACCATAGAAAAGAATGATCTGAGCGTGTCCATTGCATGCGAAGCACTGCTTTGTACTGTCACTGAGCAGCAGAGATCTGCTTCTGGAGTAAGCTTTTAACGTCACAAGAGCCTAGGCTCAGGGACAAACAATACACTCGAGAGTCCCTCTTCTCCCGATCTCTTTGAAATGTAATGTAGGACTGTTTATAATGACATTCGAGAATATGCAGAATCAGTTCATGATTCCATCCTGTACAGATTGCGTGCTTTAAACCAACTTTTGTTTTTTAGAAACTACCAACGCTCATGATTGACCAAGCCTTATATCTACTGATTACATCTCATGATTTCATCTACACATGTGTGGGAATCCATACACTCGCTTGCTGCACACACACGTACCTCCTTGCTTGAAGCCAAGAGCTCGAATTCAGACGTTGGCTAGTCAAAGGGTTCGAACACCATCCCCTCATCATCCTCCAGGGCAAGGTCCTCATTATCTTCCAAGGCGAGTTGTACAAAGTTTCTAACCCAAGCGGCATCCCTGTCTTCCAGCTGGTCCGCTTGGTCAACGCCGTTCTGCGCCTGAGCATCGAATTGGCGATCTAGTCGAAACACGGGCTGGTCAGCTCTTGGGCCTTGGTTCTGACGATTTCCACCACCGCGCCCTCTGCCACCGCGCCCCCGTGGCCCAGGCTGTTGTTGACGCCCTTGCCGAGGATTGCCTCCGGCGCGAGCTTGACGTCTAGCCTGCTGCTGTGCAGGCGGCGGTCGCACAGCTGGTGCAGCGGGCGGCGTCGGGTTGTTCTCCGCAGCTTGAGGAGCAGCGACATCAAGCCTGAAGACCCGGGGGCCCTCAGGCACGAGGTTTACCTGGCCGTTCAGAACCACGCGATTGGGGTCAGCATCAGGGCGCCGCCGACGTTGCATGTGCTGCGGCTCGCCCTGTCGAAGCTCTTGGTAAATATCACCTGCGTCTTCGTTTTGAGCTTGCGCCAGAGGAGGTCTCTCAAAATGTGGATCACCGTCTTGATCACCTTCCTCGAGATCCCACAACCGCATATAGCACCCAGTCATGATGCCATTGTCTGTGTTGTAGTGTGCATAAGGGTTGCTGGGGTCTAACCAGGCGGAGCACAGATAGCAAAAATGGGTATGACATCGGAAGCAATTCATATGGTTGCATCCGTGGGTTTTCTGTGCTCGGGAATTACACGTTGGACATGGAGTCGTATGAAGGTTGATGAAATCAAGCGACGCTTTTTCCTCTTCGCTAAGCTCTTTGGCGTTTCTGGGCGGTGCGCACAAAACAAACTCGCCATGCCAGCTCTGGAGGCACCGGCTGCAGAATGCAAAATTGCAGTCCTCGCACACGGCAAGTCGATCCTCTGGCTGGTAAGCTTTCGACTTGGTGCACTCTGCGCCAGTATCCTCGCCCTCGTCGTCAGAGTCGTCGTCTGCGAGCTCGAGACCTTGGGGTTTCTTGTGCTTTTTCGACTTGGCCGCACCCTGGCACCACGATCGAGGACAATAAACGGTGTTCTTGTCGCTCTCGAGCTCTGTCTTGTACTTGACATTCACATAGCGCTTGACCATTTCAGGTTCGAGGGGAATTTGGAGCAGTTCGCTAGGGCTGATTGTCACCTTTGACTTTTTCATTTTCTTGCCGCTCTTTGCACTGGCATCCTCTCGCTCTTTGGCACAGTTTGGCTCCAAACAGCGAACGGCTGTCACATCGCCTCCTTTGATGGCATTGTTGTAGAAGTCCTGGAGACATTGAATGCAGAAGACGTGGCCGCAATCCAACATCTGATGGCATTTCGACCCCTTCTTGGGATCTAGACAGACGCCACAGTCAAATGTCTGTTTCTCGAAGGCGGCCCGCTTGGCGCCAATGTCATGGTCCAAAATCGAAATCTTGTGCTCTGGACTGATCTCCAGGGCACCATCTTCGCTGATTAACCCAAAAACATCGTCTGCCGATTGCTGAACGTGGTCGATATAGTTGAAGATGACCAAATCCCGACCCGATTCCTCCCATAGCCGTGCACATTCGGATTCGAGCTTCTGTGCCGTCGCCTCAGGCAGCCACGAGGGTTTGGTCGAGACGTGGACGACTGGTGGTTGTTTTGCAGGGTAAGACGGGGGAAGTGAGATTTGAAGGCAGACGGCCGGCAGATGGGAAAGTTGATGTGAGTCAATCCGGGGGGGGCCGTCGGCTGCTCCGTTGGCGGCTCGTAGTGAATTCGGATCGGGAGCTTGGCCTGGCGAGGCAGGGAAGTAGACTGTCACCGTCTTTGCCGGGTTCACGGGAATATCGAGTGAAAAGGTGTATGAATCAACTTCGGCAAGTGTTTGGAGTTCTGGGTATATAGCAGATAGTGTCGATAACTCGACGTCTCTCTGGTCCTCACTGTCCATAGCAGGTCCTGGCGCAGGTTAGGACCTGTTGGATAACCAGCGACCCTGCGAAGGGATAAGAATACACTAGGCTCTATCAGTTGCGTGTATCGACGTGGTAGGAGGCGGTAGTGATGCTCGAAGTGTAAATGTAGACCGTGTTGTGACCGGTGGGCGGGCAGAGGCGAAATAAGAAGAAACGACAAGTAATAAGGTGGCGGAGACGGCCCTGTCAGTGGGCTTCGGTCTGTAGCGTATGGATATGATTGATCTAGTGACACGGCGAACCTAATGAGGCAACATGTCGATGAATTCGCGATATCTCGAGTCTAAAGGCGATAACAAGGATTTACCAAAGTCGCCGCCTTCCCGAAAAAGAAAAAGAGAAAAAAGAGTACCAGTGAAGGCGTTATGCCAACGCTACTGCTATTCAGAGAAGGAGCGGGTCACGGAAGTTATGAGTCTTTGGCCGAAGAGGGCTGTTCTGAGTGGCAAGGCAGCTTTGTCAGCTTATAAGCAGTCCCGTGAACAGCAATAGGTAGTATATCCAAGCCACCGTGCGATTGCGACAGTGAATTGACGAACCGTAAAGCTTCTCTGCAATCCGTTAATCATGGAAAGTCCCATAATATTCTTGCCTATTTTGTTGTTATGATTCTTACCAAGGCAGTTGCATGGTCATGCAACAACAGAACAGTTTGCAGGGTGCTGATCGGTGCTGATCCGAACGCCAGGGCCTGGTACCCGCTGACCCAGGTAGCCCTACAGGCACCTGAGGCACTGCTTAGCTGGCGCAGTAACATATGTAGCACAGTAGGTCCAGCGCACCCCTGTACCCTGACGCGTTCAGAGGGCAGCGAGCGAGGCTGACTTCATTCTCTCTGTACCTAGCCCAAACTAGACACTGCCAACATCTACCCAAGCTGCGATGGGAAAGATCACGAACAGCATGCCTCTGTGAAAACGGTGCGTCAAACAGGTGACACGACTCTTTGAGATGCATTGTTAAGCATCTGCTACCAACAGAGCGATTATGCTTGCCCTGGCTACCCGTGGTTCTTGAAACACTGTTTTCCGTCACCCTCCTCCTCCTCCTCCTCCTCCTCCTTCGCCGGATATGCTGACCGCCTGAAGACGCCATGAACTCTTTGTGGGCCTCTCGAAACTCTTCTTCGGAGGCTGTTGCTGTCTCGCAAAAGCATGAAGAACAAATTGGTGACGCTGCTGCAGCAGCGTCGTCAGCGCCACCTGCCGAGTCAGAGTCCTCCAGCCAGCCCGACCAACCGCAAGCCGTTCGACCGCTCCTGATACGCAATGCCTCGAATCCTCTGCCTCCAGCTCTTCCTCCGCCATCGAGTCACCCTCCTCCCCCTCCTGTCGATAATCCTCCGCCCAATCCACAAGACTCCATGTCGCTAGCCCAGCTTCGGCGCATGCTTGTCGATTTTCCAGAAACTAAAGCTGTGGCCTATGACTTTACATATGAGGACATGGGACCGATCGATGAGGAGATAGATGAATGGTTCGTCTACCACAATCCTTGGCAGTGGGGCCGCCTGAGCGCTGCTCAAAGAGCGTTCGAGGAGGCGTGGGAACAGACCGTTGGCGTCGACACTACATGGGACGAGGTGGACGACGAAACGAGGAGAAAGCTTCTTCCTAATGCACTGGCCGGTTTGTCATCTACCGACCCTAAGAAACGCTCCGATTCCTTGGGGATTATGGTCTACATTGTACTCGGAAGATGGTCTCAGACTGCTGGAAAGACGGGCTCAGCAGCACCTACAGAGAGCAAGGCAAGATCGGCGTCAACATCAGAGCAACTTGCAGCCATGAAAGCCGGTGCTAAGCTCCTGGAAAACGCTGGCGCTGTTGTAGCGGTCTGGAGTACGCTGAGGAAAGCGTTTGATCCATACTGGTACGATAAGAATAAGGCAACGTGTGCAGGTACTGGCGCTAATATACGTCTAGGACTGACGATACGCCTCAGACCGAGGTTGTCAACGCACAAGAAGCTCAGGATGAGCTATTGAATGCTATGACCATCATGTACATGATGATACAACATGCACTTGTTTATCCACAGGAGCTGAGTATACTCTATAATGAGCTGCGTGAGTCCGGCCCCCAGAATTAAGCAAAGGTATGGTAGCTGAGACAGTCGACTCTAGTTGAATTGAAACCATGTTTGGTGGACTTTTTCGTGGATGTCACGGCAAGAATGCGGTGGGACGAAGCGCAAGTAGTGCCTCAATCCCAAGTCTTTCTACTGCTCTGGAAGTCTATGTTGCTCGTCTTTGGTGGTACTAAAGAGTTAAAAGAGACCAAGAAGGCAACCGCCCAAAATCTGGACGATGGCAAAGACCACGACAAAATCACAGCATCGCCTCTGGACTACCACTTCTTCCGACAAGAAATCACCTCAAAGTATCCGGCGTACATACCACCACAGGAGGTCATTCCGCTGGAACCAGATAACACCTCCTTCCTTCCGCCCCTCCCTAACCAGACTGCTAGGAACAATGGTGCCAGCGGCATACTTCCACCTCAACCTGGCACACAGACCGGTGGGGCCTCGATTTTGCACCAACCAGTCCATATTGCTACGCCAGCTCCGTCGCCACCGCCTTCACCTGGAGTTGGAGGAAAGGGCGTAAAAAAGCAGAACTACCAGACCAATCAGAACTTTCCCTTCATGTATCCCCCTCTGGACGCCACCAGCAACAACGCAGGCGGTAAAGGTAACGCTGCGCTGCAGGCCATGCTTGTTGGAAGAAGGTGGGAGGGTAGTGACGTACCAGCATCAATTCTGGAGGCTGGAGAGCTTTTCTCCCAGAGAGTTAGGATGACAAGAGCACTACGCCAACTGTGGGAGGAACGAGAGAAGTTCATGAAGTTTGAGCGAGGTTGGGATGCTGAGGACGAAGACCCGCTCGATGACCTCGACCTTTCGTCCCTGACTCTCGAAGAAAAGGAGGAGCTTGGCCTGGTCAAGCCATCGAAGCAGTCAGAAATGGAAGCTGAAGAGGTTGCTGTCGACTACGGCCCTCGGCCAGAAACTCTTGGTGATAGAACCAAGCAGCGACTTGAGGCGGTTGAGAATTTCTACGTAGGTCAAGGCTGCAAGAGACTGACATTTGGCTCTATACTGATTTCCATACCAGGCCGGCTCCATCCCTCAACTACAATCCGTCTGCATGTGTCTGATAAAAGGCATCCTTGCACATTATACCATTCTCTTGTCACAGCAGCCGTCGGCGCCTCCCTTTGGCGCCATGCAGGGTGCCAATGGTAGGGCCAACGGCGTCAACAGTAACAGTGTTCCGAATGCAGATGCCCATGAATCATCAATAGAAGAATTGGACGCCACAAGAACGCGCGAAATCACTGCCAAGGCCGTGAGCGGCATTATGCTTTTGCTCCTCAAATGGCTGAAATTATCCCGTGAGTACCGTACAACACATGTACAAAGTCTGCTAAAAATTATACTCGTGCCTTTCAGCTAACCTCGGCGAAAATATCAGATGTCTTGAAATTCGAATTTCTTACTCAGCTTCTCCTGGACTGTAACTACATGCCCTTGGTGCTGAAACTATTCCTCCATCAAGATGTTCAACAAGCCGTGGAGAACGAGACGGATCGTATAGAACACAGGTGAGCCACGCTTTCGATACCCGAGATTTGTTGTTGCTGCAGCTCCTAAAACTTCGATCTACAGCTTCTTCTACTTCTGCAACGTCCGCGCAGGTGCATCTACCGGACCAACGAAAGACCACCAAGAAGATGGTGAAGACAGCGAAGATGGAGCAGCGCCACCCCCAATCAAACGCCACCGTTCACCCCCGCGACTTTCCCAGGCAGAAATATCAACACAATCTGGGCTTAGTGGTGGTGAACATGGAATGCCTAGCCGGCCGGAGGTCGACGAACTAGGCTACCCTGTTGGACCCCAGCCAGTAGAACCAATCACCAACTTTTCACGACGCAATTTTTTCACGCTCATCAACTACCTCCGTATTTTGCAAAAGATTTGCAAGAACAAGGGCCATCGTAACCTCTTGATGGTTCAGTACAAATCCTCCAATGTTCTACGCAAGAACCTTAAAGTTCCGCAAAACGAATTGCGCCTCTATACACTCAAGCTCTTCAAAAATCAGGTCCCATACTGTACGCGCAAATGGCGGCAATCCAACATGCGCGTCATTACCGCCATTTATCTCCACTGCAGGCCTGAGCTCCGCGATGAATGGCTCGCGGGATGTGATGTTGATGCAGAGATGGAGGAGGCATTGCCGCTCGAGCAAGCACTGCGCAGTCTCACGCGCTGGTTCAATGTGCGCCGGTATCCCAAGAAGATGGCGCCCGAGGTCAGAGAGGCATTACGAGAAGAGCAGGACTTTTTTGTAAGGGAGTTGGAAAAGATGGAGGGGTGCTGGGATGAGATGGGGGTGAGTGAGGGCGCGGGTGAGTGGGATGAGGGTCCTTCATGGGCATGATTTGGGCCGAAGAGGGGGGAGGGTGCGTGTGTATACTTGCCCAGAATGACGGATTGAGGGCAGTCGAAGAGAGATACCATAAGCGATTCTTCTATAGATTTTGACACAGTCGATACCCTATTGAGCGCTTTTTGTCATACTGCATTTCGTCTCATGCGGTGACACTGGTTGAAGGCCAGTAGAGTAGCTGTTGCGAACCAACACTGGCATGTTCATGTCGTACCATTCTGAGTGAGTAGAACTATGTACGACAACTGTTCATGCTACGCTTTCGAAATATGCACCATAAACCGAATCGTACTGGGTGTAATGACAAGAAAGCTTGACCGCGAAATGTTTTCATTATCAAGATCGTTTCATTATAAACTATTGTTCTATTACTATTTAGCCATAGCAATTCCAAAATCAGCATTGTGATTCAATGAATGGAGGAGGACTCTGTTTGCGGCAGAGTCTCGCTTTGCACCAGAAAGCAGTGCTGTTGTTAGAGTAGGTAGGTAAGGTATGTATGTACTGAGCTAGCCCGTCCAAAACTCAGGGGTATCTGCAACATTCCTCTAGAAAAAGGGCTTCCGTCTCACGGGAAACCCGTGGATTCTTGTCAACGTAGGTTATGATGGGACAGCAGTCGCACCAGGCTTGAAGCAGCAACTGCAGTAGCCAGCTCAAGCCACTGGCGAGCCACAACCGCGATTCTTCATTAAATTCTGTCGTGGGATCATATGCTTGTGAAGCGATTCCATGTCCTCCCGGAACGATCACGTCTTTCTAAACGTTATATGTTCCATCGCTGTAGCGGTAATCCGGGTTGGCCTGCGTACCCGTGTTACCGTAAACCGTGCCGGGCACAGTATTATTGATGGTATTGTTGTGCATATTGGAAGCATGAGGATAGCCGGCATTTGTGCCCAGAGGACCGGTGTCACCATACTTGTTGTAAGTAGACGTGCCAAGGTGGCTGTTACCGTAGCCGTTAGTGGTGTTGGGATCGACGTGAGTCGTGTCGGTGTTGTAAGACATGCGCAGCTCTTCGGGCTCCGGGTGTGCGGGTAGTTCATTCTCATTGTACGTTGTGTCCTTGGCGGCGCGGCGCCCAAAGATGGATCCGAGCAACCCAGTGCGCCGGCGTGTTGAGCCGTAGCCTGAGGTGTAGTTATTTGCCGGACTGGGGCCAAAACGTTGCTCCTTCTTGCGATGACGGCCGAGCAGAAGCTCCGTGACGGCCGAAAAAACGAAGAAAAAGCTACAAATGGTCCACATTAGCAAGCTATTCATATGCCTAACATGGAAACGCAGAAAAAGAAAGGCAGACTGCTTACATTGCAACTATGGCTACGGCCAAATTGGCAGACTCCATTCTACACGCGGTTCTGTACGAGGGCAGTGGCACGCCGCCGCTGCTGCTAGAGGAAACGGTTGAGGCAGCACTTCCGGTGCCAAAAACGGTTCTGACGTTGTCGCCGCTGCAGGAGCTGGTGCCATCTTTGTAGACGGTAGCCACATAGATGAAGGCGCCAACAAAGGCAATGTCAAGAACAATGGCGATGAAAGAAGTAAGGGTGAAGCCGGCTAGACAGCAGACGAGCAGAATGCCAAAGGCTGTGTAGAGAACGCCAATACCCGAAATTCCTTCGACGGCACGCAGGTCGGTAGGAATGGTGATGCTGTGATTAGACATGGCGGCGAGGAAGTACGAGGTGAGGGCGAGGATCAGCCCGCAACATGCGAACTGAATGCCGCGGTTGAACCATTGCACCGATTTGAGGGCGATTCCGGAGCCAGCTCCCATTTTCAACGAAGCGTTGGGGGTAATTGCTGGTATTATCTAATGTTTCCGGATGTTGAAACACTTGCTCGTAAATGTACTTTTGTAAAGTGATGGCAGGGCGTCAGATGATGTTGGATCGTCGACGGCGAGTTGCAATCAGCGGAGGTTCTTGTGCTTCTAAGACAGTTCTGATGGGCAACAATCTGTAAATAAATACAAGGGAATCCAAAAATCGAAAGACAGGTTGGAGGGAGCCAAACAAGATTTAAAAAAGTAAATTTGGGCCCAGAAACCCACAGTGTAGGGCAGGCTTGTCACGCTGCCGAGCTGGAGCTGAGGTTGAGTGAGGCGATCTGCTCGGGGGTTCGCGTTTGCACGGCCACACTGTCACTGCCCGGATCAGCGGCCAGGATGGAGCTTGTCACTGGTAAGCACATGGTATGGGATGACTTCACCACGGACTGGTACTTTCTCCCCTCCGAGATGCTAGACTGGGGTTGGACAAGGAATTTTCAGACTTCCAAGGTAGTTCTTTACGATTAACTGCCAACTATGCTGCCACCCAGAAAAGAGTACTGATTGCAGGTGTATACTCGACTCACACAAAGCTCCCCATGTATTCTCGCCTGGAATATTACCAGAGTTTAGCACAACTGTCTAATTCCATGGGCATGAAATGCTCACTTCCAAAGCCGCCAAGACCATTGCTACAGTATACGTACTGCCAAGGATATGATACCAGCAGTTAAAGTCCAGAGGGGGTTGCTGCGATGACGATATGAGGGGTAAAAAGGTCGGACTCTCAATTAACCTTATTGACGATGGGCTGGATGGCCACTTCCTGCTCTGTGCTACGCCGTGCTCCGGACAGGGATGGACCTTTGGCACGGGTCCCTCCACTCCATACTATGTACAAAGTACTATGTACATAGTAGGTAGTAGTGGACAGTCCAAGAGAGCTCAACCCACATTTCAGCAGGACAGTGCCAAATGCCTCGGCGGTGCGAGGCGGGAGATGCGTCATGCAACAGGGATCTGCGTCTTGCTGCTTAGCAGAACAACTTTGACACCGAGACGTCTTAGCCCTTCTTCTTGCGCGACCAAGCCACAGACTGCGCCACATATTGCCCCCGAGCGTCCCGAGTTGAATCCTCTTGATGGCAAGATAGGTTGCCTCTGGTGGGAAAGACTTTTCCGCTTGACAGCCTTGCCCTGAAGTAGCAAGTTCTCCACAACAAAGAACAAACGGGGACAATGCAAGTGCTGGCGGCTACGGATCTTGGCTTGAATGGCAGTATCTCAAAAGACAGAAACAACGTGCTGGCAAATGAGCTGATTGGTATATGTACTGTTCGTGAGGCGTCTTCTACACACACACACACGCGCGCGCTAGGCAACAAGACATGTTGCAGAGGTGGAGGTTCATGGAGGTGGCTGACCGTTGGTGGACGTTCAATACGCCCCGAACGAAATATTGATATCGTGACCGTCGCCGCCGGTCAAATAGGTGGATCTCCCCGAGGACTTATGATAGATTACGCGGAACCGGACAATACTGCAAATACGCTGAGCAAGACTATCTACCAAAGCAGGTAGCAAATTAGTTGGCTCTTAATAACAGGTCGTTAGTTGCCCTGTCGCAGTTAAACATCGAGACACTTGTTTATGTGAAGAAAGTACTTGGGCAGACAACGAATTCCTCTGGCATTGTGCTTTGAAAAAGTATTGCCGTCCTATGATCCAATCGCCGAAACAAGATCAGCGATCCTGAAACAGCCAGAAGCATTTATTCGCGGTTGGACAGCAGCTTGTTGTGCGGGAAGGGATCAACATCTTTGTTTAACGGTGACATGCATTCGTTTTTATGTATGCACTATGTACCATGTGAGGTGGTAAGTAGTTCAATAGAGGGCGCCCTGTGTACAGTGTCAATTGTCCAATCTGGAACATCACTTTTTGTAAGCACAAACGCCTCTCAATCACTTGGCCAGAATTCCGAGAAGTCACCGTGTTTCAATAGAGAAATTCTGCGATGGGGTTTTTAACTGGGATGTTTCATCCAGACCACAGGATTCAGTAGTATGCCAAATGATTAGACAGTAGACGCACTGTAAAGCTCTGACTTGCATCTTGAAATCTGATCTTCCCGGCAGTTGCGACTGCGCCGTACGGTATACTGTTCACTGCGTGGGGGTGGCCTGGGTGGTGTCCACTGTCCACAACCACTGGATGAGCTTTTTTGGTGAACCCCTATCGAGCTTCCCGCTGCCCCTTCTCGATTGGCGACCCTAGCGCTTGACACCGCCTTAGCGCGTGCGGGCCAAGTCGAGAAAGGACCACCCGAAACCCTCGTGATCTTTCCTTCTGATAAACCATCCTGCCCACGCTGAAGACGAAAGCAAGCTCTCTGACATTCACCCCACTCTCGCCGTGTCCACATACAGTACATTCTTCTCAGTCAGACAGACCGCTCAGTCAGGTCGGTCGTCAGTAGACCTTGCAACTTGTTTGCTCTTCGTCAATCATCTCCCTTCTGCATTTGCAGTCCAGACACCGCTCCTCAAGCTCACACCAAGAGACAGACAAGATATCAAACAACCTCTCGACATATCAGCGTGTCCTTCGGTCCAATTCATCGTCATCTTGAAGCTAGCATGAGGATTGGCTGCTTGCAGTTCGCTCCCAACGTTGGGGATGTGGACAACAACATCAACCGAGCAGACTCCGTGCTTGCCAGGGCCAAGCAGGAGGATCTGAGCAATCTCGACGTCTTGATACTACCCGAGATGGCATTCTCAGGTGAGCACTCAATAGCGACATGCTTTGGCCATGCCAAGCATCTGCTGCTGATCCAAGTCAGCACAGCAGCACAAGCTGACCCCAGTCTTAGGGTACAACTTCACGTCCCTCAAACACATCAGCCCTTTTCTTGAATATGAGAGCAAAGGCGTGAGCTCTCTCTGGGCGCGTGTCACCGCGCTCAAGTACAATACAAACGTCATTGTTGGGTACCCCGAACAGGTCGACGTTTCACACAAGTGGCCAACCTCACCTGAATACTACAATTCCGCTATTGTTGTCAACAATGAGGGCGAGACTATTGCAAATTACAGGAAGCATTTCCTGTATATGATCGACGAGACCTGGGCGCTCGAGGGGAGAGGGTTTGGCAACGAAGTCATCCCTGGCCTAGGCCGGACCGCCATGGGTATCTGCATGGACATCAACCCCTATAAATTTGAGGCACCTTGGGATGCTTTCGAGTTCGCCTTTCATGTGTTGGAGATCAAGGCCAACCTGGTCATAGTATCAATGGCCTGGCTCACGCGAGAACTAGCCGATACTTTCACCAGGAATCCTCTGGAGCCTGACATGTGAGTATATCTTGCCGTTGGAAAAAAAGAAAATTGCTGAGTGTCGGTACAAGTGGTGCTAACACACTGGCTAAATCAAGGGAGACTCTTGCCTATTGGGTGCAACGCTTGAAACCCATCATCCGCGCCGAAACTGAAGAAGAAGTCATCGTGTACGGTCCCCACCCCTAAAAGGTCCTCGGTACAGATGCACTCTTGTGACCTAGAGTGATTGATGCCCTGTGTTGAAGTCCGAGATTCGTGCGATTTTGTCTGACTTTTAAACATCGTAGTATCTTGTGCAACCGGTGCGGTATCGAAGGTGATACTGTTTATGCAGGAACATCAACTGTTCTAGGAATAAAAGAGGGCGAGGTCAGCGTATACGGCCTCCTAGGCCGTGGCGAGGAGGATCTTTTGTTCGTCGACACCGACAATGCTCCTCTAGGTAAGCTCATACCCCAAACGCAGCAAGAACAAGATCTCGAGGTCTCGCCTACGGGCGATCCAGTTCCAGTGGTCACCGAGACTGGCGTGTTGCGAGACGCGCACGCGGAGTACAATGAAGATGAGGATGTGGAGATTTCTTCATGAATTCTACAACAAGGGTTGCACCAGTTTTATATTGCATGAGTTTGAACGATCACCACGAACTCGGCAAACAGAGTCGATTTGTCACTGCAGGCCATGGTCATCAGCGGGCTTGGGCTCGGATAAATAGTGAGTAAACATCAGGGACGAGATCGCGCGTGCCTTACTCACATCTTAGTAGGTCTCGATGCGAAGTAACGCTTCTTGTATTGGATAAAGGTTTCTCACAAAGGGGAAGCATATGCGGCAAGTGAGCATATTTGGCTAGTCTTGCTGTTATCGCAGTCGCAATCGCCCTCATGCGCGCGAATCCCAATTTGCTTACCAAATGAGTCGCTTGATTGTGGAGCACAATGCTGAACATCTCTTGCGGCAAACTTATGGTCACAGGTACGGGTCTGCTCTAGAGTGGCTGCGCATCAAGATTACACAAACGTAGTCTGGGTAAAGTTCTCGAACTCAAGCTGTTCGTTGTGGAAGCCTTGCTGGGCAGGCAAATCTTCGGCATGTCTTAGCCGACGACAGCACCCATTAACTGCAAGAGCTTAACATATACTACGTATACATAGTAGGGCGAGCCCGAAGGACAAGCAGTCGAAGCGCCAGGCATGCGACGAGGTGCATGAGTTTCGTGCGAGACACAGGACACGCCAAAGACGCTTGAGCAGCCACAAGGAAATATGACTGTCAATCTCATCTGGCTCCAGTTCCGCAACGCTTCCCGAATCGCTCGGCACGCGGCAACGCCCAATCAAGACCTTTCATACTTAATAGTACCTGCATGCCAACAGGCGCTGCATACTCTCATTTCGGCAGACAGCACGCTCTTTTCATCTGAGGACCCATTTCAAACCAGGGGTCACATCGGAAGACAGCGGGCCGCCAAGGCCGGCAACATCACAATACCACGCCTCTCGCGTATTATAAGTACGAAGTACGACACTATTTGACTGCGAACAAGGAGTATTTGCATGGTATAAAGTATATAACAGCACGAGCGATACCAGCAAATGCGGTAAAAGCCTTTTGGGGGCAGAACCTGTAGAAATTATGGGTCATTTATTGGGCTAAACCAAATTGAGGGCCATGAGGCCTGTTGAGGTTACGTTTGGCGCTTGCGGAGGTCGGCGAGGCGGCGGCGAGAGGCTGATTAGCGTCCAATCACGAGGCCCGTACCATCATTCAGATGTGAAGACGGGCAGGGCACCATGCGGGCACTGCATATCACTGCAGGTGATATTGAAGGCTTTGGATGATGTGACTGGTCAATCCAGGCAGCCCACATCGACTCGAGAGTGCAAAGTGGGGTGGTTGGTTGCTTGCTTGGGAGGTTATGACCGTTGCTTGCCGCTATTAGTTCGAAGTGCCTGCGTGCACTCGAGAGGCCTACGGCACGCACGCCCGCCACCCACACGTTGTGGCATTTGGGAAGCTGCAAAAGTCTCTATCGTCCCATAAACCTTCGGCTGTCCACCTTACTATGTATTCGGCGTCACATCAAATCACACCCTGAGCAGGTATTTCGTCCCGGTTGTTCGGATCAGGGGGTTTAGGATGTGTGCTGCGACTGTAGTTGCTGGCGCTAGAGCAGTTCTCTTTCTTCACATCACCAACTTCAAGACGCTCGCCTTGTCACAATTGGCAGTATATTGTTGTATTGTTCAAATCGCGTGGCGACCCCCGCTCTGCAGGCCTCAACTGTGAGACCCGGTCAGAGAGCATACATTTCGGTCGTACAACGGCAATCTTATATGGCAACACTTACCAATCTTCGGTCCTCGTACACATTGTCTCTCAACCCCGCACAACCTTACATCCGACTTCCATCGGTCGTTGCTTGAAACCCTGACTTGGCACACGCAAACCTTTTCATCAAGCGACTCGCCATGGCGCTCTCAGTACTGAGGCTCGTCGCGAGTATTGCTCTTACGCACTTCGCGGCTGCCATACTTGTCACGACAGGATCTACATGTGATCAGCAATGTGGCAATATTTTGACGGCCACGACACCGGCCGACATCGTGTGCGCAAACAGCGATTTCAGCGGCTCGACGGGGACTGTCATGAAGAATTGCATGAACTGCGAGTTGACGAGCACGTACTACAAGACGAACCCAAACTCAACAGACCAGCAATGGCTGCTCTACAATTCTAGATATACTCTGTCAGAGTGCCTGTGGGGCGAACCCGGCAACATCGACGTGGGCGATACTCCATGTATCACATCGTGAGTGATTCAACAGATGTTGTTGTCTTGTGCATCTCAAAGACATTGATTAGCTGACGAGAACCACAGCAAGGCTTGCGGTCCGCTCCAAAATGCCTTTCAGTACATGAACTTCAGCACCAGCACCAGCATCGGGCCCTACGACTATTGCACCGACTGGGATGTCGACAGCACACAATTTGAAGGATGCGTGGACTGTCTACGTACGGGTGGCCAGCAATACCTCGGAAACATGGCAGTAATGCTCAAGGTAGGCTGCGATCAGAAGCCTAACCCAGGCAGCACCATCGCGGTTAAAGGAAGCATCTTCTCAACCACCCTCATGAACGAAACAACGCCGACTGCGACCAGCACTTGGAAAACCGTTGGCGTCTCGGGGCCTATTTCTCTCGGTGGAATCGCTGGCATCGTGATCGGCGGGATCTGCTTCATTCTTGCCGTTGCTGGTTTCTTCGTTGTCTGCGTCGGTCGCCGTCGCCGCCGCGCATTTTTGCGCAAGCTTGAGATGCAACACAAAGACTCGGGCTGGCCACACCCCTTTGCAACTGGTATTGTGCAGCGAGGTCCCGATATGAATGAAACACCGCTATCGCAAAAGCCGCTCCGGGGCTGGGACGATTCGCCGCAGTCTGCCACGCACTCGGACCCCTACTACAACCAAAACTTCTCCCCCTACACTTCTCAGCACAACAGCCCTGTAAATGGTGCTGAGATGACCATGACCATGGCGCAACAGTGGCCGCAGGCCTTTCATGAACAGCCGATCTATGGCGGCGACTACCCGACCGCGGCACAGGAGAAGGCATTGCAGGACCAGCACGAGGCGACAGCCAGCGGCGGCAACAAACCCTCCAATCCAACCACGCAGATAGGGCTTGCTTTTGGTGGTGATGAAGCTAGCCTGCGATCCAAAGTTTCGGAACAGAGCGTGCAGACTATGCACAGTAGAGGAACAGGCGGAGCCCAGAATAATGAATTGGCCAATGTCGAATCATACGAGCTCCACGAAGTGAGCAGCAGCGCAGGAGGAAGCAGTGCTGGCGGCACCAACGTGGTCACGGGTCATGGCAACAGCTTCAAGAACAGGATTGCAAGGCAGAATGTCGCGCCCGTGCTGCGGCACCCTGGACATGGGCGATACAGCCCTGAGAGGATTTTCCCTCCACCGCCACCGGTCCATTCCATGGCAAACGGACTAAGGGATGGGATGGAAGGACAGCATGAGATTTGATCATAGCATCACTATACTTGGGTCTCGGAAAGAAGGTTAGGATGAAGGGGATGTATTTCAAGCACGGAGTTTTGGGCGTTCGAAGTGCCTTTGGCGGTGTTGACTCGGCGGACTATTTGTACTTTTTATCTTTGTTTCGCTCTTTCTTGGAGGGTCGGACCTAGACAAATGTGTCTTTATTCCTTAATGATATCCAGGGGTTTATCAGATTTCTATAATTCAACCAACTACATCTTCCTACAGAGCGTCTTTGGACCAAGAAAAAAAGAGTGAGGAATATACATGGTTGCTGCGCGAACTGACCATACTTGATGATATGTTTGGGATGAGCTGAATCATACTATTGCGCCTCTTCATTCGCTTGGAAAGAGATCCAATAATATGCTTCTACGCACGAAGCTGGAATTGGACACGATACTTGGTCTCCAATAAACATGTGGTAGGGAAGAGACGTAGCCAACGACTTTGAAGATTATATGACAGGTTTGAGAAGCTACTCGTCGCCAATTGTAAAACTGTGAACATCAGAAAATGTTACAGCGCTTCACAACAAACATGGCCTCGATAGTCTAATATACTACTATCATTCAGCAAAAATGTTCTGAATATGGTGGGGCGTTGCATTCTCCGTTTCAAGATTTCACTGAGGGAACCCAAGAGTTCACAGGAGGTTTTGTACTACGAATCCCTTTCGCCGGCAGAGCCTGAACGATTGGCCGAAATGCAGCGAGGCGAGCATGAGAACTAACCTATCTGAGATAAAACGCTAACTTAGATTGGCCCACATACCATCATTTCGCCACTTCGTGTCAGGGCCTCACAGCCGGTCAATATTGTTATTGCACTTTTAACAATCGATTCGCTGGAAGCAGATATTGGGCTGCAGGTGATGGGTGAAGCGCGAAATGGTTGCGAAACGTCGCCGCAGCTGAGCGCGCTCGAATACAAATACCGCGAAGCTGACCGGAGCTCTAGCCTCGCGACTACACGATGATAGCAAGTGCGTGCTGGGCGTTTACAGGTCGACCAATCTGGATGTATTAGCAGTTTTGCCTTGACTTCTAACTTCTTTTTGTTCATCAACATACATACACCCATCTGGAACACCAGTCCCTCTTCCCCAGGGAAAAATTGCAATTTCGAAAACCTCAAGACCATGCCAACTTGGTTTCTTCCTCCCGACTTTACCTTTGCCGCTGACGGGCCCCTCCAGCTTGGCACTGTCATTGTGCACCCGAAGAAACCTACCCGGGTCCTTACCACCTTGGGCTCACCTGATTCTGGCATAATCCTTCCAAGGACGAGCACTCTCATCGAAACCAATCATAGCCATAACAACGCGCATAGCCAGTCCAATGGTTTCAGTAGCTGGATGCAATTGTTCGCTGTCGCTTCCGCCTCCTTGAAGACCGACGTTGGTAACAACGCATCGCTCAGCTACAGCACCGTCGATCATGAAATCCGCTCTTTCGCAGAGCCGCTGACCGCAAAGACGGCTCTAGCTGTTGCGACAATACCAGTCGTACAACAGCACATGGCCACTGGTGTGTTTGGAATGCGGCCTGTCTATGTTGTGTCAGGGTTGAGGATCGCAAAGCAATCGTTCACGGTCAAGAAGGAGACGGGCAAAAGCAACACAGTCGAGCTGTCTGGATCTGGCCCGCCGATTCCTGGGCCTGTTCCCGTCGAGCTTGGAGCGAGTGTAGCACATCATCAGGAAAAGACGGTGACGGACTCGTATGAGACGGCACCCGGCATTGTGTTTGCGTACAGGGTGCATGTTATCCGATATAAGCGTGCAGGCGTGGAGACGGAGCTGTTCCAGAGCAGAGGGGGTTTTATGACCGGCTCTGTATGGGTGAACAACGAGGAGCCGCCTGTTGTGATGGACGGCTCCAAAGAAGAAATAGATGAAGATCTGGAAGAGGAGAACGATTATACAGAGACTTTGGTCGGAATTGATGACTTGTGTATTAGATTTGAGACATAACGAAGATAAGTTGATGCTTATGTGAGCTCGCCGAACAAAGCTAGAGATATCATCAAATACACCATCATCCTACCGATTGACCATCACGCATCAGCATTCAAGTTGTTTTGAGTAGAGTAATGGTGGAATTCAACTGGCCTGCTACGAACTGATGTTGCTATTTCATGTTATTACCTCTTTCTATGGTACTGCTTTACAAATTGCCCGATACATGCTTGCATAATTCGACGTTTCTGACCAGAACAGGATTGGATTGATGAAATATCGCCGATCATCCCATGACCTGGCCATTAAAAAAAGCATACGTCTCATGCCGTCAGTCGTCTTCAACTGATTCGTCACGTACTCTGCATCGCATCCGTGCAGCACATGTGGTAAAAGAGCCGCGTACGACATTACCAGTCCTACGATACCCGCCGTCACCGCCGCCGCAATGGATGTCCCGGCACTAAAGTTTCCGTGTGGAAAAGTTGTGCGTAGCTCCCCCAAGACGGCAATGGGGACTTCGTCGCCGTATGTGGCTAGCAAGCGTCTTGCCCCCTCTCCCTCCTCGGGAAAGGGGTTGGTATTGAGAAATGAGCCGTTGCTCTCCGTAGCGAACACAGAGATGACCGAGGCATCGCGGGCGGGGTACGCTTCCTTGCGATTGATGTCGTTCCCGGCGCTGGCGAGAAAGACTATGCCGTCTCTGCGGTTGTTTTTCACGTCCTGGATAGCATCGCTGATGCGCTGACTAAATCTGGGAAAGCCGAAGGACATGGATATCACGTCGACTTCCCATTCTTCGCCGGCATATTTTATGGCCTGCGAATATCATTTAGCAAAGCGCCGGCTGTGTGGGCCGCAGACAACCCACCTCTGCGATGCGCTCTTCATTTCTCTCCACGTCCTGTGTCGTCTGAGCAATTCGCGCAATGTATAGCTCACAATCTAGCACCATCTGCGTCACGAGCCACGCCATGTATGTTCCGTGCCCATATTCATCCACCTCGGTTGTCGATGGCGGTTCCACCGCAAAGTCCTTCCAGGCCTTGAAACACCGGTTTCCCTGGAACCATTTTAACGTCATGTCGCAGCCTGTGTCGAGGATAGCAATCCGGATCGGAGGTAACTTGACCTCCTTTTTCGTACGCGATAGAACAAGTCTTTGACGACGCACGAAGTCCGCGATGATCCGATTGTCGTCGAACCATCGTTCAGCATTTTCTGCCACACTCCCACTGGTGAAGAATGTCGGGGCCTGGACACGATTCCAGAGCTCCTGGATCTTGGCGTTTTCTTGGTCATCTGAACAGGTAAAATCGCGCCACACCTTCGTGTGCTTCCGTTTCTTGCGTGGTTTCAAGATCAGCTCATCTTCTCCGTCATCGTTGCCGACTTTAGCAAGCCAGAAGAGCGGCGATACGACGTTCTCATATATGGCGTCTCGGCGATCCTGTATCACGCATTTTGCATACTGTGTCCGTTTCTGGTCCTCGGCTGTCTTCTTCTCCGGCGAAAGCTTCTCATATCGTTCGGGTGGTACTTGGCTTCGCAATGCGCGTGTTCTCGGGCTTTCGATGAACTTTCTTGGTTCCAAGCAATTCGAAATCGCATTGTTGAAGGCTTCCTTGTACTTGCACATTTCCCAGTCTTCTTTGACGAATTCCTCGAGTTGACTCTTTGCGTCCGAGTGGGCATCGTTCACACTATCCCGAAGTTCCCCAAGGTTGTCATTCGAAGTCAGCGGTGGTATCTCCAGGTTCTTGCCGCATCCAATTTCAAGCAGGATGATTCCCAGCGACAGAATCCGTGGGTAACTGTGCGTCAGATCATCAATCGCCAGATGCTCATCTGGTCCAAGCGGTTGCTGACCAAAGGGAAAGCTCACAAATGCCGTCAGTCCAGAGCTATCGGTCTTATGGGGTTCCTTGAATCGGTGCATAAACCAGATATCCTCACTAGACCACCTCGTTGCTGTCAACTCACTCCCGTAAAACTCCCAGAAGCTTTGCGCGACAGCGAACGCCAAGATGATCTTGTCTTTTGGGGTGAGGTCATGCTGGCCCAGGTCGCGTGCGAGGAGTTGCGCAAGTGTTCGGGCTTGGCCACACGGTTTGAGATATGGCAGTGCTTCTGGGGCCTGGTACTTGTACAGGCGGCAGCTATTGTCCAGTTCGAGGCGAAACTTGCAGCTCCCCTTCTGCTTGCGTCGGCGCTCCAGAATATGGCAGACTTCACCGGGTTCTGTGATGGTGCATTTGCAATCTAAGTCGCCTAAATCATCCCCAGCTGCGCTAGACAACGTCTTGGACATTGTGCCGGGTCTTCAAGGAGGTTCAAGGAGGTCGAATCAGCTGCAAGTCATGTACTAAGTACGTCTCAATATGCTGCGGAAGAACCCACAGTGCAACGCGCAAGGAAAAGTCTTGCCAGAACTCAAAATCTTTGAAAGCTATTAGGAAATCGAATTTAACAAGCTGCTTCGCATTTCGACCATTGGTGCCGAGACATAATCCAGTGAAATGATAAGAATTCGTGCGTGCCGGTGCTCCTGTCTGGTGCACTGAGGCTACACACATCGCATGCTCCTTCAGTGCGGCAATCAAGTTTTCGCGAATGTCATCCGGGTAGACATATTGCGCTTGTGGCTTGAGACATCTGCTATTCAAGCTGATCTGGCCTACGCCGTCGACATTTCGATTGTGGGGATCTAGCAGGTCGAGCAGCTCTCGGAAGCGGTTCTCATAGAATGCCAGATAGATCTTGTTCGCGGCTAGGAAATTGTTGATACCAGCATGCCGAGTCGATCGTTGCGACGAAAGCAGTCCTAGCAGTCTCGCATAGATGCCCCTCGGAGAGAGTATCCTATGGCCAAACACCGCATAGTCTTCTGCTTCGGCCGCGGCCGACTTCTTTGGCCACTGAGATTGAAAGGTCAGTGATTCCAGCGACATACGGTCAAGCAGGCGGGGACCGGAAGCAGCTCACCTTGCAAATTTTCAACAGATCTTGTAGAGCCCGGAGCGAGAGCTTCTCGGTCCCGGCAGGGAGCTGGAATGGCTGCGACTCGTGCAAGTTTGTCGCAATGAGGTGCAGCGCAGTGCCAATCCGTGAGCCTGCGGCCGATGGCAGCGGCCTTTTGTTGCTGGCACAGTAGATGAGCTCTCGGAAGGCCTGCGGTGTGACTTCGGCGAGCAGTTCCGAGCTCAAGAATTCTGGCGTTCCGTTGGTTGATGCCATATTGTGTTGCCTCGTCACGTGTCTTTCGAGACTCTTGTTCTGACGGGCCGCGCTGTGAAAGAAAAAGAAGGTGTCTGCGACACTCACGACCGAGGCTACATAGTCTGTCTGGATGTCTGGATGTCTGGAGGGGGTTCTGGGTTGCATTTTTTGGGTTGCATTTCAGGCGTCCAATCATGCACATGTATCCATAATACTTCAAGCTCCAGCCAAAAGCCACGCGCTTCCCCTCAGCTGCCCTGTCAGTAGATCGAGAGAAGTCAGCACGAGCGACTTTACCATCTCGAACATCTACACAAGTCTCAAGTCACAACGCAACACAACACGTCACCATGGAGTCGACGCGGCAGGACAACGCCGAGCAAGTTCATGAGGAGGCACGCAATGCAACTCGCACGTGCTTCGATCGCTTTCAGTCCTGCATTGCCGTGCTGACCGGCGAGCATCAGGCCTACCTGGAAGCCCGTTTTGCAGACCTCAAGCTCTGGGCTGATAGCGTGGGAGCCCTGGCCCCTGGAAAGGCATCTCTGGACTGGCGGCTCAGTGGACGTCCAAACGATGTCTTGCTCGTCACCAGCCTGCTTGATATGCTTGAGCGCTTTCTCGAGGGCTATAAGGAAGTGGCGGCTCAGGATCCCAGCGAAGACGAGGTCCACGAAGCCAAGCAGGGCATCGATGACATGACGGACAACCTAGCATGGATTGGCAGTGCCATTCGGAGAGCCGGTACGAAATCACGGTTGCAAAAAGCTGATGATTGCTTTGAGCGCGACAGGGCCGGGAAAGACAAGATGCACTTCGATCAGTTGCAAGCACATCTCACCTGCATTGTAAAGTCAAGACCGACTGAAAACGCTCGGTCAGAGGACTATTTGAGGAGTTTTCACGATGTAGAGCTTGAAGGAATACAGCGTCGGCTGGTGGAGGCCAATCTACGGCGTTGGCACCGATTTCGTTATGCCCAATGCCACTCCGACATTCTCAAGGCTACGCGAGCTGTCCAAAGCATGCCTAAACACTTTATTGCGGAAGGTCCTGCACGTGAATATACGGTAGAATCGAATACCAACCCTCTTCGAATAAACAAAGCCGTTGCAAAGCAAAGAAATGAAGCCAACGACCACAGCGAGACACGTACCACCGCTGACTTATCGGCCTCGGGTTTTGGGAGTGAATACAAAGGACTCCAAGGCCGATATACCCGACCAGCGCGATCTACAATGTCGCGGATTAGCACTATAACCGGAACTGCTCGGTTCCCAAAAGCCAGGAGACCACAGTCACAACAGAAAACACTGCTTTGTCCTTGCTGCTGCCAGGCCCTGCCACTCGAGGAAGCTGAAGATCCAGATTTGTGGGCGTAAGTACCCCAAAGCTTTGAGTTTGCTTCGTCTTACTTAGTCTTATAGGAAACATATGAAGCATGATATCGCCCCATATTCCTGCATTGTCAACAGCTGTCCTACACCGTATCGGTTGTACGTCACACGAAACGAATGGAAAGAGCATGTTCTGCGCGACCATCCGCCAAAGTGGCGATGCTGCTGTTGTAAAGGATCGCGCCCCGTCTTCCAGTCTCTGCCGTCGTTCATGGCCCACCTTGATGAACAGCATAGCGACCAGGTCTCTGATGGAAATTTCAACCGCATAATGGCCAAGTCCGCGTTCCGAGCCTTTGGAATAACCGACTGTCCGCTGTGTGACGACCACGGGCCCACCGATTCACCGGAGCTCATCGAACATGTTCTCGGGCATATCTACGACTTTTCCATGTATGCTCTCCCCTGGCCAGCGACACCTCGGATCGAAATCAACAAACAGATTCGCACCTTCAACGACATCGCTCCAGAACCCAACCCAGATACCGGCGAGGAGGCTGTTGAGATGCGAATGTTGAGCCACACTAGGATTCTAGAATGGGTCAGAGAGCCTCATCCAGATGAAGAAGGGTTCACTTCGGAAAAAAAGGCGGTAATTCGTGATCTTGATTGGGACGACTACCAAGCCGTGGAAGGCGAAGACAGCTTGGTCTCTATCGGAGTCGATTACTTCGACCGCGCCGGGATTGATTATTTCGACGACAATGCAAGCAGTCGCAGGGGTTCTTCTCAACTGAGCCTTTCTGCTGATACGCGACGGCCATCTACATCTTCTGGCAGCGAATATTCAGGTCATAACCAGGTTGAATCAAATGCCTCTCAGATCAACTTGATAGAAAATGAAGCGCAACAAGATGAGGAAGAGGATAGAGGGAACTTCAGCCTTGATCAGCAAGGCAATATCAGCTTCAGATTATCTCACGTCAACTTGACAGGACAAGAAACGCAACAAGATGATTCCAGCACAGGCGCATGCCTCGTCCACGGCTGTCATCGTCTCTGCGTACGGCTCCCTGACGGCCGTCAGGCCAATCACTGTGACCAACACTTGCCCTGCGCCCGAGCAAGTCAGGGCTGCCGTCGACCCGCCCTGCCTGGCTCCAAACTTTGCCCTGATCACAAGTGCTATTTACAGCGATGTCCTCGAGAAAAGGCGCTCGGGTCGGACTTCTGTCAGCCTCACGAGTGCGCCTACCAGGCCTGCCACCAGAGCGTAGCGGATAGCAGTGACGAAAGAATTCGTTTCTGCGTGGTGCATAAATGCGCTGCTCATAGCTGCTTAGAGGCCTCACGCATAACAGGAATATACTGCAGCAATCACAGCTGCAATTACGGCAGGTGCAAGGCGCAACGCAAAGGCAATACTGGCTACTGCGACCAGCATCCACAGCCACAGCCACCACTGCCAGAAGGTACAGAGTTTCGGTGTGTAAATTGTAGTTCTGAACCTCTCTACGAGGGGAGGAAAAAGATCGCCACAATGTGGAGGTGCTGCCGGTGCGGTGGAGGACTGTGGAATTCAGCGACAACGCCCGCTTGTCTGGAGTGCGCCCACTCATTTCAGAGCAGGGAAGAAATTATCAGATATACGTATGCAAAATAGATAAAATCAATCAAAATTAGTGGGCAAAGTATATGGCTTGATTGTGTGTATATAGCTTGTGATGTAAAAGGTATAAGTAAGGACCTTAGGACTAGAAAAGTACGGACCTATTTAATACCTAAAAATAATCCCTATCTTTCTAATGCCTAGGAATAGTTAGGTTACTTTGCCTTGTTATCCGACAGAAATTCACGCCATTACGCCAAAAAAAAAAAAAAAAAAAAAAAAAAAAAAAAAAAAAAAAGGAATAAAGAAAACATAAAGTGGAAAGGACAGAGCGGGTGGGAAGAAGTATATAATAAGATATGCAAAAACGGTACCAACGCTACGGAAAGCCTCGATGGTCTAGTGGTATGATTCCTGCTTTGGGTTCTGCAACACACTGCAGGAGGTCTCCGGTTCAATCCCGGATCGAGGCCTGAGAACATCTTTTTTCAATTTACATGGATGCTGTCACTGTTGTTTCAAGCTTCAGGAAACTTTTTTTTCCTCCATGTGAGGTCGACTTCTTCAGCGCCTATATCCATGGCCCTGGATGTCATGAAATGTTTCCTCTTAGTACAGTGATTGGTTGTGGGCATTTTGGGTGTATTTTCTCGTGCGTCAGTCAGCCTTTTGCATTGATGCAAAGTGTCAGCCAGCCCGCGCCTGCCGCACGGGACTGTAAAAGGACTAGTGCGGAATCGACTTGCAAGTGCTCCACATCAAAAAATTTAGGAAGCTTCATTAATCTTGCCTGCGTACAATCCAACCACTCGCTGTGCATACCAAACATCAAATCACTACATCACTACCAGCCAAAATGGCCGACGAGAAGGGAATCATCGTGCCACAGTCCACCACGCCAGCTGCCGACACCAGCGATTGGCCGCTGCTGCTCAAGAACTATGAAAAGCGTGCGTGCTCTTCCAGATCTCCTCGAAAGCGCTGCGCCAGACGCCATCGCCAGCCTTACTGACAAGTTGCCATTGCAGTTATCGTGAGGACCGGTCACTTTACGCCTATCCCCCATGGCTGCAAGCCTCACATGCGTGACATCAAGAGCTACGTCTCTTCCGGTGTCATCAACCTCGACAAGCCCTCGAACCCCTCGTCCCACGAAGTCGTCGCCTGGGTGAAGCGTATGCTTCGTGTGGAAAAGACTGGCCACAGCGGTACACTCGACCCCAAAGTTACTGGATGTTTGATTGTCTGCATCGACCGCGCCACACGTCTTGTCAAGTCCCAGCAAGGTGCCGGAAAGGAGTATGTCGCGGTTGTGCGATTCCACGACAAGGTTCCCGGCGGTGAGGCAGAGTTTGCCCGTGTGCTCGAGCAGCTCACTGGCTCCCTCTTCCAGCGCCCGCCTCTGATTTCTGCCGTCAAGCGTCAGCTACGTATCCGGACCATCTACGAGTCCAAGCTCATCGAGTTCGACAATGACCGCCACCTCGGTGTCTTCTGGGTTAGCTGCGAGGCTGGTACCTACATCCGTACCCTCTGTGTCCACCTGGGACTTTTGCTTGGCGTCGGCGCCCACATGCAAGAGCTGCGTCGTGTGCGCTCTGGTGCCATGGACGAGACCAAGGATCTAGTCACGCTGCATGATGTTCTTGATGCTCAGTGGCAATACGGTAAGTTCCTCTTGTTTTTCTCCGCGTCTTGCGCAGCGGGTCCGAGCGGCGCGTGCAAGTTTGATGCGCATTGACTAATATTTTTTCTCTCGCAGACAACAACCGTGACGAGACGTACTTGCGACAGGTGATCCAGCCCCTTGAGACTCTTCTCGTTGGCTACAAGCGACTCGTCGTCAAGGACAGTGCAGTGAACGCCATAACCTATGGTGCGAAGTTGATGTTGCCTGGTCTGCTGCGTTACGAGTCCAACATTGAACAGCATGAGGAGTGTGTCCTCATCACAACCAAGGGCGAGGCCATTGCTATTGGTATTGCAATGATGTCTGCTGTCGAGATGACCACCTGCGACCACGGCGTTGTTGCCAAGGTCAAGCGGTGTATCATGGAGCGTGACCTGTACCCCAGAAGATGGGGTCTCGGCCCTACGGCCGCAGAGAAAAAGAAGCTGAAGGCCGATGGCAAGCTTGACAAGTACGGAAGACCCAACGAGGCTACGCCCGCCAAGTGGACGGAGTCGTACACAGACTACAGCGCCGCCGATGCACAGGCCGCCTCCGCCAAGCCCGCCGAGGCTGCCTCCTCAGACCTCCCCAAGGCCGTCGCGCCAGCTGCCGTGACCCCTACTGCTGCTGCCGAGGCCGAGACGTCCAAGGACGGCGAGAAGAAGCGCAAGAAGCACGATGGCGAGACGCCAGAAGAAAAGGCCGAGCGCAAGCGGAGAAAGGCCGAGAAGAAGGCCAAGAAGGCCTCCAAGGACGCAGAGGAAAGCGATTAAATAGTTTTACTGGCTTGCTCGGTTGGCGTTTGGGGGAGAAGGGACTTGACCACAAAATAAAAACTTTTCAGGCGTTCAGGAACGGGAGGATCCAGTTAGTTTGCTTGCCTACATGGGAGGGGATGACGCTCTATCCATGTATTTTAAGCTGGTCGTCACCCGCCAGAAAGATTACCACCTGTAAAAAGGAGGGCTACTCCAGAGGTACACATGGGACGCCGTGTCTTGAGGCAATGAGTACAATAAAAAATGATCCAATATTTGCATGTTATGCTTTCTCTCTTCGTTGGCTCATTCATAGCACAAGGCAATCGGTATGATTCGTTGTGATGTGTTTCTCTCGTGTGTGTTAGAGGTCAAGGCCTGGATCTACTTTTCTGGCATATTCAACCTAGGCTCTCTCAGTACTGAATTGCTGCCGCGATGCTGTGGATTGTGGTGGTATTGCTGCTGTGCCATCTCGAGACTTTGTTCGAACGAGCACTTTAGGCCAAAGTTGAGAAATGTTACTGTGTGATCATGCTGATTCTTTCCAAAGAACAATCAGTATTACTGGGTGCCACTAAAATACCCAGAGATCAGCCTGATAATTTTCGATGCCTGCGGTGTTTGCCCCAGGAAACACTGATGCCCAAAGCAAGAGGTTAATTACTGACTTAATGAAACATCCTCATTCATATCACACCTTCATCAAAACTGCTCACGCCGGAACGGATTCACAGCCCGACAGGGACACTCTCTTCCTCCATCACTCAACACGGCAGCAAGAAGATTCGGACGACCCTGGCCAACTGCTGGTAATCTACACGAGTCGAGAATCCGAAAAACTCCTTCCTATCAAGCTCTCCTTCCTTTTGATTTCATACTTTGCAAAGCAAGAAGAGCCTTTGCTGAACCGTTCACGATCGATAAATAACACAGAAAGGGCGGGCGAGCGGTTGTGAGCCAGGTTTTGGAGTCCACATGGACTTTTCTGAACCATACTCAGGGAAGCAAAGCGATGAAAGTTACTGTAGGTGTTCCTGTGTAGAACTAGAAACCGACTTGGCACCTTTTGGGGTTTCTGGAACTGAATTCTTGGCTTTCCTTTATTTTCTGTAAAAGTATTCGAGACTGAAGTAAAAGTACAGTGAGACATCCCCCCCCTCCCCCGGTGCGGCGAAAAGCTAAGGAGACAGAAAGTCAGAAAGAAAAGGAAAAAAAGAAGAAAAAAAACAGCAATGAGATGGCAAGTATCGTGTGATGCACGCTATAATGAAGGCGACCGATCATCACCCACGCCAAGGCAACGAACAATGGTCAGTTGAGTAGATTGCTCAAGCATTTGTTGGCTCGATATTCTTCCGCCGGACTCCCTCATTACTCGGCGGTCTTGTACATATCAATGAGCCAGGACCTGTTGAAGTCACCGAGGAGGGGATCACGGATAAGCATCGAGAACAGGTCACTTTTTCCTCACCGACTTTCGGAAGATAAACCTTGGGACCTTTTTTTTTTTGCTCATTCCATCTGTTGTTAAGGGGTATGTCGACTGTGACGTACGTCGGGACCTTTTTTTGAAGGGGAGGGAGAAAGATATGTTCATGGGGTGTTTCAGAAAATATACGGACTTTTGTCCGATCCCATCTAGGACGAAGCCAAAAAAATCAAAAATCAGATCTCAAATGTGTGCCTGTTCCTTGAGAGGTATCTAATGTGTCTGTATGTCTGCGTCTGTATTCCCTTTCCACGTGTATGCTAGGTAAAGTTTATGCATGCGTCACAGGTTCCACAGCATGCTTTCTGTGTTCAAACGAATTGCATGAATATAATAGCAAGGTACTCGAACCTCATCGTCATTGAAAAAGGGCCAGAAACACTATTTGCAAAGAGGATGGCCTCGCGAACATGACTGACAACCTGCGTGGTAAAGGAGAGAGGGCAGGGGGGGAAGAAAGGAGAGGATGTTGAAGCTTGGCCTTCACACGCAGACGATGAGCTCAATTGCAAGACTGAATACCCCCTCGTTTTCGCATTCAGGAGACCAAGAATAATATCTCCAAGTGGTGAATGGAAATACTGCGGAATGGGGAAATAAGGGTGGACGGCAGCCAAGGTCGGCCTGCGCTAACTACAAGTTTGTCACCCCAAGTTCGCAAAACGTCGGACTTTGTTCGTGACGGGTGGGCTGAAACAAAATCTGATAGAACCCTTTGGCCAGAATTCGAGCACATGTCGACGACACGAAGCGTCCTACTTGACGCCGCGAATGATTGTAGATCACGCACGTACTTGAAGGGAGGGTATACACTGAAATTGGAAAATCCACAGAGAACCAAAAATCAATGGAGAAAAGGAAATGCAAGGTCGATTGGCAGCTCTGCCAGCACACACAGTTTTACAACAAGGAAACGAGCCGCATTTGCGGCTCCGTAGGTTGCTGTTTAGTGCCAAGAAGCTCTCGTTTAGTCTGTTTGACAAGAGGTCTGACGTTTGGCCCGACATGTTAGCCCGACATTATGATTTGATTCTCCTCAGACAGTGATTACTCTTTCTCCTTTTCTTTTCTTCTTTCTTTTCTTTTACTAACCCGATCTTGACCCCCTTTCCCCCCAGGGTAAAGAAAAAGGGAAGAAGAAAACATCTGCATCCAGTCCGAAAATTCTCTCCTCGAACACAGGAGTCCGGTAGTTCAAGCGGGTCGATTCCGGTCCTCGCTATGGATCCCTCCCCCCTCCCCCACCCAAAAAGCAGCAGAGCACAAACTTGAAACGAATGACGGGGTGTGGGCCAAGTATAGAGGCTGTGTACCTGATTCTTGGCTCTCCGAGTTTGCAAAGACAAGGACGTCCGAGATCACACATGCTGTTTGATATCCTGGGCTGTCTTCACGACCGAAGCCCGCCATCGCTTGAGCGGCCTCGCGTCAACAAGCCCACAAAGATCGACAGTCGATTTAGGATCGGGATCTGGCTGGATCTTGCATACCGGGCTGGCACGTCAGTCCAGATACGATCCGCTCCCCAGCTGCTTCCCGTTCCCGCATGTATATTGGCTGAACCTCGGCCGGTCCGTCCTACACTGGCAGTGGCCGGTCTGCCGGTGAAGTCGTCTTTGTCGGGCAAGAACCGAATGAAGAAGTGGTTCTTTGCAGAATGGAACCCATTTTCTCACCCTTTTAATATCAGTCACTGTGCAGCATATACCTGTTGGCGGTGCCGTGCGGCGGTGCTAAATAAAGAATAAAAAAAGAAAAGGCCAATGTCTCAGGGCATGGTGACCTTTCATTAACGGCGTACTGCCGCAGAGCCGCTATCAACAGCTCCAGGACTGCAGTACTTACATAGTACGTAGCAAGGTAGGAGTGGCTAACGGGAGATGAGGTGTTGCTATGCGACCTGTCCGTATTCAAGGCCCAATGGTAGCGCAATGTGCGGTGCTGAAGGCGCCGCAAGGCTCGAGCGTCAACTTTGGTACCTAGTGAGAAACGAGACGGAGAACGGGGAAGACATAAGATAAGTAGGGAAGTGGTTAGCGTCCTGAAGCATGACATGGAATCCATCTCTTGCCCCTTCTCACACTCTCCACCCTGCAGTCACCACAAACAGGGTTTGGGACAGGACGAACAACAGGTCTGAATTTCCACAACGCGCGCCGCGTACTTGACCCTACCGTATGCAGGCCAATGCGTATCTCTGGCATGCTGCCCGCAACAAAAGAAGACGAAAATACGGCTCCTGGTGTCTTGGCCTGAGGAAGAAGAACGGGGCCCATGAAGAACCGTCCCTACAAAGCCCAAACCCCCCGATGTCATGTCGCTGTCGTATTGGCGTCTTGAAGCATTTCCCACGTGGAGCCATGCTCGTCCTGCCATCAAGTGGAGGGGCTGAGCTCTCTGTCTCGATGGAGGCTCCTGGCGCAGACTTGTGTGTGCCCGCAAGAACCATGTCTCGTCTTATATGATAGTATCCTTGGAGACCAAGTGCGTCAGGAGACGGGCCTCCTGAAGAGCAGACGTCTCGTGGTTGATATACTAGCCAGACTGCGCACCCACTTGGGGAAAATCGAAGCGAGAGGATTCCTCCAAAAACTTGTCCAGATCAGACTTCTCTTCATGCATCTCACTTGGTGAAACTATTGCCTTTCCTTTCCCTCTCGCCAAAGTCTTCTTTCTACTTTATCATCGTTTCCATCCTTTTTATGACTTCATAATCGTGAGACACATCTCCATGCGGGGCTTTTCGCTGTTTCGCCTTTCGAAGATAACGTCTCGCTCGCTCGCTCTCTCTCTCTTTCTCTCTGGCTTTGTAGAGAACTTTATCTTTTCTCTTCTCATCTCACTCAGCAGCAACAATAAATAACATTATCATTAGCGCCACCAGGAACGCAAATTAGGAATCATGAAATCTCTCTCCAGATACTTGGTTCGAAACAGTCTGGCCAGCCTGTTACTGCTCGGGAGCGGACATGCTGCCCCCTCGTTCAGTTGGAGCGTCAGCTGGGGCTCGTCGAGTGGGACCACAAGCTGGGGCTCAAAACAAAGTGGAGGATGGGATAATGTTCGTGGGCTGTTCGTCTGGATGGACGATCTCGACAGTGCAAAGGAGCCGGCACTCGATCGAGATTTCCCGGACCCTTCCATCCTCGAAGGACCCGATCAGTGGTACGCATTTGCAACGGCAAGCGGGGACAAGCGTGTACAATATGCGACCGCTCCTGATCCTACTGGACCATGGACATATGTGGACAAAGACCTCCTCCCGAGCCCCGGATCGTGGACAGATGGCGTTGATATTTGGGCACCAGACGTAAGAATGGTCGACGACGGAACCTATGTCATGTACTATACCGGAGCCTTGCAGAACGACACTTCGATCCATTGCCTCGGTGTGGCTACATCGCCGAATATTGATGGACCATACACCACAAGTGACCAATACTGGCACTGTGACGAAGCTGCCGGCGGCTCCATAGACTCTTCTGGCTTTGTCGACACCGACGGCACCCGGTACGTGGCGTACAAAATCGATGGAAACAGCCGAGGCAATGGGGGTTCTTGCGACAACACGGTTGCGCCCATCAAGAGCACGCCGCTCATGCTGCAACAAGTCGAGGCCGATGGCATGACAAAGGTTGGCGATCCGGTGCAAATTCTTGACCGGATCGACAGTGACGGTCCCCTGGTTGAAGCACCCAACATTATCCTGTCCGAGGAAGGCAAATACATCCTCTTCTATAGCAGCCATTGCTTCACTTCCACCAACTATAACGTCTTGTACGCAACAGCCGACGCCGTTGCCGGGCCGTACACGCGGGCGACTCAGCCCTTTTTGCAGACGGGCATGTTCAACTTGACCTCACCAGGAGGTGGCACGAGCACCACGACTCAGTCCGGAACAACCATGCTGTTCCATGGCAACTGTCCAACGACTGTGGGCGGCTCAAACCGCTGCATGTTTGTGTCCAGTTTTACCGAGGTTGGGTCGACTGTGCTGGCTAACCGCCGGTGATATGGTTTTCTATTCGGGTGGTTGCTCTGTTCTCAGCTGGGCCTCTGGAAACACGGCGTTAGGGTGGGTATTCTGGGACGATTTTCATATGTTCTTAAAAGTGGCGGTGAGGCGTTCATGGAGTAAAAGAGCCTGATGTATTCCCAAGCGGCTTCCTCACCATGACACTGCCTGTGCGGTGATTGGGGTGACAAAGCCAAGGCTGTGGTTATGAGTTCTGGGTCTGGTTGACAGAATCTAATAATTTCTCTCGTCCGAGTGACATCAACCCGTCACGAACGTGGTGTATAATACTACCAGGCCAACACATACCGAGCTAATAACACCGAACTTTCGATTCTGGGAGCGTGAGTGCTACAACGTCACTTACTCACCCTAAACGGGCCTGGCTTTGGCGAAGGACAAACGGGAACCAAACAGGAGAGGCTCTGCTCTGATCATCGCAAACATGCCGAAGCGCTTGACGTCGCTAAGAAGGACAAGAAAAACTTGCAGGCCGTGCGGCAGGTGGTTATGCAGGTACACACATACAAAGATCTCCGCCCACCGCTGAGCGACTCGCTTGCCCCGGTGGATCTGATTGTGGTGTGCTGACCGCGATCACAGATCCGGTGGGTCTTCTTGCGCTGCTGGATCCTAGATCGCCAGTGTGCCTGCTCTGCCTGTCTAGGAAAATATCCACCGGTAGACATATGCAATAGTCTCGTTCTCGGCGTTTAATCAGAGGCGATAAGCAAGCGCCACCCGCCAAAGCATGGCCATACTGTGTATTGATGCCTGGAACTACCAACGACATCTTGTGCGTCGTCTAGACGGAAGCGAGTGGGCCAAGAAGAGATGGGATGGTGACGCAGCGTCTCAAACCTTGTTGCAGCTGTACATGTGGAAAGGGGAATGTGACAGTGTCCGCTACTATGGAGATCTCCAACGGACACTGCACAAGTTGCAGTCAGTGGACATAAACTTGGCATGGCAGTTCATCAGTCGCGTGAACGCCTGTGCCATGTCAGATCCGCAATGGCACCTTGCAATGCAACTCGACGACCGCCGCCGTGATGCTGGTGCAGGATAGGGCGCCATTGTCTAACCGCTGGCGCGAAGACAGGCCAATCAGGTTGCCCATCAACGATGCGCAGTCGGCGGATCCTGCAAGCATCTGCAGAGAATCTCAAGTCTCGTTACTGACTTGGCCTATTGCAGCATAATGTCCGACCAGTCGGTTCGCAAATCCGGGTCTATCAGCGCCCGTTTGAAGGTTCTAGTGCTGCGACTGGCCTTCGTTGAAGATGGCAGTCTCAATGGGGGCGGCTCGAAGCCCGTGTGATAGTGATGGCTGCCGACATAAGCGACGGCCTTGCGAGAAAAAAGAGACTCGCCTTGTTAGATGGGTTAGTTGTGTAATTGAATATTACCTCTTCAGGCTCCTCCTTGATGACTCTTTGTCTCTGATGAATTTCATTTTCGTTCTCCAAAGCTGCCGAGTGCGTGGTAGAAGATTTCTTGGTTTTCGTTTCCTGTCTTTTGTTGTCTCATTCTGATCTTTGTAATTGTTTAATCGCGACCATCTCGAGGGCCCTCCTGGTAGAGGACCTCAGTTGAAGATTCATTTCTCACAATCACTAGCCCTTTCTTTCTTTGACCTACGATCCTGTCGGCGATTGCTGTGCCACAGAAACCTCCACTCATTTCGGCTTGGTCCGCAGTTCTACATCTCTCTTTTCGGCCCGTTTTGCAACCTTTTCATTTTCCTTTTTTGTTTTGTGGCGAACAGGACCATTTGATATGGCCGTCTGCTCCCTCGGTTTTCTCTTTTTGCTGTCACTAGCACGCCACACTGTGGGAATCCGTGTGGCCCCTAGCTCCCCTTGCACCTCACAATGCCAGGATACTTCCAAGACTGTATCGGAAGAGATTGTCTGCAATGATACAGACTTCACGAACACCAGTACTGGTATAGCATGGAAGAGCTGCATGAGTTGCTTGCAAAATAGCACCTATTCGCAGGATGGTGAGAGTGACCAGGTTTGGTTCCTATGTAAGCGATGACAGCCTTTTCAGACGTGATCTTGCATCTTGTAAACTGACCTGTGAAACAGACAACCTGCGCTTCAGCCTCGACACTTGCATCTTCGCGTACCCTAATGAGACTGATGGAGGATCGAGTCCCTGCCAAACCTCCACTGCGTGCGGCCCACTGCAAAGTGCATTGGAATATGGGAACCTGAGCACCAATGACATAACAACCAATGGATCCAGCTACTGCAATGTCAGTAATGGTGCAGTGACTGGACAATATTATGAATCGTGCTTGGGTTGCCTCAGCGATATCGGTAGCACAAATTACGTCGCGAACGGTTCGTTCCCCGGGATCCTCTGAGTGCCGAAAGCAAGATACTGACAATGCTTATAGCTCTCGTCGCCTTGGAAGCAAATTGTCTGCAACATCCGAACTCGACAGAAGTCCTCGGACTGAGTGGTTCCGTATTCTCTGGCGAGGTGATCGGACTTGTGAATAGCTCGGCACAAGTTGCCTCAAAAACGTCAACGACAGCAACCTCACCACTTAGCATGACCGCTATTGTAGGCATTGCCATTGGTGGAGGCGTACTGCTGCTGGCTGTGATCGCTGTTAGCATCTTACGTTGCCGAAAGAGCAAGAACCGGTCGACGAATGGACGAGTTCCTCGCTGGGCCAGGAATAAGCGGCGCTCGTCTTTTTCCTTCAAATGTCGCAATATCTTGGCTTCTCCAATCTCACCCAAATTCTTCACCGATGCCCAGTCTGCAGCGGAGACTTCCCAACAACAAAATCAACAGCCGCCATATGACTCCCTCAACGCGCTAATGTCGCAGAGTCACCGCAGTTGGCCGGCAGCAGAGGGACAGTACTTGGTTGAAACGAACTCGAGCGTACAGCGAAACCCCCATGGGACTGCTCCAGAGACATGGAGTGCCCAGGACCCAATATTGAACGAGGCAAACAGTGCCGGAACTCAGGCCTTCCAGGTGCATGATCAATGGAACAATTACAACCGCGGAGAGAAGCGGAGTCCGTCCAAGAAGAGACAGATGACGATCAATACCAGCGAGGCGAAGCTGGCGCCCCCTCCACCGGCCCACCCCTCGCCAAAGGAGAATCACTTCAACCTAGGGCCATCGTCGGTTCCGCCGACAACTCGATTCTATGCCCCCGTAGAGCACATGGCGCGACCTTCACAAGACTCATTCCGCGGTGTCAAGCCGAATACTACCACCATGAGCAGTCAGGGCAGCGGTTATCCCAGCAGGAGGAGCCCGGTCTCTGCGTCTCCAGTGGCCAACAATCAGCAGCAGCGAACGTGGCCGAGTCCAAGAGGCGATCAAGAGCCATGGTTCCCTCCACCGCCCTCGTCGTCTGATGCACCATCCTCACCACCACGATTTGGGCGTAGAGTGAGCCCCGGAACGATGAAAAAGGGCAAGACCAAGAGTGGCAGTCCGGTGATGAGCAATAACATTCAGACGTCGTTTCCAGGGCCGCCCCGAAGATGATGGCTGAGAGTAAGCAGGTTGGCCCTTGTATTTTAGTATGAATAGTGTACGATTTAAATTCTGCATGCCGAACCTGTGCATGACTACGCGATGTCTTGTTTTGTTCCGTAAGATGTTTGCTCAGCCTCAGATTCGAGAGGAATTTGAGCCTTGGCCTGTTGAAGTGAGCTGGAGGAAGCTGCTATGACGAGAACACCACTGGGAAAATACTATGTACGCACAACCCCCCTGCTCCAAGATCGGCGCACGGGGTCCCGCAACCCCAACCCTGTCGTACAGCACCCGCCTATCAGCGTTGTGCTATCGAGAAATTCCACGCTGCGATTTCCGGCACGCCAAGAACGTCACTGGTCAATTCAAAGTACCGAAATTTCAAGGCGGTATCACACCTTGTTTGTCCCAATAAAGAAAGTGCCATCAAGCCCCAACAGCGTCCATTTCAAGAACCCAAATTCGCTACAGACCCGATTTCTACAATGAGCTCCGCATCTGCACCCCGTTGGACGGCTCTTGCCCGTGACACAAACGAGACAAGCATCCAGCTTGCCTTGAATCTTGACGGTGGCTCGTTCCCACCCGAGACGGACGAGAGATTGTTGGCAAATGACGCCGAGGGACACGCATCACAGTCTAGCAAGTCGCAAACGATAAGTGTGCACACAGGAATTGGCTTCCTGGACCACATGCTGCACGCTCTCGCCAAGCACGCTGGTTGGAGTTTGGCGATAGCATGCAAAGGCGACCTGCACAGTAAGTCACGCCTGTCTATGGTTTACAGACTGAAGGGAGCATGATCGCTGATGGGAGGCCTAGTTGACGACCACCACACTGCCGAGGATGTCTGCATAGCCCTAGGCAGCGCTTTTGCCAAGTCCCTCAACTCCATGGCTGGCCTGGCCCGGTTTGGTTATGCCTATGCTCCACTGGACGAGGCCCTCAGCCGCGCAGTTGTCGACCTGTCCAACAGACCGTACAGCGTCGTTGACCTCGGTTTGAAGCGGGAGAAGATTGGTGACCTCAGCTGCGAGATGATTCCTCACTGCTTGCAGAGCTTTGCCCAGGGAGCACGTGTGACACTCCACGTCGACTGCCTTCGCGGCGATAATGACCACCACCGTGCTGAGTCCGCTTTTAAGGCTCTCGCTGTTGCGATACGCATGGCTACCAGCAAGGTCCCTGGCAAGGAGGGCGAGGTGCCAAGTACTAAGGGCACATTGAGTGCGCTGGGTTAAATAATACGTCGCGTTGGTGCTGGGAGTCTAAGATATCCATGATACACAAAATTACAACAAAAACTTCAAACCAAAGGAGGTCAGCCGTGTCCCTAAGACAACCACGATAATGCAAGAAGCAAGTCTCTTTGGTGCCAGCCCATCTGCGGGTATGATTGGGAACCTGTACAAGCATCATGCATATTCCAGACGGACTGGGACATACCCGAGGTTACCGGCGAGATCTATGATCATCAGCAGCAAGAAGTCTTGCCGTAAGAAGGCCAGCTGGTGCGCGACGCCATGATTTACCCTAGCTGACCAACCGCCTCGATTTTACATATTTCGACATAGTCCGGAGGCACGCAATTGCAACCTACCACTAGTCCTTACTTATGAACTACGTGTGTAGTTTCCAGCCTAGTGTGTTGCATCTGTTACTTATTCCTGATGTGCAAGGCGGATCAGTTTATCATTGATGAGTTACGAGGCCGAAAGTAATACCGGTGATTTGCGTGGATCTTCTTGGAAGTAGCAGCAGCCACACGACAAAGAGAAAATCGAGTTGTAAACCTTTTGCAACTTATTTTTTCAACTGCCCAATAAAGAGTATGTGAAATGGAACAATTCTTACGCTCTCAAAGGAACACGGCCATTCTGTTGGCAAGAGATATGCTCGATACTCCACTATTTACGTGGGAGGGTTAGGGGTACAATTGAGTTTGTGACTCTGGAATAGCACGGCCGTGACCGTGATGTCAAGACTTCGCGGGTCCCGCCCTCGCAGCAATCAGTGTTTCGCGGAATTGAGCAAACGAGAGCGCCAGCTCCTCACACAAGCACCATTCTCCTTTCATCGCCAGCTAAGTCACGAGAACGGACAGGCTGTATGTGTATGTGTGCGCGCGCCCTTCAATTCACCTACGCACGCGATACCTCGCTCACCACGAAAACTACGGCTCACTTCAGAAGGCATCCCGTCCATTTCGTCATCCTGTAGCCCAGCCAATCATAACCAAGGCAAAACCACTCCCGGGACTTCTTTACCATTGTCTTTTGTCTCATTCCCCATTCTTAAATTTTCTCGCGGCTTTTGACATAGACTGAAATGAGACAAGATGCGGCCTCATGATGCCATGCAGGATGAGGAGGTCGCCGGCGCAGCGTGGGAAGCAACGCGGGGCGCCGTCTACGGCGCTTGCAAATGGGGCGCTCTGACGGGTATTTTGGGCGGTATTGGGTATGCCACTTCACCCATTTACAGGAGCCTAACGATTCAATTCAAAGTGTGAGTGCCATCGTTTCTTTGGCTGAACTTTTGATATTCAAAAATGAAGGGACATTGCAGTGATGAATGGATTATGGCGACGATGACGATGGTAATGATGATTGATTGCCGATATCTCGAGATTGACAAAACAAAATCGAGAGCAGATATATCCAAATGTCAGGAATGGCATTCGGATCCATGGTGGAAGCAGATCACAGCATACGGCAGTACGAGGCTCGAATGAGGATGCAGCGACGCATGGAGAGGGACAGGGCCGCTTGGCAACGCTTCGAGAATGAGTATGGGAAGGATGATGATGATGAGTAAAAGTCTACAAAACGGTCGGGTTCCCTTGTGACGATCAAGGGCCGGGCGCCTTGCTTTCGAGGTTTAAAGACACATAAAGACACTTTGTATAAAGAACTTTTGTACATTACCAGATGTCCTCAAATAAGGGCCATCAACGGGAAAGGTGCTTCTTGTCGTCCCAAGTTCCCAATCCGATATCTGAGCCAGAGCCAACGCCAAAACTACCCATGTGCCATGCTACGTTGCGCGTAAAAAGCAAAAGCCGCCGTCGTCAAATGGTGTCCACTGTCATGTCGAAGTCTTGATTTCGAATTTTTTCGGGCTCATGTTGAGTTTACACAACCGCACAACACAGCCACTCAGTTGCAGTAAAGTCTGCACTCCTTCCAAGATCTTCATGTGAGTGAAGCCAATCTCCTTGATGAACTCCAGCTTGGCGTGCTCACTAAGCGTCGGTATCGTCTTTGTGACTTTGAACATGGTACTGATAATGTCGTGGCTCGAGTATCCCAGATCCCATAGTTCTCGTAGCGTATCCAGTGCCGAGTCGACGTTGCCCTCGAAACACGCCTTCAGCATCGCCTGCACCTTGATCGGATGAGGCGAATCCACCACCTTGAACACGTTATCCCCTGTAACCATTCCAAAACCAGCGTGCGTCGACTGCAGGTTGTTGATGGCCTGTCGCATATCACCCTCGGCACTAAACACAAGTGCTGCAAGTCCCTCGTCGTTGTATTCAACTTTCTCCGCCTTGATGATCTGTAACAACCTCTTGACAACCTGTGCATCGGTCAGCCTCGCATACCGCAAGATAGCGCAACGAGACTGCAGTGGCTCGATGATCTTATTGGACTGGTTGCAAGCGAATGCAAAGCGTGTAGTGTTTGAGTAGATTTCCATTGTCCGCCGCAACGCCTGTTGCGCACCGCTCGTCATGCTATCGGCCTCGTCGAGAATCACAAGCTTGTGGCGGCCCGCGGGCAGCGTAACCTTCTTCTGCGCAAAACCCTTGATACGATTGCGGACAACATCGATACCTCGCTCGTCTGAAGCGTTGAGCTCGAGAACAGCCTCCTTGTAAGCGTCACCGAGTAGTTGTCGTGCCAGGCAGAGGACAGAGGTTGTCTTGCCGATACCAGGCATGCCGGAGATGATAACGTGTGGCATGTTGCCATCTCTGGCGATAATCTTGAGGCGTTCGATGGTCTCGACGTTTCCAACTACATCATCGAGGAAAACGGGGCGATACTTTTCGACCCTACAGCACTGTCAGCTTCAATCACAAAACAAGCTTAAGAACAGCGGGGCTGGGCTGGACAGCGCGGCAGCTCACCATGGTAGCTCGTAATTTGGATTGCCGTTGGTGTTTGCAGTCAGCACCTGCTTCGCTGCTGAGGTAGAGGACTCTCCGACCTCATCCACCTTTGCTGCAGGCATGCTGTATGTCTGTAGAGGATCTGCGAGTGGGATTGGTCAAGTATCGTTAACAACTTCTGGAGGGTTTAGGGCCTAAATTGACAAACGCGTCAGAGCAAGGGAAGACGCGCCGCAGGAACAAGCGTAGAAAGATTGAGTGGGGTCTTTTCCTGCCGAGTGCTGGGTACCTAGGTACCCACCCAAGTGCCTGATATAGTAGGTACCTAGGTACTGGGTTACTTGCCGGGGATTATTACCATACGTGACATCCTTAGGCCCAACTTGAACGTTAGATATTCTTGAAATCAGAAATTTTGGATATAGACTTCTCGGATCTGCCAGATGCTTGCTGTGTATCTGACCTTCCATGCACGAAAAGAGGGATTGAGATGGCCAACGAAGAGAGGCGAGGAAGAGGATAGCGAGCAAAATTATAGACAAGAGGCCAAAGATGACAGAAAAACTGTAATATCAAGGCAATTGGTTAGCTCAAGTCCGGCAATAGATGAATTGTGCGGGCTGTTTCTCCGCCTCTGAAATGTCACAAGATGAGGTACTCCAGAGGATACTGCAGACAGGTGGTACGACAGCGAAGCCATGTGAGTTGACGACAGATGGCCCATTAAGCTCCTACAGTCTTGCATATACGAGGATAGGGTAACTTGGCCTAGAAGCAAGCTGTCCCTCATCTCAGGCTTCCCACCTCTGATGCGGTGCTCTCCAAGTCAAAAAGACAAGGTGTGTGATTGCGCAGGCCTAGAGCAGCCATGTATATGCCATTAGAAGAAAATGGATATGTTGTTGCGGTCATCGCCAAATCAATATAATTGACTGTAGTTTCCCTTAACGCCGTCCGTACATGCTTTTCGCAAATGTGAGATGAGAACTTGGAAGATATTCCGGTCAGCTAAAAAGCTGCTGTAATCATTGCTTCTTGTTGTCACCGGTCTTTTCGTCCTTCCCCGATGCGTTGTCCTCCTTTTGCCCAGAGCCGCCAAAGACCTCCTTGACCTGCTCTACAATGAGGTCGCCGTAGCCCTTGCCCTCATCGAGCGCTTCCTTCTCTTTCTTTGCCCTCTCCTCCCGCCAAGTGCTCTTCTGATCCCCCATCCATATTCTTTGCAGCACGCCTCGCTGGGCCATCTCCTTCTTCTCCCTTTCCTCCTGCAGCGCCCTCTTCTGTTCTTCAGAAAGCCCTGCCTCTCTCTGCTCGCGCGCTATACGCATGCGCTCCTGCGTTATCCTTGCTTTTTCAGGCAGTCCACCATCAACCATGTTGTACCATCGGCGCGAGAAGCGTTGGTAGATGGATTCGCCCGTGTAGTCGTAGGCCAGGATATTGGTGGCATAGGAGGTGCCTGTCGCGAGGATCACAGCTTGCAAGCCCATGCGCCGGGGAGGAGTGAGCAGGGCGATGGGTCCGAGGATGACGCCTGCCCATGCGCTATAGTGCACCCAATCTGGTGATCTGACGTGGCTTGCGGTCGTGGGACTGGTGGGTTGCGCAGGTGGTTGTTGTGACGATGGGCTGGGCTGACCCGAAGGAGTTTGCGCTTGCGGAGAAGCCATATTGGGGTATGTTGGTACCAGGATAATTTGAACCGAACACGGTTGATCTTTCTTTTTTTCTTCTCTTTAGATAAGTACGCTCGCTGAAAGGAGGTGATCGATAGCTTAGGCGTGTTGTATATACTGGTGGAGGAAGAGCTCTGGAGCGATCTCCATGACGCGAAAAGTTCCGTTATCGATTGAACTTTGTCAATCCCCAGCAGCCTTGTGGGCAGGGATCATGATGCCTGTGAAGTACCTGTCAGGGTATCTAGGTACCTTTGAGGGTGCTGTATCCGTATATAGTACAACCATCGATAGCGGCCCCTAGCGCTAGCGGTAACGCCCGTAACCCGCTCGCTGCACGACATAGCTCAACCGCCCCCCTCTCTATCGCTGCTGCATTCGCGGATTCCATCTTAAGCTTGGCATCAACAGCATTTTGCAGGTTGCAAAGCCAGCCTTACGTCTGCGCCAATATAGTCATCAACTACTCAAGTACGACGAGCAGCTCAATTGTTTGGTGACAGCAGCTCTCATTGCCGTTTAGGCTACCCGTCCGATTAATGCCATAGCTGGAAGAACCCCATTTGTGACCGAGGGAGCAACGGTGTGTTGGAAAGTCCAACCTTGTCTGCGATTTCTGGTTGCTCGCGCAACGCAAGCTATCGGCCGCGTGGTCTTGTCACATTTTTCTCCATACCAAGATGAAGAATTGTCGCATCGAAGACGCCAAGAAGCAAAGGCGGGCGCTGTGTGGAATCAGATGAAGCACCAATGGCTACTTCGCTCATGCTTTGCTGGGAATGTTGCGCGCGTTGCTGGCTGCCACCGTGTTTCATCTCAGGTTTCGCCGAGGCATCCCAAGAGCTTGGTCTATTGTGTCGACTACCCAGGTATTCATTGAGTCGCGTACAGTACACATGGTCCATATAACACCCTTTCATCCCTCGCCATTCGATCTGTCGGTCGTCCCAACGTGTCATTTCGAGATCCGTCGGTTCTAGCAGGTCTATTTCCAACTCTCAGCCTTGAGGCAGTCTCTTGATCACCGACACCGGTCGCCAGTATGTTGTACACGTTTGTTGTCACGCTGGCCGCTGCCAGCTTGATCTCGGCGTTGACGCCGACTGGCTTCCAGCCTGGCTCCACAACACAGCTTGTTATTGCATACAATGGAGCGCCGACGCTGAATGGAGTAGTTGAGGCCCAGTCAGGTAGGTATTTTACACTCGTTCGTGCCATACGACTTGATATTAACACGCAATAGCTGTGCAGACGGCACCCACAGTCGCAACGCAACAGCGACTCAACGGCACATCTTACGCGGTCTTGATGGTAGATATTGATATTCCCACAAACGCGCCACCGGCAACCAGCACCTTTTTGCACTGGATGCAGACGGGCCTCACTCCGGCGACAGCGGCCACGGGTCTCAACGCCTCTACGGGAGCCCAATCTGTCTTCCTACTTCAAAACACGTCTAACACGGCACCTTTTGCGGCATACCTGGGACCCAGTCCGCCAGCCAAGGTTCCCCTGTCGCACATGTATGTACAGATACTCGTCGACACGAGCAATGCCAAGCAGGACGCCATCACCAGTCTGCAAGCAGCAGCAGCAAACCGGGGTGCCTTCTCTGCTCTGGATGTATTGACGGCCGCGGGGCTGCAGAATAAGGTTGTTGCGGGCAACTTCTATAACGTTACGAATCCTGGACCTGCCACAGATTAAAGGCAGCAAGTCACAGACGCGTACTATGTACTGTTTTGTGGCTGGTATCCGAGTTCTAGAGCACCCAAGGCTATCTGTGGACATGGAAGGTCTTTGAGTGGCTTGAGTTTGGGCGGACAATACATGAATGGTTGGCCACGAGAGCAATCGTGTTTCCGCAATTGTTGATATCATGTGGGCCCTCAAAGGTGTCATTATGTACGTTGCTTGGACAGGAAAGAAGTCAGAATAAATGCACGAATGATACCTCAATGCGAGACTGCAGTAGGATCAAAGTCGAGAGTTGAAGTGATGGTAGAACAGAGGCTCGGTCCGTCACGGGTCCAATCGTAGTGATCGGTTGAATGAAGTTTCAAGGTTAATTAGAGAGTCTCAGGAATTTCTAATGCTTGGTCAGTTGCTGGGCATGCCTCGGGGTTTAAGGCAGCAGGGGACTTTTTTTACTTCGACCACTTCGACCTATCCACAGCAGCCAATCGGGCTTTGCGCCAAGCATTATCAGTCAGCAGATTTCTCAGCCTTGTCACTTATACGGAGTTTAACCGGACTTTTGGCTGAACCATCACTGCAGCCTTGCTGAACAATCATGCCAAACCAGCCTTCCAGTCCACCCACCCCGCTTGTAGACTCTCTATGTCTTATCTACCCAACAATGAAATCCGTCTTGACAATGACCGAGTTCACCAAGAATATGTCATCAACTTGTATTAAGCGGTTGAACTCAATTGTCCGAATTGTTTAGTCCCGAGTTCTCGAAAGCGAGGTCTTACGAATAGCAACTATATGGTATGGAAAATGGAAATAATTAGACATAAACCCCATTCACGTTGCTCCCAAATCATGGATGTTGGGAAATATCTCATGATAGCAACAGCGACCTCATGTAGTCGTTCACAAATTTTCCAAACACCTGATACAACTCCCCAGCAAAACTTATTACAAGAGCTTCTCCTCCATTGCCCATTCTTGATTGCTACCCAAGCCACACAGCTTCCATACGAAGTATACTTTCTCCTACAGCCCGTACAAACATGGCCAAAACCGTCGTGATCCTCGGGGCTTCCTTCGCCGGCGTCCCAGTAGCCCACTACCTGCTCACACACACTCCAAACATCAAAGTCATTCTCGTCGCGCCCAACTCGGAACTTCTCTGGGCAGCAGCCGCCGTCCGCGGCGTTGTCCCCGGCGCAGGCTTCGAAGACAAGCTCTTTTACCCCATCGCGCCAGCCTTTGCAAAGTACCCAGCCGATAAGTTTGAGTTTGTCCTGGGCAAAGCCGAGGCGCTCGATCCGGCTTCCAGGACTGTGACTGTGGGGATGAATGCTGGCGGCCAGGGCAGCAATAGCAGCAGCAGCTCCAGCAATGGTAAGGGAGCCCAGGCACACAGACAAATCAACTACGACATTCTCGTCATCGCCACGGGAACAAGCGCGCGGGGCCACATGCCATGGAAGACCCTCTCGTCCACAGAGGAGACCAAGGACGCGCTGGGAGCCCTGCGCAAGGAGATCCAGGCGGCACAGTCGATTGTCGTCGCCGGCGCAGGCATCACGGGCACCGAAGTCGCGGGAGAATTGGCCTACGCTTTCATCAAGAACAGCAAGCAGCCACAGCAAAAGACGAAGAAGAAGATTATCCTCGTCGGCGCAGACAGCCTGCCCTTGCACGACCAAGTCTTGCCAAGCGTCCGCAAAGCAGCAAAGCATTATCTGCAAGGTCTTGGTGTGGAGTTTGTCCCCAATGCCAAGGTGGCGAGGGTGGACGAGGACGCCGAGACGGGTCGGAAGAGGGCGGTGCTGTCGTTTACGAACGGCAAGAGGGACGAGCAGACGCTCGAGACGGACGTGGTGCTGCCCACGTATGGGCTGGAGCCCAATACTTCGTTCCTCCCGCAGTCGATGCTTGATCACCGTGGGTTCGTCAAGCAGGATAAATTCCTCCGTGTTGAAGGGCATGAAAACATCTTTGCGATTGGAGATGTGGGAAACCTCCAGAAACCGCAGAATCTGCACACTGACAACCAGGTCATGCACGTTGTCAAAAATATCGCGGCGGTGTTGAAGGGGGAAGAAGGGACAGAGTATACCTTCAGTACCGATGTGCTCTTTGGTGCCTCCATGGGCCCCGGGGGTGGTGTCGGCCAGGTCAAGGGGTGGAAGATGCCCAGCTTTGTCGTCAAGATGATCCGAGCCAAGACGCTGGGGACTCAGTTTGCGCCGGACTTGGTTGCTGGAAAGAGGACGTTGTTTGCGAGCAAGTGGGCTTAAGAGAGTATTGTGTTCATTGTTTTATGCGCCGTCAGATAGTACTTATTACCTTATTATCATATACTGAATGTATTATTTTACTTCTTGCCTCAATCATCTTTCAGATTTCCCGTATTTGCACTATCAATTGTGTGTGTCAGCTCATATTATCGTTCGAGTGCCAGCTGGGACTTGGGTCAAGGACGAACCATTCAGAAGTTGCAACCAACAGAATTTCCAGAGGGTCTTGAAGTATCACAAAGGTCCAGAACAGGGTAAAATCGATGTGTAAGTACTCACAGCGAGGCTGACTGCTTGTCTAGGTATCAGGTAACCTCGAGCTTGCACACGATAACGTGTTGATTCCAGAAACCAATGCATCAGCGCCAGGTATGTCTGACCGTATGATAGTAGACGAGTTTGCGCGCGCTTACCTACCAACCGTGAAGCCGAACATTGGCCTCTTGCTCGGCTATACATCAAACAGTCCTCACAAGATATACACCAGCAAATATGCAATTTGATGAAACCTCTCCAAACCTCAAGATCGGGAAAAGAACACGAAAAATCAAGTCCTGATATTGCAAACATCCATTAACGCCATCCCGAGGTATCTCCCAGTCTATCCTTTTATGGCAACCCATGAAATTATCGCTATACGGCTACCTGCCGCAGTATTAGTTTTTGGTCTTCCTTTTCCCTCCGATTGTCTAATTAGCTGTGCTCGTGTGCAGGCTCGTATAAGTTTCCATGCAGATCACACTTGCAGATTAGCTCCATCTTTAGAGCCCTATGGACTTGACGCACGTCCACAGCACCACCGGCACAATCACATTGTCGTTCCCGCCTGTCAGCACAGCCTCGGTGAGACTGGCCAGTGACGCACAAAAGCCTGACTTTGCAAGCGTGGAGGACCACCGCCACTCCCCAAGGCTGGCCAGAATTCCAGCAAAACCTTGTGGCGGCGTCGCCACCAAATGCTGCGGTTGCTGCTGCTGTAGTAGTAACAGGGATGGAGGTAGAGAGACGGTATAATCGGGGTTGACGGGCCATCCACCCAGTTTGAGCCAAATGCTCGCTGCCAGAAGGCCGGTCACGACAGCTATTGCAAAAGCCACGCTGCCCTCGAGGCTCTTGCCACCCTTCCAACACCACTTGTGTTTGCCGTAGCGACGTCCGATGAGCGAGGCTGCTGCGTCGCCGAGACCGACACAAATGACGCCTGCTACCATGCTTACTTCGCGCGCTGGGGTCTCCCAGCCACGCATGATACCGGTCCCCGTGCGAGGCAGCGATGCAAGGCTGAGCCAGAGAGGGATGGCACAGCCTATCAAGAGGAAAATGTGCGAGATAACGACGGGTCCTTGGTGATCTCTGCCATCTGTATATGGCTGCAGAAAGACTCGTATCGGCTTGGAGAGTGGTGGTAGTTGGCTTGCGCGGAGGAGATCGAGTAGCAGGAATATAGCCAATACAATGGCAAGAGCGAGGGCACACCATGTCGGATCGATGAAGACCGCAGGCAGGAACATGGAGACCATCATAAAGTGGAAGATTTTGCGGCGCGTGTCAACTTCGTAGTAAGGGGAGAGCCGGAACACCACTGCCAGTCCAATGACAATGACGCCAAGCCACCATGCAGCCAGACATAGCCTTGTGTTAGCCTCGCCTATCGAAGCATGACGAAGGTGTTCAACCCAGCCCATATGGCATGAATCCTCGTCTCTGTTTGGCAAGGCTGGTAGAGCGAGGAGCCAATCCAGCCAAGGAGACATGACCACCTGCATTCTGAACCAGTGAATGTCACCAAAGACGTAACCCAATGCCCAGTTGATCGGGTAGTATCCATCTGTAGCATAATATTTAACGTAGACACCCAATGGCAGCAGTATGACAGTGATGGTACTGGCGTAAACCCAGGCAGCATAAAGCCACTTTCGTGCACTCGCTTCCTCTGGAGTGAGGCCATAGAAGAACCGGACTGAGGACGATGCACGCCTCTTCTGTCGGTGAGATTTGGTTGACTTGATCAGGGTTTCCAGAGAAGAGAAGGTTTTCCGCCGAGAATGCATAGCAGCGCCATTGGGCTCTTCCAAATCGACATGACCATCCGTCTTGTTCTCGGCTATCGTCTGGGCTCTCCTTATGGACTCTCCGTCATATTTGCCGCCGAGTCGCGTCGATATTGACCTTCGATGGGGCGTCTGTGTCCGGTCGAGCTCTTCGTCGTCAGTGGTGAAATCAGCGTGGACAGCAGAGCCCTCGGAATCGGAGTCGCTGTGCGTCTTGGACTTTTCCCACGGTCTCCAAGGAGATGCTCTTAGACCAATCGCCAGCCAATCAAGAGTTACATCTATGGCCCATGATCCTCCAGGAATGATCCGCAGGCCAACAGCAAGCCATTGAAGGGCCTTCATACCAACTGAGAGTTGGGCTGGGGCAGCATTGCGTCTCATACGCCACTTTGGGACTCTTGCCAGGTTGATGCTCCACTGAATGACACCTGCGCAGGTGGCGAGGACTCCGAGACCTCCTATCCACAGGATTGACTGCAAGACCACTGCCTGAGGTGATCTTGACAGCAGGAGAAGGTTAATGAGTGAAATGGAGAGCAATTGAAGTTCGGCCGTCAGAAGGCTACTGGTTGTTAGACTGTAGAGAATCGAACAGAGAGCCTGATGCAACGGGTAAAGGGTGGCTAGATCTTGGCGACAGATTGGTGACATGTCGAGCCAGCTTGCTTGGCTTGGTGTCTCTATTGGGAAACCTTGCTGGCCGAAAGCCAAGGGCAGACATGTCAATAACCAGTGGAGACAATTGAATTCGTCCATCGGCGCGCTCGTGGGAACGAGGCTTCGGGGCAGAGATGCGATTGAGAGTACGAGATTTGGTAGAATGACATCTTTCACACTCGCAGCGGTGAGGAAGGCCACAAGTACTGGCAGCACTTGGGGATATAACGTCGGTGCTGGGTCGAAGGATGACGGCAGAGAGAGTGGAATTGGGCCGCTCAGTGGTTCCCCTCTCTTGTAAGCCCAAGCGGCGACTCGCAATGGGTAGAGTAGCCACAATGTGGTGAGAAGAGCTGCAACAATTGCCAGATCTACCGAGGCATCAGTACATAAGCAGGAAACATAGTCGTTGTGCTCGAGCTCACCATATTTATACTTGTGGAAGATTGACCGAACAATGGGATTGCGCAAAACAAGACAGGCCAATGCCCCTAATATCAGCACCTCTGTGCCTCTTCTAACCACCTCCCTCTTTCGTCGTATCGTTTTTGCCTGTCGCCTCTTTTCATCTTGTTCTATTCTGCTCTTTGTACGGGACATGATGCCATCTGGATCGCCGTCGCCCGCCAACGGCGTCAGCAATGGTGTTCCCGAGCCAGACAGAATCTCATGCCGCCCGCGAACCCCTTTGTGCAGTGCTGCCTTGGGCGCAGGCAGTTTCTTGACAAAAACTTCATCATCGGCCTCCGTTCCACTATCAGTTATGGGCGTTGCCTCCTTGATGAAGCTTGGTATGGGCAGGAGCTGGTTGCGGATGCTCTCAGACTGGTGGGTAGGGATACTGCTCGCCCTTGTTACGATGCGGTCGGAGGGGTTCAGCAGCTCCCATTGCTGTCGGTGATAGGGATGGGGGGTCCGTGATAGTTGGCGCAAATTTTCTTCTTCATTCTCATTGTTGTGGAGAGTTCCGCTGGCCTCAAAGGGACCTGAAGGCTGCAGGTTGTCGGGCATGACGTGATTCGCGGTCTGGCGTAGATGTGAAGCTCATAAGGCTTCGTGTCGGAATTTGCAGGAGGCGCGTCGACAGGCTGGAGGTAGGTAGGGAGCGGCCTCTGGGGATTGGTATTGTCGCGACTATTAGCAGAGAAGCTCATCCCCTGTAGGTGGCTGGCTCATGTTGCAAGTCTGGGAGACTTCTGGATGCTGGGTGCCGGATGATGCTTGTTTGCGTTGGGGACTCGACAGATTCCGAAGGAGTGGAGCGGTTTTCACATGGCAATCTGGCACGAAACAATTGCGTACTACTGGAGTCGAGTTGACCAGTACAAGCAGCAAAGTACCCACCTCGGAGCCACAGCTCTCCCTGTCACTCAGCCCTGCTGGGGGTTTGATCTCGCAGATTCGGTCATGCTTATCGATAAGAGCAGACACAGTAGCTTGCAGAACCCCAAATATCAAAAACTACCTACCTGTGTTTGGAAGCCAGCTAGTGTGCTATACATAGTATGCCAAGTGGACAATAATATGGCATTTCCAAGACGGCTAGTCGAGATATTCTTCAAGATTCACACTGGATTGTTCCAAGCTACACCTGTCCCTTGTAAGATGTATGAAACATTAGCACTAACAGGCTGCTGAACTACAAGTTGAAGAGGAAACATCATCTAGCAAGAATATATGCACCATCCCAACAGCTTCAAAGAGTATAGATATTAGACAGTCTATACTCTTGGACTGCAGAATCCTGATTGGCTCACAAAATAGTTGCAGAATATTCAGCAGCAATTCACCTTTCATCTTGCAGCCAAGGCCAGCACAGCCACAGATTTCACACTCGACAAGACGAGTAAAAGAGTAACGGGGAGAACAAATGAAGGAAAGGAAGAAAAATCAATACGAGCGCTGGGGCGGTATCCGAAGTCGGCTCATCGCAGCCAAACCGTGATCATATATACTATGTAGAATTGGCCGGTGATGTCACGGTCTGGCTCGAGGTGGGCAAGCTGGCGGCTTTCGTGGCTCGACGCAATACGAGAAGCCATACTATGTATAGCCTTTGGTGTGTTTTCAGCAGGCTCTTAGTTGTGGCTGTTGGCAAACAAGCGTCGAGGTGTCCAATTCGTGACGTCGTTCCCACTTTCGATCCACAGGATGCTCTAGCAACGGTATTGTCTGTGCTACCAGGCTACGTACCGTGACAGACAGTAGGGAGATGACAGTAGTGGTATAGCTTTATCATTGTGACGGGATGCTCTTGACAAACCACCTGGAAACAAAGGCTCGGAGCCTGCACTCCTATGTTCAATAGCCATCCATCCCAAGAGAACAAGACAAGACGGAATATATTCTGCGATAATCGACGCAGTCAATTGAACCAGCCAAATGATAGGAGAAGGCATCATTCGAAACGGATGGCACCCATCCATGCCAACTGTATTCTGTGGTTCTGTGGTTGCGGCGTAGTCCGAATTGAGCCACATGGCTGCAGCTGCTGTTGGGTTCTGAGATCATAGGTAGTACTTCTTGGCCCCTGTCTACCGTATCCACTTTTGCGGGTACGGCTTGCTCGGGATGCTCCAGCGCGCCTTGCAGCAGGCAGCTGGCGGCGGCGGACGAGGTGCGGGGGCTACTGAATACGAGCCGCCGGACGAAGGCAACCAGGCAATCTGAAGCACTAGCGCAATGCTATGCTGTAGACTGGGCCGATAAGGCCTACAAGCAACTCCAACAAGAGAGAATTTTGGGACTGTAGATCTCATATGACGAGGCGCTTCAACTGACAGTGCTTTTGCTTAACGCTTGGGCATAGTACCTTCCTTCTCATAGTATCTGCACTCGCTATGATGCCTTAGGTATCTGGACACATATTATGTACATGTGAAATGTACCGCTTCCTAGGTAGATGTTGGTGTTTGTGAACAATTGCCTCTTACATAGTACAAGCACCAATCTACAAATACTATGCAAGTATTTCGGATTATTTGCTGTACTCTGTAAACTGCTCGCCTGCCCGCCGTTCCATTGACGAGCCATGTACTATGTACTATGTAGACCGGCAGACCATGTCTGAAGGAGTGGGAATGTATCAGATCGGATTCGCGACCGCAGCCTGCGTTTTTGCCCAGTACAGCGCCACGGAGTCTGATTGGGCCAGCTGCAAGCATACAACGGTCTTGATGCAGGCTTCTTCTGCAAGCACTCCAGGTGTTTGAAGCCCCTGCTGCACCTTGCAATCTTTTGTATTTTATATCGTAATCAGTGATATGTAGCTTCGTTGACTCGGGGGGTACGGTCGGATGCAGCGCGTCGCCCTGGAGGCCCATGCCGAAGCTGGCAGTTCAGGCACCCTTGGCAGGTTTTTCCAGGGTTGCCAGGGGCCCTGAAGCCAGCTCATCAGCCCAGCTGAAAGGGCCGCTAGCAGCACCCGCTGACTTGACTAGTGGATAGTAGATCTGGGACCACGCCGTGGCGATGTACAGCCTCCTTTCTCACCACCAGCTTCCTTGGCGTTGGGGCCAGTTGGGCCAGTCTATATCTTATCCTGCTTGTACTATAATAGTATTAAGGCTGCCGATCGCCCTCTTCGTGTTGTGTTGTGCTGTGGGAGAAATAAGGCAGGACCCGTCCACGAACGCTAAAGAGGAAGGAAGAGGCTATCGGGCTGTCTTTCCACGTTGCATCGTACGTTGAAGCCAGCCAACCTTTTTTGGTTGCCATTCGCTCACCACACGCTTTCGTTTTTGACCTACCAAGCTGCGTACCCATCGCCGGCCTATTCTTTCCGGCCAGTCTGCATCCAGCGTGTACTCACCGGCCTCAGCATACCGCCCTGCCCTGCCTTGGTTTTCTGGGATCCCCTCTTTTGCCGACCCAACCAGCCAGGAGGCGATTACGACGAGCCTTTACGTGGCCGAGCACTGCACAGTTTCTGACCTTGGTCACCATCTTTCTGGCTCGCATCCCTGTGTCTGTGTGCGCTTTCGCAGCCCGCTTTTGGAACGGGTGTCTCGGTGTCTCTCTACTCTGGCCTCTGGCTCTTTGCCCGGATCCTGTTGCATCTCTCAGCAAACTCAGCAGACTCACATCAGCAGACTCAGCAAGCTCTCAGCTACAAGGAACTACCCATTTACCTCTGTGCTCGGGGTTTCACGTCGTCACATCAGTGCGCTGCACCGTTATACTTTGGCCACCACTCTTGGTACCTTTTGGCCGATTGCACCAAAACCCACACCGCAGGCCATCGGACCCAGCGCCATGCAGCTCTAGTACTTTCTAGACGCCCAAACTACCCTTTTTGGTAGATCTTTTATCGACTTTGGCCATCCCATCTACCGCCTTCTGGCACGCAAGAGGAAGACAAGAAAAAAAGAGCCTCCTCTTCCCCGTGTCCCACTTGACGGCACCTCCTTTCCGCGCTTGCCGATCCCACCAGACTCGGGCTAAACCCGCTCGGCCGCTCCCTTGTCTTGTTCCTGTCTTTTTGATTCACTACAATACAATACAAGAACAATACACCACCACACCCGCCGCCCACTATGGTCCCTCCGGCCTTTGCTTCCGCAAAACACGTCGAGGACCTCGGTGCAGATTTACTGTCCACGGCCGACCAGGAGAAGCAGCGCTTTATAGAGAGGGAACAGGACCAGGACTGCCAGGATCGCCAGGACCGTCAGGACCTGTACCCAGACCAGCTTCAGGACAAGGAATCCGGTTTAGCGCAACTCGACAAGACAAAGCAGCGAAAGCGACGAGCCATGGCGTTCGCACCGAGAATCATGGTCGCACTGCTCCTATGCTGCTTCATGGCTCTGGGTCTTGCCTCGACAGGAGTCATCCAGCCTTGCCATCACGCTGAGGCTGGAAGCGCTGAGCAGGTTGCCAACCAAGGCCAATCCTCGAGACTATCCTCGCTGCTTGGCGGCAACGACATCCGCGAGCTGTTGGAGCGCTTCTCGTCCCACGCTCGGGAACAGCTTGGTAAGCGACAGACAGACAATGCCACGACCACTGCAACAAGTGTCACTACTGCTGCAACGACAGTCCTGTCGTCGTCCACCGTGGCGACCGTCACTGCCAGCAGTTCGTCCGAGTCGGCTTCATCGACAAGCGTCACTTCTGCTTCTACCACATCTGCGGTGCAAACTACCCAGACAACTCCAATTTCAACGAGCGCAGCCTCAACGACGGTGGTGCAAACCACTACCCAGGCCGTCACAGAAACTTCCCAGGCCACAACGACAACTCTCTCTATAAAAAGTGCTGCTTCTTCTAGTACGTCGTCCTCAGAATCTGTCGCTGCCACATCTACCTCCTCTACTGCCCCTACCACAACGACACAGACATCTGATGTTGTTATTCCGAGCACCACAACTTCCTCCCTTTCTTCACTAAGTCAGTCTTCTTCAAAATCTTCATCTTCCTCCATTATTTCCACAAGCACATCTTCTATCTCTACCGTTTCTACATCTACATCCACTTCTTCCGAGACGATTTCCACCGTTACCCAATCGACCACCACGGGTACATACCCCCTGTTCTGATTTCTTGCGTTTTTCTTATTTTTGGTGTTCTTTAAACTATCAACCCATGCGCATCATACGAAACCTCCTCCCCGCCCCTTTCCCCCCCCCCCCCCAAAAAAAAGAAGAAGAAGAAAAAGAAAGGAAGACCACCTCCCGCCGAGCAAGGACACAAGAGTGCACTATATGTTGCAAACCTGTCCAGACTACATGCCTCCAGGCATATCACAACATTGTCACTCAGTCATGACGACCTCAAGAAAACCAAATACAATCAACGCAATCACTAACGATTTCTCACAGCTTCCACAACAACCAGCCAAGACACCACCCTTACGACCCAAACCTCATCCACTAAATCAAGCCAAAGCACCAACAAAGCTACAACGTCGGCTGCCTCGAGCTCTTCGGGCTCCTCGAGCTCCTCGAGCTCCTCGCCATCCTCGACTCTAGTCACCGCTACCTTGACCTCCACCTTACCTGACGGCGGCGTCTCGGTTGTCACTAGGACCTCTTACTCGTACGTCAATGCCGCTGGCGCCACAGGCACCTCGACCACGCCCACTGCCAGTCTGCAGACGGAGGGCGCTGCGGCTCAGGGCAAGCCGCTCACGCCTGGGCTTGCTGTAGCTGGCGCGGGGCTGTTGTTGCTCCAGTACCTGTGATTGCGGCCAATTCACACCACTACACCCAGACGCACACATACGCACACACATGACTTTCATCCGACATATGATGGCATTTTGACCTCTTTCCTATGATTTCGAATTTCCGAATACATTGGCAGCGGCGCACTTTGTGAATAACGGCGGATTGCTTCCCAATATCTTGTTCCTTCCTTTTTTTTCCTACACCTTTGTTTGCAAACACTAATAGAAGGTGGGTTTGCTGCGTCTTGGTTCATTTTGCATAGCGAATTTTTGTTTTTGTGGAAACAGCGGGATACGGCGGCAAACAGTATCGGACCACTCCTTATGATACCCCATATAGAACACGCGGACAACACCCGGACATGGACATGAAGTACACAAAAGAGTTTTCAAAAAAGAAAAACACGAGGGGAATGTACCAAGAGTTTTAATGTCCAATATAATACAGAGCTTGAGAGCACAGTCTATGGATTGGAACTAGTCTTGCATTGTGTTACGGATTATTTTGTTCTCATTTTCTTGCCGTGGTCTATGCACAAATGAACGCTTCGGCCTGACGTTCGTACTGTAGCAGAAACGCTTCTTTCCGTTAGTAATACGGATATGTTGTTCTGGCCTGAGGAAGATATACCGTAGGGCAAGTGACAGGACTTCCTAATGAACCTCAGAACTCTTTTCTTTCTTACTCTTTGGATTGATATTGGGCCGCGAGTTGGTCATACTGCGTTTCTTGGATGATACGACGCATTGTCCCGAACTATAGCCCGCTTATTCCGTGGGCCTTTTGACGTTGTTTGTCGTCTCCCAAGCCAGTTACAAAGCGTCTGCGCATTGTGGTTTTCTTTTGCCGGTCAATGGTGATGCAGCAGGTAGACAAGAGAATATCGCCTGTCAATCAGATCCGCCAAAAAGGAAAGTAACAACCAAGAATTAAGGTAAAAGTACCGATACTCAGGGTGATCTGTTGCTGCTGTTGAGAGTAGGCGAGCAGATACCCCAATCGTCGAAGTCTCAATCCACGCACGAAAAAATGGCGGCTTCTGAAGTTTTGTTTGAGAAAGCTCGCTAATATTTTCCTGTCTTCTTTGGGCGTCGTAGAGGAAGCAAAATGTTGCAAATGCAAGCATAACACATGCGAAAAGCAATGTTGCTTTCCTCAGCACAGCTAGACCATCAAAACCCCAAACATATTTTCCTGCACTTTTCCCTTTATTTGAGACGTTGTTGCAAACTGTTGTTGATAGCGGTGATGATTTTGTCCAACATCTTGCATTAACCAGGGCCGATTTTAGGCATATCGTGATGTTCGCTCAGCTTGGACAAATACGTATTGAGTTCCTCGACGCGCTCCTTGTGCGTCTTGAGCAGCTCTGGTCGCGCATTCGCTTGCTCCGACAGTTCGAGCAGTTTTTTTCCGGCGCGCTTCTTCGAAGCGCCGCTCTGTTTCCGTCTTGCGGCTCTTGGATCCACGATCGTCGTTGTCGCTGGCGAGAGCACGATCCTCCTCTTCTTTTTCTGTGGCAGGGTCTTCGGGCAGAGCATCCTTGCGCTTGGAGGATGAAGTAGACGACTCGCCGCCCGTTGACAGATTTTTCTCGAGATCGCTCTTGCCCGTCTTCTTCTTTTTGGGTTTCTTCACCTTGGCACCTTTGATCCGGAGTGCGCCGCCCGCGGACGCGGACGTATATTCGTCAGAAGGCATTTTTTTTTTCCTGCTCCCTGCGCGAAGGGCGGGAGCTTGACCAAGAGCTCGGCTCGAGGAGTCGTTGCGAACCCCGGGAGAAGCGAGCGAGGGGGAAATGTCCTGGTGTGCGCGACAATTTTGAGAAGCAAAGGAAAAGGGACCGAGACAGACCCAAGGCCAGCGGGTACAGGTCACCCGCTTCTGACTGGCAGGCAGTGATCAAGCTACCAAGCTTATGTAAACAATGCCCCACTCATCTGGGCCCGCATACAAAAAGCTTCGCGCGCGGCCACAATCTTTGACTTTTGGTTTCTTCCTTTTCTCTTCTTCAGATCAAAAAGTATTTAGGAGAAGCCACGACCGTCACCTCGATATCTACAGTGCCGTGTTGCCATGTTTTCTTCGGAAAACCCTCCGGAGATGAACCATTTTTATCCTTGATTAGGAAGTCTCGCACTCTGCACTCTGTGGGTGTGAGATGCCAATGACGGGAGACATACCATTCTGTTCAAGCTGTACGGATTTCGACAGGTGCGCGTAAACTGCACTGCGCCCGCGCGGAACGCGATAGCGAAATGAGCAGAATATTATGCACACGTATTTAGGCATGCGCTTGCTCGAGCAAATGAAGCTCGGCTTGGACTCGCGATAGAATTTGCGTTCTGAAAGCGAGAGGCAATGGCACAGTGAAGAGCAGAGCCTTCGACTACCTAGGTACTTGCACTTCTTGAGCTTGACCTTTGTAATGACCAGAATTGTGGTGTATGAGCCTGTTCGGCTCTTGTAGACGCCTGATTTTTCTCCATTCCATTTTTTGAGGCTATCGAGCCAGAACTGTCTCGGTGGAGGAGGTCACGCTGGCGTCGCGTGCATAAATACTGACCGTATGTCTCGGTTTTTCCCCTCCAGTGTGGGTTCTATTAATAGTGGCCACGGCTGAGAAGGAGTCGCTCGGTCTGAGGCAGCGTTCAAAGTAACGAAGGTGACTGATTCCCGTGATGAAATCTCTTCTGTAGTAATATCGACTCAGTGGGCAGATGTTGGAAAGCCCTGCAAGCATGATATCTTGTCTTGCATGACAGTGACACACATTACCAGTGCTATTGAAGCAGGGAGAGGGAGAAGGAGAAGGAGCAAAAGTGTCCTTGACTGGGTGACAAGTCGATGATGATACGTGTATTCATGTTGACTACATTCCTCGTTTGGTTGGGACGGGTGGCGTTTGTCCATCCTGTGATGCATAAAGAAGCCTTTGCCTCCCTCGTTGCTGATGTTGCAGGTTCAATTGCTTTGGCGTGGCTGTTGCTTGTGCCTTTACAGTATGTCTTCGCGTAACCGATGAAGCTCTTATTATCGAGTCCTTGGATTTCGAGTTGGCCGTTGGAAATCTTTTTTAGTATTTTGTTGGCCAGCCTGTTTCTGTTCTTTCCACGCATTTAGTCGCATGATGATGGGTAAGGGTTCATCGTGAGTTTCCCGTCGTCGTGGTGTCAGCTGACAAGGAAAATACCAGTGCTAAAAACTGAATACTCTCTCTGCAAACAGATCCGAACATCTACTTGACACAGCCCTACATTCGCCCTCCTTTACCACCGAGTACTACTTCACCGCACAAGTAGCCAGTCCGACCGCCGAGTGGCTCGCATCCTACACGGCTCAGCAAGTCTGCACCGGCTATCCAGCGACCTGGACAGTGTTGTCAACTGTCCCATCTGGCTTTGTCACCACTGTCATCACCTGCGAACGCGTGCAGCTTGCTGACACAGGCCATCACATGTCCCGTTATCTTGCCTTTGAGTGTGCATCGCCAGCAAGATGACCTTCTGCGGGTTTGGGGAAGTGGCGTCAATATCACAACACTGCGACAGCAGAAGCGGCATTGAGACCTGGTGAAAGAGTCCAAGGCGAAGGCGGCAATGGCAATGGCGGCAGCAAGTGGTGGCCAGGCACGCTACTAACACAAACGGGGTCACCGACGGGCCACTATATGCTTTCTGCCCCATCAGTTTATGTCCAGGGTGCTGCGGCGACGGTGGTTCCCAACTCTAAGTGGTGTTTGAGTGCAGTCAGTCTTATGGTCACTTTTTGGAGCTGGTATTGACAACAAGCATATGTATCTTTCCATAGGATAGCCCTCGAAACTGAAGGTACGCTTTGAGATGGGGCCTTTCCAAGCTTTGACTTTCATTGTTTGTGATGATATCTGATGCTTCTCATTAGCGAGCCTGTCCGTAATATATACATATGCCTGGCTTGAGCGAACACCATCCAGCCATGGGTGGCTCTTGGAACATGCCCCTTTCCTTGCCTCGATACTGCGAACCACGACTTCCTGCGCCAAGTGGAGAATGGTTTGCCTCTTGCTCGCATCATTTTGCACCTCAAATTCGTTTGATGCGAACCATTGATGATCGGTCGCATCACTCATCCGCGGCCTTCAGGTCCTCCGGCTTGCTCCCGTGCTGCGCCCGGACAAACTCCTCGATGTGGCTATCATGATGGGGGCGCACCGGTGGAACGGAGTCCGGAATCTTGCCAGTCTTATTATCCTCCTCTGGAGCCTTGCTGCCGCCCCCTATGAAACTTTCGGCACCTGGAACGTATTGCGCGACTGGGTATTGCCAATCTGGTAAGCCTCTGTCTTTTTTTTTTTTTTTTTTTTTCAGGCTCAAGGGAAGCAGGAAAAAAGCAATGGATAATTACCCTTTTCCACAATTTGTGTCACCACGCCAGGTTTGTTCTGAATAGAATCTTGGTTGGGGTATCTGGCCTTGTCGGCTGCCTCGTCTAGACGCTCCTTGTAGCTGAGGTCGGCGGCGGCCTCGCTTCCTTGGTGGTTGGGGGCTTGGCTGGAAGACATCTTAATAGTCCGAAGAAGCAGTATGGTCAACAATCAGCAGTGTTGTAAGATGAATGGGTTGTCCCTCTGGAACTACAAAATTGAGACGTGAATGAAGCCATATTTACTGGGTTCCAGACTGGGGCTGAAGTTGTCAAGCAGCGTCTGACGTCACGTAACACCAACGCCCTGGGGCGCAATGTGCCTGCTGTTTTTGAGAGCTGATGAAACTCCAACAAAAAGACCACATTTGGCGCATATACACGCTTTGCTAATTGGATGAGTCTGCTTGGAATGCAGACCTAGACAGATCCGCTACGCCACGGTAATAGAGTACATAGTACCTACAAGGACTCTACAAGTGTTTGGACATTCAGGTACATTGCGGGTCAGATATGACCGATTGGGCAGGTCTGACGGGGGAAATGCCGCTGCCTTTTTCAGAACTAGTGCCTGACCAACAACCAGCCGATTAGCGTGCCGACAACGGCCCGTTCCAGACGTCGCTTGTATTTTCCCAAGTTGAAGTGCTGAGCATCGGATGACCTGCCATCTCACGTTCTTTATCTCAAGAACCTCTCTCTTTTCTGCAGACTTTTGTTCCTTTCCTATTCGCCAGAACGCTCGAGATAGTCTTCATAGATCACATATACCGACCATGGCGCCGATACCGATAACAATCATCACGGGCTTTCTCGGCTCCGGCAAGACAACGCTCATCCTCAACCTCATCCCCCAGCTGCGTGCCACCAACCCAGACTATAAACTCGCCCTGCTCAAGAACGAATTCGGCGACCTGGCCATCGACTCGCAACTTGCCTCATCCAATGCCATCTCTGGCGTGCGCGAAATGCTCAATGGGTGCATCTGCTGCAATCTAGTCGGCCAGCTCGGCGAGGCCCTAGATGAGCTCCGCGCCCAGGTCGTGCCCGATCGCATCGTTGTCGAAACCTCCGGGTCTGCCTTCCCCGCTACGCTGGCCATGGAAGTCAACCGAATTGCGCGCCGCACGGGCGAATATGTTCTCGACGGCGTTGTCAGCGTCATCGATGTGGAAAACTGGCAAGGCTACGAAGATACGAGCGTTACGGCCAGGCTACAAGCAAAATACACCGATTTGATCGTGTTCAACAAGTGAGTGGTTGTGTGATGCAGCATTGGGCGAAGGAGGTTGTTAAGAATGGAATATTGACCCCTGCCAACAGGTGGGAGAACTGTGATGAGCGAAGATTCGACCAGTGCCTCGACCGCGTAGGCGATCTCGAGGTCGACACAGCCTGGGTCAAGAGCGATAAAGGGCGTGTGCCCATGGGCATCATATTTGGAATCGACGGCGGCTTAGCACAAGCCATGTCCGAAGGCGCCGATCATTCTCATGACCACGCTCACGACCATGCCCATGCTCATGACTCCGGTCACCAGGCCGAAGTAGAAGTCTTGTCCATCGAACTCAATGGATCCAAAAACGCGATCGTCAATGCGGATAGTCTCCAAAAGCTACTCAAGGCAGCACCAAAAGACGAGGTTTATCGCATAAAGGCCGTCCTGTCCACGTCGACGACCGTTAGAGGTTCGGACGAAGATATGTCCATTCCGACGCCGCCTCATCCCCACTGCCGATTCATTCTGAATTGGGCGTTTGGCCGGTGGACCTTCACCTCTGTGCCAGAGGAAGTGGCGGAGCATGAGTCGAGCGGACAAAAGACTTTGAGGATGACCATGATACTAGCACCATATGAAAGCACCAAGTGGAAGAAGAAACTTGAAGCCGGTGGTCTGATAGAGCTAGACGGCGAGGATAAAGGTGAGCTAGTCGTCACCAAAATCGCATAAGAAACACGACAGAATCACACTCCTGGACATCGACGATACACATAGAAATAGACCATGAACATCAAGGCACGTTAATTGATAGACGACCTAACAAATACTCCTCGACGTATCGAGCAAAACCGATGCTATATCCCGCGACCACCCAGACCTATCCTACGATGCAAATAAAGTGCTTCAACCATACATCAGCTCCTTTTCAACAGACGGGCCTCACACAGGCATCTGTCGAGGAACGCTTGATGTTCGATACCATGGCAGCAGCAACAAGCAGCATTTCTCTACCCATATTGATTTAAGCCTCTAAATCGTCAGTGTACATGTCATAAATCGACAAGATCTGCTCATAGATATTGGGGCCGGCCGGCGCCTTCGCTTTGGAACTACTATATCTGTCAGCTCATAACACCAACGGAAAGATGTCTGAAGATTCTGAGTACACACCTGATACCTTGCGGGACCTCATTCTCGGCATCATATTTGAACCGATCTGCAAAGTTTCTGCCTGTCTCCTGCTTCGTCTTCTTTTCCCACATCTCCCTCTCGCCTTCGCTTTCACTTGCTAACATTTTCATCGTATCGGCATTCTCGCCATCATCGTCCGTGCGGTGACGCAGAATAATATTACCGTACCGCCTACTCTCAAGTCGGGCAGTTCCTTGGCTCACTTCGCGCATGACGTTGCGCTTAAGATGGGACTTCAAAGGCTCACGTGGCTCGTGTGCCGTTGGAGTGACAGTAGGCAATTTTAGCGGGGGCGGTGAAAGAAACATTCCCACCCGTTCCGGATCATGTTCAGACAGTCCACTCTGCGACGATGAACTGGAATACAGTCTCGGTGAAAGTGGCGAATGAGACCTTTTCGACTGCATCGAGTCGTACCATGCGTGTTCACCATCAAACGACCGTACCATTGCTTTCCGTCCTCGATGTGTGGGCGTGGATGCGGCAGACCAGCGATGCGGGGTTTCTGGCGTCATTGTTGATGATCCAGCCCGGGAAGACGGCGTCGTATACACGGATGAGGGACTCTGGGGCGAGAGCTCTGTTTTGCTCTGTCCAAGGGACCTCATCGGATTAGTAGGGGTTATGACTATCTTCTTCTGTGGCGAGGCGTTTGGTGTCTCTGCGTCGACGCAGGTATGGTCTCCGACACCAACATCTGGTTGGTTTTGCATGTCACACTCGACACATGGTTCAGCGCTTGTTTCATACAACTGTGAGCCCGCAACAAGTCTGGTCGTGGACGGTGTCAGAGAGGCGTGCTCCTTCGCAGGACCCCACTTCTTCTCTTTGGAGCGTCGAGCGTGGCCAAATGTTGCCGATGCCAGGATCACCTTCCGAATGCTCGCCTCGTCGCTTTCAATGCTTGGAGTGTCGGCAATTGTGTCACTTGTCGAAGCAGGTCTCGAAGACGAAGAAGAAGAAGAATCCCTTAGTAGCTTGTCTGCATTCACCTGCAATCGAGAAGGCGTCTTTTTCAGTCTTGGCAGCACTTCTGTGCTACTTGAGACGCTCGGTCTGCTCTGATGTGTTCGAGTACCAGCCGACGAGGATGATGATGACCACAGCGGACTGAGTCGATTCTGCATAGATCCCTCGTGCTTAATCCTTGGTCTCGTGTTGATACTGAGGAGCGCCCTTTCGGACAGTGGACGTGGAGCCTGCAGATGGGTAACACGTTCCCCGCCACTGTGCTGCGCTGTACTGTGGCTGACGGTCGTGTGAATCCTTGCGGTACTTGGTGTCATGGGATCCCGCCCCCGACTGGTTCCTTGCTCGAATTGTGCGGTTGGGGACGTCTTTACAGGGCTCCCTGGAATTGTCTCCAGGTGCGAGACAGCAGGCTTATTCGATGAAGATTTGACACGTGTCCGCGGTTGGGCATAGCGGAAGGGGAGCACGCTGACTTTCGTCGTCAGCGGCGGCTTAGACGAGGGTGGAGGAGGCACCAGTAGTCGTCGCGGTTTGTCGTGAAGAGCAGCCGCATGATCCAGGCACTCATTGTCCTTCTGGCCTTGTTCGTCTTTGGCTGTCGCCCTCATTGTCACTGTCGAATCCGACTCGCCATCATCGCGACTGCTGTCAACCGTATGAATGGATGATATGTCGTCCAACACCATCGAGCTACGACTATGCGCACCACTAGCTCTGGATGCCATCTTCGACGTCTCCTTTGCTTGCTCAAACATCTCACTTAATGCCTCTTCGCATTCGTGCTCCGTACGCGGGTTGATCGGCGTTGGCGGCGAGTACAGCGGCGTAGTATCGGGCGTGTGTACTATTCGAAAGTGATCTACCGCCGCTTCTGAACTTCCTGGCGATAGTGGTGATCGCGCCCCTTTGCCCTGAAAGACAGTGGGCTGAGAACGCACCCATGAGGCGGTATCTGATGGCTTCATGAGCTTGTTGAGCCGAGAGAGGAGGACCAAGTGTCTCTTTAGCGGTGGCGGCGTGTTGCTGCTTTTGGAGTCTTTGCGTCTGGAGCTCTTGGTAGTGGGCGTCGTAGGAGTGCTATGACCCGTCGTGGGTAGTGGTAGTGGTGGTGCTGGTGCTGGTGGTGAGACGGAATGGGTGTCCGCGACGTAGCGAGCATGCTGTTGGAGATTATCATTGTGGCGGTATTGTGCGCTCATGTTGGGCTAGCATGCCATACGATCGCGAGCGAGCGCGCGTGCACACACGTATGCCTCCCTTGATTGGTATGGATGTGCTTTCTCAAAGACGTGGAGTCTTCCTACCGACTGAGCCTGGAATGCGCCTGGGGACCCTCGCGTGCGGAAACAAAATGGGTTGTTTCGGCATCTTGCTCCCGCAACATATACACAAAGGGAATGCGAATTCTTCGCATCAGCCGTGTCAATTGGGCAGACTCCGGCACCCATAGAGCCCGTCTGACGTCCCCGGACTTGAGCATGTGCCCTTTTTTCGCCCTATCACCCCCATATTGGACGGACTTTTGCGTTGTCATTGTAAACTGTTGTGTCACACATTGTTCTTTCTAGTACTGGTACTTGGTTTGCAGGACGATGTAGTGGGGGATTCAAGGTAAAGGACAAACGACAAAGAAAAGGGACCACACGAGATCCATTCATTAGTGCGATGCGCTCAAATAAGATAGTGTTGCGCTACTCAACTTGCATGCAGATATGTAGTAGTCTGCAAAATAGATCAACTTTTCGGGAACATGCTCCCTTAGCTTGAGGGGAGTCGGAATCGGAGATGTAAGACAGTCTACCACCTGCATACTCAGCAGCACTCACAAGCATGCATCACGATGAGGGAGTGGTTGTCGGTAAATTTGCCCAGAAATTCAGTGAGCAATTAGTTGTAGCTTTGTAATCCCCCGAATGCGTAATGCAACGCTATGCTGTTTCCTAGAGAGGCGAAAGAAAGGCTAATCTGGGCCACACAAGTATGTGGCCCAGTAAAAGTGCGCAATCAATTACACGCAGTAGGTGTAGCATACCAGAACTTTGAACTTCAGATGATAACGCTGGTGTAGGACGGAAAAATGAAAAAGGAAAAGAGAAAATAAGTCACCGCAACATTGGAGACGTGATTATAAATCTGTACATCTCAAATTGCAGAAACTCGAAACGCCTAACGCTGTTGTCAAGGTGATCAAAGGCTGACAGTGACTCTGCATGGGGAAGTATTAGTAACTTCCTCAAGAAGATATCTAGTGGTAACTTTGCAGCGTATACGTACGTCATGTTGTTACTCAATACGAGTAGGACCGGCGGTAGATCATTGCACAACACCTCGATATCCGACAGATACTGCACGCTTGTCTCTTCGCTCTTGCATGTGCCCTCGGTTGGAATCGGCAATGTTGTGTACAAGACTGCCGAATCGCTCGAGTTCTGGCGCAGCAGCTCATTGAGAATGAGATACTGTGCCCGACTTGGCAAATCGTTGAATGACAGCGGTAAACTGGGGTTGACGTCGTCGACAACATTGGCAGTGGCGCCGTTATGCGCTTCCTCTTCTTCAGACGCGTCTTGGAATTTGTAAGTCGCAAGAAGATCCGGAATGTTGATTGAGACGTCGGTCGCGACCTCTCCAGGAGATGGTGGCTCCGTCCAAGGCCGATTTTCGCGCGCAGAGGCAGACAAGCCACTTGGTCCAGCATGCTCGCCTTGATATATCTTGGTATTAGATGGGTTGCGGCTTGAAAATCGGAGCTGTGAAGTTGATCGCGAAAGGGCAGGACGGTCTTGCTGCTCATCAGACTCGGCAAAGCCAAGAACAGGACCGGACTCGCCTTCTGGCTCGGTGATCTCCGTCTGGGGCAAAACTTGGCTGGAGAATCTCACACCCTGGTGAGTAGCTTGCCTCGAAAATGCGGGACGCATTGGCTTTGGCGTGTGTATTTTTGTGTTCACTTGGTCTCGTGATGCGTTGCGGCTCAGCCCCCTTCGTGGAGTGGCAGGCCGGTCAATGTCGAGCAGGGCACTAGAAACCGCTGCCAGGTTGGGTCGATACGAATCGTTTGAAGATGACCCAACACCTGCCTCTTCTTCGCCCAACAAGTGAATCAGGGCCGGGGACATTGTACCATATGACGTCGCTGCTCTTGTGGTGGTGCTCGGAGACCGGGATATTCTGTCGACTTGAACTTGTTTTCTGCGTACTAGAGGCTCCCTCAAGTGACCAAATTGAACGTCGTTATAACTTTTTCTTCGACCAGGAGAAGAGAGCAAGGGCCTTCGGACAGGCTCAAGGTTCTCTAGATCACCTTCACTTGCTGCGCTGGCATCATCATTAAAGTCAGCGTTACCCTCGTCGTCTGATGCATCAGTATCGATCTCGCTTGTAGAGCCACTGTGGTCTTCTGAGCTGCTGTCGAAGACATTAGGCAGCAGGTTCGCTGTGTGAATGCCCATATTAACTCCAAGCCTAGCAAGAGTTGATACTGTTGGCTTTTTGGGGAATTCCGATACTCTTGCCAAGCTGTGACGTCTGCGTTCGCCGTATGCCTCATGATCATTATGTGGATTGAAGATGCCTGGCCTTCCAGCAGTTGACTCTACTACATTAGCAAGAGAGTCTAGCTCCTGTGCTGCGCTCAAGGACTTCGGCCGGCCTCTAAGGGTCTGCAACTCGTCCCACCACTCTTCTTCCTTCAAGCAATCATTGACCATAGCATCGGTCACGGGGTCGATAGCTCGACCAGCGACGATCGTTTCATACATCGCCAAGTCGCCGCTTGAAAGATAAAACACAAGCACATCGGCTTCGATCCTGAGCTTTTCGAGGAGTAATTTGACTCGGCCCCTCTCGGCCTCTACCTCTTCCTCATATTCGACAAAGACAAGGACGCGGAGCCGGTAGGCCTTGCCCCATGCTTGTACAGAATGGAGGATGCAGCCAAGTTGTAAGATGAGCGTATCTGTAAGGCACAAATTAAATCCAAACAATGCACGAGATTAGAGAAGATGTCCGGTCTCTTACAAGTATCAAAGTTCGTTGTTAGCACGCTCTTGCCTTCAGCCTGCAACTCCGCGGACATTTGTATTGGCCACAGGTCAATGTATTTCTTTCTATTGTTGCCATCATGACGAGGGGTTTCCAAGTTGTGAAACCCCTTTCCAATTGCAACATTCATTCGAAATCGCAGAGCCAGGTCTTCGAGGATAGTAAGGTAATCGCTTGCACTCATTAGTCCTTCTGTGCGGATGATGTCTGTCGGGAGGTGTCCCTCGAGGAGACGAGCAGAAGTGTCACCGCGTCTTCGTCTTGGCGTCTTGGTTTCTTTGATAGATGAAGCTCTACTGTATTCCGAAGAGGTCAGATGAGTCGGGCCGGCGAGATGTGGGTTAGCTTGACGCAATTCTGCCAAGTTGTAGAACCCGATTACGGCAATGTTTGGTCGCATGCCGCCTAGTCCTGCTGAAAGAATGAGGTTCCTCACACCCCAAGTGATGGAAGGACTCATGTTCAGCTGCACAAAAGCTTTGATCCTCGAGAATTCTGAGATATACTTGGTCCACGCTTGTTGTTGAGACTTTGCTTCTTGCACTCCAGTACTGAAATCCGAGGTAACAATGACATGTCCAAGAATATACAGCGCTCCCTTTTTCATGGAGTTGCAAAACTGAATCAAACGCGTCTGGTGGCGTGGATCGTTTACCAGGAGGATAATTTGTGGCCGCCAAAATTTGATGTGTTCCGGCTTGATCCGCAAGAGATATTTTCTCACTTGATGGTAAATCAAGCTTTGGCTGATGTCTCCCCAGTGTTTTGGCGGAGACAGGTAATGCAGTAGGAGGAAAAGGAAGATCAGTAGACACACGGCAGTAGCGGCAGAGGTTCCGTCAATAAAGAACATGGCTGCAGCTGATAGGATTGCCCCCATGAAAGCGCTCTGCCAGCTGAAAAACTTGAAGCCCGGCCTGAAGTTGGGTGCAGAACTGATTCTGAGCAGAAAGCACGCCAGGTTCATGGTGAAGAACGTCAACTGTATCTTGTTAGCCACAATGATCCCAATTTTGCCCTGCAAGGCCGGCATCAAGGCATTGCGAATCTCAATCGATATGCACGTGTCAGTCTCATGCCTCATGCTACGGAGCCAAGTATTGCGCGACGTGCTTGTAGGGTCCGGAGGCAGAAACCCAGGTTGCCGTACAAGCTGTCACACGATACAGGAAACCATACCTGTCACGGGCTTCGAGAACAACTCCTGGTCAACTCAAAAATGTACGAGCATTGGTGCCGAATTCGAGGGGATTGGGAGGAAGCGCTCGCAAAGCCTTGCACGCAGATCGCTTCCAAAGCAGTGTATGGATAATAGAGAAAGACATGAACGATGAAACGAGAAGAAGACGACTACCCCAAGTCTTGCGGACCTACCATATAAAAAATGGCAATGAGCGAAGCAAGCTGATCCAGATTCGCAAGCAGAGCAATCTGCGCGATAAGGTACGTCAATAACACAGCGGCAACAGGCTCGTCGCTCTTCTTCAGACCTTTGCCAAAGAAGGATGACCCAGGAAAGAGCTTGTCTCGCGCGAGTGCTTGCATGAGCTTAGCCGCACCAAGGACGCCCATCAGCGCCGAGAAGAAAGTGACAGCCAGTTCGCCAGCGAATACTGTGGGTGCATAGAGATTAATGTCCTGGATGATATGAGGATTGCGAAGCAGTGAACCGTGTGATGTGCTAGCTGCAAGTGATAGAATGACCAAGACATATGCTGCGAAAGTAGTCAAGATAGCCCAAAGAGTGCCAGCTGGAATCGATTTGCTTGGCGCTTTCAGATCCCCGGACATTGAAGCACCGGCAAAGATTCCTAATAGTTCTTAGCATGCCTCTTGACAGTGAAAGTGGCGAGAGTATAGCTCAACGAACCAGAAGTGGCAGGAAATAGAATGCCAAAGAGGTCCCGGAACACGCTGATGCCATCATAATGTGCACCTTCAGTATGGGGCCAAAGATTGGAACTTAGTGTCTCGAGGCTGATGCCCGTAAAGTTCACATCAAGATTTGGATCGACAAAAGGCTGTCGGAAGATGGCTGAAAAGGGTATGCTAAGAATTGCAGCACTGAGAATAATGAGCAACGCATTGCTTGCCTTTGAGAACATGCCACTTCCCGCAAGAGACAGGGCTGTGACGATAATGAGCGCACACGTTTGGAGCAAATACGTCCACCAGTATCCATGAGGTAAGGACTGCTCAAAGTTGGACTTCAAAACTGCTATCAGACCGACAATGTTCAGGGCCGTATTGAGCGCTTGGGCGAGATAGAAAAGCAAGCCGATCGAGCCGCCAAATTCAGGACCCAAAGACCTGGATATCAGGTAATAAGTACCACCTGACTTGACTTCCCCATTGGAGCTCACGGCGGACAACGAGAGGGTGGTGATGACATCAATCATATAAGAAGCCAACAAAAGGCCTGCGCACAGGTTGGGGCCATTAGCAACCTGATAGACCCGATGTTGGCTTGCGGCAAATTCACTTACCTAGCATGCCTAGGAGGCCTATTTGACCAAGAATCAAACCGAATCGCAAGAAGAGCAGGATGCTGAAAATGTTGAGGCACACGGGGATGTAAACGCCAGAGACAAGACCAAGCTTGTTATGCTTCCTGCCACCATTTGAATGGTCCATTTTGCCAACCACGATGCTGCAAATTCTCCGGAGACAGCATTCGGTGCGCGACAGACCCCTCCTGACGGCCGCAGTGCAAGTATGAACCACAAAGCTGTAGTTATGGTTGGGTTGCGGTGATACTCTGCTGGCGTACGAAAAAGCGCCTGTTGGAATCGACTGCCCACCGCCCCAGGAACAGACGGCCTTGACGCGCTGCTCCTTGTACGTGGACGATCGTCAAAATCGTCAAAATCGTCAGTATCAGCTCGGGTTTCTTTATTCGTCGTAAAAGGCACGCTTAAGAAACACCCAAGCTAACACGACCTTGCAGACGTGGTGGCAGGTGTCGCAGCTCGATGCAAACCGGGCTCGCTGAGAATGTTCAAATGTTTTCGGGGAGGGAGTGGCCGAGGGGTGGACGTCATTTTGCTGGAGTGGCTTGTGGGCGCGCAAGCCCAAGACCCGTCTGCCCCCTCTGCAACGCAGTGCTCCGTCCACTGTACATGCTGTGTACGATGGAGAGGCCCCACTCCTCCTACCGATTACAGCGGTAGCCGCGGTAGGCTGCTATATTCTTCTGGCTTTGGCTTTCCTCGCTCCATATTGTTGATGATATCCTGTTGGCTATTCAACGCCTGGGCTCAAAATCCAGGTTGTCGAGCGCGAGACTGGATGCTCCGGCAAGATCATTAGCGAATAATCAACGTCCAAGCATGACGAGAACTTACTCAAATAGGCACCGACTGGTGGCTATAAGCGCGCCAGCCGCGCCCGCCAGGTTTGGTGTTGGAGCCCCCAATACGTCACCCGGACGCTTTACTATGTATGTGAGGCAGAAGATCAGAGCCTTCTTGGAGCTAACGAGCGTTAGGTGGACTCCAACAAGGACTAACGGCCCCGTGGGCCCATCAGCAGCAAGCCTTCCTCATGTGGCTTGAAATGAAATCTCTGAGCTATTTTCCTGTTGAAGCGAGTGAGGTCCGGGGCCTCACTGCCAGGGTTCCAGGGTGTAATCCCTCAGTGAGCCCTGAACCATCAGTCAGCGCTGTTCCTGGCTGGGGACAAGCGCCTGTTCTCCAGCGAACGGGAAGGCTGTCAGTAGGCCACTAGCCTGAGCACTTGGGCCGGATAACCCTGCCCCCACACGCGGACGATCTATCGATATGGGTCAGCTGGGCTTTGCCGACTGCGGCAGGTCCTATCACGAGCTGCAGCTTGTGCCTACCCTGCGGGATAGCGATTAGACCTCGACTCGACTCGATTCGCCGAGCCTTCGCCCAGCCTCTGCTTGCGAGTCAATCTTGCCTATCCGTCTTGTTGCTTCATGCCGACCCTCATCTTCTCACTTGATCTTGTCTGCCGCGTCTCCCGACTATAGTGGGCATTATCAAGTGAAACATCAGCTTGATTATCGGCGGACCCCGTCAGCAACTCCAAACTACCACATTGCGCATATCGCGATAAGTACAAGTCGCGGTTCCAGCCACTGAGTTTGACGAGTTTGCGCCGACCTGTCTCAGCTACACGATGTCGGATAACGGAAAAGACCCAGCGGGGCAGCCGCCATTAGAAATTCCACGCTCTGCCTCGACAGGCTCCTTTCAAGCCCGCTCCTATGGCACTTCTCTCCCGAGAGCAGACGCAACCGCCCGCCTCGCTTCTCCCATCCCCCAGCTAGGCACCTCGCCCAGCTCTCGTCACAGAAGTGCCTCGCGCACCGCCGAGACGGGTGCTAGTAGCAGGTCAGCCTCAGTGAAGCCGCTGCCAGGTGTAACCGGCTCGTCAGTCGCACCCGGCCCAGGCATCTCGGCTCTCGCAGCTGCGCTGTCCAACTCTCTCGGCGCCTCACCTCCTCGCTTTGGCACTCCGCCTGTGCGAGCTCAGTCGCCAAGCGCGGCGAGCGCCCAGAATATCCACTCGGTCCAAGCTAATTCCAACTATGGCTCCTTCTACAACCAGGAGCGAGGACCGACCTCTGCCTACGAAGACCCCGAGATTGTGCGCCGCCATCTTGTACAGCCCTCCGATGCAGCATCCTACTCTGATGAGTCGGCGTTCCGCAAGACGAATTATGCTAGCGGCAAGGGTAAGCAGCCAGACATGGGCGCTGCAGAGGACGAGGAGGAGTTTTCGAGTCTGCGGTTGCAGGGCGGTGACATCACTCGACCCATCTACAAATGGACAGAAGAGGCTACGAACAAGGTCCAGCGCAGCAAGAGTTTCAGTATGCCGCGCCCTGAGCCCGAGGCAGAAGTATTGGATATCACCACGATAAAGGTCCCAGGCGGTTTCCGTCGCAACTACCTGCGACGCACCGCTGGGAGCCCAGCCCCCGGCCCAGGCGGCCGCGGACGAGACCTAGAGTACGGAGATGGCTCAACTCGCCAACCTCAGGTGTTTACATCCAGCTTTTTGGAGTTTTTGAGCATGTACGGCCATTTCGCGGGTGAAGAGCTCGAGGAAGACGACGAAGCCCTGAGGCCTGGTGAATATTTCTCCTCGGGCGAAGAAGAGTGGAGCAGCGACGAGGGCTCGGATGAAGATCGCGAGCCCATGGAAGACAGCGCACTTCTGACGCCTTCGCGTAGAAAGCGAAGGAGAAAGCATCGTGTCAGCGGAAAGGCGACTCCCACGGGCGCTGCTCTGGTGCTGCTCAAGTCCTTTGTAGGAACAGGCGTTTTGTTTCTGCCTCGCGCCTACTTAAACGGCGGCATGGTCTTCAGCAATGCTGTCCTGCTTTTTGTCGCGGCTCTTAGCTACTACTGCTTCGTCTTACTCGTCACATCACGCTTCAAGGTCGAAGGCTCTTTTGGCGACATGGGAGGAATCTTGTACGGAAAGTGGCTGCGATTCCTCATTCTGTCTTCGATTGTCATCAGCCAGATTGGATTCGTGGCTGCATACATTGTCTTTGTGTCGGAGAACCTGCAAGCCTTCATCCTGGCTGTTTCGGATTGCCAAACGCACATTGGCGTCAAGTGGTTAATCGTGATGCAAATGATCATCTTCCTTCCATTTTCTCTCTTCCGCGACATCAACAAGCTCAGCTTCACGGCTCTTATTGCTGATGTCTTCATTGTCTTGGGACTGGGCTATCTCTTCTATTTTGATGTGCTTACTCTGGACAAGTTTGGCCTGTCAGATATTATCTTGTTCAACCAGAAAGATTGGACACTGTTCATTGGTACAGCGATCTTCACCTTCGAAGGCATTGGTCTTATCATTCCGATCCAAGAGTCTATGGCAGAACCGAAGAAATTTCCCAAGGTCATGTTTATTGTCATGATTATCATTACAACCATCTTTACCGTTATGGGAGCCATCTCATATGCAGCCTACGGGTCCAAGACGGAGACTGTTGTTCTGCTCAACCTGCCACAGAACAGCAAGCTGGTCAATGCCGTTCAGTTCTTATACTCTATGGCAATCATGCTTTCGATTCCACTCCAAATTTTCCCGGCGATTAAGATTTTGGAGAACGGCCTCTTTGCGCGCAGCGGCAAGTACAACCCATATATCAAGTGGCAAAAGAATGTTTTCCGGTTCTTCTTTGTCATTGTGTGCGCCATCATTGCCTGGGGTGGTGCAGACGATCTCGACAAGTTTGTCGCTATGGTGGGCAACTTCGCCTGCATTCCTCTGGTCTATATCTACCCGGTAAGAAGCCCTATGTTTGCATTGGAAATAGCAATTTACTGACAATCTTGTTAGCCAATGCTGCACTACCGCGCTGTCGCAAGGACCGCATTCTGGAAAATCTCCGACATCCTTCTCTGTATTTTCGGATTGGTTGCTATGGCTTACACGACGACCATCACAGTTGTCAGTTGGGCGGGCGGTGATGAGAGCCCTGCACCACCAGGGTATTGCGACAGACGTGGATTGTGATTTATATGCTGCCAGTAGTCGGGGAGCTGAAGGGAAAGTGCTCAGAATTGATTGCAGGTAAAGGATACTGTAACGGGAGTGCGCATAGGGTGTTCATTTGTACAAGATCCACGGCATGGCATTGTTGGAGTTATGGCCACTGGTATAGTTGTAAAGAATTGAATAGATTAGATTGGAAATCTGCCAGAATTACTATCTCTTTTGTCAATGAGGACGTGTTCGTTAGAAGTCAAACGATAGTAAAGTGGACGCAGAACATACAATAGTAGACGTGACCAGGCCGTGGCTCCAAGTACTTTTAGAGCCGCAAGAGCCGCCAGCCCATGAACGTGCAGGGGTTTAGCGCCTCGAGGCCCCACTGCATCTACCTTCCCCGGCTAGGCGACAGCGGCAAATCAACGCTTATTAACTTTCCAACCTAAACCTCAAGCATCTTCCTCTCGCCTGCGCCGCAAGCTTTCTCTGCCTTTGGATTGGAACAGCTCTACTTTGCTTTTGTACAATATCGCTTCACTGAACCTCTCCGAAAGGCAGGCAACCACGCCTTCGACTTGCCAGCGCCGCCGAAATGAACGCGCCCGACCGGTCAGTTTTCCCCTCTAGGTTGTCTACTTATCGAACCTATACCCGCCTTCCTTAACGGAGCAAGCATCTTCTGTATCTCAAGTAGGCGCGGTGCACGATGGATGGGCTACCAAGTGGTTGTATGGAGCGGAGTACGGGGCTTTGTGGTGAAACTCAGACAGCGCATAGTGTGTCTGGGTAATGGGAAGTGCGGGTTATTGTTCAGCAGGCATTCTACTATCGGTGTTGGGGTTGTCATTGTTGCCATCACAGTCCAACCAAACTCTGTGCCACGCGTGGAAGCCTATCGTGTTTGGTACAGCAGTGGTGACGGATATGTGGGCACTTCAAGAAGGCAGCGCATCGCAGGTAGCGGGTGAAGGCTTGGGGTTGTTTTTTCTTTTGGCCCAAATCACAACCACCCTTCTACACCAAGATACCCTCCTCCTCAGAAGCGAAATCCCCTCTTTGCGCCCAAATCACATCTTATCTACCGCATTGTAATCCATCAAAACCCCACGTACGAAGCCATCACCATTGTCATCATCATGGATCCGGGTTGCCACTGGGACGGTTGGGCTGAGAGCGTGGCGGAATTCCCTCCCAAGTCAGCGCCCTCATCGATTCCTTCGTGCCATTGCGTCCGATCTGCGCTTGCTTTCAGATTACAACGAACTCGCCATACTGATGGTGAGGCTCACAGGTTCGAGCTCTTCCTTCTCGGTGAAGGCGAAAAGAAAATTGCCGAGACCCCTTTCCCTCGTAAGTTCTCACGGGTGCGGAACTGTGGCGCGACCGCGTCATTGTAGGCCCGACGTTCTGCTCACACTTCGCGACCAAGGCATGTCCAACTGCTCCGACTTTCTCATCAAGAAGGAAGATCACACTGTCGGAAACCTTGTATCAGAACATCTCAAGCAGCACCCCCACGTTCTGATGGCCGGCTATAAAGGTAAGCATGTCTCCGCCTTTCATTCATCTCAAAGCGCAACAGCTAATGGCGAAATCTCAGTTCCTCACCCCAACGTGCCCGAGCTCTTCATCCGTGTCCAGACCGATGGCAGCATTACGCCCAAAGACGCGTTTGTCGAAGTCTGTCGCGACCTGATCAGCAAATTTGCCCAGTTGGGCCGCGAGTTTACGCGCGAATATGAGCTCCGTCGCATGGCGACTGCTGGACCCAGCAACGGTGACGGTGGTGCCAACGGCGGCTTTTAGCATAGCTACGGTAGCATTAGTGGCGGCAGCGGCCTTGGCCTTGCTAGCCTTTGGGTCGTGTTGATTGGAAGAGGTGTTCTCATCGGAACAGGTCTCGGGCTTGCCTGGGTAGGCGGCTCACTGTGCTTCTCCATGGTCAAAGCAGTCCCCATCTGCTCGGTGTTTACGGCGTTGGTGGTCAGGCCCTGGCTCGTAAAGGAAAATGAACGGGTCTCTTCTTCGGCAGGTTTTGGAAAAAAACAATTGAAAGAATGAAAACACATGGCCGGTCTTGATGCATGAAACGAACGGCGCCGGCTCGTCTTGTGCGAAAGCGTCGCTATAGAGAGGTGTACATGGCATAGACACATAATACACGACGAGATGGACGGCCGAATACCTATTTGCGATACCAGGAAAGAAGATTTTACACTTTGTTCGGTCTTTTGAGTCTTGAACGAGAGCTCTTGTGCTACTTCCCTAAATGCCTGACTTCTTTAACGGTCAGATTTTTAATATGGAATTCAGGACGTGCTATAATCCGCCACCTTGGCAGTTCCATTGAGAATCCATTCCAACCCCATCCACCTGCACAGTCAGGTTGACTGCTGATAAACCAGAAGAATCACTCCGTGCTTCGCAAATTTCGCACCCTGATCATGCTGCCGCCACAGGCCCTTCGCCTCCAGGGATGAGCTAGGTGAAGTCAGCTTCAAATGGACCCTAGTGATTCTGAGCCTGAAAAAGTGCCGTACCATGCATATGTTGTTACCGTTCAGCAAGATCTTGGACAGCTTCGTGGCATTCCCGGCATAATCGCTGCCAAATAGTACATCGGAGTCAGTGTCACCTCTATGACGGCCATTCCAGCTTGTAATGGTTTCCTTACAACTCTGTCACATCCTCCAACACGATGTCTATCCACCCAGTCAGCTCTTAACCATTTACTCTTAAGAAAGGTCACCTGTGCCCGTAACACTTACTGACGTAATCATCGAAACCAAGAAGTGTGCCGCTGAACTCTGCAGACAAAAGAAACACATATTGATATCAGCCTTCAACATGATATGTGGTCTGCGACAGACTTATGGGAGAGGTTGTAATGGAATATATGTAACATACCCCGGTCACCCTTCATGATAACCCATATCCTGGAGCCGACGCACTTGTCGACGAGCTCTATATCGGAGGAGGGTCAGTTCGAATGCTCTCGCCAGATGCTGCGTCCTTGGGGCTGGGAACTCACCCAGCGGTTGCACTAGAGACGCCATCGTTTATGTGTCTGTTCTGTCGACGGGAGGGACGGAATATTGGCTGAAAATGACAATGCCGAAACCCTATGGATCGGTTTTGTTGAGTTCGTGGATGCCTTTTGGCGTTGTAGTTGTGTTGCTTTGGGGTCTGTTAGGCTCGAGTATTGCAAACGTTGGTCCAGTGGATCGCTCTAGCCGGTTATTGACCAACTGAAGGGTGTTGAGCCACTCTGGATTACCTGGATCCCGCCTTAGCCGTCAGTGCTCAGCAAACCACTGCAAGGGTCCCGCCTTCATAGTGTAGTGCCAAAGCCCCCCAAAAAGCCCCCAATAAGCACAACTCCCAGCTCCACCAGTGCGCGTGTCCAGCGCGTGTCCCACCCATCAACTGATCTTGAGAACCAGAAGGACCCCAATTCGCATTCTCAACCAGTGCATTATCCCTGCCCTTACTTCGCTGCCTAGCTGCCTACCTGACTTCCATTTCCTGTCAAAATTCCCCTGCTCACCGATCCTCGGTCACCTCTTTTGTTCTCCATTTGTCGTCCCCCGAAGTTCATTTCTGTCTAAAGCATTGGACAGGCGTCGTAACCTCCATGGTCTGACTATAATGACGGCTGGACAGCATGGCGCCGGGTTACTGTCGACTGGAACCAACAAAGCGCACGTTATAACAATGAGTCTCGGACATTCTCGTCTGCCGGGTATTGTTGCTCTTGGACAGGTTGTGACTCGGACAAGACCCTTGGTGTGAGTTCGAGATCCTGGAGCGGAGAGAGCACACAAGTAAAAACACGGACTTTTATCTTGACAGTTTCACTAATCTGCTTTATTTCCTAACCACAGTAGTAGCAGCGCAAACCCAAGCCGCACAAGTTTTCGAGAGATGTCCACCGCCGGCAATGGTGCAAATAACAACAGCCATCCTCCAAATTGGAGGCTCTGGCATCCTAGCCGGGGCATTGTCTTTCAACAACCACAACCTTTATACCCTTCGCTCAATATCGCAAGCTATAGCACCCATGCTTCATTAGCAGCCGCTCCTGAGCACGAACAACCGGGCCTGCTAGTACAACGAGACCAGAGCGCTGAACCACAGCCGGCTGAGGAGAGCAGCGCGGCTGCGGACGAAGAATGCGGCGACGATACACTACCTATACCCAGCGAAGGGCAGCCCGAACGACTTAATGCCGCGCACGACCCAGACGAAGGCGTTCTGCGCGCACCACACACGACCCTCGAGTTCAAGATTCCCGATGAGCTCTTCCAAGCCGCCAAACAAGCTCCCGAGGGCACGCGCGAGTCCTATTGGTCACACTTGCTGTACCGTGGCCCAGACCTAGACAACGACCGCAAGGGCAAGATACGCGTACATTACTGCAAGAACGCCTCGGCTGCTGAACAAGCACTCCAAACACTCTTGGGGGAGAAAATCCTTGGTCTTGATTTGGAATGGGAGACAAGATCGTACAAAAACGCGGGGGTCCGCAGAAACGTTTCGTTGGTCCAGCTCGCCAGCCCTAGCCGAGTCGTGCTCCTGCACCTGGCGATGTATCCCCGGGACGATTTTGTCACACCAACGTTGCGCAAGCTCATCGAAGACCCCGACGTACTGAAATTGGGCGTGTGTATCAAGGGTGATTGTACACGACTGAGGAATTACCTTGGTCTCGATGCGCGTGGCGTGTTCGAGCTGAGCCATTTATTCAAGCAGGTCCGGTATTCTGCCAGCCAGCCGCACTTGGTCGACAAGAGACCCATCAACCTTGCCACCCTATGTAAGGAAGTTTTTGGTCTCCCCATGCTCAAGGATGCCGATGTGCGAATGAGCAGCTGGGGGCAATCGCTCGACTTGGACCAGATCAATTACTCCGTTTCAGACGCATACTCTGCGGTGCAGATTTTCTCGACGCTCGACTACCAACGCGAACAGATGGACCCCAAACCAGACTTGCCGTTCCCTGTTGAGGAGAACAAACTGATACCACTCCCAGAGGGCGTAAAATATGCCAAAAAGTCGAGTACCAGTAAAACCTCGACACCAGTCGTGGACGCAGCACCCGCAGAGTCGGCACGCGATGCAGGCGAGGCTGTCGACACATTGACGCATCAGGACTTAAGTCCAGAGGTGTCTGTGGAATGCGAAGAAGAGCTACAGGATATCTTTGCCAAGTTAGGTCTTGATAATATCGAAAATCTCGACGAGGAAATGTTAGCAGCTTCGATTGACACTGCACCAGAGGCCGTGTCTTCACCAGCGCCGCAAGCAACATCAACACCTGATTTTCGAGTCTTGGCCGCAGAGGCTTGCCTGGCAGCGTACCAACAGTCCAAAGAAGCCAATGGCGGCAAGTTAAATGCCGCACCCGCCGCATTAACAGCCTATTTCATCTGGCAAGCCGATGCCAACCTCAATTTTGGCGACGTGGCAAGCCTTCTCCGCGATCCGCCGCTAAAAACCTCGACCGTGGCCTCGTACATTGTGTCGAGCGTCGAGGCCGAGTATCTCCCCTTTGATGAGAATCGCATGACGACGGAGATCGCTGCGGTTGTGGCCAGCGATGTGATGGGCAAACGGTACTTTACGAAATGGCGAGCACTCAGCCAGAGGCAAGCATCCATCAACAAGGAATAAGAATAAGGTAGATAAGATGATAGAATTGGCAATTAGGCGCATGGGTTTTGGTCGGACAGGCTTTATCATCATGAGGTGGATTGGATCAACTACGCAATCGATTCTGTGACTGGAATGGACTTTGTTTATTACGCAGGAACGCACAATACCTGGGAGGTTTTAGAGCGTCCTCAGTATTTCTTAGGTGGCAGTGATCAGGTTTTCATCTTTATTTTGGGGGGTATAACCTCTGTTTTATCATATGGTATCTGAAGTTTTCTCCTTGTTTCAGTTTCTATTCGTCACCTCTCCGTACCTGTATTTCCAATATCCCTCTCATGAAGCAATGATATCTCTTCCTCTATTGATTTGTACCCGCTTGTCCTCGCCGCCACTTACGATACCCCAGGTTTGATCCCACACAACACTAAACACCTTGCACCCTTCTCCTGCAAGCGGACGCTTCTTGCCGCCCTTGCTCTCACGCTCAATGACATACACAGCCTCGCTGACACCACCACCAACAGCAGCATCCTCGTTCTTGCTGGCTGGTCGGACGCTTCGCAAATCCCAGATGCGGCAGGTGCCGTCATGTGAGCCAGATACCAGCGAGTGCTCGTTGTCCGGACACTTGGCTACAGAGACAACCTTGTTCACGTGGCCGCGCAGCGTCATAATTGATGTCCTAGCCTGCGATTCTCTCGGGTCGACCAGCACAACGTTACGTAGCGATGTACCGGCAGCCAGCAAGGGGCTCCCGCTAGGTCCTGGCACGGCGCACAAGGACAGCAGCGCGCTCGACGCTGGTATCGTGCTGACTTTGGTCATAGTCGTGAGGTCAATTGTGTGCAGATCGTGGTCCTGGCCTGCGCTGTAAGCCACCGTCCGGTCGCGAGGGTCAAACACAGCCGCTGTCGCGGGTGCCTTGTGGAAAGGCGCAAGGTGCAGCGCGCCCCTCTGCGGTGTGGAGATGCCACTGGCCACCTTCCGCCGCTTGCTCGTGTGTGTGCTTCCGGGAATCAACTCTGCGGGCGCCTGGGGCGCAGAGGCCTTGGAGGTGGACCATAGACCGATGGAGCCGTCTGCGGAGGCTGTCAGGACGCGTCGCGAAGCGCCGTCGACCTCGAGAGAGTCGATGCTCGATTTGTGGCCGTACAGTTCGAGAGTCGGCTTGAGCTCGCCCGAAGAGTGGTCATTGGCTTCGTTGTACTTCCATATCCGAACGGTGCGGTCAAGGCCTGCCGAGGCAAGCTGCGTGTTGGTGAGGAAGCGGGCGGCCTTGATGCTTGCGCTGTGTCCACCGTGCGTGCCCGCGGGAGAAGTGGCAATGATGTCCCCCGAACCGTTCCATATTCTCAAAAGGCCATCGTACGATGCGGAGAGGATCCTGTCGTGACCGGCTGTGAAGCTGTCGCCGGACCAGGTGCCTGCAGGGGACGTCGCGGACAGAACGTCGATGGCGCTGACCCAGTCGTCGTGCTCGAAGGAAGCCTCGTACTTAGGTGGAATCAGACTGCGGACGTATTGGAGGGTGACGTTGGTTTCCAAAGAGAGGCCGTTGGCTTCGAGGTAGTCTTCGAGGGTTGAAGTAAGGAAAGTGCCGTTGATAAGGAAATCGAAGGGAACGGGCTGGGGCGTGTTGAGCATGGATTCGGAGTTGAGGATACGGGAGAGGCCAAGACGTCTTATGTCTGTTAAGAGAATCAGTTAGCAAGCCATTTCGTCAGGCGACAGGCGTATCAATTTTAATGCCACGGCTGTGATAAAAACGCAAATCGAACTGCACAAACATACCAGCTGGGACGAGCAGTTGTCTCTTGCTGTCGGGTAGTTCGAGGCCATCTTCGGTGGTCGTAAAGGTGACCTTGATCTGTGCCATTTCCGGCTCAAAGGCCGACGTGCCAGCCATGGTGGTATCCATTTTGTTGGTGAATCTGCTGTGTTGTTGCGACAGTGACAAACAACAAGGCAGTGTATCGCAGCGGTTGGGCGCAAAAGCGAAAGTTGTAGTCCAGAAACTTTTTTTTGCCTGGGCCCTTGCAAGGTACAAGCGCCTTGTACCTTCCCCCACTAAGCAAGTGCTCCCCAGATCCCTGCCAGAGGGGTGGGGGAACTCCCCTGCAGCCTATTTAAACCCTATACGCGTCTTGGATTCTTTGCTACGCGTCGAGCGACGACATGTCATTTTTTGTTAGAGCCGTCTTTCCTTCTTCTACAACACAGCAACACGTACGTCTCTGAGCATGGTAACTCTACATGAGATAGAGTCGCTGCTCTTGCAGAAGCCTTCGTAAGTAAAATAATGCCCGCTGATTGATTTCCTGGTTACAATGGCTAATTCTTCTCTCCAGCGGCGACGCGCCAGAAGAGGTGCTGGAACGGCCCCAGTCCATGTACAAGCCCCTCGACACATTCAAGCTTGAGAAAGGCCGAAGCTATCAGCAGCAATTCGCAGATACCTACTTCCTGCGCCTCACGCAGATCAGGCCTGCGGTGGAGGCTGTTGCCGAGGCCGCATGGGAGGGCACCGTCATTGGCGGCGAGACGGCAAAGAAGGTCCACCGGGTGCTAGATGTGCGCCAGGGCGAGCTGTGCTGGGTCGCGGGGACGATGTACATGGATATGCCCCTGAAGCCGAATATTCTCGATGATGTTTCCAAAGATGTGGGTCCTTTTCCTTCATCTTCACAGAGTCCATTTGCGAAATTCAGAGGGTTGACAGGTTATGACAGCGATGGATATCCGCTCCAACCTCGATAACGAGGTATTTCTCAGACGACGACCGCGATGCAGTGATGCTTGAGGATGATTCTGGCCGGTTACGGCTGACAGGAGCCGCATTAAAATCACATACTTGCGTGACAGGGTGCATCGTTGCTGTCATGGGAACCGAGAATGCAAGCGGAGATTTTGAGGTTGTGGACATTGTGTTTCCGGACCTGCCACCGCAACCAGATCGTTGGAGTATTTCACAAAAAGCCGATACCAATGGCATACGCAAGGGCAAGCGTGACGCGCGAGGTGAAGACATTGAAATGGTGGACGCGCCTCTTTCCTCCAACGGCAAAAAGATCGCAATCGTGTCTGGGCTCAACTTCTCTGGAGATGACGCCTCGTACGCTATGGAACTCAACCTCTTGCTGGAGTATCTAATAGGAGAAGCTCTCGATCCCAGCACACAAGCAGAAATCGCACAAATCAGCCGAGTCATCATTGCTGGTAATTCAATAGCGGCCGTCAACCCCACCGTTAGTGATTCTACCGCCGACAAGAAAGCCACCTTGAAAAAGTACGGCTACGACTCGAGCTCCTACAACGCATTGCCGTCACAATTACTTGACGATTTCCTTGCCGAACTGCTACCTACGATGCCTGTCACTCTCCTGCCAGGCCAAAACGATCCTGCCAATGCGAGCTATCCACAACAACCCATACATACCGCCATGTTCCCCAAATCACGGGCTTTCGCTGCGCTACCGACCGCCGACAATAGAGGCTGGCTGGACACTGTGACGAACCCATGGGAGGGAGAGGTTGAGGGATGGAGATTATTGGGGACAGGAGGCCAGAATGTAGAGGACGTTTTCAAGTACGTTGAAGGCGGCCAAAGGCTGGACATGATGGAGGCCATGTGCCGGTGGCGATGCAGTGCACCGACAGCACCTGATACCTTGTGGAGCTACCCCTTTCAAGACGATGACCCATTTGTCATGAAGGAGTGCCCACACGTCTACTTTGTCGGTTCTCAGCCAGAATTTGGCACGCGTGTCATATCAGGTCCGGAGGGTCAGACTGTACGGTTGATCTCGGTACCTTCGTTTTCTGCTTCGAAGGAGATCGTCTTGCTTGATTCGGAAACGTTGGAGGTATCACGAATAAAGATCACTACGTCGTAGTAACCATGGCTACTGGCAACAAACAAGAACGAGGCATATAAACTACAAGCAATTAAGGGGCACCCATGGGATCACGATGAGATTTTTTCCTACAGTTCAGATACCACAAAATGTCAAATATCATTTTCTGAAACCATGATTCTCTGTGTCCTTGGTCGCCAAATGGGATTTGCATATTCCGTACGATATATAGAACCCTCTCACTATTTGTGCCTTTCCTTTTGGGCTGTTTCGGACGCCAAAGACTCAAATTGACGCATCTTCTATCTTGCTTCGCTAATCGGGCAGACTTATGCCGCATAGAACCCACACACATTCTCGCCGTTCACCATCGAGTGCTTTGATTGCAACCACACTCCCGCGTTGCTCAGCTCATCCCGTAGGCCTAATTCAAACGGCGTCTTTGGGTAACTTTCCGCTACTCCACGACAGATCCCAGTCTCAGACTGCTGCTCATTAAGTTCCAAACAATTGTCAACTAAACCGCCTATAGGGTCAATGCCACGCTTTTGACTTTGAGCCGCCGCCAGCGCCAGTGCCAGCGCCAATACCCCTTCTCGTCCGCCTCGTGTTGGTCGTTCTCTTGGTGAGTCTCATTCTCGCCCAGGCTTCTCGTGCGAACCGCCCGTCTGATCTTGAATTTGCAGACGACATCTATGAGTTTACTGGTGACGACTCGATTCCTCGCTCTGACTCTCTACGAAAGCGACTGTTGGGCAGCCCTCCTCGCACGCCCGCCAAAAGAACCAAGTCTCAGACCACTGGTGCCTTCAAGCCTATTCAACCGCGCCACGCTGAAACCCCACAAATCAGATCAGAGCTTAGGCTCAGGAAGAATCTTATCAAGAAGCTTCGAAAAATCACCAGCAGCCTCATCACGAGCAATCCGCCATTCGCGCTAATCAACAGCCTTGTTACGCGGTTTAGACTTTCTCGAATGAGTTAACTCCGCCTGCATAGCGGCCTTCTCAGCCATCAATTGGGTCTTCTCCTCCGCCTATTTACGGGCTAAAGCGTCGGACTTAGCAACCTCGCGCTCAAGTTCATTGATACGTAGCGTCAGACGTCTCTTATTATCCTTAAGGGCAGTAATCGACTCCATCAGATCACCATTATCAAGACCCAGACGACGAACAGTTCGTTCCAGGGTGGCATAGTCGGCAGCAGAAACTATATTGTTAGGAACCTCGTTCAGACCGTCGAATTGTCCAGCCTCCCATAGCTTAAGGGCAGCCTTCCAGGCCCAAGAGGCGTAGCTGGCCTTCGTCTCAGCACTAGACACCGCCTTCTTATTGTTAAGATTAAGGTCCCCTTTAACGCCTTAAGCATAACGCTTAAAATGAAAGGTACGATCGGCAAACGGCTTGAGAACGGGCGGAACGGGCACACAGACGTAATTTTGCGTGCAGCAGCGGTCATAAATCGGAGCGTTAGGGCCGGAGACATACTTGCCGTCGCTGTTACTGCTGTTGCAGCTTTTGATATAGGCAATACACGGAGTTGGGCGCTCAATCTGGCCCTCCTCCAGGGTAGTAACCGCGTATTTACGGACAGTCTTAGCACGGCGAGTAGGAGTGGCGGAAGCGGACGGAGTGGCATCAGCGTCATTCTCAACATCGTCATCGTCTTCATCTTCTTCAGCCAATTGAGACTGAGACTGAGGCTTAGGCTGAGCCTGAGGTAGTGCCCTGCTGGTCAAATACGGCCGAGTCGGAGTCCCCGTTGTCCGAGAAAATCCGGCTTGCGTCTCCGACGGGAACCAGTACTGGTTCTTTGGCTGTCTGCAGCGGTAGATCCCAAGTCACTTTATCCATTAGTCTTATGGAGCTGCTTGAATAGTACTGCGCCGCGAGCAATAGACGAGGCCTCACTTCGTAGTGTTCTCCACTGGCACAGTCTCTTCACTTTTTTCCGGTCGGTAGATGAATAGAGTAGTCCGAATCGGGATTCCGTTACTGTCGAAGCAAACGGCGGTTATGCGAGATCATGAATCCGAAGGGCTCTCATTGTGCGACCCTCCTAAGACTTCGATATCAGTATGTGCTATGCGTAGCTGGTGAGTGTCACTGCTTACTTAGTGCTGCAACGGGTTCTATTCCGTTGGTCTTTCCGGCGGTAAACTTTGCCATGGAACTCTTCTTGAACACAGCCAAAGGTGCTTTGTTTGAGTAGAGTGCTTCGAATACCGTGCTGATTGTGCATGTAGCCATCTGTGCTGAGGCGGGGTCCAATAGATGTTGATATCTTTTTACTTTATGACGTCCATGACTGTGAGTTTCGTTTGCAGTGTCGAGTCCAAACTTGTCATCGATGAGGAAAATGTTGTTGGTTGTCCTTGTGCGGTTCTTTCTTACCGCCTTTGCCATCTCTTTCTTGCCTTAGATTTGATTCTTTTCTGCTTCTGTTTAGGCCCACTCGGCGACGGCCGGAATCAGGGTGAGCAGCGATGGAGTGCAACCTCTTCGACGTCGCTGCACGTTGTGCAAGACTGGACTGAATGGTTTCTTGCAAACGTTGCAGCATTGCACGCGAGTAGGCCTTTCTGCAAGGTTAGACAATCCCAGCAGCCAAAGGATTTTGTTGTGGTGTTTTTGGACTCGCTGGGAGCAAACTTCGTGCTGTCTTGACAATTAGCGGATTGGAAACATACTCAGATAAGAGAGTAAACTTACAATCGGTCCCGCTCGGAATCTCGCCTGCTTGAAGCATCACTGGTGGCTCGTGTTTTCCAATCGCCTCTCCCAATGAGGTGAAGTGTCCCGACGGCTGACAAGATCCGTATGGTGTGAAGCATATCTCTGAGATGGCAGAGGCCATGGTGGGTATTGGCCAGTTGATATGAACAAAGCGTTTTTGGGGTTCCGGTCTTGCCCTTTCGTACACTGCTGGCTCCTCAACCGTTCCATCTTTCAGAAAGCTGTGGACTCTTGTAACTGAGGCCAGGTTTTCCAGGAAAAGAATGGTGCTCCCAGCTGCGTGAATCTATTGGAAAAAGCATCCGGCCCAAGCACAATCTCCGGCGTTTCGATTTGTCGTCGCAAGGAGCCAAGTAAACCGGAATCTCATATAGGGCATCAAGTGGGCTTCCCTCCTTCGAAAAACCAAACAGGTTATTCATAGTAAGCCAGATGGAGTGCCAAAACAGCAGAAAAGGCCGGGTGGCGAGGCGGGAAATGACCAAGGGCCACCCCCAATTGGACCTCCTCGCCTGTCGATGGCTTCTGATCAGAGAACAGACAACACTTGGGCGCTTGTGGGATGTATAGAAAAGAGTGTGCAGGAGATACAGCGGATCCCTTGGAGTGTGTTGAGTTGAGAGGAGTTGCTGAGCTTCGTAGGAAAAGAGACGAAAAGAAACCACCTTGAAGCCCTATTGAGCCGAAGGGCTACAGAAAGGGCCCCCCATAGGGGTCATATCAGAACGAGAAAAGAACATGTTGATGATCGAAACCATCCTAGGGGTTCTGGCTTGCTAGATATGCCCATTTTTGCTGGGTGGGCAATGGAGAAAAGCCCTCTACACCAAGCCCCGGAAGAATAGTTGCACGAGGTCCTCGAAGAGATTGCGTCGAGTGTAGTATGGTGAAGGACTCTTCAATTCGCCGGGACGCCGTAAGACTGTATGTAGTATTTATGCTTTTAGGCTCCAGGTAGCTCTGATCAAAGGGCAGAGCCCTCCACAAGTAGGTTGTGGGTGGCGCTGGCGCAGGCGCAGGCTCGGATTTCTTGCCACGAACTGGGTAAAACCTTCTTTACCGCAGTCGGGTTCTTTGTAATCTGCACAGGAACGGGAGGTTTGGTCTGAACAGGTGTTATCGTCACCCCCGGCGCAGCCATGGCCTTCTTGGCCATCACAAACTGCTGCTGAATCTGAGCAGGGACAGCTCACGCGTTTGGCATTACTGGGGCAGACGCTGTCGGAGGCGGGGCTGGTGATAGCAACTGCGGGCGGATCGAAAGGTCTGTCTCACCCGCTAATAGAGTGCAGGACGATGAGGGCCAAGCGGTGAGATGATATCGGTGCAGCGTGGGAGGCATCGACAGGCTAACTTTTGGGTAAAGGACGGTCGACTAAGCCGGCATCGCTCTTGACTGAACATTCGAAGAATCGGCCGGTCTAGCTGGAGGAAGAGGAACCAAGGCCTGGATAGACTCGCCAACTGTCTGACCATACTGCTGGCTTCGGTTTCGAGAAGCCGAAACTCCTTGATCTGGGTGTCAAATGCGTTTTGAGGCATTGGCGGCATCCGCAGAGCGTCACTGGGGATGGCCGTGAGAGGTACCGTTCCAGCAACATTCGCATATTGAAGCTTTGACCCATGCGGCCGAGCCTCGAATTCCTTGTCTTCTACCCAGACGTTGGCTCGGAAATTGCACGACACGGCGGCGCTGTTCGTCAGCTTGACGCGCTGAGATGGAATTCTGGTATACATAGTGCTGATCATTTGCTGAAGACGCATGATGGCACTCGGAGTGCCATTAGAGCTTCTCCTTTAGACACTGTGCAGACAGCATTAACGCGGCTGGTCGCGCTGCATCTCTTTTTCCGGTGCAAAAGAGGCCCTCTGGCATGTGTTGCAGATTGCAGAACCAGACGGATGCGAAGGAAGAGGTGGTTTGCATGACCGGCAAACTCAGTTCCTAGCACCAGCACGCCAAATGAAGATATCTGTAATTTCGATGGTCGCCAAAAGCTCTGAGAACTTCACTCTTGCCGTAGCACCGCCACTTGAAGTCACAGGCGCAACGGTACAATGCCGAGTCAGGAAAATCTGTTGTAAAACCCAAATGCGCTGAAATAAAAGAAATATGACTGTCGTCGTAGAGTGTGGCGGGGAGGATTGCCTGTAAGTTCCCCGAGGCCCTCTCTCTTGGCTTCATCCTCGTGGCTTCTGCTGCCAGGGGGTCCACGTTTTGCAAAGAAACATGACAAAGTCAGCCACGTCCTTCACAACCCCATCTTGTCTCCGTTGCCTTGAGCTGCTCGATGATCTAATGTTGTCGTTGGTTTGAAAGATGCTTGAGTTGTACCGTAGTAATAATGCGTCTCATCCGCAATATTCAACGCCTCGATGTTTTCGTCTCTGCTTGATTGATGGGAGGACCAGGATCTCGCGCTCCGAACTCGCGTGTTAGCTTGCTCAAGCTCGCAGATTTCGACAAGGCAACGAAACTCATGATGATAGTTGACAGGATCTCCAAGGAACTCAAGGCGATGTTGACACGTGCTTTTCATCACCAGGCGGACGAGTCAGAGAGACTGCAACCACTCGTGGAAAGAAAGCATAAGAAGCTACCCAGGCTCTTCTTTAGCATGCGATAGATCCGAGGCAGACAACTAGACGCAGCTAATATCTCCAAGGACCTTGGGGAGCGTGTGGTCGGCGAAATGGTTGTTCGACTGCGCTCGGCGGTGGAACTCAATAGAAGTGCCCCCTGCGGACGTTGTAGCTAACGAAGGTGGTGCTATCGTGCTTGGTCAGGTCTCCAGGGGTTGATGCGTGCCTGTAAGATTGCCAAAAGCAAGGGTTCCGCTCAGACTTTTTCAAAATATTCGTGGAAAATCGGGCTCCACGAGACTGGTGCACATAAACCACTATTGAGGGTCTGAAACAGACAGATTGGCCATCTGTGGATGAAGAGGTCTTGCCACCGAATGTCTCCGTTTTTTCAGTGTCATCGTCCGTAGGCGTGCTCTGAGGTAGAGCCTTGACATGATACTGGAATGCCGAGGTGAACAGCATAACTAGATAGTCCGATTAGCTACTGCGATTAGACAGAAAACCGCCTGGTAGACATGCTGACGAGATTCATACGTACCGTGCCCAGAATACGGGGATAACTAAGCCTTTGGTGCTTGAGTTTTGGCCGTCATCCTTCTCATTATCCTCATCTTCTTCACAACCGCGGAGAGCAGCGGCTAATTCATCATTGGCGTTGCGTCTTTGAGTCTTGTCCATGAAGGACATGAAATGCTAGCCAAGCACGTTCAGACCAAATGCAATTTGGGTTGCTGCTAAACTCAAAATTGCCGTGTTCGATGAGGGCATTGCCAGCTGCCATGATGAGCGCGATGAGATCATGGTGTCAAGGAGGAAATTGCAACGGCCGGAGCGCTGGGGTCGAGGCGCAGTTCGTGGGCTCTCGACACAACAACTGTCTCGGGACGGTGGCAGGCGTTCTGAGCAGTAGCCAATGTTCAGATCCGAAGAGGCACACCTCGAGTTACAGAGATCCATTCATATACACGGTTGGCAGACACATTGCCGAGGATTCCCCAAGCCGCGTTTGTGTGGGGTTTGCTGTTGGCGGTCAAGCCCCCACAGTCCAGGTGTAGTAATCGACGAAAGGTGTGAGAGTACTGTGGTAAGGACTGTATGTTAGAGATGGTAATAGATGAGTTGATGGACCGTAGGGCTTACCTGTGTGAATAAACTCGGGCTACTCCAAGGTTGAATATTGTGCAACGACTTGACCCATGACCAACCCACATGTGATTGCTTCTTGGTATTGAGCACATCGGGCGCCGAGGCCCTTTATCGATCCAGTCGAGCCTTCATCTTAGCTTGGGCAATGTTGGCCAAACGAGTCTAGAGTTCAGCAGGTCTGCTCCTTGACAGTGTTTGCACAGACCATAACAAAATCCCGGTATGCAGTCTAGCAAACGCTCCGACAGTATCAGCGAATGTCTAGAGAAGAAATGGTACATAACTGCCGCTGTGTACCACAAGATTCGCATTGTCGAGAGTTTAGTGAGACGCCCTGGGGTCTTCTCGTCTTCGTTGTTCTCGTTGCGAAATGCTGTGTCCGTAGAGTTTAGTGCGTGGCGGACATGTCTAATGTGTCTCACTTGGCCTCAAGCTCCATGAGAAGATGCTTGTTGAACCATGGTACCGATCCTATGGCTGCAGACAAGCAAGCCACTCAATGCCACCCGTCGCCACCGTCGGCTGCTCTGTCGTCTTGGTTGTCGATAGTGTGACCCAAGATGAAAGGGATTTATATTCTGGAATTCCCCCAAAACGCCGCCGTTCCCATGACTTCAGGGGTTTGTTGCAAGTCTTGCAGTGCCCACTCTGTGCAGACTTTGAAGGTTCTGCAACGTAGTGTCTTCCTTTGAGTGAGGATGAGGAGCTTCTCCTTCATGAAGGCTGTTTAGAGATACATCATGTTGTTTGCCGACTGTTCCAACAGAGCCAGGAACCACAGTCAATGAACAGGTCTGGAAATCGAAGACTATTACCCATGGACGACAACAGGATGCTCAAGGGAGTCCACTCTTGATGAGGAGGAGCGTAGTCGAATCGTAGCTCAAAAGCTCGATGTTACCGGATGGGAATTTGGCGTCTGAGCCGCTTGTCTAACCAAGATTCCACGCCTGTTGGAAGGCTTGCGGTTCTCGAGGATAGCCTTTTCCGGTATGCGAAGAGCGTTTGAAACCTCTTCTAATGCTGTTACACATACCGTGTTGACTGGCCACTGACCTGGGTCACCGAACTGGAACTGGATTGTTGGCCACCAGCGAGTGAACCGAGACCGTGATGGGAGGGTTCCCAGCCTACAATGCCACGATCAGGCAACGACGTAGCACTCTCGAGGAAGTCAGCTTGAAGTACCGCAGTGAGCTTGGTAAAGCGTGCGAAATCGCGAAAGCCACGGCATCGACCACAATCATAGATGTCGTGCCAAGGGCCAAGATTCTTCGGACAGGGTGAGAGATTGGTTCGAGGGCTAAAAGCCCCTGCAACCTCTGCCTCGAGAGTGGAATCTTGATAGTCGAGTTTGCGCATCAAGTCCAACTGAAGTGGGCTCTCTCAGCCCTTAGCAGCAGCCACAGCAGTAGGCTCAAGACGGAACGTGCCCACGCCCTGTCCAGATCTCTCCTGAACAGGCTTCGCATTGTAAAAGCCGATGAGTGGCATAGGCGTTCGATCAAATGGATGTCTTGGTCGAGGAGACTTATTGAGAAGTCCAGTCTACAATACAGTCAGTAACGGGTTTCGCAGATCGGAAGTGATGTCTTTCACTACATACACACCTGGAGATGGAGATAATCGATCAACAGTCGCTGTCTAAGGGCCGATGACAGGTGCAGTGGCAGTGGCAGTATTCCAATCGAGAGAAGACGGTAGACTACCACAGTGCGCGCCGTGAGCGTAGTCGCACGAAATCTCGGGTGTCAAGGCTATCTAAAGCTCAGTGTTAGCACCTAGAATATGAGGGAGAGGCAGGTTTATGATGCGTACATGAGTAAACTCCAAGGCTTGCTTTTCGAATTCATTGTCAGAAAGAATGACATAAGGCGAAGATGTAGTCTGGCTGGAGCCATGCAGCAGCAGGTCAATCTCGGACAAAGTAAAGGGAGCATCGGCTCATTGCGGTCCCAATGTCTTGTAATAACCGACTAGTATCTTGAACTGAATGTTGGTGATGGCTATTGTGTTACAATCTCCGCCAATATCACAATGTGCTGAAGCTACCTAGTGAGGATTCGGCAGCGTCAGCATTTAGTAGACAAACTTGATGAGATGGATATTAGACTAACCTCTCAGAAGAGTTGACCGGCAAACATCCTGCCTCTTGCAATGGGACAGTTCCCACTGGCGGAGTCCCAGTGCAATGTCGTCCTACTTCCGGACGGAATGGCAGGCTCATTTCATCCGAGCCTGTGGTGTCGTCTCAGATGTTGCTTTGCAAGGTGGCAAGACTAAGACGGCTCACCAGAACAAGCGTCAAGCAGTTGACCTGTCTTTTGGTTTGGAGGTACTGTCCCTCATTCACCGCGGTTTCGACAGTATTGGCTACACATGGAGATTAGTACAGTGCAACAGACTGCATTTGAATGGGGCATTGCTTACCGTAAATCTCTCAATCATGAGCCTGAATTCTGAGCTCTGTACAACGTCCAAAGTACTCTTCCTAGGCACGGCAGCGAATGTATCCCAGCATGCCGGCACGAGCTTAGATTTCGAGTGGCTCAGTCGTTCGTTGAGGCTGGGGAATCCTGATCGATATGACTGGAAAGGGGATTAGAAGCTTGGACGAGAAAACAAAGATGGCGCAGATGCCATCCATGACCACCCCGAGCTGAAGCCCAATGATCCAACACTGCTCAACTGAAAAGTCAAGTAACAGCGCAGCTTGACAATCTCGTCGCTCGAAGACATTCATGCTGCTGGCATATCTGTGCCAGCGACACAAGAGCCGGTAGGATGGGCTCCATTGAATCGCTGAACATATTATGGCCCAGTCCGTACCATACGCTCGTCGTCCCGCACACACATTTTTGGCTGCTATGGAGTGACGCATCATGTCTCCTTCGGCAGTAGCTGAAGCGGACTCCAGAGAAAACTAGGCCAAGGCTGTGTCGGGTTTGTGGCGTGTTGAGAGAGGAGAGACACGGACAGTTCAACACGAATGTTGAAGAGTTGAGAGTCATTGCGAGACTGGGGATTGTGCCCCAGAGAGTACTCTTTTTGTGGCGCCATCAAAGCTCCCAAGGCAGCCTATCGTCTTTCGAGGCAGATAATTCGAGACGAAGCGATCAGTTGCTCGCCGGCGCTGACTGGTGTGAATTGCGCGCAGCCTCTGCGTCGCGCAGAATTTGCCATTGTGTATAGAGGTTAGGTACGGGGCCACATCTGGACGCCAACCAAAGTTGAATAGGATTTGGCTGCTCTTGTGATCCAACAGTAGATACTGGCTGCAATGGTCATGGTCCTTTTTCTTGCCGGGGATCTAGGCTCAAACACAGCTGCCGCCCGGTCAGCAGGAGTGTGACAACCACGGCCTTCTTCGTCTTATTCTTCATCTTTTGGCATCGTCTTGGTTGTGAAGGAGTGGACTTACCCAAAGAAAATGAACCCGATCGCCGGCATAGCTGGCGCGACGTTCAAGCGATCCGGTGATTGGCACGGGCGAGAGACGTGCATGTATGCGCGGGGATTACCTCGACAGCATATTCCGCCGTGACCTGCAATGGAAGAAAAAGGTCAGATCCGAGCAAGACATCATACCAGATAATCACAATACGTACCTTGGTGGCAAGTGCCGGCGCCGCTGCGATGAAAGTGTGTCCTTCGCCGATACAGGCTTGCTGTAGCTGGGGCGGACTGGGTGGTTCTTTGCTGCCCCATAAGTGACTCAAGACAGCATGCCTTGCCACTAGCTTTGTGTGCGCTTCGAGGTCGGAGGCAAGTCGAATTTGCTCTCTGGAGCTTCGTGAGCATTGTTGGGCTTCTCTTGGCGTGGACCACGGGGTAAAAGTGTTTGGCTGCTCATGGGACCTTGTGATGCCATACGCCACGTCTGCATGGTAGGCTTGTGCCTGAAAGAAGCTGAGCACGAACCTGACTGTAGTGCTTGCGTGTGAAGGTCGTTGTTCCTCATCATCGAACTCGCAGTCGGCAAGGGACGCACCAACGGCCGAGGAACCATGTTGGGATTGTCCTTGGAGGACATCAGGGGGCTTCGCATTCACTTCAAGGTGGAGCGGTCTGCAGTTGCAGTGACAGTCGGCATGGCGACGGCCTCAGGGTAGAGTAGGAGATGTCACGAGACACTCTCGATCAGTGGGAAGAGCTTTGGTGTCGGAGGATTTTCGCAACAGCTTCAAGCTTTGTGGGTGGTCTTGGTCCCGTTCAGATGTTGCACGATAGGCGAATATCAGAGAAGCAGCCATCTTGCTGTTTCTCAAACTCCCGGAAGAAGAACCGGACGTAATTCGCAACGCGCAGAGCAGGACCAACCATCCTTCTGACAACCTACCGCCACAAACTTGTACTGCGGCGCTGTTACTGGCGGGTGTCCTCCTGAGGCCAAATGAACAGCCGTTGTACTTCGCTTGAGTCCCCAACTGCCCAGTTGGGTGTTGACTGTGCTCTTTTTGGCTTGAACCACTTATTGCTGCGCGAACGAAACAGCCGACGCAGCTTATATATGATCCCTCAATCTCTCTTCCACTTGGGAGGATTGTCGTCTGGGCAAGACTTCAGCCACCGCCGACGATAGTTTTCTCTTTGGCAAGGGAAGCTTCCAGGGCCTGTGTTGATAGGAGCCGATACATGTTGCCAGTGATGGTGAGGGAAGTCGTCGTTCGTCGACTGCCATTCCCGACCATTCCAGGCTGTTCTGGGCAACTCCAATAAAGAAGATGTTGTGCAATGGCTCGCCATCCAGTCCCATCTTCAGGGGCACTGCGAAGCTCCAGGAGCAAGAATAACCACCCAAAATCTGAACTACGTCCAACGCAGTTTGTTCCGACCATTTCTGAGCGAACTCATTGCCATAGAGTTGCACCAGTACCGTCAGTGCCGAAATCGCGGAGGATGGATCAGCCAATAGGCGCGAATCGCTTCGGCACATCGTTTTGTTCCATGTCGCATGTGTAGAGACGTGTAGCGAGTCCTTTAATTGAATAGGAGGTAGGAGAGGATGTGGAATGTTGCGCTTCTTCCAAATTCACATGGAATGGCTTCTCGACTCTTCTCCTGTGGTGTATGGGCGGTTGTCGTGTGCTGAGAGGCGAACAATGTGCTACCGAGAAGAAGCACGACAAGCCATCTTTTCTGGTTGGGTAGCGGTAACTCCAAGGACACTTTCTCGTAGGATGCCTTGGGCAGGACACACAGGACAGTGATATTCGCACACTGGACTGGGCGAACATCAGGGCTCCAGTGTTTTGGAAACATCATCTTCTGCTCAGCAACACTTGACTTTGGCGAACGCGGCGACCAGCAACGCTGGCGCCGCTAGCTGAGAGGTGAAAATGTTGCAGAAGAAGAGGGAATCTGGAATATCGCTGGAAATTTTCATCTTCCTAGATTCACGGTTTCCATTGTGCATCCGGAGACTGCAATGTCTCTGGTATCCAATTCAGTCAAAGGCTTTGGGTAAGAGGTACCCTCGATCTTGGAAATCACTGAGTGTCTGAAGCCGAACACATGAGACAATACCATTCCTCGCTGCTCGATCCGGCTAGGTGGATAGTGTCGTACGGGCACTTGCAAAGATAGCAGCATTCTGGCAGGTTGACACCCGCCAACCGGGCTTTTGTCAATCGGTATAGTGTTCCTGTCAAATTGGCAGACTCGGCCAGTAGCATCTTGAGTGCGATGCCACGATCCTGTCAAACTGGCAGACTCGGCCAGTAGCATCTTGAGTGCGATGCCACGAGCCCTGTCAAATTGACAGACTCGGCCAGTAGCATCTTGAGTGCGATGCCACGAGCCCTGTCAAATTGGCAGACTCGGTCAGTAGCATCTTGAGTGCAATGCCACGAGCCTTGTTCGACCCCTGGACAAGGGATAGTGCCGAGAATGCGCCACCACCAAGCTGATATTGTTAATATCGATGCCCAGAACTTTTTGCCAGTAGAAGTGGCGGAAAAGCAGAGTTTTTGAGTCATTCAATGCTAGATGCCGTAAATGTAAAGGCCGGTTAGGCCAGCCACAGCCGTTTTGTTTCGCTGCGCCTCCTGCGTCCAGTCGCAGAGGGCTTGGCCAAAGGCATCCGCGGGCAGCAGGTCTTGCTCTCGCCTTGGAAGTGCTCGGAGGAGCACGGTGAAAGCAGAAGCCCTCGCACTCAAGCCTTGGGTGGAGTCCTGCATGACGAGCATGCACAACCGGCACACTCGGATTGTCCTACCCTTCATCACTTGCGGACTGACAGACCCGAACAGGTCCAGAATCATTGCGAAGCCATGACACTGAGGTCTGCGAGCTTTGCTGATTGCAAACAGATTTAGACCGGAGAACAAGCACATGGCCAAGATTCTTGGTCTCCCTCTTGTCGGATGAAGAATGCTCCCAGTTGATAGACACTTTGTTCGGATGACAATCTTGGCACAACGGCAAGCCCACACATGTCTTCGCGTTGCGATACTCGCGCAGCCTCGGCTAGATTGGTGAGAATCGCGATTGTCAAGACAACGATTGAGGTTGGTGGTTGTGAAGTAGTGCTCTTCTTTCGGGCAACGCTGTCTCTGCGCACACAATCTTTGCCGTAGACACAGCGGTCCCGAGAAGGTCAATTCCATACTTTCGACTCGCTCGAACGCTACCATGTACAAGAATGGAATCTCAAGGAGCAGGTCTCAGGGAGCGGTTTCAGCCCAATACACCCATCGCAAGTCTTGGCAAACGTGGGCGAGATGCGTCGTTGTTTGCCACCACGAACGATGATGTGCCTGCCCAAACCCCTCTGGGATCGACGGGGGAAAAGGAAGAATAAAAAAGAATCAATCAATGCCATTGACTGACTCAGGTTCAGTTTGTCAACAGTGCCCTCAAAGACATGGGATGGGCTGTTTGAAAGCTGCTGTTGACTGTCTTCAAGCTTTTGATACCAGGGAGTCCATGCCGATGAGAGTCTTCGGGATGATTGGTGCGGACTGATGATTCGCGCTCAAGGTAGACTGCATTGACTGCACAAAGGCATGGCCAAAGAATCCTGACGAAGTCATTGTGTAGATGTTGCTGTTGCTATCGACATGCCACGCTTCGAAGCCGAACATGCAGGATATCGAAAGACGAGAAGATCCTGTTCAGCGAGCTAGCTGGTAGTTTCTCTGCTTGCTTGGGGTCTCGGAATCTTGCATTGAGGACGTATCGGTAGAGGCTCTTGGGTTTGTAGTGTGACATCTTGCCCGTTGCTGTAGTGTCTGGCGAATACCGGTCACTGTTCAGAGCAAACGTTCTCAACAGATGCTCAGAATGCCTCCACTGACACAAGAGACACACATCTGCTCGCAAGAATTGCACTGGCGCCTAACCTTGCTCACACAAGATTATCAGTGCTGCCAGACCGCTGGTTGCTACCAATGACTGCAACCACAGACTTCGGTGTCACTTCCCACCAAATTCATGTCTGCGGCGTCAAATGCACATCAGTGCCTGCAAACGAGGCAAGCCGTCTGACACAGTCTGTGCATCTGGTAGTCAAAATTTGGCTTCGCCAGCCACTCAAGTCTCTGAAGAGCTTCGAGAATTCTGGTTGCTGAGGTTGCGTCTCAGGCTGCCGAGGCTGCAAACAACCCCACCAGCATACTTGATGGAGAGGCGGAACTCTCTTGAGGATTGTCACTGCAGCGGTTCGCTAGTAGGAGCCGAGACAGGGCTTTTATCCTGGCTTCAGTAGCATGTCGAATGCCGGAAGAGTGTGACTGATGCAACATGTTAGTGAAAGAAGACACTAGCAATGCGCAAGCTAATGACACACCAGTGGATGATTCTCGGTTCGGAGGAATGAGCCAAACTGGGGTTTACACACGGCATGGAGAAGGGACAGCGTGAACAACCATGCTTTGTAGGCATGGAGTCAATACGGAAGGGAAATGCACTGCATAGGGGGTTAAATGCACATGCATTGGGTAATGCAAAGGGATTTTGGGGGGAGCAACAGTGACGAGAATAACCGTGCGCAGCAAGAGGTGGATAGACGGGTATGAACGAGGCGGCAGCGTAAGCGACAACTGGCAGTAACAAATGGACTTACCATGTAATAAGTAGCTCAGTATGTACCAAGCATCGCTTCGAAGGCTCGTTTTGAAATGGCTGGTCATAGGCCACAGTTGTTCAGGGAAGCCCGCAGGGTTGTGTGCGGTGCGTCCTTTGGGCGTCAGGATACGGCCAGCCCTCTCAGACGTGCCATTTTGCCATGGTGAGTGATGGATCGTAATGTGCAGAGCTATTCGAAGCTGGAGCTTGACATGTGCACTGCCTCGCAATTTAGGATGTCAGCTGTAGTCAAAACGCATAAAGATGATGGACGTGACGTACCGTATCTATGGCTCGGCAGATGGTGATTCAAGTGCAAGTCACAACGGTAATTCCGTGGCCAGCCCGTGACTTGGGAGGATCCATCAATCGACGCGCCAAGATGGGACACTATACCAGCATGTTGACCGAGTTGGGGCCCAGCTCTGGATTTGCCTTTCAAGTCTTGCAAGATGGTACATTGCGAGCCCTCGTCTGATGTACGCATCACGATCCGATCGGCTGGTGGCTGAGCACCAGTCCTGTCGGAAGGTCTCTTTTCCGGACCTTGAGAAGCAGGCACAACACAGGCCTAGCCCGATTATCCCAAGCACCGTGGACAGGACGTCTGGCTCATCCAGGTCCAAGCCAATAAGCTCGGATCTGGTAGCAACCAGCTGGGGAATTAGCTGTTGACCACCGCCTGGTGGTGAAGGCTCAACCAACCACGGGGTTTGGGGCGATAACATTGTCTTGTCAAGCCAAGAAAATCTAGGAACGCGGGTCACGCAATCAGCAGAAACTCAGAGTCCATCGTGCCGCTGAATTGCAATACTTACTGTAGATTCAAAGCGACGAGGGCCTGCATGCTCGCAGTGTCCGCCTTGTTATGCCGCAGTGTTCGATGCTTTGCGAATAATCCTCTCCATGTTAGTGGAGGTTGCCAGACGAAAAGGAAAGCAGAGCATAAAAGGATATGTAGCAGGAGCAGACCGTAGATTCGGGAGAGGAGGTACAGCGAGGTAGACAAACAGGATGTAACAAAAACAACAAGAGACATAGAACAGAAAGGAAGATCCAAAAGGAAAAGAGTCCGAAAGCTCGACAAGTAAAAGGATAATCGGACCGAAAACGAGCCCGGAAGACTCTATCTGGTCGAGAAATGTGGGAAAAAAGAAACCAAGAACAATTTGAAACAAAGTGCTTGGACCATCAGGCCGACCCATTGGCTGTCCTTGTGCCCACATTTGTGTATTGTTTGAGGAAAGCAGCATCAAGAAGGATAAAAGCAAACGGATATGGCTCTTGCGAGGGTATTTCGGGCTCGTCCGGGCAGCCTCGCCGCCTGAACGTGGGAACGCGGGGGAAAGCGATCTGGGGCATGTAGGAAGTGCTTCGAGGGTCGGTTTCTACTGACACATTCGTGGTTTTCTGCATGTCTGGTACCTAGGAGTGATTGTTGTCTCGTTAGAGAGTGCTTCCAAGGAATACAAATTTGCGAATGTGTCAAGTTGTGGGCTGTGTCGAAAGGAAGAAAGAAAGAAAGCGGGAAAGAAGGGAAGGCGGCCCCCAGGGAGAGCATGATAGATGACCATGTGACCATCTAGCAGCCTCCTCGTGGTCTCGTGCCTCGTTCTGCTAGTTCTGGGAGCGGTGCGGGACAATTTTGAAGGGAAGAGGGACGGATTGAAGCTCTTGAATAGACCGCTGAGCCTTGCTTCTCTCCAACTGAAAAACGAAAAGGAGGCCAATGCAAAGCATAACGAGCCTTGAATGCAAGACTGCTGCGTGTCAAACAGCCCGGCTGCCTTTCCGCCAACCTAGGGCTTTTGCTCGCTCCGAGCAAGGGTAATTGTGCAGTAGAAGAGAGTGTAGGTGGTTCTAAGTGATTGGAGGCACCGGAAAAGTGGCAGAGGACGAGAACAGACCTTGACGATGTGCAAGGACTGCCGCCGTCCTGGAGGTGTTGGGAGGGCGGTCGAAAATGCTCGGCAAAGACGGCCAGATCTCTTGCGCGGCGACCTTGGCGGACCGTCACGCTCCGGAGGAACCGTGGAGAGGATCAAGAAGAGGGTGCAGGTGAAAGTGCCGGTGTAGGCGGCTGTATGCCTGGCAGGTCACGTACCTTGAGTGTTATATATGCTCTTCCCTGGTAGAGGAAGGGAAATGGTGGCTTGGAGGAAGAGTTTGAACCAAGGCAGAGGATGGAAGAATATTGTGGGAGGAAGAAGGTTGAGAGAGTGGGAGCAATCGAGGGGAAGAAGGTGGGATTTATAGTTTCCCACAGCAGGGAAATGTTTGCCTCTTGCTGCTTGGGCCTCGCTTAGCAGACAGTGACTGTGTGAACTGTGCAAATTCCGTCGTTGAACTATATATCAAGATGGGAAGGAGGTCTGCCAGCCCCCGGGCCAATATGCGAGGATGTTGGTTGGTTGGTTGGGACACAGAGCTTAGTCGTCGACGAGGGCGCACCAAGCCAGACAACAACCTGTAGATCCAGAGACACAGGCAGGGCAGACAAGCAACCACCAAGGCTTTCGAGTGATTAGCAAGAACAAAGAAGGATACCAAGAAGAAAACCGCAGTGTGCAGAAAGCAGTGATGGTGTTCAAGAGGCTGGAGGTATATTGTCCAAGGTCACATGGCAAAGATACCACTCTTCTCTTTTCGCATTGGCTGCATTATAAATGTGTAAAACTCCTGCAGGGGCCTCTATGGTGATGTTGGTCCCTTTGGAGTGGTTGGAGCCAATGCCAGATACCAATATGAACGAGGAGGCAGTGCAGGAAACAAAGCCAGGCATGGCCAAAGACGAAGTGCTGGAAGCAATTCCCTAGAAGCCGACGGCGAGGCAGCAAGCTGGCTGCTAATCCTAGTCAAAGGCCAATCTGCATTTGGGACCCAGTACGCCGGAAGAGAGCAACAGAGTCCAAGGTCCCGAGTGAGCTTATAGCGACCGAGATTCGGCATGTTAATGACAACTTCGATTGAGATCTGGCAGAGAGCCACAGCCACGCTCAAGTGATGCCACCGAGACTTGTACCGGCGGCAAAAATAGTGCTTTGCTAACTGAGCACGCCACTGCATGTCCTTTTCGTCAAGACTCCAACCAAATGGTAATCGTGTGTGTATTCCATGCCGCGCAATGGGGTATTCGAAAGAATCCAGCGAGAAGAGTTGTGAGGTGGCCCAGTGGATGGGACACTCGGAATTCCAGGTGCTCTGCCCATGATATGTGCGTGAGAGCCAGCATTCCGGAGCCGAGAAAGTTCTATTCATCAAGCATTTGTTTGTTTTCTGGGCTCTTTCTTCCCAGCTCCAGGTCAACTGGGCAGACATCTATACCACGGCGGCGGCCTGTCCAGCTCCAAGGCGGTCGCTTTTATGTGAGCTGCTCGGCCGAGTGAAGAAAGACAGCGGCTCCGCAAGGTCAGCAATGAATGCATGTGCCCAGCCATTTGGACTGCGTGAAGCGCAATGTCTTCCAGGCTCATCAAATGTCGTCCCGAAAATTTGTGTTGCTGGCTTGGCCCGTCGGTTGGACCCTGACAACCTGACAGGCTGAGCGCCCGGTTTCGGCCCGCTCCGAAAGCCTTCTCTTCTTGGGGCGAGGTACATAGTGCTAAGCCGCGTCTACTTGTGAGTCCGCAATGCTCAAATGCGCATCTGAGGTGTTCGCTCGGCCCTGTGTACGGTCAGCTTCAGAATCCTTTTAACAGGAACAATGCCCCAGTGAAAGCCCCAGAATCTTTATTGGGCCAAAGCCAAAACCAAAAGTTCACTCTTGGATCATCATCCCTGACTTCCCCGTCGTCGCAAAAAGCAAATCTGTGGCCATCTTTTGATTGCCAGTTGGCAAATAACGTGGCAAAACAAACATTGGGCAGCCGAAGCCTTTGTGCTCTCATAGCCAAAGAGGAAATACGACCACAAGACTGCGCACAATGGGGTCTGCTTCGAGACAATTGCCACAGCCGTGGATTGAGTCGCCATGCATCTACTCCGCGCCCTTGTCCCGCGAAGCAGGATGGTGAGTCCGTGGGCAGCAAGGAAGCCGTACGGCTCGTTGAATCGAGCGCAGAGCGCAGAATGCTGATGGAGACTTCCAACCCCCAAGCCGAATCCACCTCAAACTCGACAACACGCAACCCTCTGGCTCCTTCAAGTCGCGCGGCGTGGGCAACTTCATGCGCCGTGCCGTCGAGTCTTGCACAGAGGGACCCGACCATGTCCATTTCTTCTGCTCTTCGGGCGGTAACGCAGGCCTGGCCTGCATCACAGCCGCCAACACATTCCGCCTCGCAGCCACCATCGTCGTGCCCGTGTCGACACTGCCGCACATGGTCGCCAAGCTGCGCGATCTGGGCGCGGAGGTTGTCCAAGTAGGCGCCAACTGGGCCATGGCCGACAAGCACCTGCGCGAAGTCTGCATGCCCGAGTTTGAGCGCATGTATCCGGGCGCAAAGGCCGTCTACGTTCCTCCCTTTGACCACCAGGATGTCTGGGATGGTGCCGAGACGCTGGTGGAGGAGCTAAAGGCTCAGATGGGCGAGCAAGACAAGATTGATGGCATTGCGCTCTGTGTGGGCGGCGGAGGTCTGCTGTGCGGCGTCATGCAGGGTGTGCAGAAGTTGAAGGATTCGGGCTATGGTACGCCCAAAGTGCTGGCTGTGGAGGCGTATGGTGGCGAGAGTCTGAATGCTAGTGTGAAGGCTGGACAGCTGGTCACGCTGCCTGGTATAACAACGATTTCCACGTCGCTGGGCGCGGTGAGAGTGGCTGCGGAGGCGTTCGCATGGACTCAGCGCGCAGGAGACAATCTCATCAGTGCAGTGGTGACGGATAAGGAGTCGGTGGCGGCTATAGCGAGATTCGTGGATGACGCGAAAATACTGGTTGAGAGCGCTTGCGGTGCAACGATATCGGTGGTGTACAATGGGCATCTGAAAAAGTATCTGGGAGCTGGCCTTTCTGACGAAGAGTGGGCGGCAAAGAACATCGTCATTGTTGTTTGCGGTGGATCAAACATCAGCTTGGGGATGCTCGAAAAGTACAAGGAGCAATTTGGTATATTCTGACGACGTTGTTGGGACGAAAACGTCTTGCCGAAAGCGATGTACATATAATCAGACAACAAGTGACAGATTGCAGAGGCAGAAGCTGCGGACCTGTGACACTCTAACGATTGCTACCAGGGCGAAAGCTAACATGGTGTTCTACACAAAAAAGGCTTCTGAGAAAAGGAATGGTTTAGTTCTTCCTGGGCCTTGCAACGGAACTTTATGCTTTACAGTAGGCTTATATATCGATGATCCCGACGGTGAGTATCTGATGGTAAGAACAGACCACAGTCACACAAATCAAAGGCAACATAAAAATACAATGCTAAATAATTTGGAAAGAGTGGAATAGTTATGCACGCCCAATCAGCATCACCGCATCTTCGCGAGGTAACGCAAGTTCAACTGAAGATGACTGAGGAGTGAAGAGGCATCACGCAATTTGGAATGACTGTGCAAGATGGTCATTCGTCTGATGCTTGTTCAAACACATGAATATCCTCAGTCTGATATATTATTAGTGACCATGCCTCTCACAACATCAACGCACAAGAAGCAGAAGTTCATTCCACCGTCCTGCGATACTCAGCAACCCTATATCCCGCCACCTCCTTTGCTATTCCGTCAAACTTGTTAAGCACCATTTTGACCTCCCCAAAATAGTTGACCTCGCCTTCCTGCTCGAAACCCAGACGCTCAAATAGCGCAATACTGCCCGCATTTGTAGCCTTGATCTTGGCCATGAGCAGTTTGAGCTCAAAGCCGGCTTCTTGCTGCTGCTGCTGCTGCGCCGGCGGTGACGACGACGACGACGACGACGACGACGCGTATTCCGCCAAAATGGCATCCAAGCTGGTCCAGATATAGTGCAGGAATGCAGTAACGGCCGCGGTGCCCAGGCCTTTTCCCCTGTCGTTTTCGCCAGCAATCATTATGTCCACTTCGCCGACGCAAAGCTGTTTCTTCTTGTCCCTTCGTCGCAGCTGGCGTGGCTGCTGCCCATCTTCGTCCTCGTCATCCTCATCGTCAGGATACAAGAAGAAATTGATATCCCCAATCATCCTCTCCGCGCTATCAACCTCCCCACTGGTGACCGAGGCTCTCGACTCGTTACCATTGGCATTTCCATGACCAGCACCAGCAGCATCAGAGAATGCAGTCAGAACAGGCTGGCAGAGGATAAAAGTGAGCTTGTCATGAGATGCCCGCCACGACTCCTGGTTCTCGTACTCTTCCTCAAGACTCAATGGCTCCGAGGCTGTGGCTTCTTGGATTTGCTAGGGCGAAGCGAAAACGTCAGTATTGTTTTGAAAAACACACCAAACTTAGGCAAAGAACCACGACATTAAAAGGGGGTAATGCGGAGACAAACGAATGAAACCGAAAAAGATGTGACTCACCGGATCACCCATCCATTCGTGGTAGCGCGGGACATGGCGGCGATCGTACGGCACCAGGGTCACCTTTGGCGTGAGGATTGCTGTGCGAAGCAGGGCAATGTTAACCCCTGGCCAGCAAAAAAAAAAAAAAGCAAGGAAGAAACAGTATTCACATATTCTCAACGCGCAGAAATTGGCGTACCTATATTCTCGTTGAGTCTCATGATGTCGAGCAGTTTGTGGTTTGACAGGATGTGAATGTGTCTCTGAGCGGTTTCCTCACGGCACGGCGCCAAGTTCTGCGTGCTTGTTTATCGGGTCAAATATCCACTTTTGTCGCAGCGTTTGGCGTACTATGTACACGCTGCAATAGTCAAGTACACTCAAATAGAGCTCTTGTTACAAAATGGCAAATACATGCTCCAGGATTATGGGAAAAGAATCACAACACTCCTACATAGATCCCTCTTCTGTTCTTATTCATGGTATCTTTGCCGACAAATCCACGTTTTCTCGCTACTAGATATTACACAACTACAGCAATCTCCATAGTTGGTTCCGTCCGCGGGCCTTTTGCAGACAGCCGGAAACGGGCAAACCTACAAAGAGTGCTACAGCTACAATACGTGACGGTTTGGCCGACACATCCTCCAAGACCGCCGAATGCCTCTTACTCTTCAACAGCCAGCGGGGGAAATAGAGCATCCTCGGCACTGGCTCCAACAAAGCGTAGTGGCGTTCCATAGCTAAAGTCCTTACCCACTCCCAGGTATTCGAAGCTTCTCTTGTTATGGGCCACGCCCAGCAGGTCGAGCATCTCGGCCGCCTTGTCTGGCATAAAAGGCTGCAGCAGAAGGCCCATGTGGCGCAAAGATTCTGCCGCGATGTGAATGATCATGCCGGTCTGGGCCCTGCACAGCAGCACCTCATGAGATCGCTTTCTCAGATGGGGTTCATTGTTGATTTCCATCACTTGTTTCATCAGGTCCCACGGCTTGGCTTCTTGGAAGAACTTGTTAACCTATTCCATATCCCTATCAGCATACAGTTTCAGGCACTGACAAACGAAAGAAGCCGCAAGGAGGGGCTTCAAGGCTCGAGAAAGACTTACCTCCACGCCCAGATGTATAATAGACCTTAACGCCCGACGAGGGTCTGGTTGCGCCATCTGCGAGTGCACGGCGTCAATGCATGCGCCAATTGCCGCTTCCTGCGCTGCGATCAGTGCCTTGAGATCTTCGGGTATTGTTTGCTGGTGGACAGGTGCGCTGAAAATCTTGGCGGCCTCGACGCATTCTCGCACATTCCACGTCCTGGGCCGTATAATACGGTTCAGCATATTGCCAATTGTGCCACCCAAATTCTTCTTATATCTCTCGGCAATCATGCGATTGTCATAGTCTGCATCGTCGGTGAAGCCGCCGTCGTGGATCATGAAATAGCGCATGACGTCGGCTCCCCATCGATCGATTGCGTGAAAGGGATCGACGACATTGCCCAACGATTTGGACATTTTCTTGCCGTTCATGGTCCAGTGTCCGTGGCTCAGCAGTTGTTTCGGGGGCTCCAGGTCCACAGCCAGCAAAAGTGCCGGCCAGTACACGCCATGGAACCGAAGAATATCTTTGCCAATTACGTGTAGGTCTGCAGGCCACCCACCGTTTGTCTCCTTGCCAGGTACCCAGTCTGGGAAGCCGGCCTTCGTCAGATAGTTGATAAGCGCATCGACCCAGACGTAGATGGTCTGGCTCTCGTCATCGGGCACTCGGATGCCCCAATCCAACCGGTTCGACGGACGCGATATCGAGAGGTCCTCGAGATTATTTGTGACCCAGTTGACGACCTCGGCCATGCGGTGAGGGGGGTGGATCCACCGCGGGTTTGCCTCGTAGAACTCGAGGAGGCGGTCTCTGAGTGCTGTCATGCGGAAGTGGTAATTCTTCTCTTGGACCCATTCGACTCTATTGCCACTTTCGGCGGATGCCAATGACACCTCTCCCGTCAGCGGGTTAATCTTTCTCTTGAGCATAGACTCTGGGTAAAAGGTCTCATCGCTGACACAGTACCAGCCCTCATGCGTGGTCTCGTAGATGAAGCCCTTTTCGCGCAGCAAGAACCAAAAGTGCCGCACGGCATTCTTATGGTCCTCATCTGTCGTCCGAATGAAAAAGTCATTCTCCATTTTGACCTTCTGCGCTAGCGCCTCGAAATTTTGTGACTGAATATCGCACCACTTCTTTGGATGGGTATCGTTGGCAGCTGCGGCTTGCTGGACCTTCATGCCGTGCTCATCGGTGCCGGTGAGGAGGAGTGCCTTTTCACCCTTGAGGGCGTGGTATCGTTTCATTACGTCGGCGACAATCATGCTGTACATGTGGCCAATGTGTGGTGCTTTACGGAGCAGTTGTCTGTTAGCCCAACTGTAATATGGAGCCGTGTGATGCACGCCGTATGTCCAGGCGCTGCGCCAGGTATTCCTCACCTGCGTTAACGTAAAATATGGGTGTCGTGACATAGTATGGTTTGGAAGGGACTTCTGGTTCCAGAGGCTTTGGCGAATCTGGCTGAGCCTTTGCTCTGGGGATCTTGTAGCCCTTTGCGTACCCGCGAGCCTGCAAAGCCCTGGGAAGCGTATTGTAACGGCATGAGGCGCATATCCAACTGGCTCTCGCGAGCGGCGCCGGCTGTAGAAGACTCCTTGGCCTACCAGTTTGGAGAAGGAGTCGATCCATCGTGTCGTAGCATCCGCAGGAGCGGGTCGTAGGGTTGGCAGCCACTCAAGCAGAAGGATAACAGTTACAATTGAGTTCGTCACGCCATGAGCGTACCTCAGTTTGGCCCCAAAATGTTGCCGGCAGGGAGTAGATAAGCCCTGTGCGTACTTGTGAGCTCCGATAACTGTATGGGGAGCTCAAGCTAACGTAGGAAGTAGCCGGAAAGAGGCCTCGGTGGTCCGTGTTTACTAAGATGCGCCGCACCGTCCCTCTTTTGCTTTCTTTGGTGCTGCCATGGACTTGTCCCAACGACATTCGCTTGATCCAGAGCAAGAATAATCCACAACCCGCAACAGCTGCCTCTCTTGCGTCTAAAAGCCGTAGCAGTCAAACACAGACACGCCGGCGACACTTGTCAACCATGTCGTACCCCACTGAAGAGACCGAAGTCAGGGTCTCGAGCGACGGTGCCCAGACTTTTGTCGACTGGTACTACCGGGATCTCAATGAAGGCCGGTCCCTCGCACCCTACTACGTCAACGCCAATACGAAATATACCGCCGCAGGCGTTACAGCGGACATCACCATAAACGGCGCGCACCTAGCGGACCCTAGCGAATTCGAAGCTCTGCTGCAAGAACAACGCGGTGGCAGCGCTACCACAAACGGCGCCTCTTCCTCCTCGTCACGCAAACCCCGCGTGCGCTACGAAATCGACAGCTTCGATTCTCAAGTCATCAACGACGACTACCTCATTGCCGCACCCGAGTTCATCCGGTCCAAGGGCCCCGATAAGAGTGGCGGACGCGTGAGCATGGTAGTGACTGTAATGGGTATTCTGCACCTTGAGACGGAGCCAGAAGCGACGCGCAAAACGTTTAGCGATGTCTTTGTGCTGGTGCCCAACTGGGATGCGCGCGGTCGGAATCCACCGCGGAATGTTAAGAGGTTCTTGATTTCTTCGCAAAATTACAGAACGCTGTAGGGCGGCGGTCTGGGAATGACGGCAAAGAGACAGTACGACTATAATCATGGACATGGGCGTGGTTCTGGTCATAGCAGGGTCCACGGAAATGGCCATGGCCACGACGTTTATCGCAACGGCATTCAGGCTTCCTACCAACGAGGCCCCAGCAACGGTTGGGATTGGAAATCTACGACGACGCACACGTATGTGAATGGATACTTTTAAGAGGACAGTGGCCGGGCCAATAACTTGCAATCCCGGGAGGTGTAATAATTTTACAACCTCACCGATATTGATGTGGCGCATGCAGAGATCTTCCCAAACCAACGCCAGATCAGTCGTCAAAAAAGAGCCGGGGGGGGGGACAAGAAGCGTCGGTCAACTCCACGAAGGACATCGACAACACTACGGCACGAGTCTTCAGATGGACTGAACCTTCGAAATGCGGCACTGCACAGATTCAGGGCGGCCAAAAGCATCACATGGCAGAGCGCCAATGCAGCAGTACACAACACCTGGTTTTGGTGAGGCCATACTGAAAGTCCGCTACGAAGGAGAAGGGAAGCAATGGGAGGTCTTCATTTTGCTGGCAACAATGCAGGCAGGGATGCTAAAGGGCCGGAGGATGGAGTTCGGGGACAGCATGAATATGCTAGGCGCATCCCGAAGTGTTTGACAGCTGTGGAGAGCCAAAGTTGATGCGAGCCGTGGGAGTCAAGACTTTCGTACCATGGCGGGGATTAGAAATTGCATAAACACGTAGGTATTTCGGTGCAACACACAAAACTAGCTGTATGCTACCAACAATCAAAATACACTATTACCCGCCTTGTCAATATGCTTGTTTGCAATCTGAATCCACATCAATTAAACACACTTGCTACCCGCTTCAAGCCTTGCTCTTCTCCTCTTTGAGCATTTGCCTCTTCCACTGCCAGTACCCCAGCCGTATCCGATCCCATTTCTCCCCCAACCGCTGCAAACACAAATCGGCTTTGTCCGTCTCACCCTTTTCTGCATAAATCTCTGCCAACAGCTCCAAGCCGTGTGTGCTTTTGACTTCTTCTTCCTCCGTGCCCAGACTCGTCACAAATTGGCTTGTAAATTCCTCGACAGTGCTGAACTTCCTCCCGCTCTTGACCAACACTCCGCGGAGGTAGTTCCATGGGCTCTGGTTCTGCGGTGCCCAGAGAATCTTGTCCTCGGCGTACTTGATCTCCCTGTCAATAATCTCGGCTGGTATCTTGGGGTCAAACTGCGTTGGCAGCACTTGCGGTGTACTATGCTTTGGGTCCGACAGGACGACAAAGAAGCGATGCGACCAGGCCGAATTATTGCGCACATCCTGGTTGATCAGGTTGTCTGCAGCCTGGATCTCCGTCTCTCCGAAAATGTCGAGCTTGGGCACCATGTATTGTCTGTATGACCAGACATGGTAGTTTTTGGTGTCCTCCGCTAGGATCCGTGTCAGGAATTCCTGCTCCGATTTGGCCAGGTCGGCGACTTGGTCTGGGGAGGATTGGATGGTGGGAAAGTAATGCTCCAGAAGCAAGCGGCGGTGGTGCCAGATTTGGTAGTTTTTGAGGTTGTCGAGTGAGACTTGGTTGAGCCACTCGATTTCCTGAGGCAAAGGTATATTAAGCGCTTGTACAATCGAGAAACGGTACAACCACACGGTGTAGTGCGCAGGGTTCATGGCGATGATGTCCTGCGTGAGACGGAGACAGCGGGGGGAGTATTCCTTCTTGGCCATTACGGCACGAAGATACGATATAGCTGTTGTCGCTGTTAGCACAAACACCGTTCCCGGCGCACAAGAAACAAGGCCAAGGCGAACAGACCTTCAGCATAGTCATCTGGGTACGCAATCGCAGCCAGCGTGCCCTCGCCATCCTCCACCGGCATGGGAATCACATCATCCCAGTCAGGGTTCGAGCTATATTCCCCGGTCTTTTCCCCATAGAGCTCCATCTTGAGTGCAGCAATCTCTATGCGCCGCAGCCTCTCTTCTTCAATTTCGTCTGCGCTTACAGCGACAGGCTGCTTGGTGCTCGGATCCAGCCACTTGCCGCGCTCGCGCTCTCTCTTTTCTACAAAAGCGCGATGCTGTACTTCGAGTGCAGCGAGTTGCAGCGCCCTTTCGCTCCTTTTTGCAAACTGTTCCGGAGGGTATTCGCCCAAATCAGCTCCAAACCGATCTGTACCCCAGCTATAGCTGTCACCGGTAGCGGCGGCGGCGGCACCACTCTTCTTTTTATTCTTAAGCGCTCTATAGGGAAGACCGCTGGCCTCGTTGACAACCTTCCACGCTTCGCGTTGTGGCTTGGTACCCAACCGCTTGAGGAGACTCGGAGACCGTGTGAAGTGTGCGTTGGCCCAGACGTTGCGCTCGGCAGGGGAAAGGCCGCTCGGTCCGTTGCTGGCGATGGAGGTGCCGTATGGATTGCCACGAGAATAGACTTGGGCGGATCGCTCTCTGACTGTCCTTGGAGACGTATCGTCCTGGGGTTTGGATGCTGCAGGGAAACGAACAAAAAAGAACAGGGCAGCTGTCAACGAAGAGATCGTAGATGACGCATGGGAGCGAGCGAGCGCTCTACATAAGTAGGGACGGTCTGGAACCCTGGTGATGCCTCGAACGCAGCTACATGGGAAAAGGGGAATCCGACAGCTTGTGACGAACCTTGTATATCTCTTTGTTTCGGCGCTGCCTTCGGCTTGGGCGGCATGGCTGCTTGTTAACCTTGGGATGGCGGTTGGTGTTTTGAGTTGTTTGCCTCTCCAGCTCCACTATGCTCGGCAGGACATCTTGGGCATCTTCCCCACGTAATATTGCAGAGGCTACCCCCTGCCTGCTTCGTCGGCCGTTGGGGCCCGTTTACGTTGGTGAGAACAATATTAACAGACAATCGATGCCAACAACAAAAGGCTGGCCTGATCCCAATTGTCCTTTTGTCTTTTCTCATAGTCCATTTGCTTCATTTATTATCATATTAGTACTTTCTTTTTAAGCTACAGATCGTACATGTGGCATTCTCCAACCACAGCCGTGTTAAGATTGTACAAGTGAAGACCACCACGACACAAAGCCACCAGACCCGGACACATTTGCATGTACTATGTACAGCGAGTTTTCTTATGGACCATTCGCCAGCCAAACAGAAATTATGTGTGCCTTGTGACACTGCTTGTCTCTGGCGGCCGCAAGGTGGAACCGTTCCACAGAGCGCACCAGTTGTGGCGTCCGTCTAATGTGACTCGACCCTCCAGAACTTCCAGCCTTCTCTTTCACTGCCGCCTCCGTGGACCCCCACTAGTCTTTCCACGGCCTCGTTGTCCTCTGCAGCCAAGAAGCGCTCGAGGTCAATCTCCATGCCGCCTTCCTCGTCCTCATCCAGCCCATTCTTGATCACAGCAGGGTAGAGGACGCCCACTCCATCGCCGCCGAGCGTCACCTCGAACTTCTCAAAGTCCTCTTCGCTTAGACGCTCTTCCAGTCGATCCAGCTTTTCTCTCGCATCTGGTCTGAGTAGTGTAATGGAACAACCACCACCCCCTGCACCAGTGAGCTTGGTCCATCCAAGGCCTTCATGGTCCACAAGTGCTCGTATCCTCTCTAGGCGCGGATGTGAAACGCCCAGCGACATGAGCTGCCCATGGTTCAAGGTCATCAATGCGCCCATCTTTTCCAGGCTTTCCAATTCCGTGCTGTCAAAGTCATCCTCGTCTATCAGAGCTTCTGCTGCTCTTGTAATCTTGTCGATCGTGTCCAGAATGCCGCCCACAAGTTTTGGTAATTTGTCCTTCAACGCGGCCACCTTGGCCACCTCAAACGCCGTGGACTTGGGTTGTCTTGTATCCACTAGCAAAAGTGGTAACTCTGGAAAGTCCCAAAGCGGGCGAACACAAGGTTTGCCATGATCGGTCCGTTGGAAAACGACAGCCTTGCCGTGTGTAGCCACAGTGTTGTCGACTCCTGACGGGTTTCCGTGCACTGCCATCTCACCTACGAATGCCCATCTGTTGATGCGCTCCAGTTGTAACCTGGCCTCTTCCTCTGGCTGATCCGGATGCGGTCCAGAGAGCGCGCGCAGCTGTAGCAGCAATGCTCCCGCGAGACATACCGCAATGGATGCACTACTCCCCAGTCCTTGCCCAATCGGTATAGTAGACCGTAGAGTATATGAACAGCCAGGAAATGACTGGTTGCCCAGCGAGAGAAATATGTACAAGAACGACATGGCAGCGCCTCTATGAATCTTTTGAATAGACTCTGGCTTGTCTTCGGATATGTTGGCGAGGTGAGGCTGGATCGCATCGATCAATTCGGGGTCGAGGCTTGTGACGAGATCGTAGTAGTTCTTTTTCTTGGATGGATGCGAGAATGCGGCCCATGGCAGCTCGTCAATGTTCCATGTGTGAGACATGTTAACATCCGGAAATATCAGAGACACGGTGCGCTTCGACTTGGACAGCGTGGTGACGAGAAGGTAGGATCGGAGGGATATCGCAGCGGCAATGGCGGCCTGGAGTTGAGCGGATGCGGTTAGCAGTCTCTTCCGTTTCAACACTTATTACCTTCGAGGACGAGGTCGCGTCGAATGCGAAAAACTTGCCTTGCCGTGGACGACTGCGTGCTCGCCGAAGAGGATTACTTTTGCCGGCGCTGACACCATAAAGGCTGGCATCATGGGACTCGACATTTTGCGCGAGAGCGCTTTGCGATGGTGCGAATTGCCATTGACAGCGTTCCCATTAGCACCATCCCCGTTGATGCCATTCACGCCATTGACTTCTGCAGCCATGGCTGGATTGCTCTGATACGCGGTGAGGTATCGTCGACGTTATTGCAATGATCGTGATGCGCTTGGGTCAAAGGGACCGCTCCGTTGTCCTCGGCAATGATGATGATGATGATGATGCTGCTGCTGCTGCCCCCAATTCTCGCGCGTGACAGAACCGTGTCAGGCAGTAGGCAGTGCGCGAAATCGACCGGGTCTGGTCTAGAGCGGCACCACGGCTGCGCCGGCTTATTACTTCATATACAGTACAAAAGCGTGTTCGAGGCGGGACTGGACGAGTCGAGGGATGATAAGCAGAAGCAGCCCCCTTCGATGAGTTTTTGGGCGCGATGCAGCACCGAGAACGAGAAAAGAGGGCGCAACCAATTGGCGAGTGGCCACGAAGGATAAATGAAAGCACAGAAAGTATTAGGCACAACGGCAAGAAGAAAAGAAGCACGCCACAGCGCTGTCGTCCATTGGATTGGCGCGTAGGCATTCGCAGGTGACTGCACCACCACCTAGCCAAGCGTCCACCAGGGTCCGACTCATTATATGGGGCAGATGCAATTTCGAGGATCGCCAGTAGCACCACGTTACTACTATTGCACGGGCCAATTCTTTGTTGGGGCCTCGCGTTGGGACAGCGACCAGGGGGCTGGTTTAGTGGACGGGATGCGCTGTGCGGACCAAGCAGGCTGCGGAAGCGTCCAATAACCAATGCCGGCCCCCCCAAAAGGCCCCAGGCCCCCTGCAGAGGGTCATATAAAACTTGGAGGTCATCACAGTCGCTGCTATTCCCATTGGGCGCTCCAAGGCATTTACCCCAGCCTTGCTGCTGCTCCAGCAGGTGTCTGGCCTCATTGCTTTATAAGGCTCGAGGATACCTGGTCAGACTGAGCCGGTTGCCAGGGCTCTTTCCAAGCCGTGATACCCTTTAACGCAAACGTAAGGTTAAGTATGCGGTACCAGGTCAGTTTCCTTTGGTGGACGATGGGTTCGTTCGAGCAGAAACGACACACGTATCACCCAGTTGCTCGACAGAGGGTGGAGAGACAATAACTCGTCCTGCCGAGGTATCAGTTGGAGATGGTGCAGCACAATCCTGGTCGAGGAACCCTTGTCCGATACATTTGCACTACATAGTACAAAGGCTCAACTGGCCAGCCCCATCATTGCGTTTTCCCGACGACTACAGTACCTCACGACTGCGAACCGTCACACTTTTGTCATCTCACATTGGAACTCGTCAGACTCGCTGGTAGAACAGAGAGACCAGATAACCGGCTAACTCGATGGATAAGTATCGATCTAACACAAAATACCAGCCCATTGCTCAACAACTGATTCCCCGCGCCACGAACTATCTCGAATCAAAGCACAACAGCCATCCTTCTCGCCTCGCTCCCTGAACTCGCACCTAAGAGCAGGAGATGCCGCTGGGGACGTTGGTACAGTCGCTGTACGTCTTTCCACCAGTGACGTCGACGTCGGTCCAAGTCCAGTCCGAGCAAGCATCGTCGCCGCAAGCGATAACAATGTTGTATCCAGTGCTTTCGACACCGTCCGTGCCAGAGATGTTCTCCAGCTTCAGGTCGGTGATGGGGATGCCAGTGCTGGGAGTGCCGCCGTCCAGGTCACCGCCATCGTAGTTTTGCTCAATCAAGATACCGTATCTGAAACAAGGAAGGGGAGTTAGTACGCAAGCGCGCGAGTATATCTACTGTACTCCAAAGAAAACGTACTTGGAGATGTCGGTGAGGGTGATGTCCTCATAAGTGACACCAGAGATGGTACCAGTGTCTCCCTCGGTAGCCTTGATGCGGATACCTAGAAGCGGAAGATAAGTCAGCCATCACACTTCACTCGCCCTCTCCCCCAAAGATACTTGCCCCCGAGACTTACCGTTCACAGAGCTCGTGACCTCGTTATTGTAGAACAGGATGGTCTCGACAGTGTTGTCGTCACGGCCGCCAACAGAACCAATCGACAGACCATGGCCACCAGAGCAGACCGAGTTCTCAAAAGTAATGTCGGTACCCGAGTTGATAGCGACACAGTCATCCTGGTTGTACACGTTGGCACCCGTGATCACAACGCTGGTCGACTCGCTAATGTCGAAACCGTCCGTGTTCTTGCCAAGCGAGTCACCATCCTCGTTGTTGATAGTCATGTCGGTGATGGTCAGACCATCGGCATTGTCAATGGAGACAGCCTGTATGGGCGTGTTGTAAAGGTACAGATCGGTGATGGTCGAGTCAGTCAGACTGTGTGCGTAAAAGAACTTGGGCTTGGTCACACCGCCGCTGCCTCCCTCGCCATCCCAATAGTCCTGGCCGTTGCCGTTCAGGTACGCGCCCGAGGCACCCTTGATGGTGATGCCGGTACCCTCAATCTGAAGGAGGGGGCCGTCCCACTCAGCATACTCCCAGGATGTCTCGCCCTCGAAGATGACCTACAAGCCACGAACAAAGCAGGTTAGCAAGAGTATCATGCGCCGCGCAAGAAAGTGTTCAGCAACCGCAAAGGGCCAGGAAAGGGGTCGGGGACGCAGAAAAAACTCACAGTAGTGTCCTCCTCCATGTCAGACAAGTTCAGAGTCACACCAGAGGGAACAGTCAGGGCAGACAAGACAATGGTCTCGCAGCTCTTTTGCGATTTACTGGCGAGGGAGTATCCATTGGATCCAGAGAAGGTACAGCTGGTGGCCCTCTTGGCAGCCCGGGCCTTGGACAGATCCGGAGGCGCGGTGGGCGCGGGCATGGGCACTGCCATGGCAGATGCCGCGAGAGCGGCCACGATCAGGGACAGCATATTGAAGAGACAGGCAGGCAGACAAGCGAACAAGAGATGGAAGATGGAGTCGCTATGGCAATCTTGTCAAAAGAGGACAGACCTGCTTCTCCAAGGGCTCGAGAGTCTGTTCCAAGCCGGGCTGCCAAGCCTTTTTTATATTCTCGCCAACGGGTGGCATTCACGAATCCCTCAACCTCCGCTCGTCACGTCGGCTTCACATTTCGATTCACAAATCTATCTACAAGCGTCCTCCAGAGATGGACTAGCACACTGCAACAGCTTATCACAGCAAAGCTCGTCGTACTCAGTGGGGTTATAGAAGTGCCACTATAGGGTCTGAAGAGCCGTTTCCGGCGTCCGTCTCCGTAATTGAAGGAACCAGAGTCCTCCAATAGCAGAGTATGTGAGGTTCTCGTGGGGGCCAATCCTGCGATGTCGAGATAGACCGACGATTCTCTGCCTGCAATTGCTGGGAAACAGAAATCCAGCAGCCAAAACAATAAGCCCCCAATCGGAGGCGCACCTGGCCCCTATCTCATTTCGTCCATTTATGGCAGGTCATGCCTCTCTGTACACCGTCCTCCTCGCAACTGGCACCTCAAAAACGCTGGCAGGGAGCCGCGTATCCGCATCGTCAATGTTGAGACGTCTTGTGTGCTTGATAGGCTAGGATCCTGGTACGACCTGCTCTTGCAACCTGCAACCTGCACGGGGCTGCAAAGCCAAAGCAGTGCCGAAATGTAGACACAAATACCGGCATTTCGCAAGCCGGTGATTGTGGGGGAAGAAATGGGTTTCTTGATTGGTGGTAAATCCAGCCACCCTCGTCCACATGTCTAACACAATCATTACGGAGGATAAGCAAAAGAAGAGCACTAAACATGAGGATGTGCAAGCGTACATGCTGGTTAGCTTGCCATGACCTAAATCGTGCGCGGAGTGGTCGCCTCCAAACGCGAAGCGAAAGTAACCATTACAGAAGATTCATGGCGACGAACAGCAATACTATGTCTGCCGCTCTGCGTGGGCCAGGGGATCCGCAGACTAAGAATGCAACAGTGCCATGGCGCTCATCATTACTTAATAAGGAAGAGAGCGGGTTATCTTTTGGATAAATTGGAGTGTTAAGTACTACGGCATGAGCGCGAAAGATGCAGTATCTGTGAGCAACTTGCCTAACCTCGGATGTCCGAATTACCGGTCTCCGCGCGTAGTATGTAGTCTACTCGCTCTAGCTGCCAGTCACATCGCGATTCTGAGCGTGTGGCCAAGAGACTTCTTCGATTATATACCACGATGTGAATTATGCAAGCTGGTTGGCCAACGCAATCTCAAGGGGCAAACGACGTCTTATGCTCGTCGAACAGGGGACCGCAGACGGGCGGAAACGGGACTCTCCACATGATTGCTAGTATTTCAACTAGATTTCACTTGCATATTTGGTATCAGTCTTTGATATTTCATCATTGGCGCCCTGGCCAAAGCCTGGGTTATATGGACCCGATAGCCCAAAACAAGAGATGTCTGATACTGCGTTACCCTGAGGAAGGATCGAACTAATAAGTGACGCGTGGTCCTCACACTCGCGGGCCAAAAAGAAATGGAGCACGAAAAGAAATGGAGCAAGAAGCCATTGCACAATGTAGCGGAGGCAGGTGATCAGACACGATAACCCACCAGGCGAGCAGTTTCGGTAACGCCTCATGACGGGCGTCCTGAAGATATATACACGCAGTCAACACGTCCGCATCCACTGTCCGATAGTATTGGATTCACTTTCATCGAATGTCGGATGCGGCTCAGTCTCTTGCAGTTTTGATGGCTTGGTATTCGTCTTCTTTGCAGATGTGATGGCTTGGCTGCCTGTTATCCGTCTTGGCGTGGGGGTTGCGGAACAAGCCGACACAATAACGAGCAGGGCAGCCCTTCCTGCTCAAGCAAAGGACAAAATCATGGATGTGTCTACGCAGTCAAGAAAGGGAAAAAGCGGAATGTTAGCGTATCACATAACGGCCCTTCTTCGCGGCGCAGCCCTAGTGCCGGATGCCTTGCTGTCTCGGAGAGGATCCTGTATCATCTAACTGGTGGACAGACTGTCAACAAGTGCTCCGGAGAAATCACGCTGCTCGGGGGGTTCTGCTGTCGGTTCATTTCGAGGGCTCTTTTGTGGGCTTTGATCCAGTATTCGTATTCTCAAGCGAGAGCGAGCTCTTCTGCTTGAAACAAACCAGTGATAACATCACAGATACTTGTCGAACCAGATATCGGTCCAGCACTCAGGGCTGCACTACGAGCGAGGTCTCCATCCATACCCGCTATGGCGAACATGAGGGAAACAAGGCAAAAGGTTGCAGCCAAGTGGAGTGAGATGCACTTTGGAAAAGCTCCAGCTCGATATTAGACAGCCACTCGCAGTGTTGACCCCAAGATCTCGTGCAGCATCGTATTGGAGTCCGAGAACATTCATTCGGCGGTAAATCAGAGGATTATTTCTGAGAAGGGATGAGGCAACATGGTACGTTCGATCGACTTTCCGAGACATCGCTGAATGGCGTAGAAGGTGCAATCGAGAGCAGGTGAGCCCAGCGAGCAATGCTTGCGAATCTGAACTTCTCAGATGTTGATAAGGGCGTCGTTCTCCCGGAAACTGTACCCGCAGGACGAAGCCAGTCAAAAGTCGGGGACACCATGCGATCCGTCGGTTGGTCGTGATCCACTGCTTGTCCAGATCTGTCCATGGCGGAGTGTGTTGATAAGTACGTGATCACAATTCCCCAACGAAGCAATGCAGTGGCCCAATGAATGGTTGAGACAGCCTTTTCTGGCTTTCTGTGAGTTCAATTGCACGGTATCCCTAGACGCCCAGTACTGAAATGCTCCCGTCCGAACTGCAGACGAGATGGCCCTTCCCTTTATTTGACAACTTTGCTGTCATGTATTGCTTGCTCAACCATCTTGCAAAACAAACCCACGTTAAACCGTCGAAGAACACATTATTCGCTCGTTCTCTGAGCTTAAGCGGTCTTGGGCTTGCGCTCGCGCTTGGAAACCTCCTTGATCTGCAGGTCTATTCAAAATATATGTTTAGCAAAATGCCATTGCAATATTGTCGGGAGTCGGGGCATCATACTAGGAGGCAGCGACTGCTTGAGCTTCTCGGCCTTCTCGGCGTCCTTGAGGGCCAAGGTGTACAGGTGCTTAGAGCATCGGACCTTGAACTTGATCAGGGAGTTCTTCTTGTTCTTCTTGATCCGGGCGGCTGGAAACACAATCACATCGTCAGATCGGGGGTTTCCCTAAGAGAGGGTGCTGTGGATTTCTTCGTTGCGATTCAAACGTACAGGAAGCGTCCTTGCGCCGGCAGATCTCGATGAACTGTTTTGCCTAGAGTCAGTCGACTGTCGTGAAAGAATTGAAAGTGTCAATATTCTTACCTTCTTGATGTCGCTAACTTCCTGGGCCATTTTGACGGTTTGGGGGGGTTTTCGATTGACCGGGTTGTTGGGCAATGGCAGGTACTGTCGTCTCCTCGATGATCAATGCACGGCTGTGAATTTCGGTGGAGGTGAGAATTTTGTGGGAGTCGCTCTTTGCCCGCCCAGAACCACTGGGCAGGGATGCAGCCAGTACACTGGTACATAGATCTGTCAGCTAGCGCTTGTGGCTGGCACCTGTGGTGTGGCTGTGCCCACTGCTTATATAACCCATCGGCTCTCCGCCTAGAAGCGTCATCCTCGTCCTCACCAGCCTATACAGTTACATAGTCCGGTTGCGCCAGATAGTTGCTCCGTATTATCCTGGACTGTGGGAAGACACGCTGGCCTGAGAACAAGTGGCTCTTTCAGCGTCTACAGAGAAACTTACATATATTTCTAGCAATCTTCCACTTCAGACGTCTCAATCCGACCAGCCCGACTGTGCTTTTGTCACTTTCCGTATCCCTACTGAGGTACCGCCAGCCGCCCCATCCCCTACCGCGCAGTATTCGAGATACGCGTTTCTACGACAAAATGCCAACTCCTCTTGATAATGCAATGAGGTCTAAGGTACGTTATAGTGCTATTTGTTATAGCGACATCAGCTGATGGTGCAAGGAGCGCGAACAGAACCTGTTCCTGGGTATGTCTAGTAGCACGACTTATAGTTTGAATGTGTAATATCTGACCTGCACCATTAGCCTTCGGCAGCCTGGTGACAGCCGTTGGAATCTGGTCTATCTGGGGTGGAGACATGTTTCCGTCAGAGGAGGATCCAAAAGGTGACCCAGAAACTTGGACACGTGAGGAACTGCGAAGATGGCTTGCTGCTGTACGTGGTCATACACTTTGAATTCCGGAGCGAACCCTGGATTGGCGAACGTTACTAACAGCGGCCTAGAGAGATCTCCATCCGCAGGACAATGATACGAGGGATCAGCTCCTTGAACGAGTCAAAGCCAATCTCCGGATCCCTCGGAGAACTCATCCTTAGGGGCTTTTGGTACGGTGCTCCGAGTGTGGTATTGCTGGTGAAGGTTGTTCTCGATATGTGCCAATACACTGCTTGTTTAGCATGCACAATCACCAAAAACTCCTGTGTTTGTCCTAGGCTGTAAGCACGTTGCAGTACAGTGAGTTGACCATTGACAAATTGGAACGATTTCAGAGACAATAGCGCCCGTCGTTCACCGCACGTGGACTGAGAAAGGGCTCTGATAAAGGATTGATCTTGCAAAAGGTCGACTGGGTTTTATACCGAAATCCAAGGGACAATATGTACTAAACATAGGCTTGACTTTCTACGTACTATGTACATAGTTGTAACGCATGCGTCAGTGAAAGGCACCCAGAGCCGGCCCACTGTAAATTGCCCGGGCCAATCATCAGGAGGGACTACAGTGCCGAAACACACAGGTCCCTGCCGAGCTGAACCGTCTGTCAGCAAACGCCCGTTGGAGAGACACCTTGGCCTTGATCTCCCAAAGATCAGCAATCCGCGTGCCTTGTCCTCCCACTTACTTTGGGCATGCGGTCGTGAGCGCATACCACGTACTCTCACTTTCGACGGTCGCGACACTCGCGCAGTGGCCCGCCATGGATTTCCTTCAGGTAGGCTTCTGCCACAGAGTTCATGGCGCGCAGCCATGTTCGAACAGCCAGCCTTGCTAACACAGACTGTCGCAACAGCGCCTCGCTGGTTTCCTCGACCGACCCTCCTTCCCATGGAAGAAGCTTATCATCGGTTTCTCTGTCGCCCAATATCTTTTTGAAGGCTTTTTATCTCTGCGCCAATACCAGGTTCTTAAGAAGAAGAAGACCCCCAAGGTTCTCGAACAACAGGTCTCTCAGGACGTCTTCGACAAGAGTCAAGCGTACGGTCGCGCTAAAGCCAAGTTTGAATTCGTCAGCGGTCTTTACAGCCAGATACAGAACATCGCTTTTATCCAGTTTGACATCCTCCCGAAGCTCTGGTCATGGAGCGGCGATGTGCTTCTTCGCTTTGCCCCAACACGCTTCTCGGGTGAAATCTCGCACTCGATCGTCTTCGTTTTGGTCTTTACGCTTCTCACCCAGCTCTTGTCCCTACCGACTTCTGTGTACCACACCTTTGTCCTCGAAGAAAAGTTTGGCTTCAACAAGCAGACTCCCCAGCTCTTTATCTCGGACAAAATCAAGTCTCTGGGTCTGACTGCTGTTTTGATGCCTCCCATCCTGGCCGCGTTCCTAGCAATCATCCAAAAGACTGGCAAGCAATTCTTTTACTACCTGTGGATGTTTGGCGCCGGTCTGCAAGTTTTCATGATTACAATCTGGCCGATTGTCATTACGCCCATGTTTAACAAACTTACACCTCTGGAACCGGGTACCTTGAAAGACAATGTCGAGGCTCTCTCCAAGAAGCTCAACTTCCCGCTTACTGAATTGTACGTGATCGATGGCAGCAAGCGTAGCGCGCACAGCAACGCCTACTTCTTTGGCATGCCGTGGAAGAAGCACATTGTCATTTATGACACTCTGATTGAAAAGAGCGAGACTCAAGAGGTCACTGCTGTCCTTGCACACGAGCTGGGTCACTGGAGCCTGGGCCACACGACCAGGCTCTTTGGAATTTCTCAAGTATATCTCACATTGGGGCCGGTTTAAGTTGTTGCGAATGAGCGCTAATCAAAGTCTTAGTTCCATTTCTTCTATATCTTCTCGCTTTTCTCCGTCTTCATCAACAACCAGTCTCTATATGCCGACTTCGGCTTCACCAACGTGCGACCCATCATCATCGGCTTCATCCTGTTCTCGGACGTGCTCTCGCCCATGGACGTCTTTATCAAGCTGGGCATGAACATTCTCAGTCGTCGTTACGAGTTCCAGGCCGACGCCTTTGCCCGGAACCTGGGATACTCGGCTGACTTGGCTAAGTCACTGATCAAGCTCCAGGTGCAAAATCTCAGCACCATGGATGCCGACTGGATGTTTGCGAGCTACCACTTCTCGCATCCGATTCTGACCGAGAGACTCAAGGCTTTGGACTGGCAGCCCACAGAAAAGGTCGCCTTGGAGGAGAAGGACGGTGTCGCTAAGGCGACAGGAAGAGACGAGCTGTAAGGAACAGATGTTTTAATCATACATAGATCATTCTGTTCATTGACAGGATGGGATGAAGGGTGGACTCACAAATCAAAATATTACACACACCCCAACAGGGATACGTAGAGCTCGGAAAGCAGATCGCTAGATGCAGCATCGCACATTAGGTGTTGCGATTCTGGTGACTTCCTGAACGCACAGTCAACGGAGAACCTCTGAATAATCGAAGAATACAACTCATGCGGTTCCAGAACCTGCATATAATTGGAAAATACAATCCAATTCATCAGTCACGGTCGTAGCCTCGAAAGTCGCTGCGGATTATCTAGGTAGCCTAAAAGGGTTAGGGGTTTGGGTTGTAAGAATTTCGCGGACAACAGACGGAAAGTCCACCACCAAAGCTCTAGCAACCCTTCATCAAGGCAGGCAGCGCAACCCAGCATTTCCCGATACCACAAACGACCACTCGCCCCGAACAGTGCACGCGACAGGGCCAATTGGCACAACCTGCTGACGGATATCCACCATTCTATCCGTCCTCAACACGACGACCGCGCATCGCAGCAGACCATGTCGCGCCTCTTTATCGCGCGGACTGCGCTCCGGGCAACGGTCCCCAGCGGCATCACGACCACATCCCCAAGCTTTGCCAGGTCCGCAGTCACCAGACCCAAGCACTTGCCTGTTTTCCTGTTTTCGCGAAGCGCCATCTCTTGCGTTGATTGCATGATTGCAAGCTGACACGGTCTTTTCCCGTACTCGCAACAGGTCCTTCTCCTCCCTGCCCGGTCTGCGCCCATCAACGATACAGCCCTCGCCTGTCTTTTCCAGCAGACCAACAACATCAGCCCTCGTCCAATGCCGCTTCTCGCCCGCATCACTATCGCCGATAGCAGCCGAAACAGCCGATCTCGTCCCAATAAGCGCCATATCAGCCCACCCGGCGCTGATGCAAACCCAGATTCGGTGCGGACCCCGGCGGCACATGAACATGAACCGGCCATCGCGGCTCATTCGACAGCGCCGCCATGGGTTCCTGAGCAGGATCCGGACAAAGACCGGGCGCAAGATGTTGGCGCGGCGGCACAGCAAGCAAAGGAAGACGCTGAGTGCTTAAACCGAGGAGGGCGAGTGTATGCGAGAATAGAAAAGAAAAAATTTGGGTTGTAGGGGAGAGGGGGTTTTGTTTGTGAGGGCAACCGGTTAGGGTCAAGGGATGCTGAGGTGCTGGTAACACGTCGTGTAGGCTCAGCATTGGTTAAGAGAAAGAAGGCATTGCTCAATCTGTCCCGTGAGGATCTCAGAGAATGTTTCCTGGCATCATATCTCAGGTGTCTGAAGTATCTCGAGATAATACGCGCAAACACGCGCGAAGCCGACAGAAACAGAGCCGGAGCCGAAGCCGGACAGGTTGATCCAGCGGGTTCAGCTCTCACAAGGCGGAGCAACGCAGTGGTTTTCACAGCCCTCAAGAAGAAGAAGAAGCCTACGCAGCAAACACAACGAGTCCTGTTCCTGTTCTTGTATATACATCTGATTATACGCTAAGAATCGGAACATAAGAACATACCCTGCTATCTCACCACAAATATTTCGTCTCTTTCGTTGAGTGGAAGTTTAGGTGGCTTTGCAAAGTCGAGAGAGACAATGCTTCGATAGCCAAGGAACCTCTGCATCTTTAGGGGAAAGCAAGGAGGATGAGCTTGCAGTAGCCCTAGATCCATTCATATGGGGCGGTGTAGAGTCATCAAGGCGGATTCTGGATCACAATCGTAGGTCGGCAACCGTAGGTCGGAACTGAGCATATCTCCTTCATTGTAGCACTGCGGGATGTGGGTGTGCTGGGAAGTTACCTGACTTGGACCATCAATCGTAGTGAGATAAGCTGCCATAATACATATATATAGTATAAAAGAATATCCAAAAAGGTATATTCAGCTGAACTATACTACAATGAAGAACTAAGGATGTGCGGAATATTAAAAAGCTTATAAACCCCTGATCCGGTGCCTTTAGACCCGCGTGTTCTCAAACAGGAGGGGTCAATCCATCTTCGCAAGCAAGTGTATCTGCACTACACGCCAGATACAGCGCGTCACTCGCCTCGCCAATCCAGAACTTGTATGCACCATCCACAACAGGCACCACCCAGTTCTGCTCAACAACGTCCCACACCGAGACATCCTTGCGCGTGAATGTCAGCTCGAGTGTTTGGCTCTCTCCGGGCGCCAGCGTATCCGTCTTTTCAAAATCGCGCAGCTGGATAATGGGCGTGTCGTAGTCGCTGTCGGGGTACTGTACGTACGCCTGCGCAACGGCCTTGCCGCTGTAAGTGGATCCGGCGTTCGTCACAACGACACTGATGGTATACGCCGTATCAAACAAAGCTGGATTGCCACCAGGGCCGCCTCCAGCGGGTGGTCCGGCAGTCTGCGTGGTGCTGTAGCCATCTGGGTAGTCGTAGCCAGTCGTTGTGCCAGCAACGACTGCTGCACCTGTGGCCGCCGCGGCATCGGCATCATCATCCGATAACCAAGGATACAGATACCGGTCAACATAGATCTCATCATAATCCGCTGGACGGTAGGCCTCGGACGCTGCTGGAATCGTGGTGTTGTAGGAGGGCAGGCCGGACTTGGCGGTGCGGGTGGCAGGAAGGGTCGTCAATTGAGTGATCTTGGTGATCTTGGCGTCTGTATATGTGAAGTTGGTGTAGGACAGGCCATGGCCAAAAGCGTAGCGAGGTTTGGTGCCCACCTTGTTCAGGTAACGGTAGTCAATGTACCTAATTACGATTGGTTAGTCCAAGGCCTCATCAGAGACAGCAGTGCGAAACTCACAGTCCCTCTGTATAAGAGTCCTGAATCTGCCCAAACTCGAATCCTGTCAGACTGACAGTGGAAGAATAGTCGTCCTCGGCCACGGGAATTGTGTAGGGCAGGTGTCCGCTCGGGGACACGGCGCCAAACAAGACATTGGTCAACGAGTATCCAGCCTCTTGGCCGGGCAAATGGGCAAAGAGAATCGCCTTGACCGAAGATAGGTTGTACCAGGGCTCCACAACAATAGGAGCAACTGTGTGCACAACGACTATGACATTGCTGAACTTGGCCGCGGCGTCTTGGACAAGCTCGTCACCATCGTGCCACGCAACTAGGCCAGAGCTTGAACGGTCCCCGGCGTTGCCTTCTACTGTGTATGAGTTCTCTCCAGAGTCGGACGTAATGAAGACAATGGCAACATCATCCTCTGTTACTGTCCCGACATCCGAGGGAAAGCTGTCTGTACAGTACGTAGTGACATTCGTGGCGTTGGCCTTGATTGCGGTGAGTGGGTCATTGAAGGTTTCATAGCGAGCTGTGCCGCTGCCCCATCCCATACCCAGCGTTCCAGTATTGCATGACCGGTCAACACAGGCATTGGGGCCGTCTGGGTTGACTTCTTGATCAGTCCCGAAGAGGAACAGGGGAGTGTCACTTGAGAGTGGCAGGATATTATCATCGTTCTTCAACATGGTAATTGCATCTTGAGCGACCCGTCGAGCGACGACGGCGTGATCACCTCGTACATCAACGAATTGGTTGACAACCCCGGTGGGAGAAATCAGCGCTCCCGGGTGAAGAAGACTAACGGCATCTGTTGTGTACGATGAAAAGTTGGGCTCGGGATAGTCGTTGCTAGCCATATTGTTAGCCACAGAACCAAAGACAACAAGCAAATGAACTGAAGGCGGACTCACTCTTGTCCCATTTGGTACCAAGCCGCAACAATTCTGACTGCCGCATCATCCAACCTGTCAACAGGAGTGGAGCCGTTCAGGATGGCCGTTGACATGTCGTACATCCAGTAGGAATATCCAAGGAGTGGAATCATGGTATCGCCAGGCATGCCCATGTCGAGTCCTGCAAGAGCCGCAGCAACTCCAGACATTTGCGCCAGCCAGTCCGACATGATGAAGCCTTGGAAGCCAAGTTCGTCCTTGAAGAGGCCGTTGATCAGGTAGCTATTTTGACTGCACGCAGAGCCATTGACGGCATTGTACGCGGCCATGGCTGAGACAACTCCAGCACGAACTGACTCTGCAAAGGGCCACAGATATAATTCATGCATGGTGCGATCGTCTGTGACAGCCTGCGTCAGTATTGTTCATCCACATGTATGAATCGTACAGGGGCAGTCAAACATACCGATATTGGAGGAATAAGCAGGTTGAATGATATTGTACATTCGCCACATTTCCTGTTCGTATCCAATCAGGTGCTTGACTGTTGCCATCACGCCTTGTTCCTGAACACTATATCGCAAATGTCAGCTTGAATGTGCGCATTCTTTACAGTGTATGGCCTTATTTGGTCATTGCCGATCAACATACCCTTGAATTGTCAAGCTTGCGCCTTTAGCCGACAGCACAGGGTCTGCTCCAAAGCCTTCCCAGCTGCGTCCATCCCGAGGTTTGCGACCCAGAGGCGAGACCACAGGACCAAGGTACACGTTGGCACCCTTGCCCCGAAACTCTTCGCCAATGGCCACGGCACGCTCATATATCAGAGACTTGTCCCAGGTCGCGCCGGCGGTGATGCCTGCAGGAAAAGCAGTAATGTTATCGGTGTCACGAACGCCCAGCGCTGAATCTTGAAGACAGAGCTGTGGAAAACCCACTCGAAGCGCACTTCCAGTCATGCCCACACAGACACTAAATCTGTTAGTATTATTGAATGGTATTGCCTCAGAGATTCTGCCCCGATTGTTGTGCTTACTCTACTCCACGTTAGTAGAGACTCGAGATAGTTTTGACGAGAGATGACGAGAGATTTTACTTACCCATATACATGCCAGTTCCGGCTGTGATATTTGCCTTCTCGGCCAAGGTCATGGTGTCGACCAATGCCTTGGCCTTCTGTACGCTTTCAGTCCAATTGGAAACCCAGCCCGTGTAAGGCGCTGGATAGTAAGGAGCAGCGACCACACCCGCCGGTAGGGCGTTTCGGGGGTCCAGAGTAGCCGCGAGTGAGGTCGAAGAAAGCAAGCCTGTAGCCAAAAGGCTACAGAGACCAAAGTCGGCAGCCCGTGCCATGACGGACAATCTAGATGACAGACAGTGTTGAAAGGGGGAAAGTGTCCGTCCTCTTCTGTCCTGCCTGGTGCCGCTACACTCTTGTAACCAACAACTTCGAACAAGGGCAGCTCATGAACGAACCGGAGGTGACGGTTTGATTTCGGCCGAAATCATCGTTATATAAGATTGGCGAATGTGAGAACATAGAGGGTCTGTACCGGGTCCCGAGGACAAGAATCGGGCTTGATCTCGTGCATGGCTCCCCATCTCGGTCAAGCAATCTACATAATTCCATGTGCTGGCCACAAGAGGTTCAGATATGCTTGGCAAGATGACGCAGGTCTCCATAACGCCTCCCTCAACCAAGCAGAGAGTGGGGGGTGCAGATGTGGTTGGCACGCAGTTCGGTTATAGCGAACCGAAGTTGGGATCCAGCACAGGTCGAGGCAAGGTGCTATGGGCACCGATAGCCTGGCTTGTGTGACCAGACCTCAACCGCTAGGGCGGTTTTGGCACCCGAAATGTAAGGTGCAAATTCATCGCGACGTTTCTCTCTCTTGCGTTATCAGCGGATCACTGTCGGCGGCACCTGTTGTGATGGTACGGGCTCCGTGGACCCCATCCCACATGTGGAACAGAAACAGGCAGCTGAGGTGAAGGCTGGGCCGCCATCATCAGATGAGCTGTCAGACTGATTGGACAATAGAATCGAAGAAGCCAAAGACAGCGCGTGCTGCATACCCAAATCTACTATGGTGTATGTGTGCCGACACGCTACATGCAAACAGGCGTAGCACATCCTCCTGTGAGCATTCCTTCATGCATAGAATCTCTGCTTGCGGATGCTCCGAGCAGTCCTTACTTGTGAAAGTCATGACGCTCAGTTATCCAACCAGCCCTCCAAGTCTGGTGCATTTAGCTGCGTGACAAGTAACAGTCCACGGCGCAGCTGTCCAAAAAGAATTAAGCTCATGTATATGGCTGGATAGCTTCCGCAAAAGGCCCGCGAGGATGTAGGCTTTGCTGATGCGTATGCTCCATAGCATATTATTGTATTGTCACAATCCCACCTGTTCGCATGCAGGCTTGGCATTTGCACCTATGTGTATACCGTACGCAGTCCTGTTGCTCGGTCGAAGGGATGTGTAGTCGCCTAGGGAATGACGGAGGGGGCTCACAGGACGTCTCTTTGTGCGACCATGGTCAATCACATCCACAAGTTCGGGCATTGCGCCTACACTTTTTTGTTTGGGGCCCCCTTATGAAACCCCGGGAAACATCAAGGCCACTTCACACGAGACCATCTCGACGAGGCCTGCCGCCATCGTTCGGGGGTCAGGATGCGCGTTATGTTCTCAGCGTGGATTTCGCCAACCAAACACTGAGAGTCAGTGGTGAAGAGCAGTCCTGATGAGGGACTGGAAGATGAAGATCCGACCGAGCCTATGGCCTTCCGAAAGCAGAGAGGCCCCGGGCCTCGGGAGATGTAGTAGGGCCCGTCGGGAATCCAAACGCGCTGTCAAGTGGAGGGCAGGGAGCGGTTTGCGGTCGGGTGACGTTGTCGTGCGTCTGAAGTGCGTGAGAGCCATGGGTGCGGACGGGGCGCGCTGACGACCGTGATTTGCAGCACTAAATAAAATTAAGCCGCAGTTTCTGGTTCCTAGATCCAAGATGACGCCCGCCACATGCCCAAGTGGGCTTCGTCCGAGATTCGACCGCGTCCGGATGACCAGCTGCATACACGGCAGCCAGTTGAGAAAGAGTTGTATTCTGTCGTTTGGGCGTGTGCAGTTGCGGTCAGGCCTCAACTGTGGAGGGCTTGGCGGGCTGGTAGAAAGTAAGTAATTGTTCGAAGAGGTGCCTGGACAGCGTGGTATTTGGAACAAGTGATTGCCGATTTAGGAAGGTGGTACGTGCTTTAGAAGTACTATGATAACAGCAATGGCAGGTGTCCAGCCTGCGAGCTGATAGCGCATGCCCGGGAGGGTGGGGTGGCTCTGGCCGACTTCCGGCAGCCTGGGCGTACGTAGTAGCTCAAGACGTATTATCTGATTATCCAGGCACACATTGCCAGTGCAGACACGACCCCACTCCTGCTGGGCATGACCTTTTGGTGATTGCCGCAGTACCCCAGATTATAGCGCCTGAAGACTGTGATAGGAACGGTAAGAATGAAGGCGCTTGTCCTCATGTTAATCGCACACTACTATGTACATAGTAGATTGCTGCGCTGCAAGCAAGGGTTGCTCGGGCCACTAAACAGCGTTGATATTGGCACACAGTTGGGCTCTTGCCTCTCAATGGCGGCATTATTATCTTGGATGATGGGGCTTTGATATGCAGTACGCTACCAGGCGACATGGTAAATCTGCCGCCGCGGGGCAGCAGAATGCGCAAGTCACGGGTGCACAGCAGGCTTTTGCACACTCCTGCCCAGTTGAGACAGCACACTCCTGCTGCAAGCAACTACTGCCTGCTTCGTACCTACCTAGGCAGTAGGCACCCAAGTTCGTCTCTCCAGCCACGACGCCATTGCCATTGGAAGCACCTCCAAGCGAGCTGTTTCGGTCGACGGGCTCCTCCGCCTCTATCCATCGTCTCTCATCGCCCAACAAATAATGTGAAAAAATCATCAAGCAATACTGTGTGTACGGCCCCCTCTCTCTTCAACATTGATCCTTGGCACCTTGCAAACCTAGACTGTGGCATCTGCGACCGGCCTCTTAAACCCGACCGATCGCAGCATGTACGGTTGTATTATGTAGGTTGTTCGCTCCAATCCCACGCCTACTAAGTAAGCTTCGGAGCACAGGGCTAATCTATTGATATATGAACGCTGCAGGGCCCGCTTTCTAGGAACACTGGTCGACGGGGGCCGGCAGTTAGAGCTTCTTTGGGACGAGCGCGAAAACCTTGGAGCAGCACTCGTCAACCAGCCCTAGGCTTGCAAAGGACCCTGATCCCTCCGACTGCGAAGCCTTCATTTCCTCCTTCGCCATGACCGAGATCAACCCGTGTCTCTCAATTCTTCGACGAGATGCCTGCTTGGGCGCCTCCCTTACATAGTACAGCTGGCAAACACGACTTGCAGCGTGCCGCGTGTCTGGAACGCGATCGCCGTGTCCTTCAAGCACAGCGGCCCCTGGCCAAGGCAAACATGGCCAGGAAAGCCAGGTTTCTCAAGCTTCTAGCGGGGTCCCAGAGAAGCCTTGATCGCAGTCCAGGAACCCCACCGCAACCCGTGACTCCTCCCAAATCCTCCGTGGGCGTGCTTCGTTTTCTTCAGCAACGGTCCGCCATCGGTTGCGCTCGTGGCCTCCAAAACCGCACCTGACTGGTTGCCGCCGTCGTCGTCCTCCTTTCCCCCGGCAGGAAACTCTTCCCCCTCCCCCCACCCTCATGACTATGTTGTACCGTCGCCATTTGTCGTCACAACGTTCAGCGGGGTTCTGCTGCCGAATGGGGTGCCATATACGGGCATCATACCCTAGCTGCATGCTCCTAGAGCTCTACTCCGAAGCTTTCCCGGCTTGGGGACACATCTGCCGCCGCCATGCTTTCTGCTCAACAAAGCAAGACCGTTGTATCGTCCACATTCCTAATACTACGTACCATGTATAATGTAGCTAGCGTTTGTGACTACGGGCTGTACTATGTATGTACTTCGATGTGTCACATCCCATAGACTGATTAGCCGCGCCGTGGGCTGGGTAGGACGCTAAGAGAAGGAGGAGGGGGGGGGGTTGGCGCCCTATGCCGTTTATCCAGTCTCGGCGTGTAAGTGCAATCATCACGGCCATGTTTTGATATGTACAGAGCACAGGCAACATGGTCCTTGCTTGCACGAGGACCCAACCAAGGAAATCGGTTGTGAAGTCGTCCACGCACACATGTACACACCCAAGTCTCTGTCCGAAGTGACCGGGGATGAAATTCGGGGTGGACCATGGTGAATACCCACCTCCATCTTGCTAGCAAGAGTTTTTATGAATTTTTCCTTCCTCATATCGGTGTGTGTACATAGTAAGTAAATGTGTTGTGTTGGGGAGGGTGTGATCCATGCCTCCAGTAGTGGGTATTCAACTACCCCTACTTATCCTGTCATAGTAGCTGTCCATCTCCACTTGATATAAAGATGGACGACCTCCTCGCCATCGCAGTCGTCCCTGGATGTACATGCTCACCGCCCTCTCTCGCCACAAGCTTCCAGTCTGAGTGAGGACTCGCAGTTGCTTGCTTCTCCTCCATCCGTCGGTCCTTTCTTCTTATACCACTCCTGGATCTTTGAGCCAGTCGCAAAATGAAGCTGTCCGCCTTCTCTCTGTTCTCCCTGGGCTCCGCTCTCGCGGGTGCCTCGTCCCTAAGGGCTCGCGGTAAGGTTTCACTTCACTTGCTCCTCTCCGTCTGCCATCGATCTCTGACTTGAGACTGACATGGTGCCATAGACGTTGCTTCTTTGACGACAACGAGTTATGACGATATGATGTACTACGTACAGTACTCTGCCTCTGCATACTGCAACAGCGATGATGCAGTTGGGGCTTTGGTGTCTTGTGGTGACTCGGGTTGCCCAACTGTCATGGCCAACGGTGCCACGATAGTCGGCGTTTTGCCGTACGTACTTGGTCCACCATTCGTCGGCTGTTACTGAAGCAAGAGGATTGGCACGTGCTAACTAGACTCCCGCAGCTCTACGACTACCTTGGATCTGGAGGGCTTCGTGGCAGTCGACACTGTGCGGGAAGAGATTGTTGTCGCTTTCCGTGGCACATCTGACCTGCGCAACTGGATCGCCGATTTTGACTTCATTCTTGTCGAGTATTCTGGCTGCTCAGGTTGCTATGTCCATGACGGCTTTTACGATTCATGGAAAGAAATCGCATCCTATGCCCTCGAGTATGTCGAGGCGGCTTACGCAGATTACCCAGACTACACGCTTGTTGTGGCTGGCCACTCTCTTGGCGCTGCTGTTGGCACACTGGCAGCCACGCAGTTCAGAATCGATGGGTAAGGCAGACATCCACGTATATTCATTCAATGGCCTACTGACGTGTTGCATCCAGCTACTCTTGTGATCTCTACACGGTTGGCTCTCCACGTGTGGGCAACCTGGACTTTGCCAAGTTTGTGACTGAACAAGAAGGTTATGAATACCGTGCTACTCACTACGACGACCCGGTGCCACGTCTACCTCCGATTGTTCTCGGCTACTACCACACCAGCCCCGAATTCTGGCTGGCTGCTGGTCCAAATACTAACATTGACTACACAATTGATGAGATCGAAGTATGCGCTGGCTACGCCAACACCAGCTGCAACGCCGGCACGACAGGCCTTGACGGTACTGCACACAGTTACTACTTCCAGTACATGGGCTGCGGTGATGACAGCAACGGCATCTCCTTGCGCAAGAGAGACGACCAGCTTTGGGGCCGGAGCAGCAGCAACATCACTGATGCGGAGCTGGCAGCGAAGCTCACCAACTACACCATGCTGGATATCGCCTACTCGGAGCAACTTGCGGCAGACAACTAAATCCGGGTCTCTAATTTCATTCGCCGAAGCGCGAATGCATAATTTTCTGCAAGATAGTGGTCGCTTAATGCATCAAGTGGAAGTGACATGCCAGACATCTCGAAGCTTGCCTTCAAGATTTGACGAGCTTATCACTAAAAGAACCAAGGATTGGCTAAAGAAACATCGATTGGTCACCAGAGGCAGGGACAGAGAATCTACTTGTTCGAATGGAATAGGCGCTGAAATCTTCAGCGCGGCGTTTGGGGTTTTCTACTTTAGGAGTTTCTCGGTACCCAGGCAAAAAAAGGAAGGCTTTCCTTCAGCATGAGACAGATACCTTAGTTTTGAATAGTGTTTTCAACTCTCACCTTTCAGCTTGGATAAGCTGTACCTCAAATCCTTCCGAGTCCTCGAACACCCTATATACTTGTTCTTTTTGGCTCACCTGCTCGTTACTGAATGCTTTCAACCTACCTAAGGCTCGATATACTCGTGAACACGGCAGATCACATCACTCATAGGCCAGAGGCGGATTTGCTTGGATATATGCTTGGTTGACATGCAACAAGAAGGCCATACGTCTCGCAATTTGAAGTATATGAAGTCCAAGTGTGAGTGATTTTCTTTTCCATAGTAGAATGGTCGAGCACTTGAGCAATAAGCTCCTTGAGAATTCCGAGTTACGTTTTCAGCTTACAGGGCTTCATACACGTTTTTGTGCAGTCTAACGGAAACACCATCTCCCCAACTCATGGTCATGAGCCTGCTTCGTTCAAATGTCCGTTTGAACAGTCATAAGCATCTTGCAGTGGTAGACTGCGCATGACTTGGGAGCTGCTTCCAACAGGGCTTGTGCGTGCACTTACTGCGCCTCCTCACAATGGTCTCCCCACCAGCACTATCATGTTTCACATTGAACCAAGAAGTGAACTATTCAGCCCATGCATGCCGTCTACTGATGCAAATTGGTCAATTACGAGCCAGCGGTATGTGTATGGCTTTGTGTGCCAGCCATCACCGACGACTGATGGCTGCCTGCCCTCTGCGAATGTGTAGGCTACGGCAGCCGATGGCAGTGTCAACGACGGCATGTGTACTGAGGCCATCCAAACACTGCTTCTTTTACTCCCCAATTCTCTACTGTCCTTTCGGGTACGCCATCCATGAGCTTAGGTACAAAGTCCGCGAACGGTTCAGTCCCGAGATCTGGGACTTGATTTGCTTCCGCCACGTTCACATTTTAAAGTTTGGATCTCTCGAATCATTGATAGACAGAGATGCTGAGATGGATAGTTCGTTTGTAAACACGCCGACTAATGTATTTACGGAAGGCAAGGGTGCTATTGTGCGGTGTATAACGCTCTCCGAAATGAGAAATTCCGCTCTATACTACGTAAATAAGGGCAAAAGACTTCTGGCCCTCTAGTCATATGTGTTCCTAAGATGTTCGGGGACATTATACTACCAACCAAAACTTCCATTTCTTTACCGAATTTTCATCAACAATCTGCCTGTACGAAACCACTATCTACAACACGGCAATCAACACGATACTCACAGAACCCCGAGAAGACTTAAACCAGGGTCAGGGGTATGGTTGCATTGGTGGTCAACACTCGAGTGACACACAAAACTCATCCGACGGCAAATCTTGCACGCCATGGCCAATGGCTGCCGTATCGGGGTCCGGATATGGGAGTACTGACCCAAGCGAGACTGGGGTCCCTCTGTGGGGTTGCTGCTACAGTGTCTACGACTGAGATTGCGCTTTGCTCTTTCGTGATTGTGCGTATCTCGGGTGTGCCGTTGGATGGTATGAGTTGCCCGAATTCTCTTCCGGCCCTCAAGTGCTTGGTGGGCTCAGTAGACCCTTCAGCTGGTTTCCACGTTTCTTACGCGGCTTACAAGTGAGGAGCCAAGTATGAGAAAGCACTTTGGCAGCATCTTCCCGTTGTACAAATGCCTATTTCGAGCAGTGTGAGGACGAGGTGCCGTACTGCGATGCAGCAACTCGACATATTTACCCGCAACCCTGTGATTATTTCCAGCATTTAGCAGAACGTAAACACGAGAGCCATTGCGATCATTCACAGAATCCTAGCCTCCAACTGTGCCTGTATCTCAACCAGGTATGATTCCTTCGTACATTCTCTGTTGTCAAAGACAGGACCAAGGACGCATCAACTAGGGAGGTACCTAAGTACCAAAATCTCATACATAGTATCCCTGCACCTTGCACAGATCTTTCGAGGTAACCCTGGGCAAATCGCAGCCAGGGTTGTTGAGAACTTTAGCAAATTCATACAATCAGCACAATGAAACTTTGCTGAACCATATCCTCAGCTCCCCAACACGCAAAAGAATTTTGAGGATGCCACCACTCAAACCGCTGCCCATCTCTGATGAGTTTGACACCACAGATGAATATGTCGAATCACTACTGAAGTTTGCCTCGACCAGCGATGCCTTCCAGATTCTATGTGGCGGCGTCCACATTCTCGACTTTTTCACCAGCGAGCCAGGGCTTTTCCAATGGGTTCTGCCCGAGGACTGGCAGGTCTTCCTCATGGCCTGCGAGCCCATGGCCCTTTTGGATCTGCTTCTGAGAGACGACCTGGATGCACCGCCAGAAGCTCGCGCTTGGCCCGACCCGCCAGCGACTTTTCGCCAGTACATCAAGGATGTGAGGCGCCACTCGCTCTCGAGGTCTTTTGCGCCAGTCAAGCCCAAGCTTCCTGTGATTCCGCGGCACGTGGCGGTGGGCATGAATGTGAAAAAGGTCCACGAGGTCACCAACTTTGCCGACTACGTGGATCGTTTGGCCGCCGACATTGAACAGCTGGCCGGCACCGAGATGACGCACTTTATCGATTTCGGAAGCGGCCAGAACTACCTGGGACGGACCCTGGCTTCTGCGCCGTACAGCAAGAACATCGTGGCGGTGGAGGGCCGCGAGAACAACCAGGAAGGCGCCCGGGTTCTCGATGTCTTTGCTGGTCTTGCTGAACCAGAAAAGGTTATGAGAAACAAAAAGGTGTGGCAAAGCCTGGTGGACAGCCAGACGCCGACAGACAAACTGGACGAGAAGGCGAAGCGAAGGAACGCTGAGCGACCTACCCAGGAGCAGCTTGAAGCTACAGACATTAGGCCAAGGAGTGAACTCAAGACAATCTACCGCCCAGAGGAAGGGAAAGGCGTCATCAAGTACATTACGGGGCGCCTCGAAACTGGAGATCTGTCGGAGATTCTGGACAAGATACACGATGAAGAGACGCCTGCAGAGCAACGCGAGGAGCTGTCGTTGATGGCAATTTCGATCCATTCGTGCGGCAATCTCTCACATTTTGGCATCAGATCCATGATCTTGAATCCCAGCATCAAAGCTGTCGCCATTGTCGGCTGTTGTTATAACTTGTTAACGGAAAAGCTGGGCCCGCCGACATATAAGCTGCCATATATGCGACCAAGTCTTCAAGCCATCAATGGAAGAGTTGTGCGAGAATCAGAAAAACATGATCCTCAAGGGTTTCCCATGAGCCAGCGGGTCTCGACCTATGACGGACGAGGGATCCGGTTCAACATTACGGCCAGAATGATGGCATGCCAAGCTCCTCAAAATTGGACAGAAAAGGAGTCTGACTCGTTCTTTTCACGCCACTTTTACCGTGCCGTCCTGCAAAAGATATTCCTTGATAAGGGAGTGATCTCCAAGGTGTACCACGATAGTGACGGAGAGAACGATGACAAGAACAGCCCATTCAACATGTCCACGAACCCAGTCATCATCGGCTCCCTCGGAAAGTCATGTTACAAGTCATTCCATGCCTATGTTCGGGGTGCAGTCACCAAGCTGACCACGAACCGAGAATACACGCAATATAGCCAAGTCATCCACGACAAAATGGCCAATATTACCGACGAGGAGATTGATACATACGTCAAGGCCTACCAAGGCAGAAAGCGGGAGCTGAGTGCCGTTTGGACACTTATGGCATTCAGTGCGGGTGTTGTCGAGTCTCTCATCGTCACTGATCGGTGGCTGTTCCTCAGAGAACATGCAGACATTGTCCAGGATTGCTGGGTCGAGTCTGTCTTTGACTTCAAAGAGAGCCCCAGAAATTTAGTCGTAGTAGGGATCAAGAGGAAAGAGGCCATCGCAGGAGCTTAGGTTCCGGACCCTTGTTCCTTCCGGGATATAATCGGCTTTGCATGGTCTCTGGCTTCTTTTTGAAGTTGGGCAAAAAGGAAACCCGTCGATATGTCCTCATTTTCACCCAAGACGACGGCATCTCGGTAGCTCGCTAAGCATACCGCTTCATGTTCGCTACCAACCAGGTTAGCTCGTCAGTGTGCGTCTGCACCCAGTTCCTGACTTCCGACCTGCCGCGTCCGCGGATGATGCCAGCAACCTATTTCCCGACTTGTCAAGCCTGCCGCGCGGTCTGGACCATGACATGATGGACATGGGTGGTGGCTACCATCGGCCTCCATAAAGCACAGGCTGCGGAATACTCGTTCTAGCGAATCCGGCTCAAACTTCTCTCTAACTTGATGGCACCGGGATGCATGCCGCAGGGCTCGAGGTTTTGCATGCTCATCAACCCCCTGCCCTTCACCCTCGAGAAGAGAAAAAGCAGTTGCAGGAGGGACAGCGAGATCTGATGTCATGCATGCGCTTGCTGCGTGGGATGGAACCCAGATCTCAGGGGTCGTGCAGCTCCTCTTTTTGGGGGCTTGTCGATACTGCAAGTTTTCCCAGACGTGGGGCACCCAATTTGTAGTTGACGGCATGTTGAGATTGGGACATCCGGACGTTCTCTGAAGGAGGTGGAGGGGAGGGCGGGGGTGGAGGGTCTATGTGAATGCGGCCCAGCCTGAAGGAATGTTGCATGCATTTGGATAAGGATCACCAGCACTGCTTGATGCCGCACTTCTTGGGGTACGAAGGCGACTTTTTGACCTCACAATGACTCTGGATGGAAAGTGTGGGTGGGCCGTTTTTGCTAGGTCAGCGTGACTAGTCGGGTCAGGTCAATTGTCTCCAGCCTCAGGGAAGGCGCCAAAGGAGAGAGGTGACAGGAGTCAAGCTCGTCTGTCGTCCAATCGAATAGGCCCCGCAGCTTTCTGGCAAAGTCACGTTCATGCTTTGTGGCTGCGTGGACTGGAGCTGAGTTCACAGTGCGTGGGGTCCTAGATGGATAAGGTCAGCTTTGCAACGGCGCGAGGACGTCGAATGAACAAGCCAGAACGGCAGCCAGCCATCATGATCTGCCCTAGCGGTCTGGTTATCGGGTGGGTGTGATGGCGATGCTCTGCGCGAGGTGATTGCCAACGCACGGCCACGGTGACATGTATGCTGAGACGCGCCAACGGGATACCGTTTGACCAGAGACCATGGCTGCCGGACCCTTAACGAACGCATCATCCGCTCGCACCAAAAGATAGCCTCGATAGTGTGGGTGGGTGCGATAACCAATTACGATAACTAGGCGATATGACGTTAGAAAGCGTTTCCAAGACCCTTACTCGCTTACTATGTACACAGTATGGGCTTCTTGTTGCCCAGATCGCAGCGTCGTCGTGTGGGCACCGCCGGCGCTCGATCAAGCGACACGACTGCATCAACATCTATTTGGATACACAGTTGAACAATCGTGCACAGCATAGCCATGAACCAAAAAAGCAAACTGTCTTCTTCAAAGCTGTCGCAACGGGAAGCTGTGACGCTCAGGGGCGGGGTTTGCATCGAGCCAGAAAAGGACCTACTTCTCCGGACAATTACCATGGCTGGGGATTGTGCCTAAGCGACGGACACAATGTTGTTTTTGAAAACAATCAATACACTGCGCATCATGTCGTTATCTGTGGTTGAGATTTCGAATATCAAAAGGTGCCCTGGACTCTACAGTTTTGGATCAAATCAAAGACCATCTGCACCGTCACACAGCATGAGAGAGCACTGTGCTTCCCAGCCCTGCCTCGGTAGGAGGCAATTGGTCAGAACTCATCATTGAGCTCAACATTGCCTACTATGATCCGTGCCCCTCCTGCAAATGTCACGCCAAGGCACCCCTCAAGCATCGTAAGGGACGAAAGACGCTTGGCTTTGGATGGTTTACTGTTAGCTGTGGCGTGAAATGACGGCGCTGACAACAAGCCACGAGGGATGCAGGGACATGGAGGGTGGAGGTTGGGGAAAAATGTGGTGTTTCTGACAAGAATGGGCGCGCCTTTCGATTCGCCGATGGACGGCGCAACACACACAAACACACACACACCACATGCAGTGTAATTGCGGGGTGCATGCGACCGGCTTGCTTAAACCCCATTGAGGGAAGACGGGAAGATGTGGAAATCGTCTTGGCCGAGGGGTGATACTCTCGACTGGGCGCAGCGGAGACACGTAGGCCCAGCAATCTTGCCCATCCCACCCCCCAATACATCCCACCCCTTTGCTTGCCTTTCGCAGAAAAGTGGCCGCCTGCTCGTCTCCTTATCGCTGTGTGACTTATCACGGCGTACAGCATCTTGTCGAGCATAATATTCCGTTGTGCCTTGACGTCTTACGAGTACTCCAGGTCCTTGAAGGAACTTTTATTCTCGACGAAACCGCCCGCCCCAGATGGCGTCATTGAGAAGGAAAAGTGCGGAGGCCAGAAACGGTTTCACTCATTCATTCTTTTTGTATTCCGAGATTGGAAAAGACGAATTGTCTCCTTTTCCAGACAGCCCTCGTAACTGCAGCTGTGAATTGGTAGTTTCTGCTCTGCATACTCTGAATCCTGCACCCACGGGACAACTCGCCCATAGGCAGGAGATAGCATGTGGAGATATTTTTTACATTTATCGATATCGTCACTGACAACAACCCCAAGAGCCGCTTGTTGGCGGGCTGCAGGCTACAGTACCCTGATCGGCACGCCAATTATGCTACGTATATACTTGCTACGGAGGTATTTCCGTGCTTCCGACCAGTAGCAGCAAGGTCCTCGACCATGGGAAACAGGGGAATGGACAATTTGCGAATAGGGACGACCCCCACGTTGTGTTTTGCGCTTCTCAGATTCTCGCAACGCATACCACAGACTTATGCGCCTGCTGACGAGGCCTTACTTCCTTTTTTTTTTTTTTTTTTCCTCTCCGAATTAATTGCTTGTTTAATTCTGCACTTGCTGCAGGAGTATCCCGAAACCATCTAGTCCCCTTTCCCCCCCTTTCCGACGCCTTGCCTTACAACCTGAACTTGTACCCAAGGGGCGACGATGATGTTCTTTCTGCCAGAGCGGGAAGAACTGCTGGCACCACAAGAGGGGAAAAGAAGGCAAGAGGCAGAGAGGCAGACAACGAGATCACTGGGAGTGGATATAAAGGCGGGATAGACGCAAGGATACTAACCATCTTGAGAGCTATCTGCCCAAAAGCTGTACTTTTTCTCCTCTCTCATCCTCCTCTTGGCCTCTTTTCTCTTGCAGAGCTCATGCATACACGCCGAGGTAGCCCAAGGTTTTGACTTTGGCCTGCATTTAAACAAACCTCGGCCCCAAACTTCATCAACCAAGTCACAAAAGAAAAAGAAGCTGCTGTTCGACAGACAAACTGGGATCTCCAAAATATCAAATCAGCTAGACCAGGCCAGATCAACAAAGTTTCGACACAGACAAGTCAAGGCTGTCACAGATCGAAGAAAGAAACCCCCCCCCCAAAAAAGAGAAAAGACCACATGCGTGCATGTACCACAGGCGGGGGAACTCAACATAGCTCAACGTCAGCGTCAGGCGCCCAGAGCACGCCGTAACCACCCACCCCCACTGAATACAGCCAAGATTTTTCCTTTTTTTCTGCCGGTGATAGAAAAGGAAAGGCAAAGGATACGAAGAAGTCAAAGAAGACGAGAGCTTTGCCCCCCCCCCCCCACACCTCTTCTCTGACTGGAACATAGAAAAGACGGCTTTCTCACTTTGGTTGTTTTATAACAAGACTTCAATTTGCCAATTCTCTCCGTCACCTCTGCATAGCAAAGCAAGCAACGCAAGCAAATCGACCTGGACAAAGTACACACTGCTCCGCTCGCTCGTTCGCTCGCTCGCATCTTTCTCGGGTCTTATCAATAAAACAAAAGATAGAAGGACGGGCTGCTACGTACCTTTACGGCATTTTAACACTAAGGTTCCTGTTTCCTCACTGCAAGGTGGGACCTCTGGGAACGGCACGCGCCGCAAGACTCCATCTGGCATCTGCTTGCACATCTCCATCAATCCCCACTAATTTTCTCTTTCTCTATCTACGTATCTTTGAGTCTTCTTTCTTCGTCCGATCGGACCCGGCAAGGCAAAAAAAAGGGTTCGACTCATTGCAATCAATCGTCAAGCAAACACACGGACAAAAACCGCTGCCCTTTCCTTCCTCCCCCCCTTCTTCTCTTTCAGAAAGCCGGCAGATAAAGTACGCCCGCTCTCCTGTTGTGGGACAGTGCTTTGCCCGTTCCGTACTCAATCTTGGGCAAGTATCCTCGCCCCAGCGACGACGACATATTACCGAGTTCCCTTGGGCATCGAAGCGCGCTTGCGTCTATACACGCGCTTAGCACAATCCGGGCGTGGGCATTTCACCCAAGTCTGATAACGGACGAGGCTTCAAGAGGCGTCTCCTGCGGGCTGCGGCTACTTACATAGTGACCGAGTGACAAGGGCCCTGCAAGCCTGACGACCGGTGGGGTCTCCCAAAGCGGTCCAAGGGCAAGGGGTGTCAGTTACACGTTCCTCTGCTTGTTCAAGAATGGTAACTGAGAGACCGTAATCCTCCAACTGGGCGGTATTTCTCATCATGACCGCCGAACTCAGATTCCTGGTAAGTGCATGAACTTGTCGCTGTAGTTTCACATCAATACCTGCGAGTCCGGGGCCGTCTTGGTTCCTTATCTTCTCCTCCCGCGGGTGGGACCACCGCCGATCACGGGCGGCTGTTCCAACTGCCAAGCGCAGAAACATCTTGATCAATCGCATGTGCTGGTGATCACCCCAACACATGGGCCATGGAGAAAGTCTAGCGATGGAGTAGTGGACGGTCCAATTATAGGAAAGGTGTTTTGCAGGCAGTGTTTTCGCCATACAGCACTCTCGATGGCTGCTTCGCGTCAGTGGCAAGACAAAGCCTGACTACAACCTGGTACTAACAGTGCCATCGCAGGACGAGACACTCAGCCTCATACACGTTCCACTCAGCCTATACTCGCAATTCCTTCAGCCAACTTTGAAGATACTGCTACCTCCAAGCATCGAAATTGGTGCTTCTGTGGAAGATCAGTTCGACGGGCTGACCCTCGATCAGAAGCATGGCTTCCTCAATATCAGCGTGACACCCACCGAATGCTCCATCGTGTGCCATGACGCTTGGGCAAAGCAGATCTTCCAACCCATAATAAACCGACTGCCCAAGGATGCTGCGAGGGCCGTGTCGATATCTAAGGAATCCTACTGCGTCCTCCGCGTGTCGTCACCGGGCATGGATGCTGGCACGCGGGTTGTGGATCTGACATCGCCGCTTGCACTTGCCGGCATTCCCATCTTTTTCATCACCTCTTACTACTCGGACTTTATCATCGTACCGAGCAAGAACCGTCAGAGCGTGGTGCATGCTCTCCTCTCAAGAGGCTTTGAGTGCCCTGAGGACAGCCACAATTCCTTTGTATCACCTGCCGCACTGTCGCACAGCCGAGGTCTCAGCCAAGAGAGTGACGAGCCACCTTCCACGCCGCCTCCATCCAACGTCGCTGAGTTGCAAGGTAAAAAGCACCCCACAGTACTGCGCTCAACTTGCGTGCAATTTCCTGGCCGAGCGATAGACTGATTCTCATTTCCCCTTTCACAGTGCGGACGTTCAAATTGCTCAAGAAGCACAATGTCGTGCCCAATCTTGAGCCTGATCTTCGTCTGATCCATTGCTCCGGTAAGGACATTTCGCGAGATGATGACTATTCAAGGCCGGTCAGGTCGCACAGTGGCAATGGAGCCCACCGCAAATACTCCTGGGTAGACAAGGTGGACACAAAGTTTTATACCAGTCTTGTCGCAGCCCTGGTCAGCCAACCGCGGTTCCTTTCCGTGACAATGACCGAGGAAGACGAAGCCTCGCTACTCATGGACAAGCGCCTGCTGAATTACTTTGGTGATTCGTTGATTGGACCCACGGAGACAGACCTTGTACCCATCTTTCTCGACCTCGTGGACCTGCCTTTTGAGGCTACGGGCATAGTGGCGGGTGTGGCTGGCAAGCTGGCGGAAGAGCTGCGAATGGAGGAAAATGCCGAGCTGTCGTACCTTTCCACAGCCAAAACTGGTGCAGTAATCTTGTCAAGTGAGCTGGCGGACATGGTTGTGGATACCTTGAACCCACTGTTGGTCAAGCAGGGCTGAAGTAAAACACCCTGGACATCCGACGACAGCTTGATATTCCTGGCCTGCTTGGTGACGGAGTTACGTGTTGCATGATGAGTCTGTTCATAGAATGACATATAGGCGTTGTGGTTAGTGCGACGAGGACATTCGTCCTTGGAAAATTCTCGGTCGCTGGGTTGCTTTTGGCCAAGGCATCGCGTCGGCTCATCAAGGTTCTCGGTAGTGCTTTTTGAGCTTCTTAGCTTGTTAGTCTTAAATGAGATGGGACGTTGTCAGTGTCACAATCAGAACCTTTGGTCTTATTTTGCATTCTTCTTCTTGCTCCCTGCCGAGTCGTCCACAAGACCAGCCTTGACAAACGCGTCGCGTGCGGCAGAATTAATCAAGGCAAACCTCCTAGGGCCAAGCTTCTGTCCGCCGTACCAACGCGTAACAATGACCATCGTGTCCCAAAGATCCATCAGCTGCATCAGATGGAGGAGACGCCCTCCCGCAGCGGTCTCCCCGTCATCGTCACAATCCTGGAAGGAGGTCCCATTTGGCCCTCGGATGCGCCATGCAGTGATATTGTGTGTAGCACTGCGTACACGTTTATCGCTTGCCAAAAGGTGTTGCACGTACTGCTCTGCCTCGCCCGGCGAGGAGACTGCAGCACACCTGGCTATGAATGTTGACCGCAACTCAACGAAGGCATCGGACATAACCCATGGGGGCTCAGGGCCAAGGCTGGAGCTGGAGCCGGTCGTGCCAGTGTGTTGAGCGAGGATTTCGTGATCTGCTTCTGCGTCCCCAGTTGGCCCTGGTGAGGGTTCCTTATTCATCCCAGCTTCCTCTTGCAGGCGTTTGAGCTCTTCGATGGCGTCAAACAAGCACACCTGGCCAGGCAGGTAGATGTTTCCCAAGGCGCCTCGGAAAAGTTCTAGATCACGAGCTGCATGTCCTCGTTTTCCTCCAGAGCTATTTGTGCCCAGCACACTCGGAGGAACAGCTGGATAGTCTCGCGGAAACTGTAATCGAAGGGACACCGTCTCCTCGGGTAGGGTGAGGACGTAGATGTCCGAGTCTTCTCCGGCTTGGACGAGACTGCCATTGCCGTAGATGGAGTTGATGGCCTCAACTTCGTCTTGCAATTCCTCAGACATGATCAGCTCAGAATGTATTGCTCCAACACGAAAATTGAGATCTTTGAGCCGTAGATCTTGACGTTAGTGGTTGGCTAAGATGAAAAAGTAAAGATGCAAAGAGTCGTTGGCTTGCAGCAAGTGGGACAGGGTACAAGGGCAGTAACTTCAAGTCAATTGAAATGGCTTAGTCATTCATGGCATTAACCAGTCAATGGGCTCCTACACTGGGAAACTTAGGTTCCTAGATACCTAGAATATTGCTGCTGCACCCTGAGCATCAGTTAGGAACTCTTGGATATATATGAAGCTTAATATCCCTCTTCTTTTTTTTTCTCTTCTTCTTCTTCTTTTTTCGCCGGACAATGAATTTCAACATTACTGCTTGCTCCTTTGTACAGCATAGGTCTTGTTTTACTATGACAGCAATCACACAGACTGGGCGCAGCTCAATTCTCCAGCTAATAATTCGCTACTTGACAATATGACAGACAAGCCATTAACGTTTCATGTAAATAAGGATCCAGTATTTGGGAAGTTTAAAATCTGATTTACGAGCATTCATACACCTAAATAGAAGAAAGGCGTGTCTTGTACGGCAGGCCTGCACTCGCGAGTGAATTTTAGTCATCAAAGAGCCGCCAGACAGGGGTGGCCAAACGAAGTGAACGGCGCCGATGCGGCAAGAATTAACGTCGCGGCTGCAGTCCAACCGACATTGAGCCAAAAACCGACGCCAATGATTCCCCGACCGAGGTGAGAGGAGGACATCACGCGTAGCATCCTTTTCGAATCTTGACTCTTTTCTCTCTCTTTCTTGTCATTTCTCTCAAGATGGCCGTAAGTTCTTCCCAAGCTCTTGTATTCGTTTGGGTCCTATCAAATCTGACTGTTTTCTCCCAGATCTTCCTAGCAGGCTCAACGTTTGGCGAGAAAAAGCTCGTCAAGGTACGATCACTCCTCTCCTGTTCTACACTACGCAGTATACAGATTGGTATTAGACACCTCAACTAACGGTCGGAACGAACAGAAAGCCCTCACCTCTTTCTTCGCTCTCGGCAACCAATCCGCCGACCGCATCATGGCCAAATACTCCATCTTCCCACGACAACGCCTCGAGGCACTGAGCCCCAAGACCGTCCTCCAGCTGACAGCCGAACTGTCGACCATGACGATTGAAAACGATGCGCGCCGCATCGTGCAAAACAATATTCAACGCCTCAGAGATATGGGCTCGTACCGCGGCAAGCGCCACGTCATGGGTCTGCCGGCGCGTGGACAACGGGCGCGTAACCAGAATTCGACGGCAAACAAGCTCAACAGGCTGGAGAGATTCGGGAAGTGGTGATTTGTTTCTTCTTGTGTTGGTTTGTGTCTCTGGTCTGGTTGCATTCGGGTTTTGGAAGGCCAAGCGAAATCGTTATTGAAAAGACGGAAAAGACACGGCATCTTCCAAGGCCGTGGCGAATTGAGCTTGACATATGAATCGGGACTCGGTTCGCAATGCGAGAAGGCTTCTTGTGAAGGAAAGGAAAGTCGCCTATAGAGAGCTTGTGTTGTGTTGCCCGGGCAGTGACCCAAGGCGTGGACTCTTCGGGCATGGGCCATTTAAGTCCGTATAAAAGACATGGAATGCCCAAAGTCTCTGGAACAGATTTGGTGTTATAAGAGAATGACAATGCAAAGCGTATATTCATGCACCAGGATCTACATGTTGGTATCTTGATTACGATCGATACGCAAGCCTGTACGCCACCGAGGTAGGGTGGACATCCAGACAACAGCTCGTCTTATTCGACGCTCTGACTGCAAGATGAGCAATTGTCCACTTGAGAATTACGCACGGACATATCAGCGTTTCTTACAAGCTATCGGATAGCTTGTTTTTTCATTCTGTGCAAGGACTGCCAAGGTAGGATTGCCGCAATAGCTCCAACAAGGCCCAACGACGACTTTAGCGAAGGCCTGTCCACCAATTCTTACAATGTGTTCATCATCTTAACATAGTCAGTCTCAAAAGTCAAGGACTCCAAGTCATCCTCCAATGCCGGTGTGCCTTGAGCCTGCAGGTCAAGCGCCACGGCATCAATATCCTTCCACACACGAAGCAGGTTCCCGCCAACCACCTTGGCAGCATCCTCATCGCTGACGCCGCGTCTCAGCAACTCAGCCACGAGATCAGGATATTTGGAGACGTCATCGAGTCCCTCGGGCGTAGTAGGAATGCCGTCAAAATCGCTTCCAAGCCCGACATGCTCGTAGCCAATCAGGTTGCCAATGTAGGTGATGTGCTCTGCCACCTGCGCCAGCGTCGCATTGGGCGGGTAGAAGTCTGGCATGCCATTCTCATTGCTTGCCTCGACGCATGAGATGAAGTCGGGGGAGAAGTTGACCATGACGATACTGTTGCGCTTCTTGACCAGCTTGAGCACGTGGTCCTCGACGTTTCGCGGATGCGGGCAGACGCTATACGCGGAGCTGTGGCTGTAAATTACAGGCGCCAAGCTGCCCTGCCAACCATCGGCGGCACCACCCAGGGCGTGGAGCTGCGTATCGACGCTGGTGTGCGACAAGTCCACAATCATGCCCAGGCGGTTCATCTCGTGGATCAGGGCCTTGCCCTCATCGCTCAAGCCGCCCCAGAGCCCGCCGGCAGGCGCCTTGCGGAATGGGTTGGACCAGATGGCCGAGTCCGCGAAGCGATTGGGGCAGTTGTGTGTGAGCGTGGCATATCGCACTCCCATTTCGTAGAAGCGCCGCAAGTTGGCAATGCTGTTGCCAATCTGGTGCAAGCCCTCGATGCCGAAAGGCGAGATGAACTGGCCCTTCTTGAAAGCGGCCAGGGCCGTGCTGGAATTGACCTGGGGCGAGAACTGGTCAGGGTAGATGGTCTGTAGGCGGGTCATCAGGTCGATTTGCTGGTACGTGGCCTGGACTATAGGGGCATAAATCTCGTCTGAGAAGTCGGTCATGCTGTCTGGACACATCCAGTACAAGCTCCAAAAGGCGCCGCCATTCATGCCATCACGGAGGCGGACAAGATCAACATGGCCCGGGGTCCCGCCAGTCTCGAACGGAGTCTTGAAAGTCGCATTGTTGATGTGGTTGTTGTACATTGCACGCACAACAATCGGGAAATCATTGTGACCATCTATGAGATGATTAGTTTTTGGTGTCTATCTGGCCTAGACTGCAGAATGGCGCACCTATCAAGGGCGTCGTAGAGAGAATGTGCTTGACACGCTGCTCAATGGTGCTAGGCTTCGAGCGCCACAAATTAGACACAGCATGGGAGCAGTGATGATTAATCTGAAATAGACCGCTCGTGAACACGAGGCAGAGGGCAAGCACGGCGACGAGATAGGATCGAGGGCGCAGCAGTCGGCGTTGGGCTCCTGGCTCGCCTAACCCCCGCGCGTTAGGTTGGTGCTGGCCGCTCTTCTCGTTTGTAGCCATCTTGCTTGTTGCTCGTTGGGCTCAGAAGATTGAACAATTGAAGGTGCACAGCCCCACAACCTCGAGCCAGAGCGGAGGAGCGCGTGTTGGGCCTTTCGCTGCCTTATTATAAAGCTGCTGTCAATTGGCTATGGCGTCAGCTTGATAAGCAAACGACGGTGGCACAATGACACCTTCGGCGAGAGAATCGAGAACCCGCCCGGGCGCTTGTCGCCTATCTACGTGCATACCCACAATCCCTGTCCCTTATTGTTCATCATCGTCTCCGGTTGCATTGTGATGCCCAGACGAGCAACTGCAGAAGTGCAATACTGGAGTGCATGTGCTGTGAAAGCGAGCAGAACAACGTCAGGGCCGACGTGGTATGAAGTTTGATTTGAAGACGGGCAGCTGCACAGTACACATCCTCTTGACTAGTACTAATCAATGAACATGTCCACTTGATGGAATTTTATGGTTGGTGGGTTCAAACGTAAACCACAGTCCAAGTGCAACTGAGTGAACCAAACACAAAAAAAAAAACGAAAAAAAAGCCTTCAGTTCTACAGCCCAGGAAAATATGTACTTACTCCGAGGCTAAGAGCGCACAAACACGCGACAAGTCACTGCCACCACTGCCGCCGCCGCCGCCCTCTCGAGGGTTTGAGCGTTGAGCGACAAAAAGAGGAGGGGTGGGATGGCAGATGGCAGATGGCATGGATACATGGGGAAGCGGGCTGGCGCGTTTCATTTGAGAAGGCTTGCTCAGGGCTTGTTTAGGGCGTCGCCGGCGGTGCTGGCCCACCGTGATCCCACTGGACATCTGGGTCCAGGGGTCATCCGAGCAGGCCTGGGCTACCTCATGGGGCAGCCCCAGCCCCAGGCCTTGTCCTGGCCTGTCCAGCAGCGACTTGGGATGGCGGTCGCCAATGGCAGTGACAGCCTGGGGCGGGCCCTGGGGCGGGTCTCTGCTCCTGCATTGGAGATTTCGCCAGGCCCGGGCAGGGACGAGCAAGGCGATGCTTTTCGCGAAAAAGTGTTGTCAAAGCTTGGCTGTGCAATGGGCAGTCAAGTACTATGACAGTACCGAATGGCCTTACTTGGCGAGGCCAACAGCCCAAAAGTAACGACGAAGCCCCTTTCTTCTTCCCTGCCTCTGCGCTTCTTCTTCTTCCTCCTGCATCCTCCTGTCGTCTCTTCTCCCCGACAAGACACGAACGACTATACCGCGCGCTGTCTCTGCCATCTTCTTGCTTCGGACTCCGTCCTAGCTTTCACCGCCCGCCCGCCAGTCCAGCAGCGCCTCGAACCCAAAAAAGGCAACCGACCCACGATCCCTCTGTAGCACCAACGGCACAGCTGCTCAGCCTCCTTGGAATTTCCAGGCCCTGCATAGGTGGTCCGCTTCCCAGCCTGCCAAGCCAAGAAACCAACCGCTCTGCGCTGCGCAACGAGCCACGCTCCCGTTGTCTACGCCAACCGACAACCAGAATTTCCCCCTTCCAGCGAACAGCAAGACAGGGAAAAAGGAAAGCAGAGAGACCAAACCCACGCCATAGATGTCTTGCCTCGCTCGATAGCTTTTCACCCCTTCGCAGTCGCAATACATCCAACTCAACGCTACCGAAAGCCCTGGCGACACAGCTGTCTGTCGTCGCTGCCCAACATGCCTGGCTTCCAAGACAGCTTCTGGACTGGCGACTATGCCGCAGGTAGGACCACCCACTCCTTGAGACGGGGTCGACGCCTCCCACTGACAGTCTGCAGGTCTCGGTGTCCTGTTTAGCAAGCTGCAGCAGGGCGTCATCGAGAACCGCCAGGTCCTGACCATCGCTCGCATGCGCGCAGAGGCCGAGGAGGTTTACGGACAGAAGCTCTCCGAAATCGCTCCAGCAGCCGACAAGATCCAAGGCGGCTTCACCAAGGATGACGGTGCGAGCGTCCGAAAAGTACGACAGACACTTCCTCTGCCGCCGGACCTCCTTCGCTGTATGAGTCCGGACGCGCTAACCCCTTTTTTTCTCTTGCGCAGGCATTCGACGGTGTGCGGACCGAGATGGTCGACGGCGCAAAAAACCACAAGAAAATTGCCCAAAATATCCGTGATCTCGTTGTCAACCCCTTCTCGAGATGGTGCGAAGCCCACGAGACGCGCATACAAGACTCGCAGGATGAGCTGCAAACGCGCATCAAAGCCCATGACAAGCAGGCCGAGCAGGTCAAGAAGCTGAGAAGCAACTACTTCAACAAGTGCCGCCTGGTTGAAGATCTTGAAGAAGAGAACAAGTTCGCCTTCCAGGACCCTCAAGACAGCCCCAAGCCCAACATACCCGAAATTAAGGTGTCGGACAACAAGGAGGCCGAAGTCAGCGATGACGATGAAATCTTTGAGATTGGCGACGAACACTTTGACAGGGAAGAGATGAAGAAGCGCTTGACGCACATGCTGAACAACATCAAGCTGCAAGACACCAAGGTGCCCATCTTGGGCACTTATATGAATACTTCTGCAGGCGCAGACATTGTCGAGTATCTGCAAAAGTACATGGACACAACCAGCGTCAGCTATGCGGAGCGAATCGGCCAGGACCTGGTTGCTAGCGGCTTCTTGAGACTCGTTGGCAATGTTGGTAACACCTTCGCAAACAGCTCCAAGCTGTTTTACCAGTGGCGTCCCAAGGCTTTCCAGCTGTCCGGTGTGCCCGAAAAGAAGCCCGCTGTCGGTCGAACATTTTCGATTGCCTCAAATGGTGCGGAGACTACAGACTCCCCAGTCGTTGGTACGCTGAACGAATACCTAGCGAATTGGAACCCTCTCAACAACCCATACCCCAACGAAACCCCAGCGGATCGATTGCGCCGAGAGCAGAGGGAAGCAGATGACAAATACAAGGCCGCTGTCAGAAAGCTTGACGAGAGCAGATGCGAGCTAGAAGAGGCCATCTCGGTGCATCTCAAGTTCCTCGAGCGCTGCGAGCTCGACAGGCTCAAGGCTATCAAGACTGTCATTCTAGACTTTTCTGGCGCTATTGGCAACGTTTTGCCTATCATCCAGTCCGCTGTGGACAAGATGATGCTGTACCAGGAGACGATCCAGCCACAGGGTGACCTCCGTTACCTTCTGGAAAATTACCGCACCGGACGCTTCGCACCAAAGGTAATCATTTACGAAAACTACTACAACAAGGTCGACGAGCAGACATTTGGCGTCGACCTAGAAGCTCGCGCCAGAGCAGACAAGAAGCGTGTGCCGATGATTGTCACGTCCATCCTCACGTACCTGGACAACCACTACCCTGATTTGGAAGGCGATGATGCCAGGAGGGGTGTCTGGCTAGTTGATGTCCCACTGTCGCAGACGCATGCTCTCCGAGCCAAGGTTAATGATGGCAAAGCGTTTTCTCCTGATGTCTTTTCTGAATTTGATATACCCACTGTTGCAAGCCTGCTTAAGCTTTATCTCCTTGAACTTCCTGGTAAGGCCCTTGAAAGACGCTATGGCTTGACAGCAGAACCGACATGCTAAACTGTGTCCAGATTCCTTGGTATCTTCGCACGTATACGAGATTATTAGAAACCTGTACAACCAACCTGGACCAGAGACGGCAGAGGACGGAAACCGGGTTGGTGTGCTTCAGCAGACTCTGTCGCAGTTGCGACTGACCAACATCGCCACGCTTGACGCATGCATGAACCACTTTACACGACTTATTGAATTAACGAGCGCCGACGAGGAGTATGTATCGTCTCTTGCCACGACTCTGGCGCCCTGTATAATGCGACCGCGCGTGGAAACTTCCTTGACCATGGAGGAGAAGCACGCCTACCGTTTGCTTCGCGACTTGTTCACTCACAAGACTGCCGTCTTTGGTGAGCTGAAGCGCATGTCAACACAAGGTCTTTCTGCTTCGGTGACGAGCAAGGAAAGCCAACGCCCTCGCTCCATTAGTACCAATGAAAGCAACCGCAGGCAATACCAGGAGGAGCGCCAGCGTCTGCTGCTAGAGAAGGCAGGAGGAAGCCGTAGCAGGGCGACCTCTCCAGCTCCTGGAGCACGCGGACCAGGCACCTCTCACCGCAGAGATCGGAGTGTCGGCCGTTTCCCAGTATCTGCACAGGCCGGTGTCACGAGTCCCACAGAGAAGACTGCTCCGGGAGCAAGACAGAGCGTAGGACCCATACTCGGCATCAAGCGCTCTAGTCTTGAAGTCCCAGGTGAGGCAGGCACGCCTACACAGAGCACTACGCCCGAGTCCACCATCACTGGCAGCGAGACCACCGACTCTCCCAACTCTACAAGAAGCCGCTCAGAGACAATCCGCTCCACTGATTCTGCCGATAAACGCAGCTCTCTTGGTCGCAACCCGGCACGAGCCTCGCTGGGCCGCAGGATCCCAGTCAACCCAACGCCACTGGCTGAGCCTCCTGCGGATGAGCACAGGGGTGTGACATTGGAGGACAAGCCGATGGATGACTAGTGATCATTTGCAGCTTTGGCACCATGTTCTCTTGCAGCCCCCTTCTATCTAACAATGGCTCAACCTCTGCGAGACTGTATGCCATTCATTCACAGACAAATATTGATTTCAATGAAACGGGATGGAGTTGGCGCACATAATGCAGTGTAGACGGGGGAGAGGATGGAGGGAAAAGGTATTATATGTATCCATGTATGTTAACAGGGGAACGAGACCACGAACGAGCTGAAAACAGCACATCCACCCCATGCATGACAAGCTGCTTTTGCTTCAACAAGCAACAAGAACAGAATCATTCCAGACAAAGGCTGGGTCCAACAACGGTAGTCCAGGAAGGCAAAGGGTTGGGGCAAGAAAGGGAGGATATGATATATATACCTACATGCGTGCGTCAATGGTATAGGGAGGCCTACTTTGCTTTTTATTCGTTTTTCTTAATTTCCTACTTGTATATCCTTCCATTGCATATTTTCACATGTGCTGTTCAGAATTTTGGTCACATTGGATTAGATTCAGAAATACCTTCAAACAACACGTTCTGGTTCACGATACTGTACATATTTTGATGTTTTTTTTTTTTTTTTTGGAACTTCTGTCTGCCACGGCTATCAATATGGTAATGCATATCAAAGCATGCCGACAAACCCTTCCACGAATCCCTCTGCATGTCTGTCATTATCAGCAGCCCTTTTGGTGGAATTGCCAAGCTGAGCCGTTCGATTGCAGCAAAACTAACCCATTTGATTTCCAAGAGCCTCAATGCATCAAACCCCTTTCTTCATCCGAGATCCCGGCACTAGCCGGCAGATCGTCATCGTCGTCGTCGTCGTCATCCTCTTCCTCCTCCTCGTGCGCCTCCCCCAGCGCACCACTGCCGCCCATGAGTTCAGGCTTCTTCTTCTTTTCAAAGTCTTGCTTGTGTGCTTCTGCCAGGATTCCTCTGATACTTCGCGAGCCCAGCGTATCAGCCCGTCGTGGTTTCCGCCGGATGGTACCTCGCTGCTGTCCCTGTCCTTCTCCAGCCTCGCCGCCACCAGCACCACCTTCTTCCGCTGCTTCTAGTGCGGTTGATACGCCACCGCCGCCGCCGCTGTCGTCACCAACATCGCGGCCGCTGCTACTGCCAGGTCTCTGCTGAGACGCACCAGAAGCGTCGGAACGGCGGCTCTGCGTACGCGAGACTACGCCCGTCCAGCTGACCCGTGCAGCAGAAGGACTGCGCAAGATCTCATTCCGCACTCCACCTCCTCCACCACCAGACGACTGCTGCTGCTGCTGCTGCTGCTGCTGTTCCCCGCCACCCCCACCGCCGCCGCCAGCTTCAGAACTCTGTCTTTCGCTCGTGGTGTACTCTGCCGAGCTGTCAAGGTCATACGGCAGCGGCACGTCGCGCGAGGCGCGGTATTGCTTGACATTGGCGCAGTGCTCATTCTCCACACGGAGGAGTGTCCACAGTCCGCGACGGGTGACTTCGGAAAAGCCAATGAAAAAGGAGGCTGTCGACGAGTGCTGGGTGTCGTGCGTGAAAATGGCGTAGAAGATCCAGTTAAAGCGGAGGATCGGGTCGAGTGTCATGATGAGATAGTACAGCCAGCGGGACTTGAGCGCGGTAACGTCGCGAAGGAAGCGATGGTGCGTGTGTGGTTGGAGGAGGGAAAAGTCCATGAAGATGTCCCAGAATGCTGTTAGCCCCAGGGACAGGGCACATGATAAGTGAACGTGTTTCCAGTGGCAATGGCCCCGCTCGGCCCCAGAATTGAGTGAAACTTACCAGTGTAAACCCCATTGATTGTGGAAAAGACGACAAATAGCGCCAGATTGTCATGTGATTTTTGAATGCGATAGACGCTCAAGAAAATACCTGCTAGAATGCTGGCCGTGTATTTGCCACAATTGACGAGGTGGGGAAATATGTTGCCCGTGTCCCGATAACGCCGGATACATTGTAGAAATCGCCTGTCGCTCAATGTTATTATATACCATTTCTTTTGTCTCCTACTGTAACGCTGGATATCTGTACATACCAAACAGGCGGTAGGCACGCAAAAAAGCCCAAAAGCCGCGAATGATTCGAGTTGCAATTCTGCGGCTCGTCCCAAGAATTTGCGTACAGACAAAAGAAAAGCTCGATGTTCTAGAAGGAGGCGTAGTGTGAGTGATAGTACTGGATTTGAGCGGCGTGTAATGGCTAGAATACTTACACACATGGCATATGTCAACGAACAGTACATGTCGCCGAGAAAGAAGTCACGAAATTCAACTGGGTATAAACCTGCAAAGAACAAACGCCACTGTGAATCGGTCAGCATATATGCAGAATATTGACGGGGAAAAGAAAACCAAAAAAAAAACCCCCCCCAGAAAGAGGGGCGGGCAGAATTGGAGCAAATAGCACATACATGAGAATAGAGAAACCACTTTCGACTCTTGTGGAAAAAGATTGGTGCAGGCAGAAACAGAATCACAAATGTGACAAAAATAAGAATCACAGGATAGTAGAGGTACATATCCGGTGATCCGTATCTTGCAAAGTTGATCCACATGAACAAACCAAAGAGGAAGAGAAAGAAGCTCGGAAACTCAGCCAGCTGCCGCCAATCCAACTGGCTTCTGGAATCAAACTCGAAAATGAACGGGTAGTTAACCCTGTTGGCGGTCCAGATCTTGCAATCGAGACAAAATAAGCTGAAGAGATATAGCATCAGGAAGTAACCTGCATATATCTGCAGCAGATATGCCGTCTGCGTCCTGACTTCTGGATCTTCGTCGAATAAGAGCTCCGCACCATATACAAGCCCTTGAATGGCGAAGACAGCGCCGACACCGATAAAGATGCCGTTCTGGAACGCACTGCCAGACTCATCCCGTGCCTTCTTGCTCAAGCTTCGCAGTTTCCCCGCGGCGATTTTGTGATTACCGCGCTCAAAGTACCGGGCATACAAATCCTCGACAGCTTGAAGATGGCCTTCCAAGATGTCCGAGGTGACAAACCAACTTTTGTTGACCTTTTCGGTCATGTAACGGTATGGCGGTCGAGCATGGACGGTCTTGTCGTACTTTTTGTTCAGCTTTCTGAATGCAGTACGGTTGAGCAGCGCATATGATTTGAGCAGCTCGAGTCCTCGGTAGAACTCCTGCAGAGCTAGCTTCAGTTTCCTCTTGGCCGTGCGATACGGCACCTCATCCTCCACTGGACGCCGGGCATAGTCTCGCCTCTGGTCAGTGACTTGAGGTGGTAAGGCCGGCGTCTTCATTTGCTGCAGAGCCTGGGAATTAGGACCTGGTCTAAAGAGCTTCGCTTTCAGAGGGTCCAGCAAGGGAATATGAGCCCCATTGGGACGGCCGTCTTTTTTCCTCTGCGTATCGTTTGAATCACCGTCGTGCTTTCGGCGCTTAGCCTCTGCAATTTCAGACGTTCTTCGGTTTCGCATCTCATGCAGCTGCTCTCGGAGCAAGACCAGCCTCTTGCCAGCGCTGTCCTCCTTTTGCCGATAAAAAGTCTCCACTTTATCGAGCTCACTGTCGAGGAACTGCATAAAGTCGCATTCCTTTTCCCGAACCTCATCCAGTGCGCGTAGGTCGTAATCGCCTCTTGACGCGTGGCGGTCCAGCGGAGACCCGGTCAAGGTGAACATTCTCCGCAGCCGGGCACGGGGGCTTTGCATGTCACCAGACATTGGGCTGGGGAAAGTTGCTCCTGAAGGGGGCAGAGCAAGGCGATCAGGCGAGCGTGGGCGCTCGTTATTGTTGTAGCCCCAGTAGGAGCCAGCCATGGACGCCGTGCGCTGCAGAGCCTGGCGGCTCAGCGACAGGGCCGAGGGCGCGTGAGAACTGGCTGGTCTGGCATTTGGGTTATTTGCGGTGTTGGAAGAGACACGCATGGCGGGTCCGGGCAGCTCCAGGGGGCTCGCCTTGTGGACTTGGGCTTGGGCCTGGGCAGAGGCCGGGTTCTGTCTGTCTGGCGGGGTCGAGACGATGCTGCCGTAGTGGACCTCGTGCTCGGCGCCGCCTGTCAGCCGTTGGCGCTCTCCATGGCTGGGCACGCGGGCAGGCTGCGAGAACAAGCGGCCGCTTTGGGTGTGGGTGAGGCGGGCGAGCCGGTCCTCGTCCGCCTGGGCGTTGTCGTCGTCGATGTAGGAGTCCTCGACTCCTGGCGTGTCGTGGTTGGCGTTGTCGGTGCCTTTCCTTGGCAGGCCCAGAGACGGCGTGGTATTTGCACGGTTGATGGCCCGCGCAATGGCTTTGATGTGCTTCTTGCCGGCCTTGTAGTTGAGATACTTGATGCGCCACTCTGCAAATCACGTCAGCCCCAGGGGCAGTTTGGTTGTCTCCAGTCTTTTTGGGCCTTGACTTACCGGGCACGAGATCTCTCTCGAGCTCCTTGGCGAACTTCATGGCAGTGACGTCAGAGGCGACATGAAGGCGACTGGACGGGCAATTGGTGGTGGCATCAACAATGAGGGCTTTGCGGTATCGGTTACTCGGCCGCTGAGGGTGCAAATATCTCTATGCCTGTCAACAAGAACTGGTTGCTTCGGACTGCTGCCCGTCGACGTGCACGTAGCAATGATAGGAGAATGTTTCCAAGCCCCAAACGCGAAAGCGTGGCTGTGTTGGGTTTAGCGTGGGAAGCGTCTGCTGTACTATGTAAATAGACTGGCCAATCACAGCGCCGCTCTCAGCCACCAAGCGAGGCTATTTCCATCCCATAGTAGGGCGATAAGATTTACATACTATGAATATACTGGTCTCTCTGTTGTTGCCAGGCTGCAAACAAATGCCCTGCTCTTTGTTTGATTTTTTTTGGGGGGGGGGGGGCTACTCTCATCTCAATGCAATGCATTCATAGATCCTTCTCTCAAAGTTTGCCGCAGCTATCATGAAACATAGCATTTGTGTTGGCAAGTAGGCAAGCAAACAAACCCTGACGGTTTCGTGCCGTGCCGTGCCGTGCCGTGCCGTTCCTCGATGATCCCCCAGTCCGAGACTGACAGATAGGACGCCAACGAAGTTTCGTATGGCGTGCTTTGTTGGGCTGGAGAGTTGGATGCAGCAAAAAGGTGACGGGGAATCCTCAGGGATGAAGGACCTCAAAGGAGTGCCGACACCATTCCTAGGCGCACGTGTGAGACTCTGATTCTTTTTGCCCTTCTCTTCCAAACTTGTCTTCATGGGCCATGATCCGCCAAGCGCGATGATGCCCCAAAAGGTAATCATAGCGCTGACTAGAGTGGGATATCAACACTGCGGTGAAGGCAGTAAGTACTACAGTAATATCAGTAGTGGTAACGTTGCTTTTTACCGCCCTGTACACTGATTGACCTTGACAATGCGTGAAGCAACAAACGACCCGAGAATTGCCATGACACCAGCAAGCCAAGTACCGAGATTGTATGCATCGACATCCAAAACTCTGATGCCAATCCTCGGAACAGGCCCTTTCTTGCTTGTAAACTTACGAGGCCGCTAGCAAGGTCATATGTGTGTACGTAGTATTGTGAAAATAGTAGTCGCTACTTCTTATATACCCCGAGACTTTTGGTCCGCCAAGTACGGCGATCCGCTATTATGACGTTTGGCGCAATGGTTATTCTCGTTCCCCTTTTTTTTCTCCAATACATACCTAGGTAGTACTATGTAGTACTTAGTAAGTCCCCATTGCGTAACTACCTAGGTAGTGGGTACAGCTCGGAGTTATGTAAGCGGGCCGAACCCCAAGCAGATTATGTTACTATGTACTTTACCAGTCCTACCACGCTACAAAGTACATGCGCATAGATCTTCACCGTACGAGTTTTTGGCGGGGCCTACGGAGGCCTCGTCAGTTTGGCCTATTGTTTTCTCGGATCTGTCGGCTCTGGGCCACAAAACCTGTCATGAAAGGGCTCCCCTGACCAGAAACTTATTAGCAGGGCTGTGTCACTCACTGTTCACAGATCGGTTGATCCGCAACGTATTGACATGCCGAACTGCTTTCTTCTTCTTTTTGGGGGGGGAGGAAGGGGGCCGAGGGGAAGAGAAAGGGTTTCGGGTCGTAGTCCAAACGTTTGCGTGTTCCAACTTGCGCACTCTTTGGATTTTCCCTCTAATTTAGTGCCCGGTCGAAAACGCGCAACATCAGGAAAAACAAGTGCAAAGGTGACGTTGTCAATTGATCAACTTGATTGATGGTGGCCCCTGACGCCAACTCGGGGCTAAGAACTCATACGCCGCGTACCTTGATTTTTGACCCAGACTTTTTGTTCTGTTGGTTTGACCGGCAAGAAAACGCCAGACTCTTAACTAAAGATCCCTTGATGCGTTATAGGAGAAGTGCAAATCATAACCTGATCCTGCGAACGTACCAGGAAAGAAACAATATAGTCAAGAGAGAGAGAGAGAGAGAGAAAAGACAAGCCAAAACACACACACACACCATACCCCCAAAAAACAAGGCCTCTACATATAGAATTCGTAGACTGTTATTGCAGATAGAACTCCATTGCCTTCCTGGCCAGGGATATACTCCGTCGTAGATAAGAGAATCTTCTTCAGGGCGTAACGCAAGGGCCCCGCGAAGCACGGACTGGGATGCGGCGCTGTGCGTCTCTCAGATCGAGATCTGAGGTCAACATCGGGGATCATACCGCCTTGGAATGAAGCTATTCAGAAAATAGAAGATAAAAATTCTTACAAAGTACGTACAACGCTCACATAGTATTGACGCTTCTGTAAAGTGGCTCTCAGAATGACGGGGGCCGAGCAGGGATCCAGGTTTGTCATCTTTACTACTATGTATGTAGCGTTCAAGTTCGACAACGTCGACCATTTTCCATCCTTCTTCGTTCCGTTACTGCGAGAGTGGAGATGGGCATTTGGCCCTCTGCAGCTGCAAAGCATACTGAGCACCGTGATGGGCTCATATTTCCTATTTGGACAAGATTATGGGGCATACATGTACAAGAAATCTCGGCAAGGAACCTGTCATCAAATTTGGTCGCGATGATCCGGCTCAACGGCTTCCCGCAGGCTGGCGCGGGATTCCTCTTCCCCATATTCGTGTGTCGGTCGTCTGATGAACGTTGTCTTTGTTGGTGTGTCGCTTGACATCTCTCTTCCCCCCGGAAAGGTCTCTCCGGCCAGCTGCCATCCTCAGTCGCACTCCCCACTGCCTGCCATTCCGGCACGGCGGTGGGACCTATTCCTGGTCAACCTCCCTCTTGCGCTCCTGGGGTTGGCGTTGATGAGGGATTTGAAACGGCTGATATGGCCCATGGATTGGGTTGATAGAGACACAGCTGGGGTTGCTGGTCATGCTGATTCACAGTACCATGTAATCGCTGTCCCTCTGATCTGTACCAAGGCGAAAAGCGAAACAGGATCGGTGGCGGTCTTGACATGTTGACCATGAATTGAACGTCTAAAACCATGGTGAGGAATCGACGCATCAAGAATACAACAATATCCTCATTCAAGATGCAACTCGATCTTGGTCAAGGTTAGAAACACACTCACACTCACTCACTCACTCGCCTGGCATACAAGATTCATCATCCAGCAAAAATATTGTGTCACACTCTCTTCTGTGCGTAGTACCAAGTATGTAATCACTACACACCATGTAGTAATTGTACCTTGGCAAGTCAATTGAGTAAGGAACAGAAAACACAAATCGTGTTGCCATCTCGCCCAGAATGCTGCCATCTTGCAGAAGTTTCAGGAATCCTCTGGCGCAACCGCCCTGCATCCACACCCATCCATGATAGAGATTTCGTCAACCAGCGAGCCCAGCAAGGCCAACAAGAAAGGGAAAGCCCTCCCGATCTCCACATCCCCAAAGCAGTCTGACACTCCTCTCCAGGTGGAGACTCTATTGGTAGGGCCCCAGTGAAGAAAGCCGCAAGCAAATACTATTACTATAGTAAAAAGAGAGAAGCCCACACGCACATTCTCGGGCAACATCGAAAAGCGCAGGAATCTTGGGGAGCAAGGAGCCACTCAACGCCACTCAAAGCCACTGAAGCTCCAGGCTATCGCACGTGGGGACAGGCTGTTCCCGCCGTAGGAGAAAAAGATACGGGGCATGCAAGTACAGAGTATCTCATGTACCGGTACTTCCCATCCAGAAGATGCAGTGGGGCACGTCCCCCCAAACCACGGTTGCAAGACCCCGGCACAGCAGACAAGCTACATAAGTCCATCGTAATACTATGCAAAAAGCCTGGGAATATTCTCGGGCTAATCACGTTTTTTACTCGGTTCGCTTGCATGTCGCTTCACTTGTTGAGCAGGCGCCCTGCCCTTTTCTTCTTCTTTTATTCACTGCTGCATGAGACAATGCCGCATGCACCTAGATCCTTTGGGAACGGCGACTCTACCATGTAACGAGGGAAGCCTAGAACATATGTGATATCCCCTCTCTACAATGCAACAGACCGGAGCAAAGAGAATTCATCAGATCTTGCGGGAGGGCAAGAAGGATGGTATTCTGGATGCAGGCAGGATTGTGCCGGATGCATGCAACGCAACGCAACCAACGCGGAAGTACATGGTCTGTGCGGTTGGAATGATGAGCCAACGACTTGCTGCCCCCCCTTTGAGACACCTTCTCTTTGAGAATTGAGAAGCATACTTTTACCGTTGCGCTTACATGCGATTGCACCGTGGTTGACTCGGCATAGTAGACAGTTGACTGAGTGTGGCATGTGATAACCCAGTGTGTCAAAGCACTCATCATTCTCTGTACTATGTAACGTAGCTGGCAAAAGAGACACCGACTGTTTGATGCTATTTCCTGTTCTTCAAACATCCAATGTACAACCCTTATCTCTTAGCATGGACGGTAGCCACACCTGGTATATCATACCATCATAATTCCAGCTTGGTTCTACCATAGCACGTACTATATACACTTGCCTCTCTTGGCATTTGCTTGTATGCGGCCCGCCAGGAATCTGCCGCAGCGCGTTGCGTTCACCAGGCCATATTTCAGCGGCTCTAACAGTACAACCACTCCATATTTTATTCTTTTGTTCTTTACTAGATGTAAACGCATGGTGCATGGCATCGCGTTGCACAGTCTCTGGTTTGGCTGCATTGTGCAAGCGATAAAGCAAGATGTGAAGCAAGCACAACATTTACCATCACATTGACGTTCACTCAACAAAACAATCACCCCTCCTTCTACTTCTATGTAGATAACCCTCTTCAACTACCGAGAGATAATTTACATCCCTGTTTGTTTTTTTCCGCCAATTCGCCTCCTGGCCCTCCCAGCCTTCTGACCCAGACTTTTGCTCGGTCCTTTTCTGATGGAGCCTCTAATCATTGACGTCGAGACCCGCCATCCTGATGTCTTATTATTTATTTTTCATTAGGGTGTGTCGTCCTCCAAACTCCAGGATTAGACTTTGTTGGTCGGAAAGAAAGATGACCTTGCTGTTTCGCCTGTGATATTACTCGGGGTCAGTAGCGGTACACAGTACATAGTAAGTACATAGTACTTGAATGTTGCGCAAAGTAGCTCATACCGGGCGCCGCTAGCACCATACGGCGGCCCTTTTGTGTTCAGATATGCGCAACCTTTTTGTCATTCTGCCCTTTCCCCGGTCTCCTAGCACATGGGAAAATGGACGGCGAGACATGGCTTGCTCGCGCTCTCTCTCTCTCTCTGTATGTGTGTGTGTGTGTGTACTCGGCAAAGTAGAAAACCTTATCGCAAGCGCGTTCGTTCGTTGGTGAGGTGAGAAGCCCCCCCCCCCCCGGCGGCCGGCCCCGTGAGCAAGGCCGCTGCGATATTCATCAAGTGCTGAATTGGGGCTTTTGGAAACAGTACAAATGGAAGCGAGGCAGATGGAGACTAAGAAATGAGAATGAGCATTGTGAGGAAACTTTGCGTGCGCGATATTGGATCAATTACCAGTTGGAAGTCTGTTGAGCACAGACTCCCTCTCTCTTACATAACTACAAGCAAACAGAGAGGTTCAACGTTGAGCCGCATAAATAAGGAATTTAATACTGTGGGCCGCGCCCACTGAGCCAAGTAACAGATTGAGAAGAGACGGGGTTCATCTGGTTGCGTGAGTGAAAGGGCTGGGAGGATTTTTTTTCTTCCTTCTCCATCCCCCGCATAGTGGTTCATCCATCAATTGATGCCCATACTAGACTATTTGGGTTGGGGCTTTCCAATCGAATGGAATTGATAGTGTGAAACGGAAATTTCGTGAGATACATAGTACTTAGAGGAGGATCAATCAATTTCTTGTTTCATCTTTTTCTGTTTTCCACTGACCTTTATCTTATTAGCTTTGCCTATCATCAATGTCTTGAGTCAGATTCTGTGTACTATGTAATGAACGTTTCCTCCGTACTAATAAGCACGCGCCTCCGTCCCTTGCGCCGGCAACCGCTCGTTGCATAATGTGTCACCCTGCTCTCGGTCAAAATTGGCCGAATGCCTTTGCGGAAGGAGGGTTCATCTCTAACCTTTCAACAACAATAAACTTGACCATTCACCTTCTCAGAAGGTTATTTTGCTTTGAAAAGTCTCCTTCTGGGCGTTTCTTGCTTTCTCCCCCACCCCGTTTTATGTGGCCAGAGCCTAACTGTCATGATTTCACTAGCAAGCACCTAGCCTTTTGATAATAGGACGGTCGGCCTCTCCAGCAGCAGCAGAGTTCTTAGCGCCCGCGCGGATAGAGTGTGGCCCGAGATTAGCCAGGATACCCCAAGCTAAGGGACCCAAAGCCTTGGGAATGCTTGGCTTTTCATCGTTTTCCCTTTCCACCTTTCATTTTTTTTGGCCTGCCCAGCCAAAGTACTATGTATACATAGTAAGTACCAGCGCAGTTAGACAAAAGCCTGTTGTTCTCACTGTACTATGTACTATTGTAGGCTCCGGTTCAACGTTCATGATACGCACAGCACGTTGATATCTGCGGAGGGAGTGCTCCTTGGTCATATATGGCCTCTAGCAAATACTCCTGTCCAGAGATTTGTTAGCTTCGGCAATGCAAAAGTACTTGAAATTGTACAAGCGTTTGTGGAGAGAGAGGGAGCAGGCAGCAGCACATAGCACCTGGAAAAACTACCATGTATGTACTACCATGAGTACTACATGCATTGCTATGTACATAATTTTTCCCACACATTGAATCAACCGCCGATTAGCCGTCCAAATGCTGGTATGGTACTGGGAGTTGTACTAATGTATACGTACATGTGGAAATAGATCGGGGTCACCCGTGCTCGGTGATTGTGAGATGGCAGGAACCCGAAAAATAAAGACGTTACCAAGCGAATTGAAGCCTCAAAAGCTTGGCGCACTGGGGCAGCGTTGCTTCAATATGTCAGTGCGATTGTGCATCAACAAAAGCCAAGATCTTGATGAACAAACGACTCAGCGCTTGTCTGCTCAGAGCTTGCCGTTGTAAGGCGGAAGAGGGAGGCGGCTTGGTGAAGACCTTTTTCAAAGTCTCATTCGGCAACATAAGAAAAGATCTCGATAATAGTATTAATAGCTGCCCTTCTTAAGAAACGGCCAGGCCAGGACACGCGAGAGGACAAGACAATACGTCAGGCCGAGCGATCCACCCAGCCAGTCGCATGGCCCATTACATCAAGCCCCGGATCTGTTGCTGAAGGGATTGACAAGCCGGAGACGTTCATATTGTCGGCGCTTTGGTTGCGGAGGGCGTCCGAAAGCTGATGGTCGTGTTAATTCTTGCTGCAAGCTCTTGCCCATTTCTTCTCCTAGTTGATCAGGCTTACAATATGTATTGTGAACCGGCATGTGGCATGGCATGTCCCTCCCGGAATCGGAAGAGAGACAAAGAAAGAAAGCAGAAAGCAAAGTGAAACGACGCAGCCAGCGAGGTGTGTCTCCCAGCCCCCCCTGTAAGTCAGCGCGTTCCTGGTGCGTGCTGCTGCCCTTGCAACCAACTACAGCACAGTACCAGGTAGTGCTACTATGTAAGTATACGGCATTCCGGCAGTGGGCCGTGTAAGAGGGCCCAGCGTCAGCCTCTATCTCGCACACTTTCTTACTCACGTGTGAGTTTTGGATGCATTTGGGTAAATGGGATTTGTTGTTGTTTCGCTTGTTTATTATTACATACATAGTAGATGCACCTACATGTATGAATAGCACAGCACATGCTTTGCTGTGCAACATCCTGCAGAATGCGCTCCATCCTTTTCGGGATTGGCCTACTTATGTATAGTTACTATGACAGTACGTATGTACATAGTAAGTATGTCTGCGAGCTAGAGTACTTATAAGCAAGACCTGCAAGTACCTGTACCTGTACACAGTCTCTGTACCCACAGGCAGGCCCCCTGCAAGCCAAGTGCACTGCAACCCCACCGGGCTTGACAACGCTCAGAGTACCCAAATCGTAAGAGAAGCGCTAGCCGTCTTGGGGCGGGCGGACAAGGTGCTGTGATCAGCGCGGCTGAGAGGCCACTGGGCCTTTGCAGCGCAAGCCCTTTCATAAGCCTTGCCGTCCCTCCTCCTCCACCCAGCGAGCGCCCAAGCCCACCTTGTTTGCTTGCCTGCTCCTTCCCAACTTCCTGTGCTCTTGCCCTCCACGCGCGGCCCAGCAGCACCACCGAGAGCTACAGAGTTTGGGATCGATGCCTTGACATAAACCCGGTCGGCCTGCGACAATTTTTCACATCTTCCTCTCCCTCTTTCTTCTCCGTGCCAATCCAACCAATCCAGCCGGCTGCCCACCCACCAGGATCGACGCAGCGAAAAAAGACATCATCGAGTTGCCGACCGCCAGCCAAGGCTGATTACTTGCCTCGGAACGCAACCGCGCTTGTCTACATTTATTTTTCCTTGTCTGCCCGACAGCGACCAGCTGTATCGCTTTCCCTCTTGTCCTCGTCCCACCCAATTTCCAGTGCTTGCCAGTGCACGAATTGTTGACTGTCTGCCCCTCCCACTTTGGGCTTCCCGTGTTCGCTTAATTTTGTTGGAAATCCGACTTTGCAGCTGCGAGATCCAGAAAAAGATACCTCCACCCAACCAAGTCAAGGGCTGGTAATCAATCACGAGCTCAAGTACCAAAGAGATAACGGAAGACAAGGAAAAGAAGAGACAAGGAAAAAAAAAGAGAGAAGAAAAAAAGAAGGCCCTGCCAAGACTGTAGCGCGCGGTTTCGCTTGGTCAACCTGGGCGACGATCCGTACCACCGCCCAAACTCTCTCTTGCTCTCTCTGCCGGCCATCTTTTAGGTGACGATGAGGTGACTTGATTTTGTGGATCGACACCAGCAAACAAATCCAGCATTTGTCCTGTCTTAAGCGCCCCGCCTCTCCAGTCTGCACTTCCAGTGGGCACCTTCTTCCACTGTCGACTTCCAAACCCACAACCAGAGACACGCTTCCTCTCTGCGTGTTTCCCCTCCATCTCATTGCGCTCTTCAGCAGCCTCAAACTTGTTCGATTTTCCCATCATTCCGATCTTGTTATCCTTCTTGCTGCGACCTTCTGCCATAATTCGCATTTCTCCCGCAAGAGTGATACTACGTCAATCACTGCACCGAGCAGCTGAGCCGTCGCACCGCCCTAGGTAGATCGCATCGGAGCGCCGATCGTCCTCGTCTTCTCCTGCAGCACACTACGGTGCTTCCCGAGTTCCCCTTTCCGTTGGAGCGTTTACGATTCCGGGGCCTTGGTACCACCCAGGTTGCTGTCCGAGCACTCACTACCTACACGCGGCCCAGCAAAGCGGAGTACTACGCCAACGCGTGCGTACCTCACCTATGCTTTAGGGAGCACAAGGCTCCACTTCTTGCAACTGAGGTCCATTAACCGGCCTTTTCGGCTTGCCCTCGTCATTTCCTGTATGAGGGGCCCGCAGCAACGACACTGGCGCATTTCAGATCCTCATCACCTTCTGAGGGCCCGCGGCACTACCCATAATTAGCTCACAAATACCACCCCCCATCCCCATCCCTCCTCCGTCATCTGTTTGTGATTTCGACAGCACCTTTTCCCTGAGATGCTTGATTCGCAAACATCAAGACGACGTCAAATACCCGACTCTGCGATCCAAATTCCTTACTCACATTCTCGCACCCGTTCAACCTCGTCTGGGGTCTTTCCCAGCCACTATCCTCAATCACCCTCCCAAGCATCGGCGCAAGCCATGTATCTCAGCCAGCCACAACTCCAACAACAACAGTACGCCAGCCAGCGCCGTACGCCGTCGGTCAATACCTTCAGCTCGGTGTCGAGCGGCGGCGGCGGCGGCGGCGGTGGTGGTGAAAGAGGCCCGCCGCCTCCTGCAGTGTACCGAAACTCTCCTCCCAGCATCGATCTGCGCCGCTCCACCTCGTCCCGCTCAAATGGCTCGGTACAGCCCCTAAGCTATGTCGCCCTCTTGAGGAAACAGAAAGCTACCGTCTGGTGCGACCGCGCACAACCAGAAGACCCCTACATGCTCGCAAAGCAAAAACAGGCCAAGATGCGAGCACTGCAAGCGGTGGGCTCTGGCACCGGCTCAGGCTCGTCTGGCAGCAATCGGACGTCCACCGGTCTTAGCAGCGCAGGCGGCAAGGTCGTTGGCAAGATCCGTCATCATGGCAAGCCTGCGGTTGTGGGCTACGCACCAGACAGCAACTACGTGGGTGTCGGTGGTGTGCCCTTGCGACTTAGTGCAACAGAAGTAGAGGGCGAAGACTCGGATGATGATGACAGAGCAAGCCAGAGACTACACCACCGCAGAACCGGGAGCAGCGGGCGCTCAAGTACCGCGGGGAGCATCGGACAGGGACGCAGAGGACTGAGCTACCGAACCTCGACCGGAAGCGGTTTGCATATGACGGGCGGCGGCTCGCAGAACAGCAGAAAATGGACGGGGAGTGGCGGCGAAAACACTCCAGAGCGCAGAGGCAGTCTTGCCGACATTGGCTCCGAGAGACGCCCGCCAAGCGACGCAACAAGCGGCAGCAGTAGCTTGGGCGAGCGCGCCGACAATGTTCCCGACTTGGACCCTGCTGCGGCACGGTTGGCGAGCAATAGCCTGATGAACGCGACCTTGACAAGAGAAAAGAGCGTCAAAAACCCGGACGAGCTACGACGAAGAGGCAGCGTTGACGAGCGGACAATGACCCTCACGTCCGGAAGGCTCTTCATTGCCAACCCCGACTGATTGTAATGAATCCCATCAATCAAGACGCGAGCATAGCGACCGCGTTGTTACTTGGTTTAGGGAAATCATTTCCGAGCCCAAGGTACTAATTCACTAAAACAGAGATACGGCCGACCGTCTCCTTGTTTGATCATCTTGCCCGCACATGCAGAAGCATCTAATGCTTCAGGCGCACCTGTCCTCATTTCCCTTTTTATCACTCATGTCTTTCATTGATACATTGACACCATCATCATCGTCATCACCGTCATCTTCGTTATACCAATTACTGCATTGCTAGGCGTTTGGGGTGGGCCGAGGAAATATCGCATTACACCAATTGCGTGACGGATTCTGCTTTGTGGCTTTCTTTTTTTATTTTTTTCGGGAGGCATGTGTGCAGGCGTGTCATGGGAGCTCTGTCCTTTCTTTTTAGAGAACGCCCGTCAGATCGGAACTCTTCTTTTTCTCAGGAAATGGATAATACCAATAATCTATCTGCTGGCCCTGGGCGGCTTCGAGATGGGCTCGCTTGCGTGTCATCTGTGTGCTTGGTGACCGCAAAGATGTGACCTTGTATCGGTGACGTGTTAAACTGTACCGCGCATGTGATTTCGAAATTCGTGATCCACAACACAAAATAACCATCTCGCCATCCATTATACCAAAACATTATCTTATCGGACAACAATAGTGGCGAGTCTCCAACGGCATACTATGAGCTCGCAGGTTAATCTGCCTCCAAGTTCAAGGGCCAAGGCCGACCCATGCCCAAAATACTAGGTACAGAAGTAGCCTATCGAATGGCTAAACAAATCAAGTCACCAATCACGGAAGCGTATCCCCTAGAACATCGAATCGATAGACCTCTTTTGTGACTCGAAAATGGCATTGAGATGAAGGATACTACCATCACATAATTAGCAGGTCTTCCACCTCCCCAATATGTCCGTACCGGCCGGGTACACTTTAGCATATGGTCCGTGCACATCCGCGCTAGCCATCTCGGACGCGACTGCTACGCGTTTAGGGAAAGAGGTCCCACTTACCATTACTCTCTCTGCCTGTCCTTCAACTCAACTGGTTGGATCTTGGATGGTACAAAACATACAGTCGTCGGCGATCTGAATCAATTGCTCTGCCTCCATAGTCGGTCTCTGTCCAAACGACGCAATCACGCACGCGAGCCTGACGTTTTCGTCGATTTTTCCGGTCCATGCCCTTCTGATTCGCATTTAGACAGTCCATCGCAGGCCACGAAAGATTGGACGCATTCAACGACATAAGGGAGTCCATTGATCAAACTCTGTTGTTAGCCCAAAGGGGCTGTCTATCGACTCATGAAATCTGTGGTGATGTCCGCAGATACCGTAGAGATGCAGTCTCCGCGCCGGAAACGGAGCCATGAGGAGTATTCCCAAGATGCTCCGGATGCTCAGGCCAAGGACGAACACCAGCTCCCAATCAAGGCTGAGCTTGCCGACAGTGGTACGTAGCTTTTACTCTGAACATTATCAAAGGTTCAATTCGAAAATGAGGGCAAGATTCTCAGACGCTCACACTTTCCATACAGGACCATCGGCTCACCCGCATCTGTCGAGCCAACCTCCCCCAGCCCAAAGCAACGCAGCAGCCCTCATGGGGACTGGTGTCAGCACTCTAGGAGCAGACTCCACACTGAGCAATCTTCCAACGCGCCAGCCACTCCAACCTGTCACGCCAGTACCGCAGAATGGAGCCGTCACGAGCCAGCACGCTGTCTTTCCGCCCGCCAAAACGAGCTTGCCAACGGGTCAGGGACCTCCGGCAAAGAGAAAACGGTTGACGCCCGCAGAAAAGCAGATCAAACAAGATGAAGAAGCTGCAAAGAAGGCTGAGAGAGAAAAGAAGAAGCAGGAGCAGGAAGCACAGAAACAAGCCCTCGAAGAAAAGCGAGCGCAGAAACAAGCCGAAAAGGACAAGAAACACGCAGAGGCCGAAGCAAAGAAGAAGGAAAAGGAGCAAAAGGAGCGTGAAAAGAAGCAAGAAGCTGAGCGAAAAGCGCGTGCGCAGACCAGAATTGGTGCGTTCTTCAAGAAGGATGCGGCCGCGCCAAAGAGCGTCACGCCAAGCGCTATTGAAGCGCCGGTCAAGGCTAGAAGCCCCTCGCCGGCAGCGGTTCAGAGCGAGTACGAGAAACTTGCCATTCCCTTCTTCATCCACAACAACGTGTCACTAGCCAAGGATCACTTTGCCATGGACGAGGATACCCGCGAAGCCAAAACTGTAATTCTCTCGGATTATCTTGCCGGAAACCGTTCCCCCATATCGATAGAGCGATTTGATCCAGTCGCCACACTACACCTTGACACCAGTCTGCCACCGCGCGGCAAACGATACCCTCACGTTCGCGACATTATGGTCGACCAAGAAGGAGGACTCTCGAACCCAATCAACCTGATTGCCGAGTCACTGAAGCTGCCCACCCAGCACTCATTGAAGGCCATTCCAATGAAGCAGTTTTCTTTTCACGAGGATGTACGCCCTGGCTACTACGGTACCATCACAAGCATCCAGTCTCTAGAGACTCTGAAGAGAATGGCCCGCCATCCTACAGCCAAGGATCTGCCCCTGAATTATGATTATGACTCAGAGGCTGAATGGGTGCAAGGCGACGAGGAAGAAGATGAAGAAGGCATCGAAGACATGTCTGACGACGAAGAAGATGATGAGGACGACAAGTCCATGGATGGCTTCCTTGACGATTCTGAAGAAATAAAACGCGGCCATGGTTCACTTATGCCAATCAACTCAATGGAGCCTGAAAGCAGTGGCATCTGCTTTGAAGATGGAGCAAGCCGCAACCCGAATTCAGAGATGCACAAGTTTGGCATGGAGTTCATTATTCGTGAGTCGTCCCTCTGCTGACGAGTTGAGGTGTACTCTAATTGCTAACCGTATATAGCCAACCTCGAGCACCACCACTCCATCGACCCATTCTCCAAGGCTTACTGGCCTTCTGAAACCAAGGCAGATCCAGCAAGTGGCATAGCGCAGATGATGAAAGCTCAAGCTGCAAAATCTCAGGCGAGCGACAGCACTTTTACCGGAACCATGCCTCCGCCTCCGGTACCAAAAGCCTCTACCACAGCAGCGAGCAACCCAACCGCCGCCCTAGACCTCATCCCGACGAGCTTGATGGACGAGTTCAAGTCTGTCATTCTCGAGTTCAAGTTCCTTCCCAAGACGGCGTTGATACCGACACTTCAGCACAAGTTTGACAAGTGCAAGAAGGCGCAGATAGCCGCTACGTTGGAATATGTGGCCGAGAAGCCAAAGAAGAAGGGTGATTGGCAGATCAAGGCGGGTGTGTGAGAAGGAAACGAAAACAGAAGAATTTTGGGTGTCGTTGTCTATTTTCTCCCCGTTTTTGATGTGCTTGTGGTCTGCGTGGTGGCATTTTGGGGCTTTGGTGGCATTTTGATATTGGGGCGGTTACATTGCATTGGAGTTTATGGGTTACGCTATGGTAGCATTTGGAAGTCATATGGCGGTTATCCTCTGTACAAAAGAGAGTGCTTGGTCAGATTCCAGGGGCATGCGAAAGGGAGATTGGTTGCTATGCTACTATGTAGATGGGTATGCCGCATCGTATGAAAAACGGCGAAACCGATCCTCACGCATCCAGTATTTGACTTGTGCAAAAGAAAAGAGGTAAGAAATGACAAGTACGATATGGCCTTTTTTCTCTTCTTTTTTTTCTTTAACTTTTTTTTCTCAAGCATAGTGAGTGGCCTTGGTCTTGGTACTCGAATCCTCGAGAAGACGATGGCGGTATTGATAAATTAGAACAAAGGACGCGATTATCTTGGGCCTCGGTTAGACTCGAAGCACGGGACAGCTATGTAGTCTAGTCAAGCAAAACCAAGGGTTTGTGTTAGTGCCACTGAAGTGTGTTTGAACCGGGGATTGCAATGCCTGGCCTCTGTTTCGCTTTATCGTGTCCCTCGTGGCGTGGTAAGTAACTGGTTGGTGATCACTTGATGGTGGTTGACTCAATCTACATCGGGTCTGTGATCTGCACAAGAACGTTACCCCGGTTCTGCCTTCATTCCGGACGGTTGGTCGGCGTTGTAGATAGAAGACATCAGTGTATAAGTTAGGTGATGCTACGAGGATACTTGGGCTTTGCAGAGCATTATTACTATATGACTTATAGAACAAGGAGCGAGATCCGCATTTGACACAAGCGTTTGATGAGTTGTCCTCGCCTAAACATCCAATACCAATTCATATATCGAGCCAACAAGTTCTCAAATCTCTCATCATAGACGATCAATGCCTGTTGGGTGCAATAGAACTAAATACATATGAAATGATACTCGTTCCATTGACAACATCCAAGTTGTACATTAGATCAAGACCCGAACAGATACAACGGCCAGCATATTACGCTGAAACCAGGTAGAATCGCGTGTTGCAGGCCTAAATAGCTAATTGTGTCAGATTGACAAGAGATCATTCCGGCATAGACTCGTAGAACTTGATGATCGCGAAACCACAAGCCAGTGTCATAGACTCATTGTCTTGTACACATAATCACCAACAGCCGCTAGCGTGACCGCCATGAGAGCTGAAAAACAATGGACACCACCTCGTACAACCAAGCAAGTTATGAACTTTCGCTGACCTCCTGACCCGTCCTAGCACCCAGTGTTCGCACAGTGATAAGAGTCCATAAATCTAGCTTCCTCTATCCTTCAATCAGCATGCCAAGAGCATTGGGCATGCCAACGAGGACCTTGCCTCTCGGCACACGTACGTCCTTGAGCTTCATGCAGCCAAAGACGATCAACTCCTTCAAGTTCGGACAGCTGCGGAAAATGCTGCCCACAATCAAATCTGAGACTTCCTCGCAGAAACTGAGCTCGAGTTTCTTGAGCTCAGGATACGCGTTCTCGGGGCTGAAGACCTCTTCGAATGCTGCACTTGAAATGTGCCGGCATGCGTCTAGGTTCAATGACTGGAGGGACCGGCCAGAGTGTTTCATCAAAGCCTTGAAGCCCTCCGAGCACAGACCGATGCCATTCGGGTTCTCGCGAGGTTTGTGGGCGTCGAGTTGCCGGCATTTCTCAAGGTCGAGGAAGATCAAACCTGGGTTCTGCCAATCGCTAAAGAGGCGGACGAAGCCGGCATCAGTCATGGCTTCGCTGTCAGTGATGCGAAGTTTTGACAAGGAACGACAATTAGCATGAATAGCGTCCAAAACACTGTTGTCAAGCTCTGGTACCATGCGCAAGGAGAGCGTCTTCAGCCTCCCACCGATGGAACTAAGAACCGACACCCATACATCGGAGTGGACCTGATGGTGAAGGTTGATGCTGAGGTGTTGCAAATTCGTAAGATGCGCCAACTCACGAATGCCGGTCCCGCTGACCATTTGGTTGTGGTAGATTTTGAGACGCCTCATATTTGGTGCTGCATGCTGTAACAAGGCAACACACTCATCGTCAAAGTGCTTATCGGTATAATACACCTGCAAGGTGCGCAGAAAGCTGCCCTTTGCGGTCAGGTATTGCTTCCACAACTCATTGCTCAAGAGATTGGCGCCGTGAACGTGCAGTCCTTCCAATTCCAACTTGTCACGTGAAATGAGATACTCCATGACCTCGTCCTTGAAATGGATACCATTCTTGATCTTGAGGGTTTTCAGCCCTGGTACAGACTGGAAGATGCGTGACAGATCATCCACGCTTAGTTTGGTGGCATCGTAAACGGCAACATCACGTGTTGCTGGTTGAAGGAACAAATTAAGGGTATTGGGGTCCAGGAGCCGCTTCTTGGAAAGTATGCGAGCAATTTTGTCAATCATTCGAGGTGGTAATTCGCCTAGATCCTCGGCGAGCTCGATGTTTTTGGCAAGAGTCTCGATGCACAAAGTCATGAGGCTCTTGGCGCCAAGTACATAGGTACCGTCAAGTATGCTGCTCTGGTTCTTGCGTCGACTACCAACGGGGCCGCCAACTGCGGGCTTCTTCTTCTTCTTGGCCGGGCCATGCTCCTTGTCAAGTTGCTTGCCGCAGGGGTTGCAAAGAAGACCCCCGTTTGGGCCAGCGCGAGAGTAAGGTGTAACAGTGAACCTCACGTCGCAGATTTCGCCTTGTACACGTTGCCAGTCAATATTAGGCACCACACAGATACGCGAAAAGAAAAAGAAGCCATGGCCGATACTTACAATTAGCCATTTGTCCAGGCCGAGGTGCTCTAGACTTCAGCAGCTGCTCAATGAGGTCGTCTTCTTCGTCTGAATCCTCCAAGAGCTTCTTGCGTTTCTGAAACTTTTTGGAAGCTTTGATTTTCTCGATAGCCTTTTGTTGCTCGGCCTTGCGCTTGCTACCAGCTCGACTTGAGTCTCCACCGCCCGTATCACCTGCGCTACTGGCGTTTGCGTTTGCGTTTGACGGTCCCTCGCCAGGATCATCATTAACTTCCTGCTCTTGTGTTTGAGCCACGTTGAGGCGCTGTTGATGAGCTAGTCGGATTAGATTGGCGCTGATGTTGTGACTAGCCAAAAAGTCCGTCAATGCCGACTGAGGGCCTCTAATGTTACGGGTAGTGCGTGTTGAAGGTTGCTGTACTGTAGCCTGGACAGCTTGCACGCCCTGCACAGAGGCACCAGCTTGAGTGGTGCCATTCTGTATGGACGCTGTCTGCACACTGGCAATTTGAGTGGTGGTGATTTGCACGCTACCAGAAGCCGCAGTGGCATTGGTGGTGGTGGTGTTAGCAGCTGCTGCTGCAGTCCGCCCTCTGGTTTGGCGTGGTGGATGAGCGGTTGCCCCCGCCCGAGCTGAGGTTCCCCGCCGAGCCATGGTGCTTGGTCACTTCCTAACAAATCAGGTGAGTATGAAAAGAGGTAATGGGATTTTCCGCGGGCAGGAATACCGCACCACAAAGTGATCCAAAGTGATCTGGCTACCTAGATAGTCTAGCGGCGGTGGTGTTGGTGCAATAGGTGGCAAAGCCTGTTGGGGACAAATGCAGCTCGAAAATTGTGATCAAAGTCTGGTTGCCTAGGCTGCCCCATGTGCACCCCAGGAACAAGAAACAGATTGGCAAACTAAAGGTAGGAGGAGTTCAGATTTCTTGGGTGGCGATAAAAATTACAGAATCATCCCGAGATGCAGGAAAGGCTAGTAATAGGGCGCGTCCAGGACGCGCTTTACTGCCAACGGGCGCTCGAACCCTGGCAGTCCCGGTCTATGCTTATAAAGAAGGTGCTACGGATGCAAGCACTTTACCGGATGTCCATTTGTGACAATGGCATCAACTAGGCAGAAGTACCCACACAGTTCGTCTGTTCCACCAAAATTACAGTGTCAAAACTGTCTGCTTTGAGCCTGGCAAGCGGAGGCTTCTCCACTACTCCAACGGGAACTTCTGTTTTCCTTAATGAGACCCACTTTTCCACATGATTGCGCGACATGCAGGGACGCGAGGCATGGTGGCAACCTCTCCAAAAACTTCAGCCTGCTGCCACTGATACACTTGTGTCATTTTTCTCTACTATTGACTGGCCGAGGCATCCACTTCCTTTTCTCTGAGCCGCCGCCACTTCTCTTCTCACCACCTCTCTTTTCTGGTCAAAATCATACCATTCGACCAGAAACCCAAGAGTGTACGTCTTGGGATCTGGTCCGGCAATCTCTCCAGCATCTCACTCAATCCCATTATCTCGCTCGCCACCCCTACTAGATTTCAGTTCTTATCTTTTTTTGGGCAACCTCTGTGGTTACGCCAGCGATGGCGCGAACTAGAAGCTCACTCAAAGCTGGCAACAGCAGTAAGCTATCAATCCACCCTGTTCGCATGCTATTCACGAACAATGCGATCATCTCGACGGTGCTAACTCAAATTAAAGGTGAGGCTGCCCCTCCTTCCATCGGCCCTGCAGTCCCTATCTCAGCGACTGTTCAGCGTCCCCGCCCGCGCGGTCGTCCCAGCAAGGCATCTCTAGCAGCTGCAAGCTCCAGCAAAAATACAAACTCTTCCAGTTCCACCTCAACCTCCTCGGAGTCTGCATCGGGTTATTCCACTCCACTCACTAGCAATGTACCTACCCCTGCTCCGGAGAAGTCAACCGGACCAGGGAAGTTCACTATCGTCCTGCCCTCTGTCAACACTCGCAGAGCCCAAGAGGAGGCCCTGCAAAAGGCAAAGGACTACATGTTAGGCACAGACTCCAAGCCCGCAGTGCTTCCCGATTTCACAGATGATGATGAGATCGCAGACCAATCGCCCGAATTCAATCGTATATGCCACGACGAAGAGATAGCTCGCCGCCTACAAGAGGAGCTCTATCGTGAAGGGCAAGATGAGCACCAAGGCAAAAGTGACGCGGAAAGTTCACTCAGTGACTTCAACATGGATGGAGATGGTGACAGTGATATGGTTAACAGCACGAAAGCAAAGCAGAAGGGACGGCCCATTGCAACCGTGCCACGCCGTTCTGGCCGCAAGTCTATCAAGACTGTCATAACGGATTCTGAAGATGACCCTTACGACGAGCCACCTGCCAAGCGATTGAAGAATGCCAAGGGTAAGGGGGTGGATACCGCCCCTCAATATCCCCGCCGCTTAAACAAGTCTTCCTTCATTGTCTCGGAAGATGATCTATCAGAGGCTTCTGAGCATGAGGTTCCCTCTGTGAAATCCAAGGTCGTCAAGGGGCGGGTCAAGGGAAAGATGACTTCCAAAACACCGCCCAACGATGTTGACGATGGAGCTAGTAGCGCTGGCTCTGCCCTAACTGAGGAGTATGATTCTCAGATCTCATATTCTAGTGACAGTGAGGCTGCAGAAGACGAACCGACTAGGGTCCGGGGTGCTTCTCGCCGTGGCTTCTCGGCCTACAAAAATCGCAAAGGCGTCCACACTGTTCGAGTTAAGCTGGAAGGACACCACCCACAACTTAAGACGATGTGGATTGATCTTGAAAACATGCCGCGCTTGAACTCTGGTCGCGCTGAGCAGCCAAAGGCTATCTCGCGTGTGCTCAAACCCTTCCAATTGGAGGGCCTCGCCTGGATGCAGGCGATGGAAGGGACACCGTGGAAAGGTGGTCTCTTGGGTGATGAAATGGGCCTTGGAAAGACGATCCAAGCCGTCAGCCTCATCATGAGTGACTACCCCGCCAAGCAGCCAACACTTGTGCTCGTCCCCCCTGTAGCTCTGATGCAGTGGGTCAACGAGATTGCCAGCTACACTGATGGCAAACTCAAGACTCTTGTTTATCACGGCACGAACTCCAAGGTCAAATTAATGAGTCTGAAGGAGCTCAAGAAGTACGACGTTATCATGATGTCCTACAACAGTCTGGAATCACTTTATCGGAAGCAGGAGAAAGGTTTCAAGAGAAAAGCAGGCATGGTCAAGGAGACGTCTCTGATCCATGCCATCACATTCCACCGTGTGATTTTGGATGAAGCGCATTGTATCAAGACTCGCACCACGATGACGGCAAAGGCATGCTTTGAACTCAAAGCCAAGTATCGTTGGTGCCTCACCGGCACGCCTCTGCAAAACCGGATCGGCGAATTTTTCAGTCTGATACGTTTTCTCGATATCCAGCCTTTTGCGTCCTATTTTTGCAAGCACTGTGATTGCGAGTCACTTACCTGGGACATGGATGATGACCACCGATGTGTATCCTGCAAGCATAGTGGTATGCAACACATCAGTGTCTTCAATCAGGGTAGGTCTGATCTCTTGTCTACCTCTACTGGGCTGTCCCTGTTTCCCCTACTTTAATTTTTCTGGACGAGCAATCACACCGGCTCAATGCGGGGCTCGGAAGGGATCGTGAAGCAGTCTTTCAAGCCCGTCCTCTCGTTGAATATCTCCAACAGTGTGGGATACTAACAATTCTGTAGAGCTACTGAACCCGATCCAACGCTATGGCAATGTCGGACCCGGTGCTGAAGCTTTCGGCAAGCTACGCATGCTGACGAATCGGATCATGTTGCGTCGCCTGAAAAAGGATCACACCAATTCAATGGAACTGCCAGTCAAAGAAGTCTTTGTGGACCGACAATTCTTTGGTGAAGCAGAAAATGACCTGGCAAACAGCATCATGACAAATGGACAACGCAACTTCGACACTTACGTTGCTCAGGGTGTCCTACTGAACAACTATGCCAACATTTTCGGTCTCATTATGCAGATGCGTCAGGTTGCTGATCATCCTGACCTCATCCTGAAGAAAAACGCGATCGGAGGCCAGAACATTCTGCAGTGCAATATTTGCGATGAGCCCGCGGAGGAAGCTATTCGATCTAGATGCAAGCATGATTTCTGCCGCGCATGTGCTCAAGCCTACCTGAACTCGCAAGATCAGCCTGACTGCCCCCGTTGTCATATTCCACTGTCTATCGATCTCGAGCAACCGGCCATTGAACAGGATGAGGAGCTCCTTAAGAAGTCGAGCATCATCAACCGAATTCGAATGGAGAACTGGACTTCCTCTTCCAAGATCGAGTTATTGGTTCGCGAGCTGCATAAGCTTCGTTCGGACAAAGCCACCCACAAGTCGATTATATTTTCTCAGTTCACAACCATGCTGCAGCTTATTGAGTGGCGCCTGCGCCGTGCAGGGATTACGACCGTCATGCTGGATGGCTCAATGACCCCAGCCCAACGCGCGGCTTCGATCGATCACTTCATGAAGAATGTGGAAGTAGAGTGTTTCCTGGTCTCTTTGAAGGCTGGTGGTGTTGCACTGAATTTGACGGAAGCCTCACACGTCTTTATTGTTGATCCGTAAGTCACCAAAATGAACATGTCTTGTCGCAATTTTCGCTAACCAATGTGGAATTCTTAGATGGTGGAATCCAGCAGCTGAATGGCAATCAGCTGATCGATGTCATCGCATTGGACAGACTCGGCCTTGCACCATCACTCGTCTCTGCATTGAAGATTCCGTCGAAAGCCGTATGGTTCTTCTACAAGAGAAGAAGACTAACATGATCAACTCTACCATTAACTCTGACGACGCGGCAATGGAGTCCTTGAGCCCTGAGGATCTTCAATTCCTTTTCCGCGGATCATGAGAAGGGACGTCAGTGTGTGCTGTTGCATGCTCCTGTGGGTAATCAAAGAAATTACTTTCTTTGGTGGGCGTGTTTTCTATGCTGACTTCACTGAGCCCAGTTCTCGACCCCTTCCCAACCATTTTCTTGTCAATTGCCTTCAGTGTTAATGGGGCACACGAGTAAGTGCTCCTGCTTCAGAGGGTTGCATCTGCGACAGCATGGCATTGAATGACCACCCATTTCTCCATTGACGCTCTCATTTCATCATTATGGAATGCCCCCAAAAGAATTATAGTGTCGTACATGTGTGTCTCTATTATGTATACTTGTCTTTTCAGGTTGCCATGAGTATTAGCTCGTGATAGGTGAAGGCCACACAGAACTCTGGTGAGACTCATTCATTGTGTGGAGGCCATCTCTGACCGCAGACACATCCGGTTGGTTGATTGTTTCGGCGTTATTCTCCAGGTCAGCTTAACTGACTTGCATTGATTGCACGATATGCCGGCAATGACATTTATATGCTTTTACTGATTCCTGGTGCTCTTGCGACGTGCTGATTGACGTGTTATACTATAGTCCACAAAGATTTATTGTACACAAGTCCGTCCTGTTCGAACGTTCGGGTTATCTGAATGTTGGACAGACACTCGAGTAATCTAATTTTCACGGACCACGCGAATACCAACATAGTCTATACAGTAACAGGCCAACATGTCCAAGATTCAACTTTATCCTAAAACAGCATTTCTCAGCAGCCCGGACAACAGGCCAATGTCTAGCTACTGCTTATCCACAAGTGCGCTGTAGTCTCACTACATGGCCGTTGGAGGCCTAGGAACGAAGCACAAGGTCAATCAATTGTTTCACTGGTGACGCCCAGAAATGGACCTCTTAATGAAAGGGAAATTCCCAATATCAAAACACAGATACAGTTACGTACGCAGGTGGGCTTCTGAGAAATTCATCCAGACTGATCTTTCGGTCGGCGCCGGCTTCATGTTCGGGTTGAGAACACTTGTCGGCAAAGATTCGTGCCATGAGCGTCACTGCTACCCTGTTAGTAATGGCATAGTTTGGCAGGGAGTTGATGAATAAGTTCATTCCCGGGGGTTATCTGAGCTCTAGGTGCCCGCCTGTGTTGTGTGTTTCCAGACTCGATGGCCGGGAACATGGGTCTGTCATATACAGAAGCAGATACTCACAAGTAGGTCTTCTGTTCGGGTCGACCGCTGGCAAAGAGAAGATTAGCAAAAGAATCAACCCCTGATCGGAATACGGTCCTATGCAGATTGATCTTCAGGAAAGCAGGCAAGCACGAATTTGCATGTTGTTTTACGCTGTGATATAGACTTACCCATGCACCAAGCCACGACTTCCCGAAGGGTCATGGAGTGTATGGACGTCGCATCAATCTCTTGGGTGAGCAAGCCCCCATAGGTCCAAATGGGCACTTGCTTGGGACCCGCAGGGGTATTGATAGTCCACATACAGCGCGAGGCCTGCGGTGGTTCGTCGGGAAAGTAAAGCGTGATCATGGACCACATGATCTGATGGGGGAGATTATGAGCTGAGATCTGGATTCACAGAACCAAGCAAGTTTTTGTTTGGCAGGGGGGAAGTTTCGTACCAGTGCAATTTGGTAGAGGTTGGTCCACCAATTGTAGTTGCCTGCTACCGGCTCATTCTCGACGATGGGCGCATGCCAGAGGTAGTTCCAGTCCACCGAGTTTTGTTCCTGCATTTGTCAGTGAGATGAATATCGAGTTTGCCTAGATGTACATGGAATGTCACTGACCGGTGTGAATATATAAGGCTTGCCGCGCTGAAAGCAGGGACGCCGAGTCAGCTTGCGTTGATACGACATAGAGGCGTTAAGGGTGAATTGATAGGCAAGTGAAAAGCATCAGAGAAAATAAAACGTCCACATCATGATCTGCGGATGCCACATACCCGTCGGGTTCTCATCATTTTCATGCTGTGATTGGACGTTCGTTAGGCCATGAAACAGAAAAGGCACGCGGGCGAGTGGGATGTACCCAGGCCGACTTACTAGTCTTGACGGTCTTTCAGTGTGTAACTTTCTGCGAGTCCCAAGTCTCCAACCTGAGAGAACGTTAGTTTAAGCTGCAACAACAGCAGCTGAAAGAATCTGATCATACTCGCCTTGACAATCGGAATGCCTGGATGTGTGCCATCGAAGTCTCCCACCATTGCTATAGCATGCTTCTCTTTCAGTCATGTCCATTTCACGGCGACATGGCACATGTCTGTCCACGTACCATTCTGGGAATCTATGTCAAAGTGTATCATGCCCTCGTCCGTATTCCATGGCTGTCCAGTATGGTACAGCGGTATTGTCTCGAAAACCTGAACGATCTGGTCCACATTGGGGTCTTTTCCACCGTGCCATGAGTCTGGATATGCCATTGCAACGACCCCTCTGAACACTGGATGAACTCAGAAGAGGACAAACAAGAATACGAGCAATAGCTGAGAAACTCACAGCTGTGGAAGACCTGCCATAGATCATGGTCCCTGAATTTCCTGCCTTGCGACAAACCCATCTTGGTCATTATGCCGTAAAGCTAGACCACTCTGTTCAGTCTGATAAGATCTCACCAGGCGAGAAAGTCTTGTAATAGGAAGGATACCACGTACATCTCCATATCGCATATATTCCATAGTATAGGCATACTCATGGGTGTCCCAATAACTTGCAGCCTCGTCAGCGCCAGGCCTCACGGAAGCGGCCCTCTTGTGGTTCCCCGAGTAAATGTTGTCCTCAGCCTTGCGTTTCGACCTGGTATTTGTAAACTGCTGGCCAAGATTGGCACCGTACGGTACATTCGAATTTGAGGAATCTCTTTGGGGCTCAGGCTCAGCCACGGCTTGCGAAGGCCGAGGCAAGTGTCGCAGAAAGAGGCGTTGAATGATATGACGTGCACCAGCGAGCCGCTGAGAAATCGCTGTTAGTACTCGAGTATCCAGACTCATTAAACCCAGCTTCCACCCAAATCATACTACCCACATGTAAGTTATCCGTTTCGTCCTTGGGTGCATCGTTCGTTATACTCATTTTAAGCACCACCCGTGTATAGGAACCATCCTGCTCCTGCCTTTTGATGAGAACGGCCATTCCTTGGCCTCCTTTGCCAAGTATTCGCTCCACGGTGAACTTTAGGGGTTGAATAGAATGTACGATCTGGCAAGCTCCCTGCGCAATCTGCTGCTCAGTTTCCCTGTACTTGTTTGGATTGAGATCCCCGGCAACTTTGAATCGTTTCGCTAGTATGTCCAAGTCTGGACCGGCAGGGCCTGATGTAACTGGGAATCAGCAACTGCATACGAACAAGGAGTGATGGGCCTTTGCACTGAGGTCATCTTACGAGCATCTGGAAGCTTGAGTCCAGGCCGCTCGAAAGGCACTGTGATACGGTCAAACCTGACAAGCCCGGCTTTCTCCAGATTCTTCCATTCGTTGCCTGAGTTCTTCCAGTACGCATTGAAATAGGCGACATAGTGTTGCATGGCCAGCCTCTCAGTGAGCAACATGATCCGCCGCTGGCCTGGAGGCGCGGCAGCCGTGGGCTGCATCGGGATCCCCATGATTGGGCAGTCGTTCGGGCTTCTTGTAAGGTGCTCGATTGCGTTTACGTTGTTAACAAGAATGTCGAAGTGCCGTGATGAGGCATGGGGAGCATGAACCAGTTTGTTCTTGACGTTGCCTCAATTCGATACCTGCTGCCCCAACGAAGACGAGAAATAGAGAGTCGTCGGCCGAATTTTAATTGTTGACCTGAACTGGGCGAAAAGACAAGGACACATTCCCGGCTGTATTTGTGGAAGACGGACAAAGAATACTTTGCCTTTGTTGAAGTCCAAGAAGCAGGCCTGTGACAGCCGTGTCTTTGGCGATACTGTCCGAAGAATGACTTTTGCAAAAGAGAAACCAAATCCGGTATTTCTTCTCTAATCCAAATTTTTGACCCTTTTCTCAAGCCAAAAGTGTGGTTTTGTAAAACGCCACTTGTATTTTCAAACATACTTGGTATTCATGGCCAAATTCCTTGCCCTCACCGACAGCATCAGGGGTCAAAAGGCAAGTCACAAGGCTAGTGGAACTCCTCTCGAAGAAACATAAGCAGAGTGTTCGTCCGTACTATGTACTTTACCTCGTTATGTGACTGGCTCTTTGCCATATCAAAATACCTTTGCTTGTTATGAAAGATGGCTCGAGGATCATTGCGAACAGTCTGGCATAGTCTAATACCAACACCACCAAATAGAAAGAGACGAACAAAAATCTAAGCCAGATTCTAGCTTAATTAGCACCTTACTCCCCATACTTCTTCTCCCAATCCACAAGGATCTTGATACATGGCATGCTAATCGCAACATCAGACAACATCTTCATGGACCGGAAGCTGACGACAGGCGATTTCGCTAGGGGGACTGTCAAATAGTGGCACGGGCAGGTTCAGACTATGGCGCGCAGCGGCCAAAGTCGGAAGTTTTGCTTGGCCAGCGGATGATGAGTCACAAATTTGGTGTCCTATACCATTAGCAAGGTCCAACCCTTGGGAAAAGCGGCCTCCCGAATGTCTTGTCAAAAAACCTTCATAGTTGTTTTGTGGTAGTTGAACGGGTGTATTTGGTGGCCTATTGCGTACTACATACTGTTACAGGCCTGCAGCTGCCCTGGATAAGGCGCTGGCGGACCAGCCTGCATTGGGGTGGCTCCTAGCGACCCGGGCCGCCCCTCGCTAGGCTGAGCAGTGCTAAAAATATTGCTCAATCGACAGCCGCGCTTCTTCAGAAAGATGACACTGACCACCTCGGCTTCAAAGTCCTCGACGTGTCGACACACTATTTCAGCTGCCTCAAACTTTGGCGTCGCGTTCCTTCCTTTACGATCGCAAATCGGGATTGTCAATCAACGACAAATCGCTATTTCTAGATCGTGAACCCTTCCGTCTGCTTCAATACCTGATCGACCTTCTCCTTTGGCGTCGCGACCGAGGAGCCCCTTTTCCTCAAACTCGCCTGGTCGCAAACTTCACGATGCGGTGGCTCACGTCGTTTGCGGGCTATTGCGCGCCCCTCTTCTTGATCATGTCGCCCGTACTGTCATACAGTGATCAAGCCCTCTCGATGCATCGCAACCGTTCCAGCGCCGGGTTCTCGTTGGACATACCACTCATTATGCTGGTGGCCTCCTTTTTCAGGTATGACGATGACTTTTGAGCTCTAGCTCCAGATGCGATTCTCCCACTGACCTTTATTCACTTGCAGAATCTTCTACTACCCCGGTGCCCGATTCGATAGCGCTTTGCTCGTACAATCTTCCCTCATGGTAGTTATGCAGCTCCTGCTGCTGAAAATCGCGCTCGACCACCGTCCCGGACCTGCGTCCAAGGGCGGTGAAGCAGCGGTCCCATTCGCTGGCGCATCGCAAGAAGGAATTTTTGAAAGGCGGAGACCATATCAGTTTTGGCAATGGAGATCGCCCAAACCGTGCGTGGAACCCGAAGTATATGATAGCGAGGAGGAGCCATGTTGTGCTGACTTTTTGTGCTCTAGCTACTGGCAATTCTTGCTCTACCTCTTCATCATCCTGACTGCGCTCGAGCTTATTCTCGCCCCTTTTAGCGGCACCTACGCCATGTACTCGGTCATGCTGGGTTATGTTGGGCTGTCGGTTGAAGCGACGCTCCCGCTACCCCAAATTTTTGCCAATGCGCGGTTACGATCATGCAAGGGATTCCGGGTTTCTGTTCTGGCTAGTTGGCTTGCAGGTGATGCCATGAAGATGTTCTGGTTCTTCACATCGACAACTGAGATTCCCTGGGCTTTCAAGCTATGCGGCATGTTTCAGGCAGGCTGTGATTGTTTTTTGGGAATCCAGTACCTCATGTACGGCAACGGAGACCACAAGCTGAAGGACGACAGCCTGTCTCCACAAGAATTTTCAATGGAGAAGACGGTTTTGCCCCTTCCAGCGACCAATAGCAGCGCTATGATCAGCGGCCGCAGAACGCCATTTGAAAAAGCGTTACAATGATTGACTATCAGACTATGTACTTCTAAGGAGAAAGTAAACTTTGGATATGTTTGCATATATAGATCATGCATTTGTTGACATTTATCTGCCCGAGTACTGGCTGTAGGTTCAAACAGATCCCCAGTATGTCTCCTTACTATCCGAGTGTGCACGTAGCTATGTACGCTATCCTGGGTGGCACGCTTGTCTGGATTGTTGCTTTTGCAGGGTGTCTTGAAGTCGGAGGGGTGAGGGGAGCTGCCTATTGCTCGCTTGAGCAGTTAAAGTGTGGTGTCACAATACGACCAGCCACCGCAACGAATCGCGATTGCCGCCTGCACTCGGTAGGTATGACTTCCAAAAATTGTATGCCAGTCAAGGCAGGGACGATATGAATTTTGGTGAGCTTCCAGCAGCTTGTACAAGTGGGGCTGCTCACATGGTGGGGTGGATGTGCTCACTATCGAGGTACCGCTCTACCAAAGATTCACTGTAACTTAACTCTGCACCTGCAGGAGCATTTCTCTCAGTCAAGCGTTCCCTCGTGCAGCTGCGACAGGTCCTGTCTTTCTTGCTTGTCCAGCTGGAAAATTCTTTTCACTGCCCTCTCAAATCTCGTTCATCGGTGGACCAATTTCGTTCATCTCATCAATCTCATACATCGAGCGTTCTGCAGCCTTCCTGCATGCAGCTCAATTGGACGCAAACTTCTCTCACTGACTTGGTTACGTGCTCCCTGTGCTCGTCTTTTGCTAGGCACCTGGGGTACTTGACACAGTGACTACCCAGGTAAGTGCGGAAATACGGGGTTTCTTCCCTGCTCCTTCCTCGCACGGCTTAACTGCACGTCTTCTGCCTGCACGCGTCTCAGACCGCGCCTCTGTGGACCGCTAACTCACTTCGTACTCTAATCAGCCTTAACCTTTTTCTTAGCAGAGTCGGCATCGCACCAGCCTTTCTGGATTCCACCAGCAAAATACATTTTTGAGACCTAACCGTTCAAGAGGTACCGCAGATCAGTGTAAGTATTTGATTTCCGCTACTGTTGGATTAGAAGCGTTCACTGCATCACCACCGCCCATTCTAGAAGCCTTCCCCGAGCCTCTGAGTTCACCAAGCTTATTTACATTTGAGCCATTCAAACCTGTACGGAAAGTCACTTAAGTCCTCGCTCCTTCCAGTATTCGCAGAGTTGGATATCCCATTGACGGTCCCTTCTATTTTGATGGTCTCGGCAAGCCATCCGCCTGTCCTCTTTCCCAACCTGATCTTTCGCACCTGACTGTCCTACGGGCCTGGCTCATGTACCACTCTGCTACTGCACCCACACGCCTTCCTTCTCGAACCTATCTCGAACAAGTTCTGTATCGCCAGAATACTTCCTCTACACTGTTTTTCCTACACGTCTCAGTAAGGAACTAATTGCAATATCCACAGTCCAGCCACCATGGTTGCCAACTTCCGAAGCTACGAGGGACAGATTCGTCTGCTCACCTCCGTCATTGCCGCTCATCCTGAGTTGAAGCTCAACTACAAGGGTAAGTCGGCACCCCCTCGTCCTCCCCTTTTCCATCTGGCAACACGGACAGCACGTTGCTACCATGTTTCTTGGGCCTCTTTCAAGTTCCAAGGTTGTTCTTGCCTGCACTTTCATCTCATGTAACCATCTACATGTACATGGCCTTTCGAGACTGCCGTGCGGTTCTGACTGGCCCAGAAATTGCCAAGCACTTTGGCTCTGACTGGACTGAGTCTGGCATTGAGCACTTTTTTCGTCCCATCAAGAAGAATGGCAAAGGAATTCAGGCCATGGTCCGCCGAGGCGAAGATGCTGCCAATTTCAATCACAACACGGTAAGCTGACGACTTCTCCCGGACACATAGAAATCCACAAGTACTTTGGCGACTCGACTCCGGATGGAATCCAGTTCCAGTTCCGCGCAATCAAAAAGGACGCCGAGAATATGCGAAAGGGCATTGACCCAGCTGTACGCATTGCTCATCGGTTGGCCTCGGCCATACGTATCAAATTGTCAAAACAAGCAAGACTAACATGAGTAATATCCTTTAGGCCAAGGGCTCTGCTGGCGATACTACTCCAGCGACCCCCAGATCATCCGCCCCCAAGACTCCCCGGACTGCCGGTTCACGCAAGCGATCTGCTCCATCTGCTGGCAAGTCCACGGCTAGTAAGAAGTTGAAGGAGAGCGGTTCCAAAACTGTTCCAGACTTTATTGCTGGCCTCGATGACAACTCTGACGAAGACTTCTCCATCCTCACCTTGACTCCGACCAAGAAGCCTGGATCTGTTGACAAGCAAACTAAGGATGCTCGCGAACATGGTACTCTCAATATCGACACTAACGAGACGCCTTCCCTGCAATCAGCTCAGACCACCACTCCGGATGACGAGGATGAACTTAGAATCTTGACCCCCGCCGATGTTGGTGCTGCCTTTTCCTTCAGCCAGTCGGCTCCCCACGCCTCCGCCTCCTTCGACACGCATACCAGCAGTTGGAGCCACGGCAATACCCGTTTCGCCGATCCTACCGACGAGCCTTACCTCGCCGACGAATATGAAGACGAGTGCTGAGTGGCTGTCTGTACGTGGCATTTACACAGGCAAAACTGAATTGAGGAACAGTAGCCCTCAGTTCGGTGCGCACCTCTTTGGTATCGTAGTCTGTGTACCTCCTGCGCTCTGATCTTTCTGTTCACTGTCCATTGACTTTTTTCTTCCTTTCTGCTGCTTTTATCTTGATTTGAATGAATTTTCCCGTCTCGCCAGTTGAAGAAAACAATGGCCTGCGAGATACACGACCGACATGGTGGAGGCGATCTATGGCGTGTCATGTATAATAAAATTGGACAACAAGGACATGCAATCCGCGGTTTCAGGGCTTGCTTGTGGATTGATATGGGTTGTGCATCGGACTGCCTGATTTCGGAGAGGCCAATTTCCCGGAGGACCTATTTCATACTGCTGGATGTTGAATTGACGGAGGCATGTTTCGTTTGATACTGGGTCTACTTGGGTCTGTCTCATTTGATGGCACGAATTTGTGCCTGGAAAATCAAAGCGTTTGGATTGACGCTGGGAGCATACATGGTCTAGAGCGTAATTGACGCGTTTTCTAAACTCAAAATAGCAAATTAGTCTATGGACTGGCAGCTAGCTGCATAATTTGCGATTGATAGTGCTCTGCGAACAAGTTAGCTCCTTCTCACATGCAGAAGATGCACCACCTTCAGAAGTCTGCGAAATATCGGTTTGCATCATCGTGATGGTCCCCTGTGCGTGTACGTCACGTACAGAACCGCAAGCAATTGCTTTCCACGAGCGTTACACAGTGTGGGTCGCGTGACGGGCTTGAATGCTACATAGTACAACGCTTACAAAGTACATAATTAATGATATGCGGGGAAAACCCTGGTCTAGGTTGTGAGCACCCCCGGCTCCAAAAGCCCACAAGTACCATGTATACATAGTAGTAGATCATTCGGATGTCACTGCGGGCCGTCCCTTTGATGCAGGGATACCGGGACCGAGTTCCTGCAGGAAAAAAACCGGGCAATACTATGTACTTGCACACATACTATAGTACAAGATAAAGGCTTCGGAGTATCAACGATGCAAAGCAGCATGTTTCCAAATCCAAGCAGCCCTAGTGCCTGCCTTTTTGGCGTACATGATCCGTGTTGGAATTTCTTTCCAAGTATGACAGCTGTCCTGGATACCACTTTTGAATAGGCAATCAAGCCAATGAGAGTTCGGGATTATGCATGTTATATATACGTTTGCCCCCTTTGCGTAGCGATGGTTTGCTGGGGCGTGGAGACACATACCTAGGTAGTACTTACTAGTACATAGTGTTAAATTATCCACTACCCTACCTGATCAAGTGACTGAGCCTCGCTTTTTCAACGATGATCAATAAAAGTTGGCTTGACTCTTTTGCAACACAAAAGAATGCTGCACACACGACAGAGAAAACTGTGTAATCTGTAACTATGGTTTTTGTCCCTTGCATAAGTACATGGCTGGGTAGGAATTGCCTCTGTATGAATAGACTGTACGTGCGGCTTCTCAGAAATACATGTGAATGGCAAGTGGAAATGCTTTGACAGATTTATGACTGGGTACAAACATAGAAAAGATGACCGTAGAGGAAAGAGTAGCAAAAGAATTATTGCATGATCTTCACTCTTCTCGTCTTCCGTGTATTAAAAGTTGAAAACACGAGATCACTTGTAGTGTTTTCAGTTCAACTTCAGAGCTGAATCGTGTCTTCATTGCAGGAGTTTGTCTATCAAAAGCGGCCACTACACCACCGCATATCTCATCAAGTACCCCCCCCCCTTCTCACAAGTCATGAACACTCCCTTGAAGTTATTGTACATATTATAACGCCATGCTAAAAATGAAATCCACCTCAGTTTTGCACACATCTCCCAAATATTAACCGACTCTTGTATGGGTATCAAAACATGTAGAATTCTTTAGTCCCCCCTCTTCTCTCTCGCATTCGTATGCTTTTACACTGCTGTCCGGCTATTTTGTCTTACGAACGTATTTCTGTGGCGTTGTCGTCTCTAGATAGATTGCTTTTGCTGCTCGCCCGACTGTTGCCTCGCCCGAGTTCAACATCGGTCGCCTCCTTCTCGGTAGCAAATCCACCATCCTGGGTCGGGGCGGCTTCCTCGTCGCTACCGGGCTGCTTGGCCTTTGTGCTCCTCCACTCGAGCGCAAGCGCGCCAGGAACAGTCAGGCAAGCCATGGCTACGCCGACAAAAAAGACAGATCGCAGACTGGTATTGTAGGCTGTCAGAACAGCTGCCTTGGACGCGGCTGGTATCATGTCGAGGAAGCCAGTGGCGCCGGCTCCGAGGACGGCCTCTGGGTTGATGCCTGGGATACCGGCGAGATGCTTGAGCAGCTCATTGTCCAAGACATTGTTACCCACAGACGTAAAGATGGCTCCGCCGAGAAGTTGGCTGAAGAACATCAAACTGGTGCCAACGGGCACGTCGATCCGAGGCAAGACGGTCTGGGCCGCTAGGTTGGGCGCTTGCATTGAAAAGCCCAGGCCAAATCCGTAGACAATCTGGTAGCCGATCCACCGGCCTTCGGGAGTGTGGACTTGCAGCATAGTGAGCAGACCAGCGCCCACCGACGCGACGCAGGTGCCGAATATGAGAAACGGTGTGTAATAGCCGATGCGGGTGATGAGTCCACCACAACTGATACTGGCCACCACCATGCTCAGCACGAGGGGCAGTATACGAATACCAGAGGCGACGGCACTCACGCCCTCAATAGCCTGGAACCAGATGGGCAGATAGTAGACAATGAGCATCATGGAGGATCCAATGAAGAAAGTGACCCAGAAGGCAGCAATGATGCTCCTGTTGCGGAATATTCTGGGCGGAATGGTCGCTGTTTCTGGTCGGAGGATTTGGACAGCAACGAAGCCGATGAACAGGATGCCGGCCAAGACAAGCAGCGCAATGATGCGGCCGTTGCTCCAGGCGTATGTACTGCCACCCCACTGCAGCGCCAGAAGCAGGCATATGACGGCTGGGAGAAGGAAAAAGAGGCCCCATATGTCGAGCTGGCCAAGCTTCTCCTTTGTCGAGAGCAGCTGGGTCTTGCGGGTGGGGATCTGGAGCAGGAAAAAGATGAGGACCATGGCAACAGCGCCAAAAGGCAGGTTGATGTAAAAACACCAGCGCCAGGTGACATTGGTGGTAAAAGCGCCTCCAAGCAAGGGGCCAATGACCGAGGCGATACCGAATACGGCACCAAACAAGCCCTGGAAGATGGGCCGCCGGTGCAGAGGCAGAGCATAGACGATGACGGTGATGGTACCACTCATGATGCCCGCAGAGCCAATTCCCGCAATGGCACGGCCAATAATAAAAGCAGTCGAGCTGGGCGCCGCGCCGCAGATGGCTGACCCGACCTCAAAGAAGAGGACCGAGACAATAAAGCAGGTTTTGACCGAGTAGAAGGTATAGAATTTGCCAAACGACAGTTGGAAGGCGCAGTTGGTCAACATGTAGGCGGAACCATACCAGCCAATGTCTTGTTGACTGTGGAACTCATTTGTGATTGCTGGAATGGCGGTTGAGATGATGAGACGGTCCTACAGTTGGATACTGGTCAGCACATGCTGGAGTTTTGTGAAACTGACTGGTCCCAGTCCAAGAGCACCCCGTTTAGCAAAAGAGAATCGTGCATACCAAAGCGACCAAGAACATGGACATAAAAGTGGAGATGATGATCAGAGCGAGCCGAAGGCCATGGGGATACACAATATCCTGTGTGCGCGTGCGCGCGAGTTGCATCTGGTTCTCGTCGCCGTTGGAGACGACTGGCTCTGCCGCAGGCATGGGCATCGGTTCTTGGGTGCCATCAAGAGGCCGAGAGGCCTTCCTATTGAAGAAAGGCATTTTGTGTATGGTGGTGTGTTTTGGGTGTTCTGGCCCCCCTTTATCGAAGCAAAGTTGTCGGTGATTATCGTTGGGATGGCGTTGCAAATTTTGGTTTGACAATTTGTGCAATTTGTTAGCGCAGTGTTGAATGCGAATCATGCACTCACGCAATTGGCATGCAGTCGGACATGCAGGACAAGCAAAGGCAGCAGCCCAGAAGACAAGTGGGCAAGAGCAGGTTATAAAAAGAAGACAGACTCGGCAGGAAATGGACTATTTTTTTTTTTTTTCAAAAAAGAAAAAAGGAACCACCAACCAAAAAGCCCTCTAACAAGAAAGAACAACACGACCGCGGGTGGCGCATCCAGTCTCGGCCTCGGATAAGACAATGCGGCCCGCACACACTGAGCAACGGTGCTTGGGCGCTCCACGACCATCCGCATTTCATTCCTTTCAGGCTCCGTACTTGTGTGTTTTGCTTTTAGTCAGAATCATATACAAGTAGTAGCTCTTTGGTTCAAGCGTCCGCTCGTAACGGCTTTGGCAGTATGGGTCCTTTGGTGATCAAGGAGGCACCTTGGTTGGTGTACACATCTTGTCCCTGTTTTGGAGCGGGCAGCCTCTTGCGTTTGGTATGTTCTGGCAACCGCGTCCTCTCCCGTTTCTGATATTCGCCGAAGTTGGCAGTGGTCGAAGAAACGCGCCCAAAGCGTGCTGCAATGGGCTTGTTGACGATGATGCCGCTCCATAGTACATAGTAAGTAATTCACCGAGCAAAGGAATGAAACCTGGCCCACGTCATCCCTGCTTTGCCGTCCGTGTCTGGCCCCCGGTTCAATGTCCGTCGGGCATTCCGGCTCCCTCCGCGCCGACCCCGGGCAACTGCCCCGACCTTTTCGTCGGTCACTGCTATGTACTTATGTACAAGGGCTCACTCCACTAGCCACTTTCCAGCCGCGCAGCACTGCATTCAAGGTTGGTACAATATTACTATGACAGCGCTCATCTCTTGCCAGGTACTTTGCCAAGGGTATCTAGGTAGGGCTGATAGGGCGAAGACAACGCTGTCAACCTGCCATGCTTGCGCTCAGCCGTCCAATAGTCTCTGAATGACTCACTCACTCTATTACTTTCGCCGTGGCCCGGAATTAACGGACACGGACAAATGCTTGCAGCACCACCTGGCAGGACGGCGCAACTTCAAGGCCGACGACCGCTGTCATAGTAGTTTCTTCTCATTCACTCACTTGACTCGCAACCACAACAGTATCCGTGAACATCTTGAATCAGTCGTGATTCGCTCCAGCGTCCCAGTGTGTGTAGTCGTGCTCCAAGACAGCATTGCGTCAAAGGGGAGTATGAATATATATATATACACATGTATACCATAGTATCGTCAAAGGCCAGGAATATCCAACAAGGCCGCGCTCGATGCAAAAGCCCCATAATTCCAAATCATTTCCTCCCTACCTTCTATGCCAGAAATTCATCACTCGCGATTCCGCCGTCCACGACCCGTTTCCCAATTACATGTTCCAGAATCCCAGTAAATAAGAGGAATCGACCAAGCCAGGTCTCCGTCCTCCGTGAACACCACGCAATCCATTGGAAACCCGCCCCATCTGCTGGTTGTATTGCCTGATTCAAGATTTTGCAGGCTGTATGCACCAGTCAAACAAGAAGTGAACTTGGCCCACCACCAAGAGAATTAGCACAATACCAAATCTAATTCCATGTCGAGCCATATGGCATGATACCGTACGGTTCCATGTCATCAAGACGAATGTTCTGGTTCACCTGTGCAGATCCCGGTGCGCCTGTGGCCACTTCTTGTCCATTGCCCCAGATACCGAAGTCGAGAGTATCGTTGAGATCAAAGTAGTTGCCCATGTACGCGTCAAAAGGCGTCGTCTCAACCGTGGCCAAGTTCATCGAAGTACTGGGTCCGGCCGTGAAACCAGTGGTGGCCATCAGCTGATTGAAGATGTCCGCGGTAGGCGTCTTTCCAGCATCGCTCTTGACGCTCGAGTCATCAGAACCAGGCATCATGAGCCGTAGCTTTTGCACACACTGTGGTATCGTGGGTGCCTGGCCGGACCTGCCGCGAATCACTTCTTCGCGCTTGCGCCACGCCTTGAAAATAAAGTGCGCCAATTGGTAGTACAGTTTTTGCGAGATCTCGTAGAACTCCGGGTGGTACTTGTAGACATCTTCCACCACTTGCCACGCCTTGTCCACCAGGCGGCCCGTCGTGCGGTACGACAACTGTCCCACGAGGTATGCAAAGATGTCAAGCTGGAAGTGCAGCCGTGAAAACCAGTCCCAACCCGGGTAGCTTGACATTTTGTACTGCTCCACCGAATGGCACGTTGTGTCGACAGCTAGCTTGAACGCATTGCTTGTGTGGTCAAAGACCTCGGTGCCCCAGTCTGAGGACTCAGATGGGGGTTTTACTAGCACCATAAGTTTACCCATGAGATGCTGTTTGAGTTGACGAGCCAGGTCATGCAAGGGCCCAGACCCAGGTGGAGAAAACCTCTCAAACATGTCATCCAGATCCTTGTCAAGCTGGACAACCACTGCTCTGTATTCTGCAACTTTGGCTTTGTTGAGAACTGACGTCCCCCTCGTCGCTTCCATCTCATTGATCATGAGAATCGTTTCGATGCCTGGCAAATGGATGAGGCTTTTGGCTAACTTGAAGATGGTATTGACGAGTATCATGTCTGTCGGTCCTTCAGTGTCGCTGACAGGCTCTGTTGCAGTAGTTAATAGATCCTCGTCACTAATGTTCTTGGGCTCCTTGGTATCCCAGCCGCGCGGCAAAAGTGCGTGGCTCAGTCCCGACATCATAGCGTACTTGGCATCAACCATGATAATCTGCCACCAGAGACGCCTGCGCATCTCGGTCTCAAACGGCTTGAGACCCAGCAATTCGCCATCACGGTGCAGCCCCATCTTTTGGGCCACTCGTATCACGACCCCGTTCAAGATCCAAGAAGCGTGACGGTTGTATCGTCCCTGTAATGAGATCTGGGCAAGGTTATTGGTGGGTTCCAATACAGTGCAAAAGGGTAGATAGCATATCCTACCAGGTAAATGACAAGTGCTTGTAGGGTCAAGAGATCGTGTGTCTTGAGAAAGCCCATACGCCTCAGACTTAGCCGGACGCCTTGGTCAAACCTAGCCAGCGCCTTGTCTCGAGACAGGCCGAGGATTTCCTGGCATTCATCTTTGCTCATTGACACGGTCGCGAGGGTGTATATGGAGAAAAGCAGGGCTTCGACGTTGCGTGGTAGTTGCGGTGAAGGTCTCGTAGCATTTAATACGTAAGGCTGCACCGTAGGTACATGTATGATCTTGGTTAAGGGATTGCATCGATCGAGGTATATTTGCCACAGGCGTACAATCTGAGGAGGAGCCGGAGCGAGCTCTTCGGCGCTGGTCGAGGGCGAGTCCTCGGCGCCGAAAAGAAGATCAGAATTATCATCGGGCGAGTTGGCTTGATCGTCAATGGGCAGAGGTGTCAACTCGTCACACGTTATCTCCTCATCGACAATCTTACGCATGGATTTCAACTGCAATGGTCATGTATTTAGCACATATCACGGACGGAATGCGACATATGAACCAGAAACAAGGAAATGGCGGCCAGAAAAGCAGTTCCCGTACCTCATCGTAAACGGTCGTTAGTAGATAAGAATCCATGAAACGGACACCGCCGTCTTCTTCGAAGAGTTTGCCGGCGGGCTTCCATTTGGGCATGGGATCTTCCAACTCAGGTATACCATCGGGCTTGGGCGATGGAGGTTTTGCAGGAGGTGGGGACGGTGGTTTTGCGGTCGCATATTCCTTCAACAACTCCTCGCATCTAGCCAGGCGCTCCTGTAAATCTTGATTTGGCCTCCGGCGTTTCCGGGCGGGAGCTGGGGTGCTTGGCGTGCACGTCACGTTTGCCTATGGTGAGTGCTAGGTCAGCAATTTTGTTCTTCTCTTGTCCCAATGCCTGGTGGCAGTCAGAGCCCCCGAGGCTTGCGTCGCACATACCTTGAGACAATTGGCACATGGGAAACTTCGATCACATTTGATCTTGCGGTGCTGGCAAAGAACGCAGGCGAGGATGCGCGGCGGTTTGGACGGCCCAGCGGCTGGAGGGATGCTGGAGGTGGGAGTTGCTGCCAAAGTCGCGGGAGTCTGTGCGATAGTGGATGTGGGCGATTCTATACTCGCTGCAGGCCACGTCGTTTGGGCCCCTGCCTTGGGGGCATCCATTGTGCCGACACCTTCGTGGTGATGGGCCGACCGTTTCGAAGGTCGACGGAACGGGGTTTGCAAGGGCCAGCGCCAGCGGGGGCGGCAGGTAGGAGGATACTTGATGGCTACGGGCGGCTGTGGGTGGCTATGCGTCAAGAGTGTGGTAGAGGATACGACGCGACGGAAGAGGAATGACTGCAGTGCGTTCACAGGGGGCGAGGTCGTCAGTGGTGGTGGAGAGGACGTGGTTTTGGTGAAGACTGTTTTCGGTCGAGGGTGTACTACTATGTAGCAATGCTTGACGGAGGACGAAGCCGGTTTGCGTTGCAGGCGGCAGTGCTGGACTGGCTGATGTGCGCATGCAGGGTGTATGTCGTAAGTCGTAGTAAGGAGGAAAGTTTAATTCACTGCAGAAGTTCCCAATCCGGTGGGCAGCTCGGCTAGCGCAGCTATCAGTGCTAATGCTCTCAGCGGTCTGCAGCGCCGATAACGTTATGTAGTTAGCTGTGGAGGGTACCAACTTCTAGCACCTCAGGGGCCCTCTCGGCCTCCACTTAGCGTATCGTATACTATCGTAGGAAGAAGGAGGGAATCTTCTAGGCCCTTACTGACTATACTATGTAATGCAGGGCCAGCTGCTGTTGCTCCTGTACTGGGCACGTACTATTACTTCAAGTAGCATTTGGACCAAACCCCCTCAGTGGCTTCCCCCACAGGACACGGTAAAACCCCCTCCCTTCAGTTACAGTACGTGCAGACATCTTCGCAGAAAGACCACAGCGGAAACCTGGATGCGATACGAGCAATGATTGACTTACACACCGGTGCACAATAAGCAGACCGACACTGTAACACCTATTGATCATCAAGAGTAAATCCAACGCATAAGTGCTCATTGGCCCAACGTGCAAGGCGTTGCGCAGCCGGGGTCAGAGCATTTCAGCTCAAGCGGGATTGGACGGCTCATCAAGTCCGTGTTGCACAAGTGCCAGCCCGATAAACATATACCATCAGTTTTCGTAGCTTCAACAAGATAAAATGGAGTTCAGTAAAACATCGCGTGTGTATACAGGCATGACTTCAAGCTCGCACACTATAACTGTGCTCGAGCTATTGTTCACGATTAACAATGAAAAACATATTCTGTGGGTTGAATACCTGGTATACCCAAACAACCAAGCAAGCTAGGAAAGCACTTTGATAAAATACCCGATCCGCCGTTGTACATCGTATGCGCTGTTATGCGAGACGATTTCGGCTACTATACTTTATTAACATAGTATATATAGTCCTGTGTATGTACAATGTACTTGAACTACTATGTAGTGGTGGATAGCACACGCTGGGCAAATCATAGCACACCTGTTGCTGACAAGGCACGTCATATGCTCTTATCTTATCAGCGCCGAAAACCGCAGTCGCGCAATGCAAGTCCAGTAGTAGCAGCGATCACTCCACTGAAATTTTCCCCCAGGCTAGCCCATGACTGTTTTGTGAATCGCCTCTCAGAAGTGTCCGTTGACTTGTCTACTTGGCCTGCGCTGCTCGCCCACATCCGCCCGCCACAGCGTTACTTTTGCTCACTGCTGGGGCCTCTACTGATCCGTTACCATGACTACAAGCTCCTTCATATAATCCAAAAATGTTTGTTCTGGTACGTTGTTGCTACACCTTTACTCGTACAGATGAACGTCCCCTTTTTAACTGAGCATTGTGCCGTCCAGAGGAGGAATATTGCTCTCGGGGCAACCCGGGCATCCCGCCAATTGGCTCTAACCAGGACCGCGGTTCACCCCATACGATGCCACCGATACACCACCTCCACACCGAAACACCAAACTGCGTTCCACTCCCAACTTGAAGATCAATCTTCGTCGACATTCCTCTCTTCTCTTCAGAAGCCTACCACAGGTACACCTCAGACCTTGACCGAGAAGATTGTCCAAAGATATTCTGTAGGACTCGCCCCGGGCAAGAAAGTGAAAGCAGGCGACTATGTGACCCTTTCACCACATCACTGCATGACCCACGACAACTCATGGCCTGTTGCCCTGAAGTTCATGTCTATCGGGGCGTCCAAGATCCACGACAACAAGCAGGTTGTCATGACCCTGGACCACGATGTCCAGAACAAATCCGAGACGAACCTTAAGAAATACAGGCAGATTGAAGAGTTTGCACAGTCCCACGGAATCGACTTCTACCCAGCTGGCCGGGGTATTGGTCACCAAATCATGGTCGAAGAAGGCTACGCTTGGCCCGGCACTGTCACCGTTGCCTCGGACAGCCATAGTAATATGTACGGCGGTGTAGGCTGTCTTGGAACGCCCATGGTCCGCACCGACGCAGCCAGTATATGGGCAACTGGCCGCACATGGTGGCAGATTCCTCCTATTGCCAAGGTCACTCTCACAGGTATCCTGCCCCCAGGCGTGACGGGCAAGGATGTTATCGTCGCTCTGTGCGGGCTCTTCAACAAAGATGATGTGCTCAACCACGCCATTGAGTTTACTGGCTCAGAAGAGACAATGCGGTCTATCCCCGTCGATGACAGATTGACGATTGCAAATATGACAACTGAATGGGGTGCCCTGTCTGGCCTCTTCCCTATCGACTCTGTGCTCCAATCGTGGTTGCGCGCCCGGGCCACTACAGCGGCCATGTTCAACCCAGACACTGGTTCCGGCAAGAGGTTCACCCACGCCAAGCTTGATGAGCTTTTGCAGAACCCCCTGACGGCGGACCCAGGTGCAACCTATGCCAAGTCTCTGTACCTGAACCTCTCTACGCTCTCGCCATTTGTTGCAGGTCCCAACTCTGTCAAAGTCGCAACACCACTCAAGGACCTCGAGGCGCAAAACATCAAGCTTGATAAGGCCTACCTTGTGTCCTGCACCAATTCGCGTGCTTCTGACCTAGCAGCCGCTGCGCGCGTCTTCCGTGATGCTGCCAAGGATGGCAAGATCCCGAAGATTGCTGAGGGTGTCAACTTCTACATTGCTGCTGCTTCCATCCCAGAACAGCAAATTGCAGAGGAGACGGGCGACTGGCAAGTCCTCCTGGCTGCTGGTGCTCAGCCATTGCCGTCTGGTTGCGGCCCTTGCATCGGCCTGGGAACTGGACTACTCGAACCGGGCGAGAACGGTATCAGTGCCAGCAACAGAAACTTCAAAGGCCGTATGGGCAGCACCGACGCCAAGGCTTACCTTGCTAGTCCGGAGGTTGTCGCAGCAAGCGCCTTGAGTGGCAAGATTGCCGGACCAGGGTGGTACCAAAAGCCAGAAGGCGTCGAGAAGGTCATTATTGGCGAAGGCAATGGTGATGTCCAGGCTGACAAGGCCTTTGTCGTCGAGGATGCTCTGGATAAGCTTTTGGCCGAGGCAGAAAGTCTCATCTCGGCTGCCGAGAAGCATTTTGACAGCCCTGAGTCGGCAACATCCACCAGCGCATCAGCATCCGCATCCGCGCAAGAAGATGGCTCTGAAACTCTGACAGAGATTCTCCCAGGCTTCCCCGCCGAAGTGTCGGGCGAGATTGTCTTTTGCGATGCCGACAACATCAACACGGACGGCATTTACCCGGGCAAGTACACGTACCAAGACAATGTCTCGCGCGAAAAGATGGCCGAGGTCTGCATGGAAAATTACGACACCTCCTTTCGCACACTCGCCAAGCCGGGCGATATCCTCGTGGCGGGCTTCAACTTTGGCTGTGGCTCGTCGCGGGAGCAGGCCGCCACGGCTATCCTCGCTAAGGACATCCCACTCGTTGTCGCGGGTAGCTTTGGCAACATCTTTAGCCGCAACAGTATCAACAATGCTCTGATGGGCGTCGAGGTGCCGAGACTGGTGCAGAGGTTGCGTGAGACATTCAAGTCGGACGAGGCCGGCAAAGTTGCCACGCGGCGGACGGGCTGGACGTTCCAGTGGGATGTGAGGCGAAGCAAGGTCACTGTCACTGAGGGCGAGGGCGGCGAGACTTGGAGCCAGAAGGTAGGCGAGCTGCCGCCAAATGTGCAGGAGATTATTGCACGAGGCGGTTTGGAGCAGTGGGTCAAGTCGCAAATTGCGGCTTGATAAAAGCCAAAAATATATGCTGCAACTATATAGCGAAATGCAACAGTGTGATTTATTGACTATACAATACATCAAAACTAATATAGCTATTGTTGGCCTACTGGTAGCTTATCGTGGATATCCAAAGCAACAAGTTGGCTTGATGATCTGTATTTTCTTTGAAGTAGGTTGTTGCTTGTACTTATTAAATTATAGTGATGGATTGGAAAGGTGACATCAAATTCAAAAGCATTACAGTGATCTCAGTGGTAGGGAGGAGTCTTCAAATTTTAAGTAGCTCAAGCAGCTCCGGTACCATGAACATGCCGTTGGCTTGTCCATTTGACCGGCTTCAAGAGAGATAAAAGGGAGTTCTTTTTGTCAAAGTCTTCATTTTCTGATTGCATGTTTCCTTACCATCCAAGTTGCTGGTATCGCCCGAGGCCACTTTGACTTGTTTACCCTGCTTGCCATGGTATATGCTCCAGAAACCATATACATACACAAAATCTCCTTTCTTTCTCTCCGACTCACTCTGCACTCTGCGCTCCGTGAGATACAGGAAGTCGTTCATTTACAAAGACAAAATAAGAACCCCCAATTTTCTTTCAAATCATTTGCTTTCCTGACATCAAGTCACAAATGTAACAAAGAACAAACACCTTGCCCTCCCAATGCAATGGCTATACAGCCAGAAACACATTTATACAAGTCTTGATCACCCCGAACGCCTTGCTGTTGTCACTGTTCCACGCTGAATGCTTTTCTTTCTCTCTGTTCCTGTGTGCGTCTCACATAACGACGCACTCTCGGTCTGGAACTTCACCCTTGCTCTTTGTCTTTTCCAATTCCTTGTCGCCGCCTCGACTCTTAGATTTTGCCCTTCCCTTCTTGCCGTGGAGGTGATGGTGATGGTGATGGTGATGGTCTTTCTCCTTCTTTGCTTCGCTAGCATCGAGAGACAAGCGCTCTGGTGCCATGACAGCGATCGGTGTCTCTTCTCCATCTTCCACAATTTCTCCCGTCTCTCGCAACGGCTCCTTGCTTTTAGATTTCAGGTTCAGCCGTGACATGGTGATGCTGATTCGACTTTCTCCAGCTTGACTTGTAGGCCTGCTGCGGTCTTTGGACTTTGTGAACTTTGCTGCGGCCCTAGACAACCGCTGAGCAGTCGATTCCTCGTTCGGTGTGACTGCTGGAGACGGGCCGTTCTCGGGTGTTATGGCAGGTGTTGCGGTGAAAGGCTCAGATATTGCGATACTCCCCCGACGTGATATGTCTGGGCTGAGTAAAGCAGAGGCTACATGGCCGTCATCTTCAATATTTAGACTCAATCGAGGGGGCCGTTCGAGCTCCGAGGAAAAACGGATGCTAGGACCTGTGGTGGCAAAGGATGTCGTGTCAAAGTAGCCGCTAGCCGGCCTTGACAAGCCTGGTAGTTCGCTGTCGGTTGTAATGCTGGAAACGTTGATGGTCGAATCGTTATAAGAGGGCGGTTCCGTCTCCGAGCCCGCAACTGAGGCAGCTGTTACATCTACCATTGGAACAATCTGATAGAATAACAAATATGGCATCTCCTGCTTTAGCGAGTCCTTTATGTCATCCACATACGTGACTCGATTCTCAAATGCCAAATCATCAAATTTGACCCATTGTGCATCTTCGTAATCTGGCGGCGGGTCATTGTCGTATCGTCTGTTGTCTGTAAGAAGCTTGGGATTGACTCTTGCAAAGCTGATGTAGTGGCCTGAATGTACCGAGTCACCTCTGTGACATACCACAGATTGCAGGACCAACTTGTATTCTGCACTTAGTGAGTTGTCTTCATCCACTTTGGCATCGTCGGCAACCATAAAGTGGGGAAGTCTCAAGCTGTCAGGGATGTCGATGAAGGTGTTCTGCCTTTTAGCTTGGCCATCCTCTGTCATGAGATATCTCTTGAGACAGATGCCCACTACAGGGCGTTGATTGAAATGCATAAGAATCTCACCATCGGTCTCAGGTTCGGTTTGGGAAACAGCATGCCACGCTACATATAAAGTCAATACCTTGCTCAGACGGTCGATATGCCTCCTGGTAGTCACATTGATGCCTCGAGATTTGATAGCGCACCGAGAAACAGGAATGAAACTTACGTATCAGTCGAAAGAACTGCCAAGCAGGAATGGTCACTGCTTTGACAACCGTGGCGCTCTTTTTCCGCGCCTTTTGCAACAGACTAGCAGGGTCCGAGTCCGTGGCCTTTCCCTGGTCGTCCAAGACTATGCGTTGGATGATACTCGTCGATCTGTGACGAATCGTTTGTCGCTCTAGTTGTGGGGTGGAGGAGCCTTCTGCGGAGTCTACTGAATCAACGGCTGTCAAGTGCCGCTGTAGAGACTCGCCATCTGCCTGATCCGATTTAGGTGTGTCGTTGCTCGTTTCGTCCTTGACAAGGCGGACAGTACTCCTTGGAGTGAGGTTTGGCCTATCTCCCTTTTCCTCGATTCCGTCGCGGGACACATCAACTCTGGTATTGAAGTAATCCTCCAAGCAATCCTCGAGTTTGACGCCTTTGCCGTCCGGGTCGGCAGGGACAGCCAGGTTCAGCAGGCGCTCGTATACGACCTTGTGGTCATCTGCCACTCCGCGTTAGCTCCAGAGAGATATTGTAGAACACAGGAAGCATTTTGCGGCTCACCTTTGTCGCCCTTGCCCTGGTGGAACAAATCCACCTGGAGGGTGAGCAACGGTAATTGTAGTGTTTCTGTGATGAATGCGAAAGCCTCTGAGGTATCCTGTTGTTCCAGTAATTGTGCGTCTTTCCAGCCGCAAGCCGCCAAAGCCTCTTGGATGAGTTGTGTCTATATCATGGTCAATGCCCATCGTCTTGCCTTGCTTTTGCGCCTCAACATTGCACACATACCATGTCCGTCCGAATCAGTTTTCCGCTTCTGAGCATGTTTACCCAAAGACGAATCAAGACGGCGAGTTTGCGCTGCGGTTCATCGGTTGGGTCATTTTTGAGCATGCACTCGAAAGCCTCCAACTTTGCAAACATGGCAAACAGGAGCGCATCAAGATAGCATGTGACATTGCCTCTGTTTTCGGCTCCAACCATGTGCACGTCTGGGTTGTAGGGTACTATCGAGCCATTCATCGATTGCTGGTGGAGGAGCAGAATCTCGACTGCCTTTTCAGGGTCGCCGCCGGCATATTTGCTGTCGAGAGCGAAGCGCATGTATTCCTTCGAGACTTCGTGTACGTCCATGTCGTTCAAAAGTCGTTCGACTTCATCCATCTTTATGTCGTCGCGTTGTTAGTTACCAGATGGTCCAAGAAAGAAAAAGTTGACGGCCATTGCCCCCAGAGCCCGCTTACTTTTGCATTTTCCTTGTCCTTATCTCCGTCCCCATTTGTTGTGCTTGAACCATTCTTGAAGATCGAGCGGAAAGTTTCGGTCGAAAGTGGTCGAACCTGAGCGCCAACAGCGACAGCGAAAGGTTAGCGTGGGCGCGTCTTCTCCTGGCTGGGGCGCCCGGACAAGCGGACAGAGAGGGAGGTTTGCTAACTCTGTGTCCCTCGGAGGACTTGCTTCGGCGATGGTGGGAGCCTGTCTTGTCTTTGTCTTTGTCCTTGTCTTTGTCACGCAAGGTGAGTAAACGTTTTGGTATGCTAGCCTTCATGATGGCGCGTGGCTGCAGCCGCGAGGCGATGGTGGGGGAATGAAGTTGCTGGGCGGACCAAGTTGGGATAGGTGGAGGCAAGAGTGGTTAATGAGCGACTGCGGCGCAGGACCGGCAAAGAGAGGCAGGCAAATGGTGTCGAAGGATACCAGAAGCCTAATGGCTCAAGGCTTACTTCCAGAAACCAAGTGAAGCATGTCTCTGGACTGGATGCTCGGGCAGAAGGTCCAGCAGGCGACGCAAGCGAGAAAGAAAGATGGGGGAGTGAATAAGTGAGTGGGCTGGCGGCGAGTGGCAGGTTGACAGGCTGAGGAAGTGTAGGGTAGGGCCCCTGCAAGTTCGACAGCTTGTCACAATGGTCGGGGCGAACGCAGACTGCTTCGGGTGCTAGGCTTGCAGACTCGAAAAAAATCGAGGCGGCTCCAGTTCGCAAGCTCTCCCTGCTCACGGCACTCCTGGGTTACAATTAGTACTCGTAACGTAGTGGAAACAATGAGGTAGTTGCGTGCGAGTGAGGGTGGATAAGGATAATGTCAACAGAGCAAAGGGACGGGGGAGGGGTCTCCAACATAGGCGCTGCTTGCCACTGTACATAGTACCACAACCTGCTGTAGGTGAAGGGTCGTCTGTCATACAGTAGTACTCTACAGTGCTAGAGTGGCAGAGTGGGCAGGATCGGCCGCTGTGTTCGCGGCCAAAGGGCTTGAGGAGCGCCTCCCGGGCCGCCAATTGTAGGCCTGCAAGACCTGGATGGCGGGGGTTTGTGGCGGGGTGCGGAAGTACATACCACCTGGGTTCTTGCGAGGGGAACCGCTGCTGCACCGACCCCTGTGCAGGCCTGGCTAGGCTCTCGCTTGCCCAGACGCCGCGTGGGCCTCGACTATGTTTACTATGTACTGTATTGGAAGGAGGAAAAATCCACGTTTTCCCATTACCTAGCCGTGACGATGAAAACAAGGCTGGCTGGCTTCTATTTACGGAGTGAGTGTGTCATGTCGACCTCAAACTTGCCTACTATGTACTATATACGATAGAAAATTGATTGCTGCGCGCTGCAACACTGACGCAGAGGAGAAGTTGCGTTGAATACACCTACTTATTTTGCTACTTAATACCCAGGTAGGTAGGCAGCGAGTACATAGTACTTACTGCTGTACAGTGATTGGACTTCATCAAACATTGATGAAGCAGGAACAACTGACGTCTCGTTTCATGGCGGATGAATCCTCTCAATTGGCTCACCGGCGGAAGCGACCGAGCAAACAGGCCGCTTACTGTGTTCCTATATCGTTGGCCCAAGGATGTTCATAGCTGTACATAGTACTATGTAGGCCATTTGCGCATCCCATTCCCACTTCGTTGCTTGCTTGCATATAGATCATCTGCCGCCACGCCTGCTCCACCGCTGTAAATAGACAAAAAGTCATGGTGCTTCATAGCAAGCCGCTGTGAAGAGATCGATTTGCCCCTCCATTCCAGCGTCGATCGCAGCTGAGCTATGTAATGGAGCAGCATGCGCCCATATGCAATGACCGTGTCTTGCATGCCTTGGCTATCCTCCATACGCGAAAAGACAGGTAGAGAGATGCCAGGATTGCACATATGCGTACTTGACCATGTAACTGTCCGTGATCGACTGTATGATTGGTGTTACATCAACACGTGCTGTTGGGCGCAAACTCCAGCTCGCACATTCGTCATACTCAATCCTGGACCCCCCCCCCAGGTGCTAATTACTCCATCTGTACACTCTACATACATACTATGTAGTACTACATAGTAGTAGTAGTCTGCATGGCAGGACTTGATGCAAGAAGATCACAAAGAAAAATGACAAGTCCTTCTCTGCAGTGATGCCATTGCTGGCCCAAACGCCACCGCCACCAGTGCTATTGTATTAACGTCTCCAGATCATTCTCAACAGTCTGCCCACCTCATACGACCTCTTGCAGAAAGCTGTCGCTTCTGCCCCAATCCGGATTTCGCATCGTAGGGTCTGTGCCGCCTTATCATTTATGCATCTGATCACGACTGCGAGTGCTGGCGCTAATCAGCCCTTGACAAGACGGTCTCGCTTCGCTTGCGGCGTCTGCTTATTGGGGAAGGAAAAAAATACTTGGAAAACAAAACGCCATTTTTTAGTGCCGATTAGTGCCCAGGCAGACTTGGGTTGGAAAATTGGCGTTTTGGGCCGATCTTTTTAGGACGGCGCTGAATTCTGAATTCTGAGGCGCACGAACCACAGCACGATTTCGCTGGCATTCTTCTATTAGCCAGGTACAATAGTACTTAGCGCCTTGCAAGGGCAGAAAACTTTAAGGTCCCACCTGCTCCAGGTGTTTTTGCGGGGAAAGCCTAAAGTGTTATGCTATGTATCGGTAATGTACTCGCCGTCGAATGGAGGGCGCTGCAGCCCCCAGTCCCTGCAGTAAGCAACAGGTTCCCTGTCAAAGCTCCGCTTCCGCGTTCTGTTATTGATGCATTTTCGATTGGCACAATTGCATCGCCAACCTTTTTTGGTTGAGCCAGCAATCATCCGACTTTGAGCAATAGACGCACGCACGCAACCCCAAATCCATGCTGCTTTCTGTTTCTTGGAACCGCAGCGATGGAGCGCCCAGCTAGTCCAACGCCTGTGGATATCCACGCACCGTTTACCCGCGCAGAGCGCATGGCACAGCTCGCCGAGATCGATAAGGTGCGTCCCCCTCCTATTCCAATACCCCATCACATCGCATTATCTGTTCTAACGAATTCCTTGTTTCCAGGATATTGCTTCCCTCCTCGAACTCAGCGGTAAAGCTATCAAGTCGCTCGGCAAACAGACGTCCACCGAGCCCGACCAGCCAGCTCCAACCGCCCAAGATCAGACGCAAGCCTTCCAAGAAAACATGGACAAGTTCCTCAATACATTACATGCAGTTGATGTACGCTTGAAACGCCAAATATTCGGGCTGGAAGAAGCTGGCATCTTGACGCTTGATAAGACCAAGACTAAGGATGACGATGGTGGCGCAAAGCCGTCGCTTGAGCCCAATGGACTGGGCTTGGTAGGCAATCTGGATGTTGGCTGGCTCAACAGTCGGAGCAATCAAGTTGAAACAGAGATGGAGGCAGAGCTCTGGACTAAGACGCGTCAAAGCCTTGGTGCCGTCGCTGGTCCATCAAACACTAATGGCAATGTCCAGAATGAGGATGTCAAGATGACCGGATGATACAGCTGGCTACCAGACACCAGCTGCTGGTCGCCTTGGCACCGCTTCCCTACGGACACCTTGATATATCGGCGCAATAATTGTTGAACTAGAAATTCTGCATTGATGAAGAGACAGCTGACAGCACAAGAGATACCCCGCTGCTTCTTCCCCCCCCTTATTTCGGCTTGAGCCGGCACCTCCAGCTTCATCAAACTTGGTCGGGAGCGTGGCAGAAATAATGTTGCAGGAAAATAATCAAGATACGCAACACAGCCCTCTCTAAACAGTACTCCTTCCGGTCATGAATGAGAATCCGTACGTCGAAAGTGATGCAGTCGGTCGAGTCCTTCACCGGCTCTGTCATTTGGCCACGCTACAAGCCTGATGCACAACGAACCTTGTCGTCCCAACACTGCTTCCCGCTATGTCCAGAACCTAACAAAGTTTGTTGAAGCCACCAACAGCAATGTTGGATGTTGTGGTAGTAAAGGACGATTCGTCGAGGCTATACTCGTGCGTCGCCCCCAGTCAGCATCGGCCGGCTACATGCACTTTCAACCGCAGATAGTTACACTTACAGGGTCTTGAAGCTCAAGCATTCATAACTCTCCTCGTCAGTATCGACATCAATGAAGCGTCCAAAGAAGGATACGCAGCCGTGGTTGCCGTTGCAGGCAAACTGGCATTTGAAAGAGACATAGTCGGTGGCATTGGAGTCATGCGTGACGAACAGTTGCTAGTTCAGTCTCTTCGAATCAGTCCATGCTCACAGGCTACTCTGCCATCCTCCAGCTAGGTTCCACGCTTAAGAAGTCCGAAAGAAAAGAGCGCTTCGTACCATTGTGTTGTTAAAGCCATGTTCCACCGTGAAGCCGGGATCGATATCATAGCCCGTACCCGTCACTGGCGCTCCCACCTCCGCGTATCCGATCGTCCATGTCGTGGTGTTTGTGCTGGATGTAGTGCTGGAAACGCATGACGCAGCGGCGTCGTCTGTCGGAGTCCCAGCCAACACCGCAGCCACCGCGGAGAAGGGAACAAGGAGGCCTGAAGCGCGCATATCTGCCACTCTTTGGAGGGTGTATCTCCTTGCAAATGACCAAGACCTGCGAGGAATATCTTCGGCGCGGGGTTGGGGTAAAACGAGCAAACTCGCTTTTGAGGGCAGATGTACAGTAGTCGACTCGACAAGTGATTGGAGAACCGTTTCGCCAATGCGTAGCACACTCTTTGCCAAGATGTCGAGGAGGTGGCAGGTGGTGTACTTCTTTTCTCACACACACTCTCTTTTAACCGAATCAATCCATCAATCCGCCTTTCGGAATGGTTCTTTGCCAAAGGGTGAATTTTTAGCCGAGGGGATATCACGTTTTGTATAAATTCTCCAAGCCTATCTATTATCATACGAATGGCGCAGTGCCGGGAAAAGGTGGTCGGGAACCGAAGCACAAAGTGGTAAGTACCTACTTTACCGACAAGGCGAGAACGGGCCTTCTTGTTCAAATGTGGACGTCATCTTTCGTGAGAGTGCAACCCAGTAAGAGGTAATCGCAGGGGATACATTTACTCGGTGAAGGGGTCCTGTGGATATGGAAAGGTAAGTCCCCCGTAGAGCGTGGCAGGTGTTTCGATCATCATCTCGGGTTGTACATATATCGCAAGCGGTGTACTATGTAGGTAGATAGGTAATCCCCGAATTTCATTCTAAACCTGCATAAGGTAGAAAGAATGCCTGAGCGACCAACCACCCGTCTAAAGAAATGAAACCAAAAAATAAGTTACAGAAATATGAGGTTTCTGCTATCTACAGCGGTATATATTTGTTTTTGCTTTACATATCCCTTCTTCACGTGATAATATCCCCAGATACTAAATATCCCCGCTCCTCGGGAAAGGTTTGATTCCCGATATCCTTCAAACCAAAGTAATTTTGGCGATTAGCCTAAGTATTCTGCACGCGAGCTGCTGGAAACACATGCATATATATATATATATATGTGTGTGTGTGTGTGTGTATAATTACATCGATGGCTGTCACACTGGGCAAAACAACGTACAAGCCATGCGACTCGAATAACTATATCAATACGCTCGTCATCTTGACATAATCGGCACTCTGATGCCTGGATTGGAGCCTTGGACCTCCGGTTAATATACTCACAATGGATTGCTCATTGCTCTATGCAGCGATGGCAGGAAGCTCATATCGCCTTTTCTGAATGACAGGAAGCAACGGACGAGAACCAAGCCTCGCTTTCCTCCTCGCCTGTAGGAGAATGCCACGATTGTCACGGATTACACGAACACAAACACACATACATATACTGTGATGCAGAAAGACCACCCCAATGAGAGCCAAATAATGACATACTTCGTTGCATAATTATATCCTGTGCAGTACGACTTAACAATACACGTATTTAAATAGGTAAGCCTGCAAACGAGTATGCGCAGCTTCGCTGCGCGGCGAGAATCAAGCCCTTGAAACCACAATGCGAACCTTCACACGCCATCAGACGGTAGATGACAGCCACAACGGCACCGGGCGCTTTTGCCCCTGGGTGCACCAGATGCGTATCCTTTCGAGTGCAACTCTTGACCGTTCTTGCACCACAGCTCAGCGATACAGAAAATGCAATCTCCACCTCTTGAGCGCGCTCGCCCATTCCATTCTGTCCCCTTTGTATGCTAAAAAAATAAAGCGCTACATTCAAGGCTTTAAATTTTGAAGCTCTTTGTGCCTTCAACGAGACCCGATTGGAATTTTGTAATAACAGCCCAGCTGGGCGCATACTCGAGCGCTTCGTCGAGAGCGGGAATCGTGCCGGGCGTATTGTGATCGCTCCAGGTGCAGGTGACGTTGCCGTCAAGGCCTTTGGCGTTTCTGGGCTTCAGCTCTGCGTCGACCGACGATGTACCGGCTTTCCCATCTGCAATGTCATTTTCTTCAGTCGCCGCGATCGCCATGAGAGCCTCAACATCCCACTCAATGTCCACCTCCCAAACCTTATCCCAGTCTCGCCTCCACAGCATTACTTGACTCAATCCCGAGTTTGGCAACCGTCCAAAACGATCATCCCAAGCGGTACCACCCACAACGGCGAATCTCTTAATTGGCGTCGCAAATCTGATATAGCACGACTTGGTATTCTTTGCATCTACCAACAGTTTCGCCTGCCCAAGGATGTCGGTCGTGTTCACTTGCAGAGAAATTAGTTTGCCATAGCCCTTTTGAGGAGGAACACCTTCGGCGACATTGTCGGCGACATTGGGTGGGACATGTGTCCCGTCATATTCGCAGTCGGTAAGCCCGACACGTCCAGCAGAACCATGGCAGTGGATTGGTTGTCCTGCTGCAGATGGAAGCTCGGCAATGATTCTGCGCAGGTATTCCTCGATGCCAGCAAACTTGACGGTTGAGGCTCCAGTGTCCAGGTTCACTGTCTGCTGCCAGAATGCCTTGTATCTGCTGGTAGAGGTAAATGGGTGTGCCCAAAGGTTATACAGGAGTGTCAGTGCAAAGACGCAGAGGAGGAAAAGGGGGACATGGTGCGTAATGCGATGTATAAATGGCATCAAGGGTAGTATGAGCAGGATGCTGGAGAATGCGATGCACAGATATGGTAACAATGGATTGGAACCGTCTGTAGCGGTCTGCCTCGTCGCGTCTGTGAGGAGCAACCCAGTCTGAGTGGCAAGGATGATCAGGAACGGCCCCAGGATAATGAGTTGGATGAACCACGTCCAAGTAGGTAGTGACTTGGACCATGGCTGTTCTTCGCCAAAGACTCCAGAACTCTTGCTAGTGTGCTGTGAACTCGTCGTGGCATCTGTGAAGGCTTGAATCGAGCGTCGATATGTCGTAGCAAAAGTCGTTTGCCGCTCGCCATCTGCACGATTAGGTCTTCCAAGCAGGGGAGTTGTCGCATTGGCCGGTTCTCTACCTGCATCCTCCTCTTCCGCTTGCTCATGCTCACTGTCACCCACCTCACCCGGGTCAGGAGAAATACCATGCTCTTCACCGATATTGGAATAATTGTCTCCTTGCTCTTCGTGATCATGGTAGTCTTGGGCCCATATCTTCTTGTTTGGCAGGGCAAATTGCTCAATAAGCGTGATCAAAGCTGTTAAGAAAAGTGCCGAGTGAAGGAATACAACGTAGTAGCCGGACGCAATGGAAAACCGATCCTCAAAAACGGTGACTACGACGAGAAATGCCCAACCAATGACAAACAGCCAGATGATGGCATAGCCTCGGTGCAAAGCACTCGGCCTTGCGGCGTCCGCGCCCTTCATTATGCACCAGAAAGAGAAGTAGGCCAACGAGGGAAGCATCGCCCAGCTGCACCAAAGTCAGAATCAATCGTATACGCAGAACAGCGATCACTTGGATTTAGCGATGCAAACACTCACACGGTATACGGGCTGCTGTGAATAATGTAAGGATTCACTTTGCGCAGCAAAAATGCTCCACCAAATACCAACGCGGCACATACGATGAGCCCGAGTGGGAAGCGGATAATTCCTTTTACTCCTCCAATTTTAACGCGCTCATATTCTCCTCGAGCTATATCGGGGTACTGGTGAGCGCTGACGCTGTTCGAAAAGAAGTAGAACTTGCCCTTCTTTTGGGCGAGGTAGGTCACGAATATCAGAATGAGTGGCGTGGCGATCAATAGTGTAAGCGACCAAGCGAACATGCCTCTGAGGTTGAAAAGAACAAGGCTACTTCCGAAGAGGTCGAACCACACGCCGCTTTTTCCCTTCCCGTTGGGGACTTTTCCTATGTCGCCGTCCGCTCTGTCGCCTAGGAATTCCCTGCTTGACAGGTCATCCATAGTGGCAACTGCTGACGATAACATGTGCCAAAGGCTGGCACGGCTCGCATGTCTGCGGTCATCATCTTGTGTATGGTAGCGCGCACGAGGTTGGAAGAAGGATAGATCAAGGCCTCTTTGCCCGTAAACATCACGGAAGACGACATAGTCAGTCTGGCTCTTGATAAATCCTGCGCCAAAGGCATCGGATGCGATGACGGAGGTGAAGGGATGGGGGGTATGGGAATACGACTGCATGACTTGCTGGTCGGTAGCGCGGAACAGAATTGCGCGGCCTCCAGCGCCCGCACCCTCGAGGTTGAGAAAGGTGTGGACGAAGGGCATCAGTGGGCTGTTGCCGAAAGCTCGGGCACCATAAAGGAAGTCCTCTTCGCCATTATTGAGTAGCGCAACAATGCCATGTTTGGGTTGGTTCCCGGGCGCAGTAAAGTGTTTGATGAGCTGGAGGACAGTGACAACGCCCATACCGTCATCAGTGGCTCCAAATCCTGTAGAAACGCTGCTCGGTCATTAGATTGAAAGTTACAGAGAGACAGAAAAGGGCTTTTCATACGAATCATAGTGTGCATTGACCATGACACCGCCACCACCAATTGGTAGCTTTCGGCGATCGTTCCGCTTTTTCCACCACTCGCCCTGCTCATCATCGGCGCCTCGAATGTAGACAATTATGTTGTTGCCCTCGAAGTAGGCGGCGACTTTGGATACGGGCGACCCGGGTATGCCGCCGAAGGAAAGGGTCACGTTCGACATTAGGTCATTGAAGACAGTGACATTATGCGCGGGCTTATTATCGACAGCGGGTGGCAGAGTCCAGCCCGGGTTTGAAATCTCATGTCTAGAACGGCGTGTCAGTATGGATTTTCTTCTCTGGGTCACGTTTGTTACGAGTGTATCTTACGAATGCCCGCCCACTGCTGTCTCGGAATTCCAGTCAGCTCCGTTCTGCTTTAGGATTTCCTCTATGCGCAGCAGAAGCCAAGTTCGAACCTCATCGTTCTTGTGGCTGTTGTAAGGGTGGTAACCCTGGGTCAGAGTTGCCAAGTCAAGCCATGCTTCGGTGAGGTTGACGCCTGTATAGCCAGTCGCGCCAGACGGAGGAGAGGGAACAGTCTCGTTGACGATTATCAGAGGAATGAGCAAAGCCAGGTAGATTATGGTCGTCCATATAGTAACCTGGTAGGCTCTGAAAGCGAATGGATTCATCTTGACCTGAAAACCTGCGGCAAACGGCTGGCAAGCACGGTATCCAAGCCACCGTCCCGTCGAGTGGCCAGCAAAGAAAGGGTACGTGTCCTGCCAACACTAACTTTGGCATTAAAGAGAATCAACCACCCTCTGTTGCTCGAAGAGGCAGCCGGGTAAGCGGCAGTGGTGTGCGTATGAGGTGTCGAGGGCGGGATCTGCTTGACGCGCTGGTGGCGGCCAGTTGCAGCACCGAGCGATGACGCTCGCTTGCAGTGCAAGGGTGCTGCTGCTGCGGCGGCGGCGTCAACAAAGCGAGAATGAAACGGAGGTCTTGTGGAACCTGTTGCTGCGCTAGCCCGTTCCAAGTCACTATCTGTCGTTTATGACCAGAGCATGTGCATCCAGAAATTGTGAGCTCTTATCTCTGCGTAAAGACATGCATGTTTTGCGTTTTCTTTGGAAGGTGGAAGGCTTCACCACATGTTCAGAACTAGGAATGGAGTTGGTGCTTCTCCCCGCAACGTCCCGCACACACTAGCCAAAAATAGCTGTAAGTTGATGAGGCAGTGGCCCGAGCTCCTATTCGCGATCAACCAGCACTATGCAGTAGGGCAGTCGAGACTGAGAAGGCACGACCATGATCCCATCCGTATCCATGGATAGCATGTCAAACAAACCCATTTCTTGCCACAAGCACAGGCTCGACAACAGACACAAAAATTCCAAGTCCCAAAAGAAGGTATTTTCAACCGAGAGCCACTGTAAAACACGCATGGGTTTAATCTTGATCTATTACTTGCAGCTACCTATCTGAATAGTCAGTACACCTACTGTGCCGGCAATCTTATCAGTCTGCCTTGCTGTAATGTGGAGTTGCATCGACGTTGTTTAATTCCTTTGTCAGTCAATACCGGGATGTTTCCCTTGGTAAGTAATACAAATATACGATCCAGTGGCCTAAGTCAGTCTCAGCGATTTTAGTGCAGCAGACTCAACCCACTTCAAGCACCTGGAGGAGGTGGTGGGGGAGGCAGGTCACCCGGAGGTGGTGGCGGAGCGCTGTCGGACGGAGGAGGAGGAGGAGGGACAGCGGGGCCTCCAGAAAACTGTTGAATCAGAGCAGTCAGGTTGTCAGAAGGAGGCGCTGGCGGTGCGCCAAGTCCAGGAGGAGCACCCATTGCCGAAAAGCCCGGATATCCGCCTGAATATCCTCCGTAGGGTTGAGCCCCTGGTGGAGCTGTGGGAGCTTGATGCCAAGGAGCCGCTCCGGGGGGAGCCGGACCACCATATCCATGATTGTTATTGTTATTGTTGTTGTGTTGGTGATGGCCACCATGGTGATGATCACTGCCATGATTGTCGTGGTGGCGATCACGGCGATCACGAGCCCAAGGAGCCGGGCCGCCGCTCGGCCCATCGTGCTCGCGCTCCTGGTTACGGCTGCGCCACGGAGCAGGTCCTCCCGTAGGACCTCGCTGCCACGGCTTGGCGTCCCCGTTAGAGTGAGATGCAGGGCCCGCCTCGATGCGTGCAGGGGCAGCACCCCCTCCAAGTTCTGCCATGAATTGCTATAGCTCAATGTTAGTATCGGTTTCCAGTCAAGCCAAAACTCCACTCTGCTCAATCAAACTCACCTCGTAATCAGCGTCAGCCTCTCCTCCACCAATGCGTCCAGCGGGCCGGCCAGGGCCGTCGTTACGCCAGTTCTGGCCACGTTGCCTGTCAGGACAGTCACGAGCCATGTGTCCAGCGTTACCACAAACGCGGCAAATTATGCTAGCAGTGAAGTTCTGCTTCTCCGGACAGTCGTACTTTCGGTGTCCTATCTGACCACAGTTTTGACAAGCCTGGTTCTCATCATCACGAAGAGTGCCGTTAAGAGCTGCGAGCTCACGAAGCTGGTTGCGCTTGAGTTCGTTCTGGCCTTCGGGGATCGAGGCAGCCTGCAGTTATTTAGCTTTGAGAACGGTTTGAAAGGTATGGGACGATTTGCACTTACAGTCTCGATAACGTTGTGTATCAGCTTCTTGGCCTTGTTGACCTTTTCCTCGGTATCGGCCATGATCAGACAGTGGAGGTCCTCTTCCTGGTTACTGGCATGAGCTGCATCAGAGCGACCCTTGCCCTCCTTGACGGAACCTTTACCACGAATGGCAATCTTTGCACCCGACTCGGTTTCCATCTTCTTCAAAGTGTTGCCACGAGGGCCGATGAGTAAACCAACTTGAGACAGGGAGAGCTAAGTGTTAGTATCGTTATCAGAAGAACAAATTTTGAACGCACAGTTCAATCAGTGGGACAAGCCTGCGGAACAGTGCTGCTATTACGCGAAGTCTGAACACTCGCCAAGCTGCGGGGGGTTGGGACATGGTTAGAGAGGTTAGAGGGTTAGCAATCATACTGAAGTTAATCTCCGGGTAATCATTGACTGGAACATAGACTTTCTCTTGAGTCTTAGTAGGGCGCCTGTAATCCTGGGGTGGGTGATAGTTAGGAATGGTCTTCATCGCCTTTTCGATCAGCTTGTGACGTTCGTCTTCAAGTCGCTTTCGGTATCGGTACTCTCTCGTGTTGACACGTCGACCGTGGTTGTCGTACTGCGGGGCAGGCGAGGGCGATCTTTACAGTGGCTGTGTCAGCAGTTGGTAAATGGAAAGAAGAGAAGGACAAATGCTTACCTGTCGCCATCAGCAGGTACGACATCATCGATCTTGAGCTTCTGGCTAATTTCTTCGATTCGAAGATGAAGTGTATAGGCTTCAAGTTGCTCGCTGGTCATGTTCGCCACGATAGCGGTAGGGAGTCCCATAAGGCCGGCTGCCTTATTCTCCGAGGCGTCACCCCATCGGTTGCGCTTCTTGCGGCGGCGAGGACCATCAGCGTCGGTTCCTAGAGAGAGGTCAGTAACAAAGCAATGATAGTCTGGGACGGGCAGGACCACGCACTAGGCTCAGGGCTGCGACCGCGCTTCATGTCGCGGTCGGGGACCCCAGAAAAGCCGTTGGTAGGCGCCGAAATGCTGCCATCGTTCTCGTCTCTGGCATCTCCGTCGCCGCCGAACCTGCGGGACTTTCCTAAGGGAATGTTGTTGGAACCCGTAATTCCTTGGTTTCGCCACGACATCTTGATGGCTCTGCACGGTTGTGCGGTCGTGATGGATAAGAAGTTTGATGAGAAAGTTGTCGGCGGTCTTGCCTCTGGGAGTTTGGAGATTTTTTGGCGAGTTTAAAAGGACAGGCTTTTGAACAACACTGGAACTCCCGGGCCGTTGGATGACTAAGCTTGCTAAGCCCCTCTTTGGATGTACCGCCCGTCCTAAGCAGGCAGCAAGTTCAATATTGAGAGGAACAAAAAAGCTTGCAATTGTATGTATGTTCTCTTGGTGGCTAATAGGCAACACTGGGCAGTGCTGAGTTTCCCAGTAAGGACTTAAGTGAGTGGCGGAAAGATCTCCGGATGATAAATAGGCCCACATCGCCTTAGCACCTTTCTTCGACCTAAGCACTTCGTTCCTGAGCCAACACACAAAAAAGGTCTACTTAAGGAAGGCAGGCCTGGAACGCTATGCCGGTGCCATGAAAAGTTGGCACAGCCCCAAGAATCATCGACTTATTGTTTACAAACTACGAAAAGCAGCCCTCTAGACCGATATCCAGTTCATTTCTTGGAATCCTCCTTCATGCCGGCTTGCACCCAGTTGCGGGCACTCTCCGCCTTCGCATCCAGTTCCTCTTCGCTCAGCTTGGCCATTTCGAATGCGCTATGCTTCGTGGGGATATGGCGCCCCTGCTCAAATCCTGGGCGCTCAAGCAGCTTGTACAACCATTTCTTCAGATTTGGGAACTCCTCAATATCCACCCCGGCCCATTCTTCACGTAGTTTGTATTAGCCACCGTGTCGTGTTGGACTGCTGATTTTCTCCTGTACGGTACTTACTGGCAGAAGACACCCAGCCCCAAGAGCTGATATCAGCAATAGTGACCCTGTCGCCGACAAGGAAGCCTGACGTGGACTTGGCCAGAGCGGTGTCCAGAACGCGGTCTGTTAAGCATCAGAAGATGAGCGCCGAAGACGAGAAGAGCAGCCACTTACAAAGGCGACGTGTTTCGTTCTGGTAGCGCGAGATGCCATATGGAATTTTTTCGGGGGCATAGCGTGTGAAGTGGTTAGCCTGTCCTTGCATAGGTCCGAGACCTCCCATTTGCCAGTGCAGCTGTGAATGTTGTTAGTACCCGCGAAACTGACCACCTCACGACGCAGTTCAACTTCAGGAACTCACCCAGTTGTTGACCTCATAATACTCCTTTGAGCCATGTGGGTACGAGACCTTGTGGTCGGGGTCGTATCGGTCTGTAAGATATTGCAGAATCGAGCCGGATTCGAACAAGCGAATGGTTGAGCCATCTGTGAACTTGTCCGTCAAGGCCGGAATCTAAGGCTCATGGGTCAGTCAACCTTTAATGTCAAAATCGACTGAGATATGAGTAGGGTCTTACCCTGCCATTTGGGTTGATCTCAAGAAACCAATCCTCCTGTTCACCAGTTAGTAGCGAATTCCTGCGGACAATACGTGTTGATTGTTAGTTAGTAGCACCTTTTGCGTGTTCTTAGAGAACTCAATGTTGGTAGTCTAGTCCGGTCTCTATGTCAGAATGATCGATTCATTTTAGACTAACGGCTCCGGCATCTGACCTTGTATTGCAAACCGAGCTCCTCCAGGAGAATGGTCACCTTGATGCCATTGGGGGTTCCGGCAGTGTCTGCAAGGGTTAGTCGGCCTCACCACAAACGTGGGGCTCGACGTGTAGGGGAGAGGCTATCTCACAGAGGTGAATGTCAGTTTGGGTTGCCATTTTGAGATGAACTTGAATATTTCGAAGTCTTGCTGTCATTTGGCCCTGTTCGAGTTCTAACAAGCGTAGTGCCTGGCTAGAATTTATGCTCGCGGCTGCGGAGGATATGCTTGGTCATCCTAGACAACGTCAACGTAGCTTAGAAATCACGACTTCGCGGGCCCCGCTCTGGCTGCTGCACCATGTATGTTCTGGATGTCCGGTCTGCCAAACAAATACGCTAATCGTGGTCTGTCCTTAGCAACTATGTCAGCTTGACTGGACATGCTGAGAGTTACAAATTCTGAGTCAATCTCCATGACAGGAACACCAGCAGGAGGACGAGCAAATGAGTGGTGCATAGAATCAATTGCTGTACTGGTCTGGGCCAAAGTGGGTTGGTTGCCGACATGAGTCCTGCTCAGTGCTATCCACCTCCTCGCTTGTAATGAACGCCCTTCCGGCTGCGAAGAGATTTGGATGATTAATATCGTATATTTACAGTAGACATGATTATCCTCGGACCAGGAATCAAGAGGTCAAATACGCTTATTGACGTGAGTGACCTTGTGCTGTCTGTTAAAGGGCGCACCTTAAGGGCAGTCGGAAATTACATTATGGCAATGCAACATTTAGTACCGAAGCATCTCGTAAGTCTTGAGGCCTGTACTATATGAATTTTGCCTATATATACGCTTTTTGGCAAATGCTGTTTGAAGATCAAGTTGTGTCTGATTTCTTGATGAGGATTTGAACATTTTCTCTTTTAAAGGGCATTTGCTGCACCATTTATTCCAGCAAAAAGTCGTGCTGATAACTGATGACTATTGCAAGTACCAGCAAGTGGCCCTATATTAAACCCACGATAGAATTTCAAGGCCACACCAATAACTCAAGATTCAAAAGCTTATTACGGAAAGAAGTTAATACTAGAAGATTTCATATATCAGCGACCGCAAGATTACAGCAGGTATATATGGCCAGGGCATTTCGTTCCTCGGACCTGCAGAGTCCTGGGATCCACCCCAATAGCATTATGCTTCATTTACTGTGGGTATATGAGTCACATTATTTTTGCAAAGAACACAGAACAAAAACAAGCTACGTAGCTCAGGGGAAGAGCGCCGGGCTCATAACCCGGAGGACGTTGGATCGAAACCAATCGTAGCTAACAGTTTATTATTTTGCTTCATTTTTGCGTATGATCCAGATGATGATTTTATTTTCTTTATCATACTGGGTGTAGTACTTTTCTTCTTGAAAGCACTTTTTAGCACAGGACTCAGTTTTGTCTAAAGCTACAAATTCTCACTTTTTGCTGTCTAACTACTACTTCCTTCTAGCAGGCACCATCTCCTATCAATTCGCGAATTCTGAACAAGTAACGTATATAGTACAAATAGTTTGTTGCGCTGGTAACCATACTTAGACATACTTTTGCCAGGAGTCTCAGGTTTGAGGCAGTCAGAGCCTGTCAATTATGAGAATCACTGCTGCAAGCCTTGGTCGCTGGAATAATGACAATGAATGACTGGTACAGCCACCTTCTAGGGTATAGAAGTGCTATGCTCTGTTCTGCTCACATTCTCTTGTCTTTATACTGTTCTAATGCATACCAATACGATGCCATCCCATTGTTTTGGAGGAAGAGTGTTCCGTTTGCCCCATGGGCAGCCCTTGCTGGAGTCTTGGCCGTAGCGTCCAATCATTCTACATAGGACACTGTTTCAAAGGAAACCCCCGGCGGCGTGGCCGTCGTTCACGGACTTATCCAATATGTGAAATTTTGATAGTGTTGCTTTGTCCGAGTTCTTTTGAGCCATATCCTCGGCAGCAGTATACTCCAGTCACCTTTGGTCGCTTTTTCACGGACGTACGATAAGGTGAAGGAGATGCTTTATCCTCAGCAAGGGCAGACACCATTTTCCAAGACAGTATTTCTCACACGAGAAGTAAAATTAAAAAGTGAAAGATTTAAAAAAAATCTACGTGAATTATCTGCTACAGAATTGACCCGTTACGGTAAATACATTTCGTGGAGTAAATATCGAGAAGCAGAGCAACGCTTTCAGGATGCCCTGCGAATGTTGACTGGGACCCGTTTGCATGACATCAAGGGGGACTGAGACAAGGGTCGCGACGGCCCCGCTAAAATTTCTTATCGCGATAGCCCGTCACCGTAACCCATACCGTCAAGATTTCCGCCATGTGTGGTAAGAGATTCCCTTCCAAAACATCCCATACACACAGGACCACACAAACAGTCAAGATGGCTAAAATAAATACAAAGAAGAGCAAACGTAAGAGCTTCCCCCCGTCAGATTTTCTTTGAGATAACAAGGCTTTCTTCCGCCTATCCACATTAATCAACATGAAATTAATTTTTTTTTTTAAAAAAAAACAGCCCCTTCTATCCACTCCCGCGCCGCACGCCGCGCCACCTCCCCCTCCATCAACACCGACAAGTCGCTCAAGGCTGTCCAAGCGCCAGAGGAGTCCCTCAACCAGCGACCTTCCGTTCTGGGTCTCTACCAGAATGCCGGCGTTAGCAAAAAAACCAAGCGCGGCCGCAAGGCGGTGCTGAGCTCCCGGGCGCGCAAACGGCACGAGCGTGGCCTTGAGCGGGCAGAGGAGATCGTCGACAGGACAGCAAACAAGGTTGCCAAGAGCAAGCAGTCTGCGCGCAACATTGATACCCGCAGGAAGGCGTGGGACGAAATTAACGCGTCGGTGGCCGGGGAGAAGGGGATGGGCATGAATAAGTTTGCTGGTCTGATGGATGCGCAAGACGACGATGTTGATGACAACGAGAGTGATGGAGCACTTGAGTTGGACGACGAGATGGAAGATATGCAACAGCCCAAAGCTGGTAAGGCGGCTAGGGGGATGAAAGCAACTGCCCCAGCCCCAGCAGCCCCAGCGCCGCCGCAAGACGATGGCGACGATGACGAGATTCTTTGAGGCATTGAACGGGACAGGGAGAGGAAATTCGGCATCGACACATTTCAATACCAGGCGTTGGGGATCTGATACCAATTGAAATCAAACATGTTTTCTGTTCTTGCGGCTGCACTCTGGTCTCTAATTGTTTTGACTAGGCCGATACTAATCCCCATTCTGGATTCGTGTTCCTGGAGAATACTCAATAGCGCATAGGCGAGTCGTCAATACCAATTGCGCCATAGTCTCAAGCCGGTAATGCATCTGTCATTCCCGGCCTGTATACATCAGGTTGCACTATGGGTATATTTCCAGCTCAATCACTCAAGCTGTCTGGCCAGCTCTTAGACTTCGTCATAGAGCTGGAGACGAATCTCGCCGGCTAGGGCTCTTTCGCCCCGTCTCTTCGATCAGCCTGATCGATAACCCACGTGAGTTACTGTCTGTCCGGTGATGAACTCCACGAGTCCGGTCTTTCTAATGAGATGCAGAGATCTCCGATTGGCGCACCAAGCTCGACATCACACCAAGCCTCTTCAGATGCCTCCGACGTAGGCGATGCCGACGAGTAACCACTGTCTCCTGACCAAACCGCTGAGAAGGGGCTAACAATATGAAGCTTGTGGCCGGAGTGTCTTCTGAGGTATTCAGGAGCGTGGTATATTTGGACCAGTTTCCTATGCGGATTGCTCGTCGTTTTTACGTCGGCATGGCGCTCCTGCAAGAACAAGGCCGGTGATTGCCATGGTGACTGGACAGGAGTGAGCACCTGTTCGGTGGAGGATGGCTTGGAGAGATCCGCCCATTCGATGACGCCGCTTGCGACCAAATCCAGCAGATCTGGCTCTTGGACAAGCACCATGTGCACGTTAGAAACTTCGGCACCAGCTGTCCTTGGAATTGATCCAGCCTCGTTTTGCTGCTGCTGCTGCTGCTGCTTCTTCGATGACGCCCCAGAGGTCTCACTCCTTGTCTGCACACCAGCAGGCGTGTTTTCTGGCGCGCGCCCCACCTGGTTGGTCCGCAAGCCCTGGTCATTCGCCGCATCTCTCTCGGACCAAGAAGGTTGGGGCCGCGGCCCACGCACAGGTATATCGCTCGGTCGTGAATATTTCCCGGGCGCAGAAGATTCCAGTCGTTGGGCCGATGCCTGCGGTTGTAGCTGTGGCTGTGGCTGTGGCTGGAATGCTCGATTGCGGCGCGCCTCATCTGGACCTTCCATGATATCCAGTCGCTGAGGAAGAGGTTGGCTCAGGCCTATACGAAGAGGCCCGGGCACAGCAGACTCCGTGAGGCCGGAGTGGTACTGAACGCGGTAAGGATATGGTTTGGCTTGATTAGTCGTTGAAGTAGAATATCCGGTGGTGAGTTCGCTCATTGGCGCTGCAGACGGCAGGAATGCTGAGGTTTGGGTTGAAGAAATTGATGAGATCCGTTGCCCAGGAGGATGATAGGCTCTGATAGGGGTGCGAGGAAGAACTGGACGAGTAGCAGGAGGTTGCTGGCTGCGTTGGCGATGCGCGTGTAGTTGTTCTGTGTTGTTGATGTTCACAATCGCAGGATCTGTGTTCTAATTGAGTGGTTAGTCTCCTATGATGTACTTGGACGTTTTGAGAGAGAGAGAAAAGAAGAAAAAACTGCCAGACAAGATGTCTAGTCAGCAACATCACTAACTTGTTCAGTTTTACTTCCACGTTCTTGCCGAGCAGCCATCCCTTGCATCTCGATATCCTCAAAGCCACCGCGGCCACGACTCGTTCTCATCATTGGACCTGGCATTCTCAACCTGGGGTCGTCCATAAAGGCAGCCGCCGCTCTTGGTGTCACTATCCGCGACGCTGTCGTCGCACCACCACCCTCTCCTCGTCCTCCCGCGCCTTCTCCACCCCCTTCATCATTCTCAGCACTCTTATCTATCCGCAAGCAGCACCGTAGCGCCGAAAGACAAGCGACGAAAATGGCGATTAGCACAAAAGTGAGAGTACTAAAAACTGCAATCCATGCTGTCGGGAGATTACCCGCCGTAGCGACCATCACGCCAAAGATGGTCAGGGAGAGGGCGCTGAAGGCAAAGGGAATATAGAGTCTGGCTGTATCGTGAACGACCATGCGGAAGAGTGCCGTGCGGTGGCAATGCTGGTGATTGGCGTAGGTAGACATACTTGAAAATGCTCGTCGCTAATACTGATGACTGGACTTCTCAAGGTTGACTTCCACTTGTCTACTGGCGTGCTGCATTCCTAGATAGATTGAGTGTCTGGTCGAATGGGAGCTCGAGAGTATGAACTATCGTGACCTATAACGATATATATATACACCTTGCTGGCTTCCAATATCTGTCTCCACGAAGGAGAGTTCCGTATCGAATAGCGTTATGGGTTTGTTCAAAGGCTTACAAGGGGTTTGAACGGCAATCTACCAGGACGTGAAACAAACAAAGGTAATGATTGAAACCGCCAGTGTCCACGAACAAGCACAAGTGGGCAGTACACAATAAAGAATGCAGTTGTGAGGCTGTACAGCTAACATGCAACAGCATTGTAGTCAAGTATCCTTGATTGTGTTGAGGAATAGGTAACGTAGGCAGACTTAGTAATTCTCATTGTACGCCATGCTCGTCCGGTCGCCACCTTGCATCTGCCTCCATCTCGTGCACTTGATCTGGCGAAGCCTCTTGATAGAGCAAATAGGCCCCCCGAGGGCGCTCGAGCTCACCCCAGTGACTAGATGACACTGGTGTTGCCGGCAGTTCCACCGGGGTTCGGTTGATGCTTGAAGGCACCCAGCTCAATAAAGATTTCCGCTTCCTCTTGGGTATCTGATATGGTTCCTTTGGAGGTAATGGCGGCGGCGGAGGTGAGCGTTCGGGTGGTGCAAGCTTCTGCCCAGCAAGCGTCGATGCTGACCTGGCGTGGACCGGAACGGCTGGCCTGGTCGGCCTGTTGTGGTTGCCAAGGTCTCTGTTCATTTCAATGGCGCGTTTGGCATTCCTTCTCCTAACAATTGCATAGGCTATGATACCCCCGATACACGCGACAGCGGCAGCTGTTGATCCGGCTGCGATGCCGACCATGCGACGTCTTGATGCTGCAGAGGCTGACGACGAGCTAGTAGTCGTGTATTCAGGCTCTACAGTTGCGGAAGCCAGCATCAGTCCCGTGTTAGTTCCGGTGGCGGTGTTGGACGAGGCAGATGAGGAGGAGGACGGGTCTGTGACCAATGTGCTGGTCCCATCTACGACACAGGTCGATTTGGATGTCTCGCTCTCGTTCACGTTGCAGGCATAACCGAATGGACAGCATCCACTGCCACAGGTTGGCAGTTCTCCAGTCAAGTTGGTTGTGTGAACAGACGTGGAAGGATGCGCCGTTGCGTTGAGCGAGGTGATATCGCAGGTTATGGTCTCAATCGAAGAACAGTCCTCGTTATCGGGACAGCAGAGGACAGTTGTATTGTCGGCCAAGGCATTACATGAATTGCCGCTTGGGCAGCAGAAGTTGCTCGGGAGGCCATTGCCGCATTGCGTGTAATTGGCCGGGCAAATATCGCTAGTTGTTCGTCGCCAGTCTTGGAAGAACGAGTCGATATGTTGTCGTCGGTGATGGAAAGCCGCGTTGTCGTAGTGAAAGCCCTTTGGTTTCGGCGAGGTCAGGTCTGCATCTCCAATCCCGGCAGCGAGAGTCGAAGAGAGACACAATATGCTGAACAAGAGCAGAACAGCAACAAATGATAAATTGGAATGCATCGAGGCTACATTGTTCGCGTCGGTGAGCAGCCAAACGATGTTAGACCGTGGCGAAGAATCATGCACAGAGGCAGATGGAAGATGGGCTCTTGAGCAAAGAATGCGTGGGCGAGAAAGAAGAAAGGCCAGGGCTGGCAAACAGCAACCAGAAAGGCGGAAGAGGAACGAGATATACCAACGGCTGTCTTTCAACAAGGGGAAACATGGAGGGTGTGAAGCGATGGTCACAATATTGAAGGGGGCCATGCAGCCTTACGAGACGAGACGTACATAGTACGCCGCCCAGGCAGCCCTTTAGCGGGCCTGGTCTCGATACAGCCTTGCTTGTGATCCCTCCAAATGCCCAGGCCAACTGAGTTCGGCTTGATGGAGGGCAGGGACACCACCGCACGCCAGCCCGTGACCCGGGTCGGATCTGACGGCCCCAAGGGCCACTTCAGGGCCATCATCCGTTGAAAATGCCATGTAACCCTGGCTGTTGGTTGAATGGACCAGCGCCCTGCCATGGCCTGAAGACGCAAAGATCTCCCTTCGCCACAGTCAGGCTTGTTTCCAGAAGCTGTTCACGTCTGCAAACCAGCCCTCTCCCCAGCCCAATACTGCAGTGCTGAGGGGTGCATTGCATTGCAGAAAGCTGTGATGGAGTGCTGCGAACTGGTGGGCGCAATAAGCCAAGGCGAGCGAAGCAAGAGGCACAGCCACAGGTGCAAGCGCGTTCCAACGTGCCAAAACAACACGGACCACATTGGGATGCCGCAGTGCATGCTGGCGGCGCTTATCACGGTCGACGGCGGCGACAAGTTCAATATTGAATGTTGGCAGCGCATGTGGGGTGCAGCTTACTTTACCGCGCTTATTGGGAGCCAAATAGATCTTCCTTCGTGGCAGCCACAGACTGCGGGGCCATGCAAGTGGGCCGACTATCGTTCAAATATTCTAATTTAGGAAACCCTGGTTGTCAAGCTGTTGCGAGTCTGCCCGTTTGGAGCTGGCCCACCCAGGCCGGTACGGAATGGAAATAGAAGCAATCATGTTAATAAACAGTGCAGTTACGCAAGACGTAAGAGGTGCTTTGGTCATGATGGCGATGATTATGGGGACTATGGTGATTATGATGCATCAGATCAGTCATATATGACTGCAGTGAGAAAACACTTCTCATAATCTTTCTCGTAATAGATAGTAGTAGCAGAACAACGAGAGGTAAGAGAGGCGGAGAGGCGGAAGAGGCACAAAAGCACACCAGTTTACATAATATACTATGAAGAGCAAGATGTACACAGTACCTGGATACCGCGCACTTAACCTCAGGGTTAGGGTTTCTGACAAGCAGGGGAATCCCACAAGGAAGGTGGTGTCAATCACCCGATATAGGAAGGTGCAGGCACTATCTGTGTCCATTCTTATATAGTATCGCCCAAATGTTGGACATCCCGGCCAGGCTCCTTAAACCTCTGCACTATGCTAAATCAAGACTTATGGCACAGCTCCTTAGACTCAAAGCCTGCAATACAGTCTTTCAATCACATTTGCCTGTGCTGGTGAGGCTCTGTACCTATAGCAGTTGCAGCTGTTGTGTGTAAGGTAGCATGATGTGTGCTTATCCACGCATAATTATACACAGCCCAATATTGGCAGGTGAACTGAAAAGATTGAAGGCAGTATGATTATTAGAAACAGCATTTAATTTTTCTCGTGGCGGGCTACTATGTAAGTAGGTAGGTACGGAGTCTGCGGGCTACTATGTAAGTAGGTAGGTACGGAGTCTGCGGTTCAGGAGTTGGGCACTTTGAAAATATTAGAAAAGGCTGTGATGAATTATACCTGGAAGCATTTTAATCCTGTTATGGCGAGAAAAAAAAACCGGCAAGAAGAGAGGAAGTCTTATTTATAAGACACTCTAAAGAGTAAACCCACATCTCATACCTTGAGGAACACAATAAATGGGACTTTAGAACCGTTGTCTTCTGATTTGTATCATAAATACATATGTACCGACTTTGAGCAATCCAACTTCTGACCATGTCAGCAGTTCCTAATATCTCTGACGTTCGCCGTGATACGGAGCGCGAAGGTGAGGCCTTTGCATTTCACGATTAGAGTCAGTTGGAAGGCTCGTCTCACACAGGTTTGAAGAAACTCGGTTATGTACAGAACATCCCCCGTCCGAAATCCTATTCTCGAATGTCGAGTACCGCTAGAGGATGAACAGACGAGGTCCTTCATGCTACCAACCATGTGTCTGGCCCGCTGGCCTCGAATCCTTCTTGAAAGCGAGCTTTAACATGCTTTTAGCAGTGCCGTAATTGGATCTATCTGGGACGCTCGCAGTGGATCCCATAACTTCAGGGTGCGAATTTCGGCTTCCTGAGCCCTTGTGTTTCTTTGCACATCCTCGGAGGTCTCCTTCTTCCCTTTTTTTTTAAAAAAAAAATTCTCCTCTCTGATACCCACTCTATTGTATGGCAGTAAGAGGGTAGGAAGGCTCCCGAAGACTTTGTAGTCCATGAATGCGGATCCATATTCTGGTGAAAACCTGTCAGATCCGTACGCTGCTCCGCATATCGTGTATCTGAAATACCATCAAAAGGTGCAAAATCATGCCTCGAGTGTGATGCATCTCCAGGCATCACGTGGATGGGAGCTTCCATTTGTTGCAGTGGAATATGAAAGGCAGTCTTCGACAAGCCCAGCGCAAGACAATGTCGACAGAGTCTCTACACTGTGAGCTGGCCTACGGAGTCGAACCCATTATCCAATCGCGCTGTTGTGTAGCAACCTACGTCAACTAGATTTACCGGAGTGAAGTTCAACTCGAGCTAAATTTGAGGCTAAAGCTGCGTCCATTTTGCGTCTTTATCCTTTTCCGCTAAACTTACACTGTCCTGACCAATCGCTGCTTCCATGAGGAACCGTCTTATTCCACAGGCCTGTCTTCACTTGAGCAGAGGCTGGCCGATCGGAGGACCCACGTCTCTGATGCCATTTATCACGATCCTGCTCACGAGGTCGCTCCTGTGTCTCTTGATGATCTCGTCCAGAGCGCGCCTCTCCATCACAAGACGTCCCGTCTCCAACAAGTTCTTGACATCCAATGGATCCTCCTCGTCGTTCAGATTTATCACCCGTCCATGCGGACTCGCCAATCCCAGACTGGTGAACAGATTTGGCCGGTAGCTCGTCGTCACAAATGTTGTCCGTCCGAACCGGGCGCCCCACCGCAGGCTTTGCATCATCTCCGTCATGTAGCGCTTGACAAACCCGTCCTCCAGCTCGCGGCCCAGTGTGCCCGCCTGCGCGAGCGCCAAAAAGTCGTCTGGCAGCGGCAGCTCCATGCCGTCCTCGGTGATAATGAGCTCGCCCCGACGGTAGCGATACGACAGCGCCGTGCGCCAGGCGAGATCGTAGACCTTGCGGTTCATGCCGGTGCCAAAATCGCGCGGCTTGGGGCCAAACGTCTTTCCACCACCTCGGCGCAGCGGCGATTGCTTGTCACCGACACGGGCGCGACCAGTGCCCTTTTGCCGGTAGAGCTTGCGATGTGAACCGTGTACCTCGTAGCGCGTCTTGGAGTTGGCGGAGCCCTGGCGCGTATTGTCGCCTTCGTAGGTGACTGCTAGATGCAGAAGATCGCGACGCAAGGGTAGGTACAGGTGCTTTGTGGAGTAGGCCTCGACGGATCGCGGTTCGAGGCTGGGGAAGCTGTGGACGGTGACGGGGACGGTGCTGAGAGGTTGGTAAGGAAGAAAGGCGGGCGCGGTCGAAGCCTCGTCCGCCGAGAGGGTCAAGTTGGAGGACGGTGCCGTGGTCGCCATTGTACGGGATGCAATTGGTGATATCCGCCTCTGTGATGAAGTCCAACTTGTCAGTCGCAGGCCTGTCATTGAAGAGGGCATTCAGACATTCAAAGGTTTATTGACAGACATACCACATTGAGTAGACTAGGTCTGCATGGTTGTGCAGACAGGCCCAGGGCCTGCATGGCCTCAGTAAGGCTTCGAACACCCTTTCCAGCCATGTCGTTACTTTGTGAAGCAGGCTATCACACGGCGGGATGTGGATTGAGTGCTTGTTCAACAACCATGGTGTCGCGCTCAGAAAGAATCATAGACCGCGCGGTGCACGGACCATACGTAGGACCCCGGGCAGCTTTGCCGTGCCGGCAGGCGGCCCGAAATTTTTCGAAGAGAGCTTCGGCTAGACTACCAAAAGGCATCGCGCGCTTGCAAAGGACGCAGCGTGCATTGCGGTCCACCATCTCAGATCCCGACACGCTGCACGTTTTCACACGTCTCACCATGTCGAGGTGTCACCAGGCTGCGCGGCCCATTGCGCTGTGCCTACGGCCACGCTGCTCGACACAGGTCACAGGGCCGTCCATTGCGACAGCAACGGCCCGCTTATTCTCCAATTCGATTGTCCGGCCAGATGGCGAACCGACGACGACGACAACAACGACGTCCTCCACAGGGGCTGCCGCTGATGCTCAGGCGACGCAGGATTTTGTACATGCCAATGCCAGACCAGATATAACCCTTCCTTCGGACGAGGCGGCAAGACACAAAGAACTTAAAGCGCAATGGCTTGACCCAAACACCACTGTCCTGCCATGGGCTGAAAAGAAGCTACAGAAGCGGGGTATCGAGCTCGTGGGATCACGGAGAAGGAGAGCTGCGGTGCGCCAGACAACAAATATCCCATTTGAGCAATTGCCCTACCACTGCTTCCAGGAAGCGAGAAAAGTTCTGGCTGCAGACCGAGCGATAAAGCTTGAGGAGATAAAGAAGGCGCATCAGAGAGTCAAGACCGTGGAAGCTATGCCGGCACAGAAATACAAAGGTGGAGAGCGTGCCAAGAAGACAAAGCTCAAGAGCCTGCGTGATTATCTGGAGTACCTCAAGATTCAAGCTGATGTCAACGATCCGGCTGTCAAGAGGAAATGGGAGGATGGTTTTGGTAAGCTCTGGGTGATTTACCAACATTTGCTGCAATTTATGTGAGCGCTAACATTCGGCAGCCGATATGAGCAAGCCCGTATACCGCTATTTCAACGAGCAGAAATGGCGTAGCATGGACTACCAGATCCTGGCTCAGCGTGTCCAGCAATTCCATATTGTTCCGGACGTCTTACCAAAGTTCGACCCCCAGATGGACGTGCAACTTACCTTTCACGGCTACCGCATTCGACCCGGTGAGATTGTGGACTCGCTCGTCTCTGAAGCTCCTCCCAATCTGCGCCTTCAGGTCTTTGACTCCGAGAAGCGCCTCGTGTCTATTGTCGTTATGGACAGTGACGTACCAGATCCCGAGACGGACTCCTTTGGCCGCCGCTTGCACTTTATGGCCGCCAATATTCCCATCGATTGCTTGACCAAGAATGTCTCCCTCATCCGCGTCAGCAAAGATGCAGAGAAGCTGGCTGTGCCGTGGCTTCCCCCCTTCAGTCAAGAAGGTGCGCCCTACCACCGTCTGTCTGTGTGGATCCTGGAGCAGCCCGAAGGCAAGTCCCTAGACGTTTCGAAATTACGGGAGCGCTATATGGAGAACCGGGACGGATTTTCGCTGCAAAAATTCCAGTCATACGCAAAAGTGCAGCCCTACGGTTTCAACATGTTCCGTACGGTGTGGGACAATGGCACGGAAGCGGTCATGAAGAAGCATGGCATCCCCGGCTCCGAGATTGTATTCAGAAGACAGCGTGTGCGCAGTCTCAAGCCGCCAAAGAAGGCCCGTGGTTGGGAAGCCAAGAGACAAGGTCCCAAGTACAGGCATCTTTGGAAGTATACGAAGAACATTGGCAGGAACCGTGGCGGTACGTAATGGAAGCGGCTGGGTTATTGATAGTGCTCTTACGGGTTGCTTGGGTCCGCCTCGGCTCTTGCAGGACTGCCATATCCAATATCATTGCAGACCCTGTATTGTATTATACAGATCAGAATCAATGACTAGGCAAGCCACACCTTGTAGACTTTTGGTGATCAGATGGACTGGGCAGTATTCTGCTAAAAGCGTAGGCCAATTTTGAGCTTGTGCTTGCCAAGATTATGCTCATGGCTTGCGGCCTGCCGTTTGATATGCCACGTCCATTTATCGATTCTGGATTTCCAGCGACACTTTTCCGCAGACTTGATCACTGAGAAACATCACGCATTGAATACTTTGACAGTGACAAAAGATGTCATAGAATTACAGCATTTAGGTATTTACCTATGTAGGCACTTAAGATACCAAGAGAGTGCTTTCTCAGCTACCTCAGCCGGAGAAGAGTTGAATGCCGCCGGGTATGTGCTTGCTAGATCTGAACTTCTTGTTGGCACGTAAGTTGTGGGAACTGATCAACACGCCCCACCCGCCCAGAATGCAGGGACGACTTTCGTACATTGAAATATAGAGTGCTGGGTGCCTTCCAACCAGTTCTTGCCACGGCATACATTTTCAGTACTTTTGCAGAAAATTGGCCAATCAAGCACATCAGGCAACCGCAGAATCAACTGCAAGCTACAGCGTCAAAAATTTCCGCTGGCTACCTTGTCTACCAACTACCTAGACAGTCAAAAGACTGCATCGAGCTGCCAGCTTCGTCTCTCCAGCCCCGAACCTCGTCCTGAACCGCAGACTACCTGGGCTGGAGCACCCAATCGTTTGAATTATCAGAGGGCGCACCTCTTGTTGTTTTGTTCTCACTGCATGCTCGGCCAACTTCGAGTCAGTTACCCTCACTTTCAACACTTGCAATGGAATCTCAGCCCACTCCGCGCCTGACGGCGCCATATCTAGATCGCTATGTCGGGCGCAATGTGATTATTGTTGGCAAGGTCGTCCAGCTGCGTGGAGAGATAGCCACAATTGACGCAGATGGAGCCATCACGGCGCAATTGAACCGTGTATGTCGACCTCTCACAATGCATTGCTCAGTTGCTTTAGCACTTCCTCTGCAAGGCACCGACCACGAGCGCACACTGGTTGGATGATCTGTAACTTGAACTTCAAGGCTAACATCACGACTTTCCTTGTTTTGACAGGAGGCCCACCTTGCGCCTGGCTCGGCAGTGCAGCTCATTGGCAAGGTCAACCATGATTTGTCTATTCGTGTGCTCAGCTCCTTGAATTTGGGTACTGGAGTTGGTATGTAGGCCTCAACGCCCACATTTTGATATCGAGCACGTCTCCATCACAAAGCAAGTCGATCAGAGTCCAGCTCAGAAAGTCTTCTCATCTACACAATACCACATCGCCGCTGAAAGCCCTCTTCGCTAACGCATAAATCTATGTTTTGCAGACTTGAGTGTTTGCTATCGACTGGTCGAAGTATCCCAGCGCCACCGGCACCTCTTTGACGACGCGGCGGCGAACTGACGCCACAGCTAAAGGGTCATGAGCAGAGTCAGTCACGTTTTTTACTTCATTATCTGGCCCTTTGACGCTGTCTCTCCATGCCATTACTATCTCTCCCAGCGCAGACAACATCCCATTGATATGAGAAAGCAGAAAAACGACCCGCATGCACAGCGGGTTGGCAAGCTCAAAAATCTTGCATTCATCTGAAGCTGCCACTGTTGCCCCTGTTACCCCTGTAGAGGAGAATTGAGAAAAGGACGAGGGGCAAAGGTCACAGCGGCCGTTAGAATATAAGCAGTATTCTGACCAAAACCTGGAAACATCATTCACCTCCACCTTGGACCCTTTCGAGCCTGCTGCGTCAGGGTCAAACACTAGAACAGGAGTCGGCAAGTCCAAGTTGCATACCCTGCCGCGGCCAAGCAAAATGTTACACATGGCCCAGATGCAGCAAGCAATGCTTCGGGCAAGCGCTCCAGCCAGTCGAGAGGGAACCGCAATCTTATGTCTCTCGCAAGGACTTATCGGTGCTGTTTCTGAAAGTACGAAGAAGGAAGAAGAAGGAAGAAAGCGGAAGGATGTTGGCTCAACTGAGAGTGAATGAGTCTAGCAGATGGCATCTCATATGGGCTTCCAGATCGCCACAGCCTTTCCCATCTGAAGTTACATAGCAGTCAAATCACAAAACAGCTTGACATTTGTCAGAGTGTGGAATTGCGTCTTGTGCGTCACAGAGCCACCGGGACCTTCTCTTGTTCTCACCATGAAGGTCAATTCGAAGAGGTAATATCGATTACACAGATCGACAACGCAATGAAAGAGACTTGGACAATAATTAGATATCATTTCAGCATTGTTTTATTGCTCCGATGATAATGACGCCACAGTATTGGCCTACTTGCTTAATTTCGAAGCAAGGTGTTGTTATGAAACGTACAATAATGAGACCTAATTTGTGGTCAAAGTGATGAAACGCCACTACTATCACCCCATTCATCATGTTGTACCCCGTTTGCGCCGTCCATAGCGGTATTCTAGCCACTGCTTAATCCCTTTCCCCACCCAGGTCCAATAACAACCGAAGGCAAAATGATCACCGCAACTGAAAGCATAGCGTATGCGAAAATGTAGAAAAAGAAAGGGCAAAGGAAAAGAATACTAAACAAGAACGCTGCTCAAGACAACGACCGAAACGAAGCTTCAAGCCTTCCAAAAGTCAAACGCAACGACCTCACTTTCTGCGCCCATAAAAGCATCATGCCCCAAGCCATCCGGTTTTAACTGCTCAAGACCACAGTCCTACTTGGTCTCTTGCGAATCGTCACCGCCATCTGTCATGACGTCCTGGAACGTCTCCCAATCATCAAAATGTAAGTCGGCCGCGTCAAACAGCCCCGCGTCGCTATTTTTACGGAGCACCGGCGGACTGCTCGGCATCACTGCATCAGTCGTCAAGAAGTGGCCAAAGTCCAGACTTTCGAAATGACCCGTCAAGTTGGTGTCGCTTCCTAGGTCGGGCAACTCGTACAGGCCGTGCGCTGATGAACCAGCTGTGAAGTCGTTGGCCTCTGACAGCAGCTGCGTGATTGTTGAGCTGAAGGGCGTGCCAAAGTCGGCCGTCATCATTATGTTATCGTCAAGGGCAAAATGTGCGTGCAGTTGTTGGCTGTTAGCCGCATTTGCGTTGCGCAGCCTAGCGCTAGATCGAGGTGTTTTGGTTGGTGTCTGTTGCAGACGAGCCAAAGCATAGCCCGGCGACTTTGCTGTAGAGCGTGCTGTGCATATCGATTTGGAGACGCTCCTTGTTATGGGACGACGGCTCGGTGTCGGACGCGTTGGTGTCTTGAAAATTTTCGACGTCGACTTATCCTTGGGTCGCGGTGTCGAGACTTGCGAAGGAGTACCAAACAGACCTTCAAAGTCATCGTTGTCCGCTTGATGTCCTCCGGCTTTGGGCGTCGCTAGTAACTTTGCATCGATATCCAACACCCCGGCTGCTGCAAATTTCTCTTTGCCAGCAACAGCGCCCTTGACCCCCGATAGACTCATGGATGTGCGGACAATATTGACGGCAACTTCACCCAAGATTTTGGGCTGTCCATCCTTCTTGGGAGATGGAAACAAGAGCCTCTTAGTCGTTCCCATGTCATTCTCACCAAGGGCAACCGGGCTTCGAGCGGAGTCGCTACCCCTGAGGCGCATTAGATCTTGTGAACTCGATTCTTCAGCCGGATCATTGGTTTCTGTTGACTGTGATCGGGCGCCACGCTCGCGGCTTGGTGGTTCTGTGGTAGTAGCGCGGAGTAGCATCACCTCCTCGCCCTCTGTGAGCGGCGTCTGCCCTTGGTCTTCGGGCATGATTGGATCCGTAGTAAAGTAGGCCTCAGATGTCAGAGTAGCCGCCGACGCGGCCGCAGCTGCAGCCGCCTTTGCCTTCTTGGACCGGGAGGCTCTTGGCGCTCGCTTCTTGCGCGGTTTGCCAATCTGGGAAAAGTCTTTCTCCCATTGAGACTCGGGGCGTTGTGTCTGATATTTGGACAGCCAAAGGCCGCATGCTGGACTCGCAAGGTCAGTATACTCCAGGAGACGAAGACAAATGGTCAAATTTACTCACGGTTGCAGAGAATGTCTTCCATCCATACGGACTTGTCCTCGGTCGTCCCCAGCGCCTTTTTGACGACGCGGTATCTGGTAGGCGTGCCGTTTTCGTTCCTGCTCAAAATCACAATCGCTGTGATTCGACCAGGCTTTTCAGAGTATTCTGGAATCTCTGGACTCCCATCAAACTCCTGGGTCCAGATTTTGCGCCAAGTGGGAGTACTTATAGACCCGCAGTTAGAGCAAAACGTCGGCATTTGCCCCATGGCTACGGCCTTTTCCAATTTGTCTCTGATAGACTGCTTCCTGGACATATTCTTGCTTGGCTGAGCCGAGTCTTCGGGCAAGACAGCAGATGGCGAGTCAGCCGGTATCGAGGCCACTGTGCCACAGTCACCAGCATCAGATCCTGGTATCGGGGCCGCAGCAGGACCCGACTGCTCTAATTCTGGTATCGACGGAAGCCGTGATGCAATGTCTTGGTGAAAATTGATGGGCTCGCTAAGGAGCTGGAAAAGATGCTCATCGGGAACCAAAGTACGCTCTGCAGTAGCGGGAGTAAGCAAAGAAGGTTCTTCGATGGCTTCTTTTGGAACACTTTCAGTCGATGGCTCGTTGGAAAATGCTGGTTGTAATGCCCGCTTGTTGATGGAAGCCTTTGGGTTAAGAGACTGGGGTGCTGTCTTTTGCTGTGCTGTCTCAGGATGAGCAGGTGCCTTTCCAGTCTCAACTGGTCCGTTCTGAGCTGTAGGCTCGCTCGCACTCGTGGGCTGTGCTATCTCTGGCGCAAAAAACGGGTTGACTATTGGAGTTGCATTCGGAAACACAGATTGTGAAGTCCCATTTTCCGAAACCAGTTCCTCTGGTTGATGCTCGACAGATGTCTTCTCGGCCAAGGGCGGGTGTGGAGGTATGAGCCGAGGCATCGGGGGCCCGGGCACCACAGTATCAACAGGGGGTTCGCTAAGGGATGTCGGGCGTGCCATGGCAGATTCGATAGGCACCAGCTCTGTTGGCGGCTGTGGCATGGGCGGGGGGGCAGGCTTAAAGCTAGGCGGATCCTGTCGTTGAAGGCTTGGCTCAGTATTTGCTCTCTTCAACTGACGCGAGGATGCCCTTGTCGTACCGGTTATTTGTGATTTTTTAGCCTGCGCTTTTGCTGACGCGGAAAAATTGTAAATGCTCTGCTTTGGCAGGAGCTCTTGCGAGCCGGGATGCTCTTGCTGGATGACCATTTGCTTTTGAGGCGCCGGATTATTCATGGGTTGCTCCACAGGGCTGTGGGAGCTAGGATCTGGGTGTGATGGAGGATGAGGCAGAGGCATTGGAGGTACCATCTGCAGCGACGGTGTGTCGAGATAGCCACTTGACATTGGCCTAGCTTGACTGTGAGAGTATGGCGTAGTCGTGGGCTTCCGCTTGACCAATTTCGGTTTCGGAGCGAGCCTTGATTTGCCGGGAACAAAAGAGGATGGGACTTGGCCGGATGTTGGTATGGCTGGATGCATATCATATTCTTCCACCATCTCATCGAATCCACCGCTCATGAACCCAGAATCAGGCTGTGGCATTCGCATTGGGGGCAGGACTGGGCTGGACGGCGGGAGACTGGAACGAGCAGATCTAGGCACGGGTGGAGAGGAGCCGATATCTGCAGGACTGTCCTCTGGCGTATATGCCTGGTATGGGGACGGCGCTGTAGAGTCTGGAGAGCGTGCATCTTGATTGTTGGGGCCTTGGAGCCCTACTTCAGAGTTCAGAGGTCTTGCAGATCCCATGATCTCGGCCATGGAAGGCCTTCTTTGGAAGCCCGAACCTAGCGGCCTGCCCCGAGAGTGCGGCTGCTGTTCAGGCACCGGAGTTGGTGCCCGCGGGACCTCCTGCAGATGACTTGACCCAGGCCCATTCGCACCTACAGCAGTAGGCCTCATTGTACGCAGAGCACCAGAGGTACTAGCAGCGACCCGCAAAGACCCAGTAGCCGAGTTGAGAGGTGCCTTGCTTGGGTAGTTGGCTTTTGTGGTTTTAGCCCTCTTTTTCTTGGGTCCCTCAAGTAGCGCCTCGTCGGCGTCGGTCCCATCTTCCATAGCCGATGTGTGACCAGGCTCAGGCCTATCGTGCTTGCGAGGCCGACCAGCTCCTTTCCCGGAAGTTGTTGACTTCTTTTTGGGGGCTTTGGACGACCCTCGCTTGGTCTTTGGCCGAGAAATATGGTTATGTTCATCGAGTCTTGGCAGCGCAGTGACGTCCTCATTATGACCATGAGTCTGGACGGGGACCGCGGTCGGCTGAAAGTACGATATAGGCGCTGTCACCGGTTGCGGTTGTTGTTGTAGCTGCTGCTGTAGGACTGGTGCCGCATGCATTGGAGGTGGTGTAGGGGCGCAGTGCTGATTTGCGTATACTTCAGGGCGAGACTCTGGTGTTGGGCTAAGTGCCTGTATGGGAGAGCCATACCGGACTGGAGGTAAGCCAGGGCTAGGGACGTGTGTTGGGCGGCCACTGGCTGCATTTGATTGGACAAAGGAAGACCATTCAGTGGAGGAGTCGATGGGTGTTGGCGTTGGGGCATTGCTGCCATAGCCACGTTGTTGTATCTCGGGGATTTGTGAAGTCTGCGGTCGCTGCATACGGGGCACAGAGTTGAGCTTCAACCGAACCTCCAAAGTCTCTGGTGGGCCGCCTCGCAAAGCTGCCAGCATGTTCTTGACCACCTTGCCTGTGACCAATTTCTGGTCCGAGTTCGATGACGGCTGTTCGAGGCCCCACGAGAGCATTCCTTGTCCAACCAGAGGCGTGTCTTCTTCAGAATAGTCCAATGCATAGACGGCGTAGTCTTTGTCGGGTTGGTTGACAATCTCGGGACTGCATGCCTCAATGGCTTGGAGACAAACTCGGAGGTCGACGATGCCAATGGTGCACCGGTCGTCCAAGGTCATGGTTCGTATTTGCAAAGCATGAGGCCATTTTGCCAGACAGTTTTGCTGATCCTTCTCGAAGGTGTACTGCACTTTGACTGTAGCAAGACAGAGTAAGCCGTCAGATCAGATAACAAGGCATCGACAGGTGCTTTCTTACGTCCCATATGCCGCGCCTCGAGGCCCGAATCTTCGTTCGGCGGAGGTTGTGACGAGGCAGGAGGATGCCCACTGTTGTTTGGAGCGTAGTACATCCAAGCGCCGCCCTGAGGGGCTGTCATATTGGGATACGACATGAGGTGGGTTCAATATTCATGAGGATAGTCGCCGTGGCTGTCGTCGTCAGAAGAGTGGCGGAAGACGTCAATGTGGACGCGATCTGGGTATGTTTGCGAACGAGACAAGGACACAATTGCGAAAAGAGGTTGAGGGAGAAGTTTGGTTCGTTGGTTGGATGGGTGAGGTTGGTGCAGGGAGAATGGAAGACATGAAGAACGAGTACCGCGATATAGCAGAGTCGCGGTAAGGACGAAGGCGAGTGGGCTGTGGGGCCTTGCAGCTAAGTGCTGCGGTGCGTCTGCGTTGTTTGAACAGAAACAATTAAAAAGGCCGTGTCCGGGCTCACGTTTTGCGGCCCCGGGAGCTGGTCGCGTCTACACGCGACTGTGGAGCCTTTGGCCAAGTACTTGCAGCTTTCCGCAATGTGGGCTGCAAGAAAGCAAAAGTAGCGCGAAGAACCACAAATCCTCGCCAATTGCCTTGCTCAGAAATCAGGTGGCAGTGAAGGGGCCGTGAACAATCACAGCCTCGAGTGAGAGACTGAGAAAGACAGATGAGATGGCGACGCGGTCTTCCAAATCAAGAAATAACACACGAAGCGAAATACTGGTGCGATATGCTACGGCGTCAGGCCGTCAAAGTACGCGCCTTTGCTGCGTGTAAGTCAGGAGCCGGCCTGCGGGCAGGGGTTACTGCAACGCGACGGTAGAAAAGATGCGCTAGAAACTGGACGGATCCGTTGAGTGGGTACGGTACATAGGTACACAGGCACTCCAAGCGCGGCGTGGCCTAGGAGAGGGACAGGTGCAGAGCGCACTGTGATAGGAGGAATCAGCGGCTTACAAATTTAGTACTAGTACTTAGGTGTGCATGTACTATCTGGTGCTTGCCAGCCGCGTCGTCGGGTCATGGGCCCAAGTGTTCCAGTGACGTGCCGAGCCCTCGTCAGACTTTGGCTTATAAAACACAGGAGAGATCTGCGCGCTCCAGCAGCAGCCAAAACGACATGTAAAATCGAAGCAAGAAAGAGGGGAATTTTGAAGACTTCGGCGGCAATCTCGGGGATGTGTGCTCCTATTTATATCCCCGATTATTGCCGCTGCCTTGCGCAAATGACTCAACATGGCGGCTACCATACACACACACTCACTCACAAACTCACACACCCAACACACACTACGAGCATCCCCTGGCCGGCCGACGTGTCTTTAGCCGACCGCCTCGTGTGGTTTCCATTCCCCGCATTCCGCAAGTAGGTCATGCACGTCTCCTGAAGCCCCAACGCGTGCACTGAAGCTATTACAAAACCGGGGTTTTCGCATCTAGTCAAAGGTCATTTTGCAGCTGTCTTGGCGTCTTCATCTCAGCTCACCGCCCATCATGCGTCCCATATCGTTGCATCTCAATTTTCTTCCATTTAGTACATATACAGCGCCTGGCCTCACAATGACGCTTTTCCCTTCGAATCGTCAAAATCTCCTTCTTCTGCCAGACTATTAAGCCATGAATGATCTGCGTCCTCAGGAGCGTGAATATTCAGCTTTCGCCCAAGCGCTTTCAAGTCTGTTGTAGGTTGGATCCATTCCACCACACCCTCGTGGTCAGAATTGGGCTTGAGCCTCGTGTTTCTCTCCACGATATCAGCAACGACCTCCCGAACGCCCTGCTTGCCCAGTCTTTGTGCGGCAAACGTATTCACTACCTGGTTCGGCGTGTAGTTCTTGGACCTCACCACAAACTCCACCTCCTCTTCCGAAGGCAAGCCGAATCGCCTCCATGGGTATTCTGGATAGTCTTCTTCAGTGAGCAGTCGCAGCGGCTCAGTCTCTGGCGACAGCTCAAAGAACGGCTCTGCAATCTCGTCCTCTTGGCGAATGTCTTCGAGACTGGCAGGTTGCCAGACGGGTTGGCGGTCCTTGCGGATGAGCTGAGCGCTCACACCTTCTATGAAATCTGGATGACGCATAAACTTGGCAGCAATCTGGTGCTCCCGCTTGAACGTCTTTGCGATGCTCCACTGTTCCTCCTTGCTCTTCTGCATTTGTTTTAGTGCAACGTGTACAGAGGTTGGTGACCGTGCATGCAGTGTCGCCAGGGTCTGATTTGCCCATTCCTTGGTCGGGCCTGCAGGCTCCGCCTTGAGCGCCTCCAGGATTTCTTTGACAGTCTCCTTGGAGAAACACCGGTCGATTGCTTTGCGCACTTCGCCTGCAAGCTGCATCGGCTGGTCGTGCGGTAGGCCAGTGACGTACTCCTCAATTGTCTCATTGATCAGGTGGAGACGCTTTTCAAGGCTGTCAAAGTCCCGGAACTTAAGCTCGGCCAGACGTCCCTCGAGCATCGGTAGCGTTGTCGAGTGTAAGTAGTGCGTAGCGATACCTGCATAGAAAGCATTGACGCCCTGCAGGCGCTCGCTTGTCAAAGCCAGGTAAGTGCCAACTGCTCCGGGTAGGCGCGGCAGAAAGAAGGATGCGCCAACGTCCGGGAAAAAGCCAATGGTCGTCTCTGGCATCGCGAATACTGTTCGTTCAGTCGCAATCCGGAAAGGGGCGTGGATGCTCAGTCCGACACCACCACCCATTGTGAAGCCGTCCATGAATGCAATATATGGTTTTGTCAGGGTTGCAATCAGGTGGTCGAGCTTGTACTCGAGAGCAAAGTATGCGTCTGACCTTTTTTGCCCCTTCTTGCCAGTCTCGTTATCTTTGGCCAGTGCAGCGACATCGCCTCCTGCACACAATGCGTTGCCTGCACCCTTCATGACAATGACATTAGCCATGTCTGACGCCTGCCATTCGATAAGTCGGGGTCCTATCTTTCGTATCATGGATCCATTCAAGGAGTTGAGCTTTTTCGGCCGGTTGAGTTCAATGGTTCGCAAGCCATATATGCTGTGAAAGACGACATCTTGGGGCTCGTCATCTGGTTGTGGTTTCCATATTTCTGCGGCAGAGGACAGCGAGGACTAGGATGAGTCAAGGTGAGCGTCAGTATACACTGGAAGGCTTCATCTCCTTTCTATAGAACATACCTGAAATCTCCAGCCATGCTCTGACGCCTGATTTTTGGCTCTAAGTGGCGACATGATGGGAGCTGCGCAGAGCCGACGACAGGCCGTTGGTGCTGCAAGGCCAGCGCGCGCCGAGAGCGCCCGCGCGAACATTTATAGAAGGATTGCAGAGTTCGATGCAATAGGGACCCCCACAAAGAAGCGAATGCGCATCTGACCACCCCGGATTGCGTGCGTCAGAGGTAAGACCAGCAAAGCAAAGCAATGCTCTAACAACTGTTCCGCAAAAAAGACCGGTTGAAGTGGTGAGGAAATCCCGAGGGCGTCTGAAAGTTCTCCAAAAATCTGCCGGCCCAGAAACCGACGCGGGGGGGACCCATACAGTAGCTCCTGCCTTCCGCGATCCAGGGACGAGCCGCCAGCGGAGTGGGGATCCGCCCGTAGCCCACCACAGCCAATGAGCGCCAAAGCTGCTGCTGCTACTCTACCTTCCCAAATTTACAGAACGCGAGGCAGGCAACGGCGTCCCTCATCTCGCGCGCGTGAAGCTTGTCTTGTATCAGTGCAGTGTCCTTGACCTTCGTCACAATCCACACCTTGGCAACCGCAATAGACAAAATGGCTGACCCCAAGATCCAGTTCGTATTTCTCCGTCGCCCAAAGTTCGCAAACACATGCTGATACAACACAATAGAGAGCTGCTCACCAAGCCACGCAATGAACTCACGTATGTGCCTGCCTGTTTTGCGCCGCCGCACCGCCCATACAAGGTGCTGACTTGTCCTATAGAGAGTACGAGATCTCGCAGCTGGAAGAACGTATGTACTCCGATGACTTCAATCGTCTGCACCAGGGAACATGGGAAATGTGCCTGTCTGCTAGCTGTCCGTAAGCTTGCTCTTTGCTAATGTGAACGACAGACGAGTTCTCCGCCGGCCCTCTCTCGATCCTTCAGACCGCTGTGCGCAGCCACACCCAAGTTCTCATCTCCATCCGCAATAACAGAAAGCTGCTGGCGCGCGTAAAAGCCTTTGACAGGCATTGCAACATGGTTTTGGAAAATGTGAAGGAGATGTGGACAGAGACACCTCGGTTGGCAAACGGAAAGAAGGGCCGACCGATCAACAAGGACAGGTTTATCAGCAAAATGTGAGTTGCCAGACCGCTTTTCTGTTTGGGCCCGAGGGTGAAATACTTGCTTACTATCCACTACAGGTTGCTACGCGGAGATTCCGTCATTCTGGTGCTGCTGAGCTAGAAGGGGAAATTCACGATTTCTTGATACCCCGACGAGGGCAGACTTCGTTAGACGTTAGGGTGTGTTTTTTGCTTTCAACATGGGACCAGGGTCATTCACACATGGACAATAGGCGTTGAAAAAATTGATTCGATACTTCCCGGAGCTACTCCGAAGTCGCGCGACCGAACATTTCACCATTTTTCAATGCGCTATTACGATTATCTCCATGTTGACAAGCGCCCATCAGAGGCAAGGAAGTGTGGAAAAAGGAAGAATCCGTTACTTGATATACTCACAGATCGCAACTAATTTGTTACTTCTCTCCTTTATCTCTCCTGATTTTTCGCCGCAATAGACTCAAACAGTTTCCCAACCCTCTTCCGATGCCTTGGGCGCATCCAGCCCTGCCAATCCCAGGAAAAAGGACGCCAGACCCCACGCGCCTGGGTCAGGCACTTGCTGGAAGCCCTCGCCGCCGACGTATACGGTACGACCCAGGCTTGCGGCCATGCCCTTCGTACCCTCTGCCGCAACCTTGGATGCATCAGCCGCCTTCTTGATATCACCAGTCTCACTCAGGGTATCAACAAAGGGGTACAGAGCGTCGACAAGCGTGCGGTCACCAGGTCTAGCAGGCGTATACCTCGACAAAGCTTCACAGCTCTTTTTAAGCGCTGTAGCCCACGTCTGTGCTGTGGCATTGCCGGGTGCGAGAGTGCTCAAAGCGTGGACAAGTGCATTGAGGAAGATGGCGTACAGTGCACCCGATGTGCCATCCATAGCCATTTCAATCACGGCGGCAATGTTTGCGAGATCAACGACTGCGTCACCCTTGAGAGGCTCCTTCTCAAGCTTATCAAGAATTGCTGGATGGAAAGAAAGCGTTAGCATAACATAGGAAACCTTGTTTTAGACAGTGCTGGGTGTACCTTGCGCGCCTCTCTTGAGACCGATACCACAGTCTCCATCTCCCACCACCGAGTCGAATCTGGTGACGTCTGGCTCTGCGGCCACAACGTTCTCGAGACCCTTCTTGAGGATGTTCGCAGCTGCAGATGCATCATAGGCAAGGCCACTGGTGTCTGCCTTTTGCCCGGTTGTTGCGTTGCCTTCTCTGACGGCCGTGTTCTTTTCTTCCCATGTCTTTGTGGAGATAGGAGCTGCCCAGCCAGTTGCCTCGCATGGATAGTCGAGCAGCTGCAACATGCTGGGTCCACCAATGTCGGTATTGACGACATTCAGCAAGGAGATGCTGAAGCCGGATCCATTCAAACTAGTCATGTACGTGCCACAGAGGATACGGACAGGCTTCACGCCATGGTCCCGTTCCAGCTGCTGCACCACTTCAGCGAGAATGCCACCAAGCTCCAGAACACTCACTCCGCCAAGGTTGTTGATCAATAGTACAACCTCGTTGGAGTTGACGTTCAAAAAAGCACGGTCCTTGTCCTCTTGATCCAGCAGCTGCTTCAGCATCTTGGCCACAAGTCCTGGCAACTCTGTCCGCTCCCTGCCCGAGCCAGGCTCATTGTGGATGCCCATGCCCAGCTCAACCTCATCCTCTCCCAACGAGCCAGGCTCGTCCTTCTTTGGCACTGACCGCCCTGGCACATGGACATGCTCGAGACTGGCGCCAACACTAACCAGATTCGCCGCCACGAGCCTCGCCACTTTGGCAACCTCTTCAAGACCATACCCCTGTGCCGCAAGCGCACCGCTAATCTTGTGCACAAGCACCGTGCCTGCAATACCGCGACGGCCGACCTTGCCGGCTTTGGCACGGCCAACCCCCACATCGTCGCCCACCACGACCATCTCAACCTTGATACCGGCCGCGTGGGCTTTTTCGACGGCGACACCAAAGTTGAGCACGTCGCCCGTGTAGTTCATGACGGTGACAAGTACCCCGGCGTCGTGGTCGACGCGGCTGGTGATGGCGGCACGGATCTGCTCGGCGGACGGCGACGCAAAAATTGTGCCTGCGACGGCGGCGGAGAGAAGACCCGGTCCTACCATGCCGGCGAAGGAGGGTTCATGGCCGGACCCACCGCCTGAGACGATACTCACGGTGGGCTTGGCTGAGTGGGATGGTGAAGGGCGTCGGTAGACGACCTTGTTGGTGGCATCGAGGGCGACGGAGGGGTTAGTGAGGGTGATTGCGTGGAGGGCTGAGTTGACTAGGTGGGTGGGGTCGTTGATGAAGTGTTTATGTGACATGTTTGCTTCTATTGTTTGGGGGTTGTGTTGGTGGGAATTTGGGGGTATCTCAACAAGCTTGGATGATAAGTGGACGGCAAGAATAGGTTAATGGGGTGAAATTGCTGGGCTGAGGGCGATTACAGCGATATTAAAGGTATTAAAGAGAACCGTTGGATGGAAGTGGATGGTTATCCGAAGGCTCGTGACAAACCATACGAACAAGCACAACAAACCGTGAGGAGTCGTCGAAGAGGGGTCCTTCCACGATGTACTATGTAGCACGAGAGGCACCACTGGCAGTACAAGTATGTAGGAAAGGTAGAGCAGCGCAAGAGGTGCGCAGAGGTGCGCAGACGGAAAGACGGTGTTGAATATCCGGGACGGAAGAATTGAGGGGCAGGATGCCCAAAGGGGAGCTAGTATGGGGTTTTACCTGGGTACATGGGTACATTGTACTTAGATGTTGCTCGGCCAGAGAACGACGACGACGACGAAGAAGAGAAGGGGCGGTGATTTTGTACTTTGTATGTGAGCAATGGGATTTGTACAAATGTACTTCGTACTCCCGTACATTTGACATGTGCCTAAAGTACCTAGTATTCAACTACCTCTCCCCCTATCAGTGGGGAAGTGCTAAAGAAGAAGTATCGACATCTGGACGGGGGTCTAGAACGTTGCTCGTGGGGTGACGCAGGACTGCGGGGGATGTGCAATGGGGTGACACTAGACGCGCTGGTGGTGCGGGAAGGGTGAATTTGGTTGGTTGCTCGGCTGTCCGTCAACCTTATGCCGTACTATGTAGGTGTTGTTGGATACCTAGGTACATAGTAGTTGGTGGCCTATTCGATGGGGAACACCAGACATCAGACGAGGCTGTCCTACTATAGTAGTTCTTGCGCTCCTTCTCAAGCGATGGACTGGTGATCCAACAGTGATGGGCCACCAGCAGCAGCACGCTGACTGAAAAAAGAAAAAAAAAAAAAAAAAAAAAAGGCATCTCGTCATGACCATGAACACATCTCGTCCATAGTAAGTCGTGCTGTGCTCTTCCCTCACGCCAATCAAATAATCGAAGTCATCCCCCCGGGGCCCTTTTCAGTCACCACAAAGCCAATTCCGCTCAACGCACCCAGCACAAGAGCCGTCGTCAAAAACCCGGCCGCAACCCGATCACGCGTCTCAATAGGCGCACGCATCGGCAGCTCCATATTACTCGGAATGCCGGCATTGGGATTTCCTTGTGACGTGCCGCCTGTTGCCGCCGTCACCGGTGCCGTCGACTCGTCGCTCGAGTTGCCGCCTGCGTCTGGGTTTTGCACAAGCGTGTACATGATGGTTGACAGCGCATTCATCTGCTGCCCTACACCCACCGACCCGTCAAACTTGCCCGTCGTCCACTTGAATCCGCACGCCGTCCCGGCCATGCCCTTGAATCCTGTCGCCGGCGATCCAGTGCAGGCCTTGGCAGCTGCAAGGGCACTGCTCTGGAGCAGTGCCATGATCGAGTCGTACGTATACGGCGCCATCTGCGCCGTGGCCGCCATCCACCGCGCCAGGTAGCCCTTGAAGCTCTGCTGGTCGAGGTCGCACATGTTGACGCCCTCGCAGGCCTGCTCCGCCATGACCGACTCGTTGAAAAACACCTTCTTCGTCTCCTTCCAAAGCCCATCGACGCTCGCCTTCCACGTCTGCTGCTCGTCGCCTGTCGTGATGTTATACATGACAGCCGCTCCGTTCAGGTAAATGCCCGCGTTGTAGCTCCATTGCAGCGTGTCGAGCTGCGTGCAATTGGCGTCGACGCCTGCGCCGTCATACACTTTCCATGTCGGGGTAATGAATCCCACGCCCTGCTCCCACTCAAAGACGCGCCGCGCCCAGTCCGCATAAGTCTGGTTCCCCGTGAAGCGCGCAAGGCGCGCGGCAATGTTGAAAAAGCACCCGTTAGAAATGGAGTTCTTGTAGGTATAGCCATTGTTAAAGGTAAAAATTTGCCACCGCATCCCGCCGCTGCAAGTAGCCGGGTCCCAGCGCATCGTGTATTCGTTGAAGACGGCCTGCGCGAGTGCGAGCCATTGCGGCTGGTCTGCGGGCGGGTTGGGGAAGCGGTTCTCGGCGGCGGACATGGCAGCCAGCGCCCAAAAGCCTTGGTCGTCGTTGCCTTCGGTGCGGGTCTGGTTGGTCGGCATGAAGTCGAGGGCGTCGCCGGCTTGGTGGACAAGGGCTTGTGAGGTTAGGTTTAGATAGCTCTCGTCTTTGGTCAGGAACCAGTAGTCAACCAGCGTGCCGAACATGGAGCCTGCTTCCCACCAAAAGTACGGGTCGCTTTTCATGAGGGAAAAATACTGTCAGATTTTGATGGCCATTTCTGGAGTGAACGGGTGGACCGAGTGAGCTGGTACTCACGGTAAGTTGCCTGGGACATCGCCAGTATTATTGCCTGTATAGTATTTCAAGAGTCCATAGGCTACCGTGCCTGCGGCATCTTTGATCGATTCTACAGGGAGCGAAACGTGTTGGTTATCAAGTCCATCAGAGTTGGAATGAGGCAGAAGTGTGCGTACGTGTGTCGTTCACATCAAGGTCAATGCCCAAAGAACACTGGAAGAAGAGGCCGAGAATACTCGCTGTCTGTATTATCCTCTTCATCCTGTCAATGTGTGTGTCTGTGTGGAATATGTGGTTGATTAAGGCGCCGAAGTGGTAATTAATCTGTCAAGGTCTAGACAGTTGCTTCAGCCAGTCCGTAAGCATGTGAATAGACACCGCCGCCGTGTAGTATCAGCCCAAGGAAGATACTCAAGGGACTGGGTGATACAAAGAAGACAACCACTGGAGATCCCGTCTCTACAGCTGATATTATCTTTCTGCGTGCTAGGCCCTGCTAGGACGGCGTATACGGAGGGAAAAGAAACAAAAGAGAAAAATAAGAGTAGTATGAACCAAAGAAGGCAACGGAATCAAGAGCGAAAACGTACAACGAAATGTGCCCGCACTGAGGACTGCGAAGTCTCGCTATTCAAAGACGGCAAATAGAGAAAGAATGTGGTTGTCACTTGCCACATCGTCCAAAATGTGAACTTGAAACCGCACAACCTCAAGGCCCTCAGCTACAACGAATCGGACCTTTTACTCGCATCTTACACCCTTGATGACGATCGTCCGAAGCAAGTCCTACCATCAGATTGCGTGCATGTTGTCCCAAGCGACGGACGCGTGCGCGCGCAATACTGGATGAGGCGGAGCGTGGTGAAACGGTGCGAGTTCGAGATTCCGAGTCTCAGGACAGCACCACCCCTGTTGATGTTTGCGAGAGCAGCGGCGCCTAGAGAGCCATAGTATTTTGAGTGATGCGTGTTCGATTATTGGAGTCTCTCGTACTCAGAAGCACAGCCGTATATATTGCTTTGTATACCAAGAAAATAGTTTCGGTGTCTTTCAAGCCGTAGTGTTGGTACAGAATCCGTACACGAGCAGAAGTAGCAAAGGCAAGGTACCGCCTCTGGCGTGCAACACGAACCTCAACCCCGACAGCCCAAACCCGACTGTGGGGACGTCAAATAAGACATGTTAATGAGTTGCAGATTTCGATTCTGTGCTAAGGCACTAAGCATCTAACTGGGGCCTTCTGACGCCGTGAACTTTATTTCTTGTTGCATAGATAAGTATAGCCGATGGAGAACCCAGAGAACGGTGATTATGCCCAGATGCAGGATTCTCTTCACAAACCAGCTGCTGAGAATTAAAGCACCTTTGCACAGTGCTTCCTTGGTACCCATTATGTGGTACCACGCATTTGACAAGATTCATTCTACAGGACTCCACGTACTCTTCACTTAATTCATCAGACAGTCATCCCAAACTTGTATCGGCAGAATATCAAAGTGCGAACTACACGCAACGGTGCCAACGTCCTCCAGGACATTCAGACCATTATGAGACCAGATGTCTATTTTTAGAGCCCGACCCAAGTATACTGTGACCGTTCTGTTCTCGGTATTCTAGATTTTGCATTACCGCCATTCTAGCCCAAGCGTGCGGCTTTGACCATCTCAAACTCCGGGGTAGTTTCAGTCCGGGCGTGATGATAACAAACAAGATTCAACAGTGCTCGCGTCGGAGCTTACTCATGCCTTCAGCCTCTTAGCTGGCGGAGGTTCCTCGTCAGAATAAGCTGTCTCCTCTTCGCCGTCCTTTTCGTCTCCTGCTTCAGATTCGAAGTCGTCGTCGCTGATCTCGTCCTGCTCCTGGGCCTGGGTGAAGTACTTGATAGCGTTGGGCCACAAGTCCTCCGAGAGGGCAATTGCCAACGTTTCTCCTTCAGGGAAAATCTCCAGGTCGTTATCGTCGTCATGATCCTCGTCGTCATCATGATTCTCGCTGGCGTCGTTGATGTTGGCCGCCTCATTGCCAGCCTGCCGACCAAGCCGCTCTCGTCGCGCCGTCTCGGTAGCCTCCTGGCTCTCTGCATCCGAAACATCATGGCCAACATAGCCGAACCACGCAAAGAAGCTCATGCCGCCCAATCCCGTGTCCTCGATCTTCTTCTTGAGCGCTCGCTCGTCGGGCGTCAAGTCCTTAGCTTTGGACCCAGGGTCCTTGGTCTGTGTCTGGCGCGCATCCCAGACTTTCTTCACTGTGCCAAGCAGACCTGCCGTCAGGTCTTTGCCCTTCTTCCACTGAATCTCAACAGGCTCGCTCACAAGCCCCGACCAGCCACACTTGGATCGCCTCTGCCAAAACTTCTTTTCAATGACCCTGTCCTCGAAATGCTCGTTTTCATTGAACTCGAAACGGAAGAGCAAACTTCTGGGGTCGCCTTGGCCTCCATTCTCAATTTCAAAGCGCGAGACGGTCAGGTTTGTGAGAGAGGTGAGCAGTAGGGACGAGTCCGACGGCTGAATGAACTCATCAATGTCTGGCGATGCCTGCTCAAAGACGAGCGGCCAAAAGTTGGGGATCTGAGCCACAAGCTTTTGGCGTTTCTCGTATAGAGGAGCCTTCACTATGACATCTTGCCGAACTACAGCGGGCAGAAATGGTTAGTTGGAAGACGGCTTTCTTATAGGCCACTGTTTGTGTTGGCTGTTGTTCTTGTTGTTGGTGGCAGCAGCCAGCAGCCCGTAAGCCAAGTAAGGAAGTGGATGGTACAAATGGAAGTAGCGAAATGGAATTGGCTCACTCAGTTCTGTTTCTGCATCGTCAAACTCGGCGCTCAGGTCGTTGAGCTGCTCGTAGGTTACGGTGGAGTCGTCCATCGTGAGACTGATGAGATGGGTACGCCACTATTTCAGTCAGCAGCTTGGAAAGGTGATGAGTCGTGCCTTTTTTCCTAGACCAACCACCCTTTCTTGTAAGGATCAATCTGGTCGATGTGGGCTCCAGTTCAAGCTCCAGTCCAAGGCTCAAAGCCAGAAAGACCTGACGAACCAGGGGGGAAAAATAGAAAAGCCAAGGCTGAACCTGCGGTATGTGACCAGTTCCTGGCGCTATTTACCATGTACCTGCGTGCCTACGCACGGCTGTGAGATACATGACGTTTCAGAGCCTAATAACTCGCTTGGGAACGCAGAACGATACCCTAACCCTGGAAATCTCCAAGGTTACTTGCGCCGATATCTACTATGTAGGTACTGTGTACAGCATTCCAACAAGATCTGCTGGTAGCGAGCGTCACGGATAAATAAGACTAACCATTCCAACGTATGGGCAATCAAAAGCGGAAAAGAGAAACTGAAAAGGGAAACCACGCTTTACTGCTGCCATTAGGTGACATGACGAGCGCTGGTGCGGCGTCCAGCCACGCCCCTAACGGCCCGCACACGGAGTGTCGTTGGCGGACGGAATCGTGGTTGAGGATTACCAGGAACTTTGCTTTACCGAGCTGGACATGGGTGACTGGCAATGATTGATAACGGTGACCGGCCTTGGCCCGTAAGACTTGCAATGTAGGCGGAGAAGAGTAGCATTATTGAAACACTGATTTTTGGATAACATATTTCAACAGCAGGTGCACGAGGTCAATCTGATTAACTCCTGGAACAAAGTAAGGAGAATGTACACAATATACTGTAATTACCCAGGCGTGGTACAGTTCATCACAGTATTATGCGGGGGAAAAAAGAGTGACGCGCACGTGTCTGCGCTAGAAGTGATAGCAGGAACGACCGAACACTAATGAATGTGACCATAACCACATGCCTAGGTAGCCTGGTAGTGTAGAAGTGACAGTACAAAGTACCTGTATCCTCTTGGCCGGTCCGTGCACTGCTTCTTTGCCTGGGCTCCGGGCTGGACTTTCGAGCCGCCTTGGGATCTCCACCAACCCAACTTCCCTTTCCGCCTTCCCCTTGACAACAACCCATCCACTACTGCCTACCACCCCGTCCACCCGCACTGGCCGCTGCGCCGACCGTCAACGAGATCCGAGTTTCGACCTGTGCTGTCGCCTGCTCGAGTTTTTTACGACGTCTGTGTCCCGCCCGCTCCGTCCAAAGACCGTCAGCGACCGGCGCCGCTAGAGAGGAAGAGGTGCGCCTCGCCACCAACCGGGCCCTCCCTCCCAGCTTCCGCTTGTCAGCATCGCCTCCATCGGCCCCGACAATACTCTAGATACCTTCTTTCGCGCGATTGTATACTAGTCCCGGTGTGACCATCGACGACCGCGGCCCTGTGGCTGCCAAGCCACTGTGACGCGCGCTCGCAGACAGCTCCGCGGCGCCGAAGTTTCTTTCTCTCTCGCATCACTGCATTGAGGAGGATTTGCCGTCAATCACCTGCGAGTCGACTGACGCTATTGATCCACAAAGCGGAAGTCGAATACGAGACACCATGTCCTCACTCCATCCCCAGACTCCGCAGAGCCCGTCGCAAAACTCGCCCAGTTCGATGGACCCCGCCTCAACCATCAACAGCACAATCTCGTCATTCACAGCCACGCTACCTACTCCCGCACATAGTATCAACGGCAGTAACATCCCTTCTCAGGACGTCGTCATGGGCGAAGACTCTCCACAGAAGCGCAAGCGAGAAAGCGGCGATGTGGGCACACAAGATCGCGAGAAGCGCGTCCACATTGATGACGGCATCCCGAGCATGCAAGCGATCCACGAAGATGTCGGTGAAAAGTATCTGCTGCTCAAAAGGACGTGGAAGCCGGCACAGCCAGTCCTGTCTGCTGATCTTTTTGACATGTACGGCTTGTCGGGTCTCGCTGGCGAGGTTGCTCGGGTTCTTCCTGATGGTACCAAGAATGCTATGCGCAAGACTTACAAGGGCCAGATCAAGAAACTTGGGCTTACCGGCCATTTCGACGCCATAAAGAAGGAGCCAAACGATCCAGAGGGATTCTTGAGTTTGATTGATTGCCCGCCTCAGGAATGGGAGGTGCTGTTTGTCAACGGCAAGGAGATTGGCAGCGGCTTGCGACCTGAGGTGCAGCGTGCTCTACCCAAGGCCACCACCATGGCCCGCGGTCCCATCAGCAAGGACAAGTGGGACTCGTCGGTTCTTGCTGATTTCGCAGGAGACCGCGGTACAAGAGGCTCTTCATCTGCGAAGGCTACAGCCCCCGGTACTCCTTTACATCCTGCTAGCGGCGGCGTTCCCCGGCTCAAGGGCCAAGGACTCGGAGGCGTGGATGCTGCTCGACCACGCAGGACTGGCAAGAAGAGAAGCTACGGCGACAACAGCTATGAGGGTTACGGTGACGGTTTCCAAGACGAGGAAACGGGTGCCGAGACAGGCTATTCGACCGGCGAGGGCGAGGGAAGCAGGCGGAGAAAGAAGGTGCTTAGAGCCTTGACCTCTGCTTGTGCTTGTGTCTTGAATGAGATTGTGCTAACACGCTACAGAATGCTCAGTCCCGCGTGGGTACTCCCCGCCAGTTCTTTGGCCACGCAGGCCCTGGTATGCTAGGTGCTTGAACTCAACGACCTCGAGTCGACGACAGCTTCTAGGCGTCATGTCCCTAGTTGCGTCAATGTCTGGCCCGCAGTGCTTGTAGAGTTCTCCCGATAGCCCCGACCGTGGACAGAGCATTCGTTGTGCGCTCGTGACCGAGACATAAGTTCCTGATGGGCTCGACCCTATTAGATTGGACCAGAGTGTCCACCAGACACGGTATGCAGAGCGGCGCAACTCAGAGTCTTTGACCAAAATTCAGACAGCTCCAGGGGGAAGGGGTGTGCCTGGTGTGCGTGGTCAAAAAGCAGCTCAGTTCGACGGTTTCCTTCACGCGGACTCAACCATGGCCCAATGGGGGGAGAGCGTCTGCTGAGAAATGAGCAATTGATAAAAAGGACGATGCGCTATGTACGGGCCTTTGATACTGCGCATTTTCACTATTCACGAGTGGGAGAACCCTTACTGTACCCAGCAAGTACTGCATACAAAAGCCTGTGGGAAGAAGCTCGGACAGTATTAATGATATGAAGGCATTGAAATGAGATTGGAACCAGATGCTGGAGGGAACAGGCCAAAAATCGTCAGTGCCTGGGCAACTATCTGCTCAGCATGTTAGCACGCATTTCTTGTGGCCCTCCGCTCCAACATTCACGAATCTTTTCACACAAAATAAAAAAAAAGCATGGCGTTTCGGCAAATTCTGGGCTAGGTTTTGTTTTTCGTGTTTCCCACCTGCTTTCAAGGGTTTTCTTTTCTTAATTCCCACCGACATTATTCTCAAAGTGGCCTCCTGCCAGAACTTTCCCTGGTCTGCCACGCAAGAAGCAGGCAAGGACGACAGACGAGAATAAAAGAAATAAAGATGTATGCTGGGGTGGTGGAAACATAAGAAATCTGGTTATGCGCGTTATGGATGGTGTGGGCAGGCCAAGGTCACGCATGCAGTGATTAAGTTTATTTCGACTATTGAGTAACTCATTACACAATTTTCTTTGGCCATTGCAATTCGTTGTAGTTCCCGGCCCTCGATGATTTCTTGGCAATTCGCAATATCGGTACCCGATACCAAGAAGAGAGAGAAGAGAGAGAAGAGAGAGAAGAGAGAGAAGAGAGAGAAGAGAGAGAAGAGAGAGAGACGCAATCCGCAAATTATGGCTTACGGAGAGAAAGCAGACAACGGTCTTTCCACGTAAGAAAAACGGTCTTCGATACCGACAACTTGTGTTGCCAGATCGAAACAGTCAGTAATTACGGACCTTGTGCCATGCTTTTCAGTGATCTGCGGGCGGGTTCGGCATGGTGTGGATATCCTCTTGTCGGTCGGTGAAGAGGAGAGCAGATGGCTTTCTAAAATAAACTTCAGCTCTTGATATCTGGAGTGTTTCATCATGATTGTCAATCTAATTGTGAAGCACTAATCCATTTGTGATTCGATTTAAACATGGTCATTCATTGGCTAGCCCAAAGAAAGACGAATCCTAGCCATCCGCTCAAAGTAAATGTGCGTATAAATGCAGCAAAGCGTATTGTGCTGCCCACAAATCACGATTACACTTCCTACCCGTGCCTTTCCTTGATTAACTTTTTTCAATCCAAAGCCAGGATAGATCGTATCGAGAGGTCCTCCTGCACCCAACCCACAATCCTTGCCCCAACCTCACCCACCAGCTTCTCGTAGTGCTGGCCAGGAAAGAACAGACCACAGTGCGCACCCACCTCGTCCACGCCCTCCATGTAAACCTGCACCCAGCACGCATCCCGGACGCCATTGGTCTTTGGCGGTACCATGCAAAACTTGTGGAGCTTTTCCTTCTTCTTTGGGTTTCCATTTTGGTCCACCGTTCCTACTGCTATTGTTCTCGAAGAATCTGACCATGTGGTAGGGATGTATAAAGGTGGTGAGGAGAGGGCCGGACAACCGCTGCTGCTGTCCGGTAATTGGTCGTGCAACGCCAGGTCGGCCAGCTGCATGTGAAGGGCCTGTGTCTGTGCTGTATTGATGGCTTGCTGCTGCTCTTCTTGTTCTGATGTCATGATGAGATCCTGCTCCTGCGATTTCACAAGCGCTTTTTGCTCCTTGGCCAACCGCTTCGCCTCATCCTTGGCCCGTTTCTCTTGATCTTTGAGTGCCTTTTCTGTTTGCTTCTGGGCCTTTTTGCGGCGCTTCTCAACGAGCTTCTGGCGTTCTTTGGTAGCCTTGTCGTGGTCCTTGACAGCCTGTTCATATGTCTTTTGGATACGCTTGAATTCCTTTTCTGCTTGCTTACGTGCGTCTTTATCGGTGTACATGTCGAAATCAGGGGCAGAGGGCTGTTGGGGAAGGTCTGGGATTGCTGGGAGGTCGTTACTGAAGTTTTCCAGGCTATTTGCGCTCTCGTTGTTTGTGGGATCCGAATGCAAAGAAGTCTCGCTAGTGATATTATTGATGGTTTCAGAATTGTCAACATAACCTGGCAGCTTGGCTTCACCTGAATTCTCGCGTTTCTGTAGATGCGGCTCGAGTTCATGGTCGGGTAATGGTTCCGGCTCTAATATCTGCATTTGGTGCTGGCTTTCCGCATCACTATAGTCTTCCACAGAGATCCTCGGTGTGTCAATTTTTGTGCTATCCATGGTGGTAGTAGCCGACAGCTGAGATCCGGCTTCTCGCAGTTCTGGCTGTAGATGCGTATTGGAGCGTTCTAGTACCGGGGCCTTTTTGGGTAAGCCCGTTGACACGGTATAGTAATTGACGAAACGGACTCTCGATAAGCCTGGCTCTTGTCCCCCATAGCCGCTGGCATGCAGCGGGTCTAGATCCTCGAGTTGCCGAAGTTTGTTGTACCTGCCTTTGAGGGACGTGTAGTCTGCCAGACAGGAGCCGAACTCGAGGTGGGAGACCAGATGCTGGTAGGTAGAAGAGAGCAGGCCGTCCGAGTAGTGCTTCTTGGCAAAGTGAGCCACATTCCGCAGCCAGCCTCTGTCGACGAACGGTACGTCGTTGAAAAAGGGCGGATTGTAGTTGGGATCTGGCCGTGGGTTCGCCGAGGATGACGATGCGTATCCGGGAGGTGAGGCTGGGAGGTCCGTCGAGGAATTGAGCGTGCTGGTGCTGGTCACTCCGCGCATGTTGGCAGATGCTTGTGCCGTTCCCGGGGGATCTGGAGCCTTTCGGAAGAGGCTGGCTATACCTGACTTGATGATACCTGGGTGCAGGCCAAGGAGAGGTGCATCGAGCGAGATTGTCCCTAATATTCGGTGCTTGAATTGTGGTCCATACATCGGACTCGGTGAGGGCTAGAAGATGGAAACATTTTTTCTTTTCTTTTAGGAAGCTATTCTGGCCCGTCGCTATTGTGTTTTGCAGTCACTCACCATCAATGCCACGTCTGCTGCTAGCAGGCCCCCCATCGAGTGACCCACGAGTATCACATCGGTTGTCTCAGACTCGTGAGGCTCGAGCCACTTGCTAAAGTTGTCTCGGGCCACATCGATGGCATTATATGTCTTGTAGCGGGGGTAAATTTTAGAGTGGATGACATGTGACTCTTGCAAGGCGTTTTGAAGGTAGTTATGGACATGGGCTGGAAAGGACTGGAAGGACGTGTTGTCGCCCATGAAGCCGTGAATGTAGATCACGAGCAACGTCCTCCGACCATCGTCGTCCCCGTGCAGCGAAGGCAGCAGGGAGTGAGAGCTCGAGGATCGCGGATCTGCTGATACATGCTGCCAGGCTGCCGGCAAGTAAGGGCTAGCTAAGCTGGCAGGAGTTTGGATTTGCCACGACTGAGCATCAACCGAGCCCGGGCCGACGACCGGCGGCGACCACGGCGGCGGCGGCGGTGATGATGCCGGACTTGGATGCGGAGAGGCGGCGGCCCCTTTAGCCCCAGCCATGACGTCACCGTTGCCAAGCGGGGAGAGCTGTTGCAAAAAGGAGATCGGAAAGGAGGCTGCTTTCTGCGTATAGGTTGTTTGCAGACGAGATTGGGCTTCCGCGAAGGACGGCCTGCCGTTGATTGCTTGGTTGCTTTGTTCGGGCCGGTCTGTTCCCATTGCGGGCATCGTGCCCCATCGCTATGGGCGTCTGGCGGCCCAGTCGCGGTGCTGCTCAGCCCCCGCAGAGTGCGTGTCGTTTTGGCAGTGACAGGGTTCCGCTTTGCTGCAGAAGATGGGCCTTCTTTGATTGGCGTGTTCCTGCATTTGCAGGTATGGCCGGGTACACAGTACATAGTACTCACGTACTGTTAGTCTGCACTGTGGTGGGTCGTGCTCTCCCGCAGGCGCCGGAAGATGGGACGAACTTTCAAGTCTCTACATAGTACAAGGTACCTACGTGTTGAAATAATTAGCTCCACGTCGCTGATTACCGCCAGGCTGATCGATATGGACGACTCTTGATCTGTCATTTACCAAGGCATACAATACTGAAGTGAATCCACTGACGGGTGGGACGGTACATGTACGTACCATGCTCCCCTGGATTCTATACCTGCAAATGAGGAACCAAAAGGAGTCGCAAGTTAAGCCACATTGGAACTGAGATGGCACCTGTGTTGCAGCCGATGGGCTGATGTAATATTGAAGAGACCTGTCCAATAATGAGGGCAGAAGGGGGGGTTGCTTGCTTTTGGTCGAGAGCCTCGCTGCGCGGGCTTCTTGGCCGACGGTGCACACGCAAACTACTACTTAAGTAGACGCCGAGTGGGTAGCGGAAAGTGTTCATGGTGGCGCCAAGGGTGTGGATATTTCTGGCGGCGTGAAACGACGATGCACACCTTCATTGGCACTTGGTGTGCAACCAAACCTGGCTTGCTAGAGCAAACCTCGTTGCATAATACAACGGGGCTGTTTTATTATCTTCAGACACTCTTGATGATAATTGCAATGATCTCAACGCCGGGCCCGGGAGAGAGAAAAAGAGAGAGCGAGAGAGCAAAGACCAAGGCTGCATGCATGTTGCATGGCACGGGTCCAACATTCCGAACAATTGACTCTGTGGGCAGTTCAATCCTACCGAAGAATACTTTGGCTTTCGAGCCAATGCCAAGAGAACTTTTTTTTTTCTTCTTCTTTTTCTTCTTCTTCCACTATGGGGTTGGTTCAACAGGACCACCGCGCTTCTCTCTCTTACCTGCAGACAATGGGCTGCGGCAGCTGCAGGATCCCAAATCCTACAGCAGCATACATGTTAGTACATAGTACATGCCATAGCAGGTCGGTTGGCATGCAACAGCTGGCGGAATGACCATTTTCAATGTGGGCATAACACTGGCAATTGGCAGGCGCAAAGACCTGGGAATCTCATGGCGACAGGGGTCAAGTGCCTAGACAAGCTCGTGCCGTGCCTCAACCCATCTGGAATACGAGCGCTGCTTCCAGGACAGGCCTGACCAGAACGGCCTGCTCGAAGCTATTTCCAATGCACAGCAGGAATATGCGATTGAATCGGCATTTGCATACCTATAATGCATGTACTATATAGCAAAGGCTTTTCAGCACATGTGCATTTAATTGCCTACGAGGCTGTTGTCGCCTTGAACTGGGCTCGCTCCCTGGCTGCCAGTGCTGTCCCACCATGCGAATGACGAAACCCACGGCGCAAGGGGCACTTTTTATTCAAACAAAACGGCTGCGACAGAGCCCTTTCGAGGACAGGGCGGCCGGGAAAACACTTGGTACGTGGACATGGACGCCCCTGCTGCGGCCTAGGGCCTGCACGGGCTGCACGGGCCAATCAAGGCGGGCTTATGCTAGTGGGGCCGAAATTGCGTGGGCCGTCCACTTTGGGCAAGTAGCGAAATGAGATGTGGTAAAAATGAACGGCCAAGTACCAAGCATGCACGACACCCTCATTTCCTGGGGATGATTGCTGGGCACTGGGAGCAGTTGTCCGGCTTGTCTTGTCCCAGCACGTTGCGCTGCACGATTCTTATAAAGACAGGGGCCCCCGGAATCTGGACCTCGGTCCCAACTGGGACCTGCTCCTGGCCTCTCCCCGCCAAGAGTACAGCGTGAGGTACCTCCTTTGGTACTAGACGTCTGCCCGCTGTGCCTCCCTATGTTGCGCCTTTGCTTCCATGTCCGCACACCCTTTGTGGATACTCATAAAGTAACTTGTAAGTACCTGCTCATGTGCCTTCTTGTAATTAGATTGTACCAGTATTATGGCAGTCACATCGAATGGTTCCTGTCCAATTTTAACTTGCCAGTTGCAGTACGTACAGACGGACCTGCGCACACCTCTCTCTCTTTCCCTCTCTCTCTGTCTTTGTCCTAATTCTACCCTATCCCGTCCTTTTCTCTTCCGCTCGCTCCCCTTCGTCTCCCAACCACCAGCCCAAGTGATCCTGGAGCACGTTTCCGCACGTGGCTCACCTCGTCGCTTACATTGGTGATGCGGAGCGGCTACCAGTGTCGACCAGAAGAGGACGAGCGAACGACAACGACGACGACGACGACGACTATCACGCAGACGGAACACAAAAAAAAGTGAACCAGACGAGCAGAGCGGCCAAGCCCGGCAAGCAAACCCTCAAGCACCGGAAAGCTACACGGGTCCAGGGCCCTGATCAATAACCCTGCGATTTTTTGCAACCTTGCCCTCCTAGCCCGCAGGAAAGGAAAAAAAAGAAAGAAAGAAAGAACAAGATCAATCGACCTTGACGTCGACTTCCATCCTCGTTGCCTATCCGATACTCTTCTTTCGGCAGCCTCCAAGAAAACCCTGTCTCGACAAGCAATGGTTCTGCAGCCGCAACCTGTCATTCCTTTCGCCCATTCAACAACAAGCTTTCGATAAGCAGTCCACAGTCGCTTCCCTACCCGCACTGTCAGGCCTCACAGTCGCTCGTTTTATGTGTTGGCCCCCCAAAGTGCACTTTGCAAGCCCCCCAATCAGTTTTACAAGGCGTTTGCCCTCTAGTCTCGCTGGATTGCACCTACCAGCTGCTGGATTCTTGTCGCCAATAAATATCACCGTGCCTGGCCAGCCTTTGCTGATCGGTCCTGGTTAGAGGGCGCCTAGATCTCAACTCCTACACGCTCGTTTATCTCCTTCCTCTTTCGGGGGGTCCTGGTTTTACGCTCCCTGCCAGTACCGCGCCGTGTGGTCTTCACACGCCCCTGTCGGCAGAGGCACAGTGGCTTCTTACCGTCCAGCGCGATGACTAACCCAGCCTACGGGTCTTCACTCTTTCAGGCCCGTAAGACTGAGCACGCACACCGTCACTCCGACTTGCACAGCCGCAAGTCCCACAACTACCTCCACGCTCATTCACATCAAGAATTGCACAACCGCAGGCACGGCGACTCAGACGACGACGACGCCGACGACAACAACAGATCTGCCGCAATCTTGGATACCCGGGACTCGACCATCACTGAGGTCGTGCAGACCGTCAGCGTTGTCCAACTGATCGATGGAGCCGGGACGACTGTCTCGGCCCAAACCTTGATGGGAGACTCGCAGACGCAGCTAGTGGACGCCGAGACGGGTGCAACCGTGTCCACCCTCAATGTCAACGACAGGGCCGCTGCGACCACAACGCAAGATGCTAGTTCCGTAACGGGTTCTTCATCATCGTCCTTCTTGTCCTCGTATTCCTCATCATACGTTTACTCTTCTGGCGCATCCACATCCATACTGCCAGCACTCTCTTTGACTGAGACTTTGGCATCGTCATATTCCACCCTTACCGCCTCTTCCAATTCAACGACCACTTGTGAGTTGAACCTGGTGGGACCTTGCTGTCCATGAGATTTGCGTCGCTGACTCTGAAAATTAGCATTCTTGTCTTCTTCAATTACTTCTTCGCCATACGTTTCATCGTCATCATCGCAATCGTCGACTTTGCAAACCAATTCCTCAACATCTCTCGTTTCTACTCAGGCGTCATCTATATCCGGTTCATCGTATTTTCTTTCGACGACATTCGCAAGTTCGACGACCTCGGCTGGACTGGCGACGTCCTCATCGTCGGGCACCCTCTCAGAATCGTCATCTACAGGATGGTATTCAGCATCCGAATCTGCTTCGGCCACATACAGTGCAGGTGCAAGTGAGGGAAATGGGGCTTCGATTTCATCCACCGGGTCCACCGGGTCCATAGCGTCCACAGCATCCATTAGCGGTTCTTCGTCAAGCGCGAGTGCGTCAGCCTCTGGATCATCTGGCAGCGGCACAAGCACGCACACTAGCGAAGTCGTTGGTGGCATATTTGGTGGCATAGCCGGCATCGGTCTTATTGTTGCTTTTGCTTTCATGGTCTTGCGGATGAAGAAGTCGGGTTGGTGCCAGCTGAAGCTGCCATCCAGTGAAAATGGCGCATCACCGTCCGCAGCACGGTCCATTGAGCCGACTCCGGGGTCAGAGCCTGCTAACAGTGACAGTGGGGCATACGGAACTATGCAAAGAACCGCCTCACAGTCCGTTGCTGCTTCAGCAATGGCAGCCCTGGCGGGCAAAAGGGCCTCACGAGAGCGAGCCGGATCTGGCCCAGAGATGGCTGAGCGTGGTTTTATTCGGGTTTCGGGAAGAAAGTTACCTCCTGTCCTCCAATATGGTGGTGATGGGTATACCGATCCCCGCCGTGACCGTAACAGTCAGAACAGCGATATCTCCGCTTCGGTCTGCCGGGACTCGATGGCGGTATTCGACCAGCCAAACCACACTCCGCTGGCTCTTGGTTCGCCAATGCGACCTGTGTCTGGTATCATGAAAGTGAATCCAGGACCACGAAGGACGCCTGTCACCAGTCAGGCCCCGAGCAGCATCGACTCTCCCACACTTCCACGCAGTTCGACATTCCCATCGACGGAGAATCTTGGGCGAGCACTACAAAGCGAAGGCTTTTCTCGAGACGCAATTGGCAGGACACTTGCTCCTCACGACTACTCGCGCGATGGTGCAGCATCCCGCGACTCTCGCGGGTCTGGCAGATTTACCGAGCACGTTACCTGACATACCATACCGTAGCTCGGTTTTTGAGCACTCTGGTTCTTTTTGCTTTTTTTTTTTTTTTTTTTCCCTTCCTTTCTGATTTTCAGGCATCTCACATCTCGCGTCCAGTTGTCTTGCGTCTTGTACATGACCATCTGGATATACTCCAAACCATATTCTCTAATGTTTTGAAAATTAGTTTGAGTCCAAGTGGGGTAGGAGCGGATTTGTAGTGTTCCGAGAAGCGCTCTCTTTGGCGTTGGCGTTCATTGTTTTGTTATTTTGGATACCACTTCTAGGGAGCACCCATGACGATCGGACACTTGCATCAAAATTTTGGGGGGGCAGAAAGTTGAAGATTGGAGAATAGGATTCTTGAAAATTTATCTTGTGGGATGGTTATGGACTTTTTGGGCCCTAGGTGAGAAGAAGGCCTTTTAGTCGTAGAAGCAGACTCACACATATTTTGCTTGTGGAATTGGGTTGAATATACTCTACACGTTACTGCCTACAATATTCTTTTTAGGACTGGGTGGATAAGCGCGGGCATTTCGCTTGTATCGTTTCCTTTTTTTTGAATGTCGTTGATATTCTTCTGTTCTCTGTGAATTTGGTCGTTGATATATATTACGATATTGTGCGTCTTTAGACTCATGGTTCTTGATATATTATCATATGGTTTCCCAACATGCACATTAGGTTTGGAAGTTAATGGCTGATTTACGCACTACCAGGATTACGGGCGTGGTCAATACGTATTACGTAGAGGTACAGTAAATATCGTCCCTTCTCTCATCTTCAACCTCCTTGTTGATATCATCTTGACTGTGATAGATAAAAAATACCTAGGCAGCCATTTCTCGATTCTCAATCCGCATGGGAATGGAAGAACTTTTGGTGCTCTCGCGGTCTCGCGTAGAAACAAAAAAGCGTGCATACTGCCAATATCAAGATATCAAATGGAAGCATTCGATCCTGACGACTAGCTTCTTTGCATATCCTATGCCAGTATAGAGTAGGTTTCCTTCAAAAGGTGTGTCATTGCTCCATCTCGGTGCGTAATCCAAGCTAACAAGGTCAATGTGTATAACGTATAGAAGAGGAAGTCACTCGATTGCCCAACCTGCAAGAGTGCCTTCAAAGTATGTCAAGTCCTTTGATATAAGCGAGTTTCCAATATTCATAATCTCCCAATGATCGGACCAAGTAAGTACTTGGAGCGCCTCGCAATTCGGACGCAACACTGGATGTCAGTGACATTGTGCTCTCTGGGCTAGGCCAGACCAGGCGAGGACCTCGGAAGCACTAACAACTTGCATCCCATGCAAGCCTGTCTTTACGCTCAAATCAAGAGAGCAAGATGAGTGGTAGGAGCATGTTATTTTGAAAATTAAAAACGTTCTCACTTTCATCGTCTCTGAGTGGAGGGCAGGGGAAGAGGCCGAGCTACCTAGATACTTGGTTGTTTGCCGACGAGCTTTATGAAAGACTTGAAGCATCGTTTTCTTTTCCTTTCAGCCGATGGCGAAGCATTTTTCATCTCTCCGGCCCAGAGATGTGACGACGGATTGGAGGAGAGGCCTTTTTGGGCGTTTTATAACTAAGCTACATGGGATTACAAGTGTAAAGCAAGACCCGTATCAATTTTGCTGGCGGCCGGCTGCTGATGTTGAGGTTCTTGAGACAGAAGTGAAACGAGCAGAGGTGGAGCCTTGTAGTTTTGTCTTGTCCAAACAAGATCAGCTCGTACTTTATTCCGAGGGCTGCATTGTCAAGGAATTGGGGTCTGAAGGAGCAGAAGCGTTTGCGTAAGGCGCAAGCGTTGATTCGTTGAATGGGAATGAATCTACCATAGCTATACGCGTTGTTAGCTTTGATGAACCAGGTAAGTGGGCATCGGTATCACCATGTGCAACGGTTGCTAGTCGGTAAGTGGACAGTGGCGGGCCCACATACGAGTACAGGGCCCGAGTCTTTGTGATATACATTACTATGTATTGGGTAGTGAAACGCGCAGGCCTCTAGATCGTCTGCTAGATAAATGCTGCGGGCAGTTTGGGAGCATGTGATGTAGATCCTCGGGGGTGTAGCCACAATTACCCGGCAAAGTAATTGAACTGCCAAAAGGCACGATACTTGCAGGAAAATCTGGAATTCTCAGACTTGTTATTCTGTAGGACGATCAAGCATCGTTTGGTCTGGTCATTTAGCCCGCCCGTGTTTTGTAGCCGAAGGGTACCTGAGCCTTCTGACCCAAAGACTGCGCAGAGGCGTGATTCGCTTTCTTGAAGGATTTCCAGCAAGGACAACTGGTACACTGCAAAGCTGTGGTGATTATCAGAAGCCCAGGCTTTCAACTGGGAGCGGCATCAGAAATGCATAGCTGCTTGTACATAAACCAAGTATTGAGCGTAGTGGCATCTCCTGCTTGCGACATGGGAAGATGCTAAAGTGGGCCGCGTGCGTGCAGTGTACATTGTATAGTGTCGCCATAGCTGGCACCTCGACCAGATGAGCTCAAAACTAAAAATCACAAGCATTAGGCATGAGCTCTACAGTACCAAGCTTCTGTGGAGAAGGGCTCCATGGCCAGATGGCCTTAAAACGTTACACTAGAGATGTTAGTTTGGAGAGTTAAGCTCAACAACTGCCCGTGTCCAACTCTTTCAGCTCTGCACTCTCGGATTGTACCCTGCACAACGGCAACTGCGTAGGATGGTACGGCGTCATCGGGTCTGGTATACCATGTGTTATTTGACAGCGAGTCGGGTCGACTTGTAAGCGAAGCGAGAGCGAGACCTGGGGGAAAAAAGAGAAAAGTATTGCGGTAATTTTGACTGCTGCTTTCACCCACTTGCAGTTACGCGTCGGTGCATTCTCGGTAGTGGCCGGTCAACAAGGCTTGTGTCAACGGCGTCACAATGTGATAACGAGACTCACAGGACTAGGCCGACTAGAAGATATCGGGACAAAATGGAGCTGATGCTCATGGCGGATGCGGTAGCAAGAAATTTACAGGTACTATGTACATGTGTACACTTGCAACCTCGCAGTGAAGTACCATGTACCACCTGTAGCTTGCTAGTTACATAACACGGTAGTCGCGTAGCGGGCAGCCGGGCCCATCTGTCAGCCGTAAGTCCGGAGTTTAATATGCAAAGTAAATTTTTGTATCCGCATGCTACGGAATAGTATACTGGCATTTAGCGTCACCATCCAGATTGTCAAAGACCCCTGGACGGTATGAGACGGCCATCACAACCGGATGGACGTGATCTGACAAGCTTTGTGTGTGCGCAAAGGGCTCGGAGCATCCATGAAGGTTAAAAGGGCTGGTGCTGGGTGCTGGGTGCTGGTGGCGCTTGTATTCTGTGAGTGAGCACTGTAGGTGGTACGGTCCTTTCGATGCTTCTCTAGCCCCGAATTCCTGATCTACGGAACCCTTGCCAGTGCTGCCAGTCGTCCAGGGCCTGTTCTCGGCCAGTCGTCTGCAACACAACCTACCGAGCTGCGCCTCTTCCCACCTGGCACCCACTAACTCCAACACTGCTCAATTACATAGTACAGCACTGCACCACCAACTCGAGCCCCAAAACGTCACCATCTGCCCGTTGACGACCCAACAACGGGCGGCTATTACGACGACGACGACGACGACGACGACGACGACGACCACCGCCACCGTCTTCACGACTCGAACCACTCACGACCAACGTACCCGCTCATCTCTAGCCCCTCGCGCTTCTGCAACTCGCATTACATAGCCTCGCGCATGCCTCGGCACTACAACATTTGAGTTGGGGCGTCGACTGGTTCTCCCTCGGACAATCTGCGTCGGCGCGGGCCACCAGAGTTGAGTCTGCCACCAAACGGCTCGAGCCGGTTCTCGAATCTAGATTGGCAACACACGGCACTCCTTTGCTCTGTCCATCATGGATCCCCGGATGGCCAACTTTCAGATGCCGGGCATGGCCCCGCCGCTCATGAACCCGCCGCCCCAAATCTTCGGCGCGGACGCCGGCTTCCACGGCATGCCTATGCAGCAGCTTCCGCCAGAACTGACCGCCCAGATGTTTGGCGACCCAGGCTCCCTTCTCGACGATTCTACAGATGCGAAGAGGAGGAGGATTGCGAGGGCGAGTAGATCCGCCTGTTCCCGGCCGCATTCCTTCGCCAACATGAGATACAACCGGCTGACCAGTGAACCTCGCCTTTAGGCTTGCGACATGTGCAGGAAGAAGAAGATCAAGTGCGATGGAAAACTTCCCGCTTGCACGCATTGTATCAATTACAAGACCGACTGCGTCTTCACGCAGGTCGAAAAGAAGAGAAATCCGCCCAAGGGGTGAGTCGTGCTTCCTCTGCATTTAGACACACGGAGTCTGTGCGCCGTTGCAGAAAAGTGGCATGACAGCTCACAATGTTTCGCAGCGCCAAATATATCGAAGGTCTTGAGAATCGCCTTGGTCGTATGGAGAGCCTGTTGCGCCTTTCTGGTACGCCCCAGCCCCGCGTTTCCTTGCACTGCGCCTCACCCCAAGTCCATACTATCCTGCTGCTTTGGACTTTGCTTGGACCAAGTGTCTGCTAATGCATGTGCGATCAGGCTTGCTTGGTGAAGATGACGGTGCCACGGATTTGGGCACCTTGGAAAGGAAACTTGCCGAGAAAAAGCAGGAGTCCAGACAGGCTTCGCAAGCTACGCAGTCTAACCCGACCTCGCCATCACAGACGACGCCGGCGCATGAAGGTGCCATATCTACACCTCAAAGCTCCATTACGTCCCCCGAGCCCTCCAGAGACAGGGATGAAAAGCAAAAATCAGCCGAGCTTTCGTCCTTGGACCACGAGGAAGAGGTCGAAGCACTTTCGGAGATGATGTGCTCACTAGTCACCAACACATCCGGTGAGACTAGGTACCTGGGTATGTCAACCCTCGAGCCAATTCCCGTCGTCGGAATCGAGACCCTACTAATCAGCTACTACAGGCTCGTCTTCGGGCTTTTCGATATTTTCTCCCAAGGGCATTCAATGGGTCAATGAAAAGACTGGTGACAAGTCGTTCCAGCAAATGATCTCCCATGTCTCCATGGACGACCACAAATGGAACAATTGGCGACCAGAAGTCTTTGCTGATCTGTTCCAGCGGCCCGTTTTCTTACCTCTCCCTTCGAAAAACGAGGCTGTGTCGCTGCTTACGGACTATTTTGACAACTTCAATTGCATGTTTCCTCTATTCCACCGTCCCACGTTCATGCACCTGCTCGAAAGACAATACTCCAAGGATCCTTATGCTGGCTCTGGATGGTGGGCTAGTCTCAATGTTGCTCTCGCTATCGCACATCGGCTTCGCGTTATGAGCAACCTCGTACCGCAAGAGGAAGATGAGAAGGCCTGGGGCTATATGAAGAATGCTATGGCTGTGTTTTCGGAACTGTCTATGCGGAATACGGATTTGCTGAGCGTGCAAGCCCTACTAGGCATGGCTTTATTCATGCAAGGCACCCCAAATCCTCAGCCGTCATCACTCTTGGTTGGCACAGCAATTCGCCTCTCGCACAACATTGGGCTGCACAAGCGTGGAACAGGCTTCAATCTCAATCCCATCGAAATCGAACAGAGAAAGCGAGTGTTTTGGATTGGTTACATGCTGGATAAGGATCTCTGCCTCCGCTCAGGCAGGCCGTTTGCACAAGATGACGACGACATGAATGTCGAACTACCAGACGAGGACCCCGAAGACAACATTGGCAACATCCCCCTCGCCGACGGCAAGGGCAAAATGAACTTGTTCCGCGTCATGTGCGAGCTGGCTCTAATTGAGAGTAAAGTCTACAAGAGACTCTACTCGACAAAGGCCACCAAGCAGACTGACGGGGAGCTCTTGCAGACTATTGGCGAGCTGGATCAAGAGTTGGAGGACTGGAAGGACCGCATGCCTATCGAATATCGACCCGAGAATGAGATCCAAGCCTCTCACACTCCCCTGATCCTGCATGTTGTCATGCTGCATTTCACGTATTACAACTGCCTCACAACCATTCATCGAATGTCAATACACCGCGGATATTGGACCAGTCGTTTGTCCAATTACGCTATTCAAGGGCTCAACGCCAAGCCCTTGAATCCCAGGGTCTTCAACTCAGCAGCCCTTTGCACCTCGGCCGCTCGCGCGACGATATCACTACTAAAATATGTACCAGAGGGTGATTCATCTGTTGTGTGGTAAGTCTAACTTTATCCTCTAGAGAGCCGTTGAAGGGTATACATGTTGACATTGGTATAGGATGGTGTTGTACTTCCCTGTTTCTGCACTTGTGACTCTTTTTGGCACTATATTACAGAACCCCTTGGATCCTCGAGCGCGGTCTGACACCAGGCTACTGAGCATGGTGGTCACTTTCTTGAGCGCTCTCGGCCAAGAGGTTGAGACAGGCGGAGTTCACCGCATGCTGGGTATCTGCTCCGAGTTCGAGCGCATCAGCAAGGTCATGATTGATAAAGCAGAGCGGGAGAATGTAGGCCGCAGAAAGCGAAAGTCTCACGACGCCTCTCAGGCTAGCAAGTCTGGTGCTTCGATGGCCAAGCCAGCGGCTGTATCTGTCATCTCACCTGCGCCATCATTAACAGTTCAAACACCGCGGGCCCCGACTGGACATGTTGTGACGCCTCACCAGACGCTTGAACACTTGTCTCCGCCAAATCGCTGTGACGGTGCTGACTTCAGCCCGCTGACAGCGACCAGCCACAATTCGTCGCCAGGACAGCCCCCTCCAGGCTGGAGCACTGATTTCAACGCTTCTGATCCAATGGAATTCCCATCATTCGCAGAGTTGACAGGCTTTGGACAACTTGACAACGGGCCACCACCGCCACTGCAGTCTCCGCCTGGCCCAAGCCAAACATTCCAGCAACCGTTGATACCACAAGACCTTTACTCGCTGCCCATGAGTTTTGATTGGGATTGGGCCGAAATGAGCGGTGGGGCCTACCCCAGTGTGGAAAATGGTAACTTCGACGGCAACCGTTGACAGAACACGGGGTGAGTTACCCTTTCACTGGGGTCTAAACGAGTGAGATACTTGATTATACGAGCAGTGGAGTGCAAAAAGACACACACATGTATAGAGAGAGAGAGAGAGAGAGTACGTCTGGCCGTTCTGACCGTTCTGGCCGTGGGGACTAGAGGAACGGGGCTTCACCACTTATTCCTGTTACTAATCGGCAGCAACAATAATTGCATTTACTTCTATTGTATCAAGCCAAGGAAAATGACAATCTACTAGATGGATAAAGCAAGGGATTCACTTCGCCATGGAGGTCACACGGATTTTGTTGTCGTTTCTCTATTGTGCTTTCGAACCAGACAAAAGATTTCGAAGTACAGATCCTCAAATATGAAATACAATTGTAGTAACACGTTGCTCTGCTTCATCGTGCAGCATCCTTGCATAACTGAAACAACAAATGCAAGGGGCAGAGACAGCAAGTCTGTAAACACAAGGACCAATAACGTTGTGATGATGGTTACTAGTAATCCTCGATTCGGTGGACTTGCCATCTGGGTTGATTTCGGTGAGATGCCCTGCTGTTGGGTATGGTGACTTTTGCTGTAGGGTTAGGGGTCTCAGTTTTTGGATTAGTCATCCACCGTCTATGATGCTCATTAGCTGCACGACGACTTTTGAGAGGCGAGCTTTGGCAGGGCTGCGAAAGCTGCTCGAAGCACCAACCTCCGGCAGAGCCGCAACGCCAGGATCCGACCAGCCAGGCAACCGAGCGTTGTCGCACCCACGAACAATCGCAGCGCTGCTCAATTCAAGCATCCAGTCAAGTCTACGGCGAGGCTCCCGTTTACGGCAGCACCAACATTCCTTTCGAGGGTCACGCCTCTGAGTCAACGCTCAAAACAGCACCTGATTGAGGTCCCAGTCCACCCCGCCACCAGGGCCACGCCCGATCCTCTTCTACTCGACATAACATCAAGGCACGGTCACGATATACACGCTCTTCAACCATGTCCTCGATATTACGGCCGTCCTCGCGGCAGGTCTCGTACATAGCGCTCTCGACTTCCCGCTCCACGGTTAGATTATGTGCGCGCGGCGCAAGAATACCCAGAATATCTTCGGTGGCGACGCCCTCCCCTTCATCTTTGCCAGCCGCTTACCTGCTTCCGCGGCCCCGCTTCTACGCCACCGAATCCAATCGACCTAAGAAGCAGGACAAGAAAAACGACCAAAAGACGCCACAGAATGGATCGAAATCAGAGAAAAGCGAGAACGCTGCTGCGGAGTCGCCTGTGCAAGGCGGGGTCAAGTCCACGCACGAGGACCCTCCGTCCAAGGAGCAGGTGGATAAGAAAGCGAGCAGCAGCTCGGAGCCACGTCAGCCGGCGCCCGGCTATGTCTTCCTCTCGGATAAAGAGTTCGAAGCCCTAGACAAGATTCGCGCCATGGTTCCTCAACGACAGCAGGAGGCCATTGACCAAGTCAAGGAGGTGGTGAAGGAGACTGGTGCACCGCCGGAGCTACAGGAGCTGCTGCGCAAATCAGCCACTACTGGCCTCTCTATGGGCGATAGCATACAGATTATCCGGGTAACGCACAAGATGGCGTCGCTTCTTGCCGAGAAAGAGGTGCAAGAGATGCTCAAGAACGATTCAAATAACAAAATGTTTGACTCTCAAGAACCAAAAGTTGAAAAACAAGAAGAGAGCAAGACCAAGGGCAACGAGCAAGAAGGCAAGCAGCAAGGGTCGAAGCAAGACAGCGCCAAGAAGGACCCCAACATCAAAGTCCTCGACACAGGCGACGTTATGAGCTGGATTCTGGCGGCTGCCGTCATATACCCTCTTTGGAGCATGTTCTTCCCGAGCGACTCGCGCGATATAAGCTGGCAGGAGCTCAGGAAGCAATATCTGGAAAAGGGGCTCGTTGAGAAGTTCGTCGTGGTGGGTCGCAAGGTGCGAGTACACCTCAACCACGACGCCGTACGCTCGGTCGACCCAGAATCCCCCGCTGCGAACCCGGGCTTCCACTTCTACGTAAACATTGGCTCTTCTGACATGTTCGAGAAACACCTCGACGACGCACAGTACCAACTCGGCATTCCCCCATCAGAGTATATACCCGTTACATATGCTGCTGAGAGCCCACTTGGCAACCTCCTCATGGCCTTCGGTCCGACTCTTCTCCTCGTCGGTTTGATTTACTACGTTTCGCGCCGCGGTCCAGGCGGCGGCGGTCCAGGCGGCGGCATGTTTGGCTTTTCGAAGAGCAGGGCCAAGATGTATAACCATGAGTCGGCTGTCAAAGTCAAGTTTGCGGATATTGCTGGCATGGACGAGGCCAAGGTTGAAATTATGGAGTTTGTCGCTTTCCTGAAGCAGCCCGAACGCTTCCAGAGACTGGGTGCCAAGATCCCGCGTGGTGCCATCTTATCTGGGCCCCCTGGTACTGGTAAGACACTGCTGGCCAAGGCAACGGCTGGCGAGTCTGGCGTGCCCTTCTTCAGCGTCAGTGGATCCGAGTTTGTGGAAATGTTCGTTGGTGTGGGTGCTTCCAGAGTGCGGGATCTTTTTGCTCAAGCACGCAAGAACGCGCCTTGTATTATCTTCATTGATGAAATTGATGCCATTGGTCGATCGCGAGCAGACGGCAACCGGAATTTTGGCGGCAATGAGGAACGCGAGGCTACCCTCAACCAGATTCTGACTGAGATGGACGGTTTCAACACGCAGGAGCAAATCGTTGTCCTTGCTGGCACCAACCGACCGGACGTGCTTGACCAGGCCTTGATGAGACCTGGCCGCTTCGACAGGCAAATTCACATTGACAGGCCCACCATGCAGGGCCGTGCAGATATCTTCAAGGTGCACCTGGCCAAGATTGTCACCAAAGAGGACATGGAACATCTCTGTGGCCGTCTTGCCGCTTTGACGCCTGGGTTTTCTGGAGCTGATATTGCCAATGCCGTCAATGAAGCTGCGCTTGTTGGTTAGTATCACCTTATATTATCTACGTGGATCTACTTTCACTTTTGCAATTAGGAGCAAAGAAAACTAATTAATCCGCTGGACAGCTGCACGAGCCAATGCCGAGTCTGTGGAGATGATTCACTTTGAGCAGGCTATTGAAAGAGTCATTGGTGGTCTGGAGCGCAAGTCTCTTGTCCTCAACCCTCAGGAGAGAAGAACGGTGGCATACCACGAAGCCGGTCACGCCATCTGTGGCTGGTACTTTGAATTCGCTGATCCCCTCCTCAAAGTTTCTATTATCCCTCGTGGTAAGGGCGCGCTCGGCTACGCACAATACCTTCCTGTGGGCGATGCCTACCTCATGACGACAGCGCAGCTCATGGATCGCATGGCCATGACGCTCGGCGGACGTATTTCGGAAGAGATCCACTTTCCGACCGTAACGACGGGCGCCAGCGACGACTTCCGCAAGGTCACGGCCACGGCGACCAACATGGTGACGCGCTGGGGCATGTCGGACAAGCTGGGTCCCATCCACTTTGACCAGGACAAGAACCAATTTAACAAGCCGTTCGCCGAGGAGACGGCGCAAAAGATCGACGCCGAGGTGCGCCGCATTGTGGACGCCGCATACAAGCAGTGCAAGGATCTCTTGCTCGAAAAGAAGAAGGAGATTGGCATTGTGGCCGAGGAGCTGCTTTCGAAGGAGATGCTGACACGCGATGACATGGTGCGCTTGCTGGGACCCCGGCCATTTGCCGATAAAGAGGAGTTTACAAAGTACTTTGACGGGTCCAAGGGCGCACCTGGCACGGCTGCTCCGCCGCCGCCAGCCGAGGGTGATAGTCCGGATGCCCCAGCACCTTTGGGTCCTGCTTTTGAGAGAGCAGACAGGTAATTTTCTCAAACATCAAAGCAAGCAAGGGAGGACTAAGAAGGAAGGGTAACCGGGAGCATTTGAGAAAGGTATCAGGAATCTCTGGGCACATCGATGGATGGTAGGACTGGGAAATCCGGGGTTGGAACGGATAACAAACAAAACTCTACTCAAAGCTTGCACTTGGAAGAAAGGCAGGGGAGGTGTTTTGGGCGCTGTTTTTCAAAACGCCGGGAAAGCAATGATTGCCAGGTTCTATGTGCATATATCAAGATGAGAAAGACAAAAGAAAACAAAACACTCGGTCCAATTGGATCGTCTTGTGGAAAGAGAGGTGTGATCGGTTTGGTAGGCAATCTAATCTGGCTTGTCCGCTCATGTACATTTATACAAACTAGAAAGCAGCAAGCGCTGGATACGAAAACAGTCAAAAAGAAAAAGAAACCAAAAACCAAGATTACAAAAAAAAAACCACCACCAAAAACCTACAAGGACAAGAGGTCGTTCATCATTTGCAATTTGCCAGCGAAGAACGTCGCCTTGCGTTGATGTGTGAGACTAGTGTACTATCTGACCAGGGGTGCTTGGGTACATTTGCAGCACCAGTTGTTGCCCACGCAGATCATTCTACTATGTACACACTACGAAGTCTGACTACTATGGGCCTAGGTTGGCAAGGTACGGCATGAACTCATCATCATTATCAACGTACCAAAGTACCTAGGAATGGTTACTCTGGTTGCCAACGTTGAAGTCTTTTTTTTTCGGTCTGGTCTCTGCCGCCTTGCAACGATCTTAGCTTCATTTGCGCGCTATGGCGCCTGAAAGAGCTGCTCGAGGCGGTGAGTCTCTGCCTCTGCCCAACAACAGCAGTCTGCATGCGACATCACGGCCTGGCCCAGGTTCTGGCCCGCGTCTGCTCAACATGGCCAACGGGCTCAAGAAGCGCTTTGCTCGCGATCCAGCGGCTGCTTCTCGACCCGCTTCCACCATGGCCGCCTCCGCATCCCGACGCAGCCCTCGTCACGCCGATGCTCACGCCTCCTCAACGGCCCGGAGGACGGAAAAGTGGTGGCGAGTCCACCTGTTCCGCGGCATGATCAACGATGTCCGCCGCCGCGCCCCCTACTACCTCAGCGACTGGGTCGATGCGTGGGACTACCGCGTCGTGCCCGCCACCGTGTACATGTATTTTGCAAAGTGAGTGGCTTCTGACGTTCCAGGGACACCCGAAAGCAGCCGCCCTCGTTGCTGACCGTAGCCGTCTGTCACAAGCATTTTACCAGCGCTCGCCTTCTCGCTCGACATGTTCACGCGCACTCACTCCAACTATGGTGTCAATGAAGTCTTGCTATCGTCCGTGTTAGCCTCGGTAGTCTTCTCGCTCGTCGCCTGCCAGCCGCTCGTTATCGTTGGCGTTACTGGCCCAATCACTGTCTTCAACTACACCGTCTACGACATCATGTCGCCCACCGGCGTAAACTACCTCGGCTTCATGACGTGGATCGGCCTGTGGGCGCTTGTGATGCACTGGATACTGGCCATCACCAATTCGTGCAACTGGCTGCGCTTCGTCACTCGCTTCCCCTGCGATATTTTTGGCTTCTACGTCGCTTGCATCTACCTGCAAAAGGGCGTCCAGATTCTCGTGCTGCAAGGCGACACAGAGCCCTTTTACCTCAGCACCTTGGCCGCCGCCCTCGTCTTTGCCGTTGCCTACTTTTGCGGCGAGGTTGCAAAAAGCACCCTGTTCAACCACTATGTCCGTGTCTTTATCCAGGACTATGGCACTCCGCTGACCGTTGTCTTCTTCTCGGGCTTTGTGCACATTGGCCGCATGAAAGACGTTAGCCTCGAGTATCTGCCGACTACTGCGTCTTTCTTCCCTACGGCTGATCGAGGCTGGCTTGTCGATTTCTGGAACGTCAGGGTGTCGGATATTTTTCTTGCCATTCCCTTTGCCTTGCTGCTGACCATCCTCTTTTGGTTTGACCACAATGGTAAGCCATGCTAAGCCCCTTCATTGTTTGTGATCGCCTTGACCTCTGAGCATTGAAAGCTTGCTGACACAATCAAATAGTCTCCTCCCTCATTGCCCAAGGCACAGAATTTCCTCTCAAGAAACCAGCTGGCTTCCACTGGGATCTCTTCCTTCTCGGTCTCACAACAGGCGTAGCTGGCATCCTCGGCCTGCCCTTTCCAAACGGCCTCATTCCACAAGCCCCTTTCCACACCGAAGCCCTCTGCGTGACCAAGATCGTCCATGACGAAGATGAAGGCGGTGACAACAAGGGTCACTGGGAAATCAAGCGAAGCCACGTCGTCGAGCAGCGCGTGTCTAACCTTGCTCAGGGCCTGCTTACCCTAGGCACCATGTCAGGCCCTCTGCTCGTCGTGCTACACCTTATCCCCCAGGGTGTCCTGGCAGGCCTCTTCTTCATCATGGGCTACCAGGCGCTCGAGGGCAATGGCATTACAGCCAAGATCCTCTTTCTAGTGCGCGACCGGACGTTGACGGACAAAGCCAACCCACTGCACAAAATTGAGCGCCGTTGGGTGCTATGGCTGTTTGTCGCCATCGAGCTGGTCGCCTTTGGCGCTACCTTTGCCATCACCCAGACTGTTGCCGCTGTTGGCTTCCCGTGTTTCATTCTCGCGCTCATCCCGCTGCGTGCGCTCATTTTGCCTCGTATCTTTTACCCGCATGAGCTGGGCATCTTGGACGGTCCGACGGCTAGTCCTTTCACCATGGAGAGTGTCGGAGGTGTTCATGGAGCCATGGCACCGGTCGAGGACGAGGCGGCTGAAGCAGAGGATGAGTCATTTGACTCTTCCTCTGAAGACACGGCAACAAGGCGCACTGCTGCTACTGTTGGGGTCGACAGTAGCAAAGGTGGGATTCTCTCTGGCGATGGACTGGATGGCAACAGGGCACACGAGCTGGCGGAGCTGGGCGAGAACCAGAGTGTGCGTTTAGCAGAGCGCGGTAGACGGAGCAGTGCAGTGGCAGCGGATGAGGACGACACCGCGTCTGAGGTGGCAAGGCCGTCGTCGGGGGTTAGTCGCCGACATATGAGCAGGGCATAGAATCGAGCATTCGAGAAGCATGGCCATGAAACGTCTTGAAAACAAACTGAACAAAAAGGCCAGCTCCTTTATGCAATATAGGTATCAGGGATGTCATTATATATATATAATGATATGAGTAGCATGTAGATGCCTCGCTATATGAGTCACTTTATGGTTATCATCCTAATCAAAGATCCCATAACGTTATATTGGCAGCAAGAAAATTGAAAAAAAGGAATGTATAGCAAGATGAGATCCATTACATGGGTGCATTGTAGCAAGCCCAGTCCTTCCGTTGTCGGCTTTGACGCTCTTGTGGGAGGAGAATTGGCGCTTTATTGAATCATCCAAGTGTTTATTTATATGACTGAATGGCTCTCGTGTTCTCACCTCGTGAACTCAGTCTCGAAGGGCACTCGAGTTCATCTCAAGGAGAACAACAAAGCAATGAATGTTCTGCAGGTCTCAGGTTGTTGGTTGCATATGGCGTGTGAATACTATTATTAAGCTCGATATACCTAGAGACTTTCATAGGCTGTCCTAGTAGATCTAGGGGAGAAAGCACAGATGGGCATCCCGTGCCTATCGCAGCTGAAGGTCACACTGTAGTCTATCAATAGTCTCGTGTTCTTTGTGTTACGGGGGCGTTTCTATGATGTAGTCAGTCTACCTGGGCTAGGTCCTGTCGAAGCCGATCATTTCGAAACATTGGGACGATTCAATGCAAACATGCCAATTACGAACCTTGTGCAACTGATGTCTTTCCATGAGGCTACGCAACAGGTATAATCGTGATTTTTAAGGAAGCAGCGTGCGCGCTTGCTTGGCCTGTCAGATGGGAATGAATCAGAGCTTTGTCTTGACGAATATTTGTCTATGAGCTGTCCGCGAGCTATGCCGCTATCGATGTGGATGGGATGGCTTGATAGATAGAAACCCGACGGACGTGTTTGCTCTGCTCGAGTCTTGTTTTCAAGGCAAGAAAATGTGTATTAAGGACTCAGCCGCCAGCTACACCGCACCAAGAAGCTGAGCATTTGTGTTGGCTATATGCAGAAGCCTAGAAATTGTACCCATGCTCTTGTCCTCTTTAAGCAGTGACTTATGCATTCTAACTTGATGCCGGTACGCAACCGTAGCGGAGGTGGACCTCAACGACGGTGCATACAGACTGCTACAACGCAAGGTAATGTGTCAATTCAGACAGGAGAGATGGAGGTCTTGCTTAGTATCTTTATCCAAGTAGCACCTCAGGTCAAATGCATGAATGTAACCACGATAGGCTGAGGACCAATGATGCGAACAGGAACCGAGTAGACGTACCACCAGTATGAACCACTTGCACGCCAGGAGGGTTTTCAGCCAGAGGGAGCTGTGGTCGAGGGAGGTCGGCTGGGTCCTCAGTTCGTGCAGCATGTGCGGAGGGTTCCGGTGTAGGTAATGCTCCCTTTGCAGTATTGCGTAGCGGTGGGCATGTTGACCCGTTTCTTTGGCCAGTGCAGTGTTGCGAGCGGTACACTGGTGGCCACCAAGTTCAGCCACGTCTCGTTACTGTTGGCTGGGTCTTGCTGCATGATGCGTGGAAATCGCAAAGACCAATGACGTTCATAAGTGACGGACTATGATCTCTACGGCTCTGTTTGGCGGGCAATCTTAATTGCTGGGTCAAAAGAGCCTCCTCCGTTGTTGAGGGAGGACGACGGATGAGAAACAAGGTATTGCCAGCTGGCGCCAGTTCGATCATAAGGAGGAGGCTCCAGTGTTGATATGTAGCTGCCAGCCCAGCAAGAAAGAGCACAAGGCACCTGTCGTGAATTACGCAGTGATGGTGCCTACTCAGGAAAGTACCTACCTAGTACTTGCTGAAATACAGTGTGGCAGAGGGCAAGAAGGTAGGTATCTATCTAGACCCAAGGAAGGTGCTACGGCAATGTTTCGCTTTTTGCACAAATCGAGACTCCCTGGGCTAAACTGCCGCGCCATAACTCTGTTCTGCAGGTACATCGACTTACACATGAACAGAACACATCGTGGGGGTCGTCGTATCATTCCATGTCCGAGACTCACCTGGGCTTAAGAACCGAGCATATGTACATGTTATTAAGTCTACTCAACCTGCAAGTCCCCATCTCCTCTGCTGGAACAGCGCTCTAAGCGAGGCATGGCGGCCCACCGGCTTGGATGCAGCGTCAATGGTAACATCTCGCACGCCATGATAGGCTATAGCCCGCGGATGAGGCAGCTTGACGAGCGAACCGCCAACGACCTGGCATACCTCATGTTGTTGTCCTCAACTACGTTACTGGAGGAAAGTATACTTCTGTCACGCTTGGCGCTGGCGGCTGAAGTCGTGGCATCGCATTGAAACGAAAATGCATGTATGTACGTGGTCGTCGTCCGCATCCGGAACCTCCGCAAATGCTACCCCGGGACGTTTGGAGGTATTTGTTCTGATCTGTTGCAAGGATCCATTTGATGTTGAATGAAAGGAGAAAGGATGGGGGGGGGGCAGTTGTCAGTTGTTCTCTCCTCCACCCACCCACTCAGTCTTCATGCATGCAACTTTATTATATTGCCCATCTGCGACCGTGTCCGAAAAGACCCGGTTGGACCGCTAGAGGGCACAGGGAGTGTAAGGGAAATCCGGGCCGGCCATGTCAGCGAAGATTAGCTTCGCCACTTCGTATCGGTCGGTGTTGCACTCTATACCGTGGCCGCTCCTGGTAATATCACCAGCCAAAAGTCCTTGGCAGCCCCCATGTGCATGAGGAAATACGTACTGACCTTGCACAGCGTGGAAGGAGATCTACCGGGACGCTCAGATTGTTCCGAGCATGTACCGACTTCAACTCTATCTGGGTTGATTTGTGAAGTCAGATTAGATGGCATACATAGTACAGTCCATCTATGGGCATGTCTCATGCGCTATGGTCGACGAACCGTTGTCAAACCCACCTCTTTTTCGGTCTTTCCATGCTGAAACGAATCGGTGACAGAGACCGCCACCGGTAAAGGTTCCCTAGTACTGACCCCCCTCGTGTTCTTGAAGCCAAACTTAAAGTCTCGATACATGAGTGACGAGGAACGGCCATCTTCATTTAGCCGCCATGAGCGGAGCACATTCGAAAAGAGGAGATCCAGGGATTAAGACCTGAGTACATTCGACCGCAGCAAAAAGAAAGAAACTTGTATGGCTTCAAAACAAATTCTCTGAGCAATGCAGAGTTATATAAACACACATGTACACACATAGCGCAACGAGGCGCGCTCACATATAGTTTTCTTGCTGCATTCCAGTGGTGTGACCGACATGCATGCTCCTTTTGCACCGGTTGCTTCCCTTTTGCACTCTGAGCCCAAACATTGCAATCGAACCGTCTTCCAGGCGAGAGTGCCGTGTTGATGCGCGTCACTTGCCAGGGCTAGCCAATAGAAAACGTTCACCTGAACAAGTATTATACCGCAAGTATACAAAGATTTGCTCCCAGATACCAAATGCTAGCAATACCCAAATTCCCATCATCCTTTCCTCCAGCCCGACCCAAAGAAACATAGGAAAAGAAAAGAAGAAGAAAAAAAGGAAAAGAAAATGTGTAACTGAATACCGTGGTAGTCACAGCCAAAAGCGTCGAGAACAGGAAACCCAGTTTTATCATCATGTGTATGTGAATACGCGCCCCTAAAAAGATGTCAAGGGCTTGTACAGCCTACTTGAGTATGCGCAAAAGTCTCAGACTGGCAGAGCTTCGGCTGACTGATGCCTCCCGGCTAAAGTAAACTCGTTCATGGTTGCGTAGCAGCGACAGCAAGGCTAGTCTTCTTGGCTTCTTGCGAAGGGGCTCCATAACTGTCGTTGGCCTTGTTTCCGGGCATGAACGATTCTCGAATCGGTGTCCTGGCGTTCGAGTTCATGCTTGCTTGGAAGGCATGGGAAAAGTCATTTGATGGAGCAATGGGAGCGCTCATTTGAGGCATTGAATATTCTGCCGGTCTTGTTGAGAACCCAGGGGTTCTTGGCAGATTAAAATCAGTAGGTGCAGTCAGCGGAGCGGTTGGAAAGCTGCTCGTGTATGGAGCAGATGTAACGGAAATTGGTCGGTGGGTTGGGGAGGTCGCAGAGCGAAGAGGCTGCGGGCCGGAAAACGGGCGCTGTGCGCTCAGGTCAAGCCCAAGGGGCAAGGCGGCCGAGGATGCACGCATGCGAGATCGGTTCTGTTGTGAGTTCAGGAATGAATTGGACGAGAAATTTGGATAGCCCATGTGTGTTGGGGATCCTGAGTTTGAGCCTGTATTCATGAATGAGTGAGCGTCTTTAGGCATCCTTGGAGTGTTAAGATACATACTGGCGTAACTGCTAGGCTCGTAGCTCCCCATCGACGTAGGCTCTCCTGGTTGGTAAATCGAAGCCTGGCGGCCGCTCAACGGTTGAGGGCTTCCGTTGCCACCATGATAGGCTGTATAGTCAATCGAGTCTCCTTTCCATGACATGCTGGACCGCAGAGGAGATTGGAGACTGTCGGGTCTTGACCTGTTGAGCGTTTCGCGCAATTGAAGAGGCTGAAGTGGCCGGATTGGTTGCCGTTGGTGAGAGGGGTGTACCGGTAGGTTGGAGTCGAGACCAGTCTGTCGGGTGAAGGGGTTGGATGTTCTTGGACTCGCACTCAGAGGAGTTAAATGGTTGGAATAGTCGTATCTGTCACCCGACTCATGCGACATGGGTGACAGAAGATCAGGATTGCTCATAGGAGGCGTGGGTTGGAACGAGACGCCCCCAAATGCTGGGCTGAGTCCGGCAGAGGACATGCTATCCCCGCTCTCAGCTCGCCTCACGTCGACCACCAATGGGCCTCTCATGAGGTGGTCTGTGTACGATCCAGGACCAAATCCGACAGGCGAACCCATTGGCGTTCCTAGACCGTGTACAGCGCCGTAAGGGGAGTGTAGCGCCTGAACGTTGTCAAAGTCATCTGGCACCGCTCGCATCTTGATCATGCGTTCCCTGTCATCTGCTGTCAATCGCTTGATCTTGGCTCGTCTATTTGAGGTGTCGTTAGTTCCCGGTTTGTCCATACAATGAGCCCCATGATTTTTGACGATGACTGTACCTGTTTTGGAACCAGACTTGCACTTGTCGAGGGCTCAGACCGGGTATTTCTCGCGATAGCCGCTCGCGGTGTGCTGCGTCTGGGTGTGGTTGTTTCGCAAACTCGCTCATGAGGAATCGAGTTTGTTGGTGTGTAAGTCTGAGCAGCTGTTAGTACAATTTCAATGTGGTTGCGTTTGGCAATTGCTCTACCTAAAGCGTTTCATTTTCCTCCTGGCGGCCGTGCGCTCAGCAGGCGTCATTTCCTGTGTCCCATCCGTTTCGTCCACTTCGTCGTCGTCAATAACTTCGTCGTCATCTTCTTGCTTGCATGTGGAATCATCGCGTGTCTGACTGGCAGGCCGCTCCATGTTGTGGCCACTCGTAGTAATCGAGGAGCTCATGGCGTTCGAGTTGCTGGTGGGTCCTGCCGCATGGAACGACTCTTTATTTGTGGATTCTCCCGCCTTCTTTGCATACAGTTCTCCTTGATTTTCACCCTGCACAGACATTGGAGACAGCTGCCTTTGAGAGTGAATACCCAAGACACTGTCCCCTCGACGCTGGCTCACCGACGGGCTCGGAATGCTGCCTTCTGACTTGGGGTCTATATCCATACCACCAGATTCTGTTGCGCTTCGAGGCTGAGCATGTATTCCAATGCTGCTGCTCGAAGTTGGATCATTGCTATTGTTGTTGTTGCTGTTGTAAGATGACTGGCCATAGGGATGGTTCTCTCTGGCAGCATGAAAAGAGTACTGCTGCCCCTGCCAGTCAGGCTGCGTCGACAACGGCGTATCGTAATGGTGCGACATGCGTGGGTTGGACGCTGGGTAATGGTATAGGGAGTCGTATTTGCTCATGGGCCAGTGGTTCTGCTCAGAGTCGGGCTTCCTGGAAACCAGCATTTGGAAGGAGCCTCGTGGTAGGGTGTGAATCAAGGTAGGGAACAAATCAAACTACACTGTGCAGTGTGAAGGCCGAACAGTCGGACTGTTGAGAGAGTGTTGTTGTAATGGACAGAAATGGAGAACGAAAGTTGTGTGAATGAGGCTTCGCGTAACAGAGCTCGCGGTCGCCACAGGGGGGCTTAGCACTCCGAGGGACAGTTTTGGCAACAGATCAATCGATCGTGAGTCGACGTTTTCAAAATGGTAGTCCAACGGTCTTTATTCCAGAGTAGGCTTCTTGCGCGGCAAGTGTGCAAATAATAGAAGAGTTCGACTCCTCTGGTGTAGAACAAATTGTTGGTGGGCAGTATCAACTGGGCGACTGCTATCATCAAGCGTGCATCAGGCTCGAGAAGAGGACAGAGCTTGCCGGTGCCAGACTCCACAGAACAAATTGACAGCACAACAAACGATCAGGCTCGAATGCCTGGAGAAAACATGAGACGAGGCCTGCTGTTGGTTGAGAGAATGATTGGGAGTGAGACGGGGGCTCGGAATAGCCAGAGTCTTCGAATGCAATGGCCAGCAGCAAGGTGGGTTGGATGTAAGCTCGCCGTCGAGGTGTGGCTTGGAGGTAACTGATCTCAGACCAGACTTGGGTAATGTCGGGGGCAAGATCTGTGTCGACGGTGATGAGGGCTGGACCGCGAGGCGTATGTATATAAGTTGAGATATTGAAATGATGGAGCCGGTGGGGTTGGCTAATTCTCAACAAGGTTGTCCTGGGAATGATGAATCCCCAGTCTGCATAGAGTCTAGAAATAGCCGTAGGTGCAACAAGGTTGGTCCCTATGGAGGAGAGGAGCCCTTTGGATTATAAGACAGGTGGGACCGAGAGGTGCGGCGCGGTACATATCACCGCTAGAAAGACATGTCAGGGCAGGGCCGGCAGAGCAAGTGGACAGGGCCTGCACGGAATACTCTATGGGCATTCAACGTCCAAGCTTTCCATGGGCCACATCCAGGTACAAAGTACCTGGTACCTGGATCCAGGTCCAAATTATCTGGGTTACGGCAAAACCTTGGCTGGAGTCGAGCAGTTCGAGAGGGGATCGAACAGACAAGGCAGCGGCAATCTGGCCGGCTGTTCTGCACGCAATTTGGGAGCCCCTCTGTCATGTCAGGTCCTGTTCATAAGCTGGGCGCCGAGTCGGTACCATTCTCTAACCCGTCGAGGGCTGTGGACCCTGGCCGAGAAGGCGCCTTGGTCGAATATCTGTCGGCTGAATGGCTAATGCCTCCAACGCTGCGTGGCCCGCACCATCAAGACAGCGGATGCTCGTGGGCGGCCACTCTGGCGTCGAGATGAGAAACAGAGCTTGACGAGCTATTGAAAACTGGTGAAGACGATTGTCAAGAACACTGCAAGCTCAGGTGGACACGTCAAGGCGAACCAGGCATGGCTAGGTGATGGCTGGATGGGGCATGTACTCAGGCTCGAGCCCAAGCAAAACGCAGCAACCGGGACTCTCCTCGAAGAATAGATCAGCAATGCGTCTTGGACATGAGCATAAAAATCCTATTGCCTGCTCCCTGCCTGCCTGCCTGCCTGCTTGCTGGATGGCACGAGGAAGACCAAGCCGAGGCGACAGGGAGAGGGAGCCAGTGATACCTATGCTGTCTGACTGTGAAGCGTTCCGGCGGCCACAGGCTGGGCAAAAGCATCGCGGCTGCAACGGACGCGAGCCTGACCGTTGTCAAGACCGGGCTTGACTTGGACGTACACCAATCCAGCCCAGCTGGACTGGACTGCTATGTAGATTGGACCGGGCTGGACGGGACTGGGAGCGCGAGTGAGGCCGGGGAGGGGTGTGAGTAGTTGTTGCAGGCCGCATACTTTTTTTTTGCTCACAGAGCAGGGTTCGCTCTCGGGAAGGAGATGAGATGGGTCAGAAGCATGCTTGGCCAAGCCCTCTGATACTGTGTGGACCGCACATACTACTATGTACTATGTAGTATGGTAGTCGCTGTACCATGTAGTCAGACGCAGACGCAGGCGCAGGTGGGGCCTTGTGGGGTAGGCCGCATTGCATCTCGTCGCGAAACCTCGTTGGGGCAGCTTGGTGCCAGGGGGTGAAGACTGGGTCCAGGGTGCTGGTGTTGTTGTCGATGCTGTGGTGGTGGTGTTGAACGCTGTAACTGGACCATGCTGGCGGCACACAGCAGCATGCCAGAGCCCCCCTGGATGCCAGCAGGGGTCCAGCATGCGGGAGCTGGAGACACGGCCGGGGCATATTGCCGGGGTCAGCCCGTCGATGGGGGCTGCAGTGATTACATAACAAGCTACGCAAATACCCCAAGTACATAGCCACTAGGTATGACATGTACCTTAGGTAGAAGCATATTACATCGTACATCGTCTCCAGCCACGCACAGAATAGGTATGCTACGCGCCAGTATTCGGATAATACTTGCTTGAGAAGAAGAGGGGGAGGGGGTGAAGGACGGGGCGGGGAGCGTTGGAAATTGTCGGCCGTCATTTTGTAATGTCGTTGTACTTATGTACTATGTAATTGTCACATCCTTGTGGTTGGAACGGATGTGCGCCCCTGACTATGTATACTGTGGGAGGGGGAATGCGGCTTTTAATCCTCTCGCCGCAGACTACAAACTACATAGTACTGTGCTCGACTGCGCTTTACTTTTGCTCAGGAAGGCCTGGCCGGCCGACTGGCGGGCTGGCTGGACCCTACTTTGCCCCTGAGGTCAACAGCAAGCTTGTTCGGAGCCATCTCATGTAGCCAGTCGGTGAGTGTCCTCTACATTGAATTCACCGTACTTACGTACCAGGTACTCTCTGGTTTGAACAAGACCCGTTGCGCATCTGCTGTTGCTCTTTTCGTCTTCTCGACGTCTTGTGCTTTTATGTGTTGTACATAGGATACTAGTGTCTTGTGTGTGTCTATATACGATCATATATCAAGATCGAGAGCACCGCGTTTCAGGCGCCGGCGCCCACGGCGAGGACGGGACGAAGCTGACGGCATCTGCCGAGATCGACCCAACCCAGATATACATATGATGGCAACAACCGAAGCGCCGTGGATGTTCGCCCCGTGCTTGCTATACTCGACTACTCTATAGGCCTCGCTTTGCAGTGTGACTCTGCTTTACTGCGTTGCGCATGCATGTCGATACCGTGGCGTCGATGTGGACAAGCGGTAGCACCACAGCGGGACTGTCGAGCGAGATCGTTCCGAAGGGTCCGCAAGTCTGTCGCCCACATTCACAGCATCACAGGTGCACAGCAAAAGAACATGTTGACATGCATGAACGAGCTATGCCATAAAGAGAGGAGAGAGGAGGGGGGCAATGAGAGGACGTGCCACATTACCGTCCCACTATCGCAAAAAGCCATCAGCGACTTGACAGGTGTACGTAGTAGCGATTTGTCGTCGCTTCAAGGCCATCGACTGCTCAGAGAAGGGGACATGCTTATCGCATGGAAACTATGTTAGCTCAAGGCTTGGACTCTTCCGCGCTGCCAAGTCCCAAAGAGACTGCCTAGCGAGGCTGACATCTGAGGAGACGACAAGCTCTTCTAGATTCACCGAACTTGTGCCCGCAGGACTCACGAGGGTCTTGAAACCGGAGTATACTATGTAGAGGAGGCCAGATAGTGTCCACCAATGCCACCTTGCCATGTATGCCGACAGGGTGCTGACATCGTTGAGAGCGCGCCAGCTGCGCTTTCATACGCTTCCGTCCACATTCCGGCAGTGCATGGCTGACATGCCTTTGTTCCCAGGAAGAGGCATGATGATCCTTCCGCGTTCTTGCATGTGTGATGGATGGCTGGCGCAGATTCCATCATGTACGCAGTATACGAAAAGAATCCCCATTGACGGCAACAAGCTGCGTTAATATACACAACAAGCTTCGAGAAAGTCTGAAAGTAAAAGCACCACTTATGCATAAGATAGCGATGCAAGACTAGGGAAGATCCAGAGACTTGTTCTTCTCCTTCCGGATGAGTACATAGTAAGCTCCCTCTGGTCTGTGCTCGGCCCTAGGGCTCCACATCCAGGCAAGCCCAATGCAGGGCCCGCCCTTTCCTTCGCTTGCACTCGAAGCCTTCGTCGGCAGACTTAGCGTCCCCCTCCCTGCCGTTTCATCAGGGGTCTGCGTTGCGAGCGCTTTGAGCGCCCAAACCCACAGACATCTCGCTCTTTCCCCTGTCTACTGTACGTAGTAAGTACATGATATCTTCCTGATCGTCTTTCTGTTCCCCCTTCGTTCCACCCACAGCACGGTGCATATCTCGTCACGCCTGTTTCGATGTGCGTGTGTATGTTCAATATGCTGATCGGATCACTGATGGAACCGCGAGCTGGCAACGCTACCACGTGCTGCGCGAGCACACATGCCTTGAATGAACGCAACATGGTGGGTACCGGATACGTACTCGTCCTCGCGGTTCGTGGCGGAACAGGATGACGCCTACCATTGTACCAGCCCTGACCCCCGTCCGCGACCATCGCGCACCAAATCAGGACAAGGCTCAGCAAACCTTGACACCGTACAGTGTACGGTCAAACAGCCCAGAGAAGCCTGCGCCAGCCTGTTTGCAAGCGGGGAAATCAGCCCATTCCCCATACTGACAGCACCGCAGTCGCCGGCGTGATCTTGCGCCTCGAGTCCCCCCGGCTGGATCTTGCAAACCCGTCCCAAATAACTCGGAGGCAAGAGCCCAGCTTTCTACATAGTAGCTTGCAGGCTTTGCTGCCGACAGCAGCAACAACAACAACAACAACAACAACAACAACAACAACAATACATTGGGAGGAGGCTGCCACTCAGCGAGCCAGGCACTGGTTCGAAATGGAGCCCGAACAGCGCGTAGTAACGAGGTTGATGTTATTCTGTACTACGTACGGGCCGCCAGCCTTTACCATGTACTCGCAGACGCGCCCCTCTGACGACAAGCCCCCTTGAACAACCCCCAGGACTGACGACGCAAAAAGCCATCGGCATATTTTAATAAAGAGTTCCCAACTGTATGGTTTGGCTTTGCAGAGATCCGACTGGCTCACGCTGCCTGCGTCGCCAAGGGTCGAGGGGCTGGTTAGGGCTCGACACAGTGAGCAAGCTCGCTCTCCTATTCCTTGATGAGTGAAATTCCGGTCGCCATCTTTTTCACTGGGCAGTCACTGGTCAAGCATCTTTAATTCAGGAGTGGCCCGCCCCCCACCTGCCGGGTCTTGTCAGGCACGAGCGCGTCATCCTTGGAAAGGATCCCACGATCTTGTTGATCCTTTTGCACCCACCCTACAGACCCCGAGCGTTTCGGTAATTGGCTGAAGCGCATGCCGCCAAATCACTACCGAATGCTACCATAGTACATACGCTCCGACGACTGGGTCTTGCTTGAGAGGGTTTGCCCTCAGCCTTACGGTACATCAAAAGATCGTACCATGCAAGGCAAGAGGCTTTTGTGCCGGCGACCTCTCCGCTGAATTTCTCAATTATTCTTTTCTTTCTCCCCAAGCCTAAGCTCAGCATGAGCCCAACTTCCTGTTGTAGCCCATGCAGGTGTGATCAAAGGCCCTTCACTTCCGAAGAAATTCGACTGCAACCAATGATCCCAGCAAGGTTGAATGTTCATCCTGCAACCGCGTTGCAAATTTCCGTGATGCAAAGTCGATTGGTTACCTCCCCAGAATCCAAGTTTGGAGAGGCGCGGCATCACCACGCAACCGGTATTTCCGCAACTTGATATGCTAATCTCGCTCTGTGAAGCTTGACGTGGATGCTGAGAAATCACATTGCTGATGTTCCGCAATCAACCACTCGACATTAGACTTTGATAAGCTAGCTTAAATCCACGATTCACAACCCCAGATTTTCCCAGTCTTTGGTTGCATCGCGTCGCTTCGAGCATGGAGTCCTGCTGATTGAGCCCCTGAAAAATCACTCTCCACACATCGGCCGACGTTTGAGAGATGAGCAGACATGGGTGTCAAGACAACCTCACCAATGATACGTCATGCTGCTGTCACGTCAACAACCACGTGCGGTACTATGGTATTACTATAGTACTTCTACTGCAACGCGTGAACGGCCTCGATAGCCTCTGTGGCCAGGCTAGTCAGTTTGTGCTACTGACAATGTGTCGGTAATTGGTTTCCATGAACTGCCATGAGCCGCAAATTCTGCTGTTGACTATCAGGCATTGAATTGCCTAGGTACTTGCGCGCCATTAGGCAATGCCGCACCCGTTTCACATTCCACGTGCCGTCCTTTAATGCATACTGGCTCCGCGGCTCGATGCCTGATTCACTCGCCGTTACGAGACAGTAGGTGCATCACATTGCTTCCAGACACCAATCTGAAAAATGGCACGTTATGCATTGGCAGCTTGCCGCGTCTCTCCCAGGTATCCAAGTTCCTCGTTTTCATGGGTGGCCCTAACTGCGAACAGTCTGTCAGCCATGCTTGACGAAGAGTTGCAAAGAGTCGGCTGAAAGCCACATGTTGACCTGCTGACACTGATGCCCTCCCCATTGACCATGTATTGAGATCAGCCTGCGTCTCTCGTCTCCACAACCTGCCGGCTACCCACATCAAAGCATACAATAGTACAGGAGATGTTGCTTTCACGCTGATGGCTGAAGGCATGCTATGTACTTGGAGCCATTTGAGAGCCTCGCATAGTCTTTGCCTGATATTGGCCCTTGAGTTTTGACTACATATATGCAATTCGCACATTTGTACATCCAGTACAAGAACCCACACACACACACACACCAACCGCAACGCCATGCAGTCAGGCAAGCGTATGCGAGGCTATGCCTACAATGACTTCCTCATGAGACATGACACGTACGGAACATTCCGCAGTGACTGAGATCCGGCCCGCGCCTCTTCCTGCTCCGGCTCGGAATCGAATCACCGCCACATTGTCCGCATGGCACTGGCAGTAAACCCCCCTTCCCCCGCGAGACACCAAAAAGAAGGAATTACTTCAAGTTGTACAGGCTGGGCCAAAGGACATCTCGCACATTTGCCCAGAAATACAAGGGCGTGCGTGTGCCAGGCCTGGGAGTGCAACACGACCTCTAGTAGAGGGCCGACCTGAGAAATAAGGGGTACACCGATTCGGGTCGCACCAAGAAGCAAGTGTCCGTCTTGTGCTAGATGACGAGAGAGAGAGAGAGTCGAGTGCCACCACAAAGCACTTGTGTCCATCATGATAATATTCTATTATACTATGTACATAGTAATAGAAGTATTACCAGACGTGACCCCACCCTCCCTTGCAACCCCACCAACGGGATGGAAGGCGAGGGCGATGCTGCCATCCCCCCTTGTACATAGTATGAGTGGTCTTTGCAGCTTTTGTTCTGCATGTACCATACATAGTACACGACCACCGCGTGGCTTGACGCTGCCGCTGTTACATTTTTAGTCGCGTGTCGTTGCTTTTTCCCTTATGCACTACCAAACGAACGACTCAGCCTTGGTATCTCGATAACCGGGCGGGTTTGACGCACGTTGCTTGTCCCACCCTTTCAATAGTGTGGATGCTGTGTGCCGCACAAGTCGCTGTGCCTAAGTACTCCGAGGGACTACAGTGCCTGGAAGCAACATCCTCCCTGCATACCGGATATGTAATCCATCTCTCCACGGGTTTTCTTTTTGATTGATTTGCAAATGGTCCAGTACACATCAAGTGTTACTGAATAGTCCGCTGAAGCGAGATAGATCCACACCCGGGAATCTCGGCCGGAGCTAGATTAAAGGACCTGTAACAGTGTCTGAACGCGCTTTTGCCCATTTGGAATCGTATTTCTTTCGGGCGTCGATCGTCGGCCCACGTCCCACGAACCCATTGGCCGCTCTTTTGGGAATTCTCCCTTGTTTGCAGGCACCTTTACCTTTCTTGTTTCTTGAGAATCTACAAACCAACAAAATCACAAAAGATAGGTGTTTTGTACTGTATATATGAACACTCCCACAGAGGGAATGGTATACACATGTGATCATTTGCAAGAGAGTAATCATCTATAGGATGCAAGCACGAACCAGCAATGCAGGCAATACTATGTAGGCGATGCCGGGGCCTCCATGCCATGCGCAACAGAGGATCCTCGTGGCCATACAGAGTATAGTGAGTAGCAGGAAGTCCGACTTCTCCTCTTGCTGTTGAAAACATTCCTATTTCCTTTGGCATTGCCGCCCCATCGGCGCAGGCTAATCAGATACGAAACGCTCGAGAGTGGAATTGTTACGGCATCGCCAAACTAGAGTAGGTATACATAGTACAGGCGCATCGGACCCGCCGCCGCCGCTGTTTACGGCCGAAACACGGCGCTGAAGAAAGCTGCAAACACCTTTAAACGAATACAAAGTAGACAGACTGAGGTGATGGTTGGTGCCACATGGGATGATTATAGATGATTATACATCTCTAGTATGCCAGTCGAGAGACAGAGTCGCCCACCGGGACGACGCCCCTCCCATGGGTGTACCCGAGACCTACCTCGCAGCATTCAGCCCTCGTACGATGGACGACGAGGACCAAACAGAGAGAGGCTAAACAAGCTTCCAGGACAGCACACGAACGAACGAGGGTGGCCCTTGAAGAGGGCTCCATATTCATGTTTCCTCATCACAACCTCCCAAAAGGATTGGTACATGTACTCAGGTATTTCACACCATCTTCTGCAGAATGCGTGCCCTTCAGGCAGGGCTGCGTGTGTGTTTACGTGGTAGATCCAAAATGCACAGTGCATGTAGAGAAGAGAGGGCCGAAGCCGACGGCGATTAGCCTGGGGAGTGGATGGCCGTGCCTGAGGATCGATGAGAATGAAATGAGAGTGACGTTTTGCGATTTTGGCGAGGAGAAGGGTTTTAATTTGCTTGACCAGGCTCTTGTTGTCGAAAGGGGACGAGATTGATGAAAAAAGAGAAATGGAAGAGGCCGGTCTGGCCCTGTGGCTGCCGTCCCGCAGCAGGCACCCCAGATAATAGTCCTATGTGCATCGTAATGTACCGAAAGACAACTCATCGTCTCCTTTCCCGATGTTGACTGGCCCACTGCACCGGGAGATACCTAGTTGAGTGGGGGTGATTTGACTCCCGCGCATCGCATCATTGCTTTTTCTTCTGCGATGACATATGGTACGCAATGGGTGTCGTACATAGTACCTTATAATATTATGTAGAAGGCGCGTTCGCTTGCGCAACTGTGCATAGTGACTGCCTCTTGCTGAGCTGTTACCTACTATGTAGTTCAATTTGTAGCACTTGGCGCGGGCTGCCACACCTTCCTTCCCGGAATCACAAATTCACCACGAGAAAGAGCACCCCCACCCTAGCCCAGAACGAGTCTAGTGCGGCTCGCTCGCAAAAGGCGGAAACTCGGTTTCACCAAGTAGCCAGGCATGGCAGGCGAGGTTGCTTGGCCCCATTGCAACTGCCACTCGTTTGGATATCATAGCACATACATACATAGTAGTACTTACGTGTGTGCATCGCCTGCGAGCCCCACACCTTGGCTGTCCCATATAATTCATGCACCGATCGCGGGACTGGGATACTACATGGTATGTACTGTGCGTGGACCTGCAGAGGCAGCAGCAACGGCTGAGTCAGCAGTCCGCCGCCCGTGCCCGACCGACATCAGCTGGAGCCCGAGTGGTGGACATTCTGCCTCTGCTCTCCACATGCAAGCCTCGCCATCATCGGCCAGCCCAGGACGGGGGTTGCTCGCACAAGCAGTCGCAGTCGCAGTACCAGCCGCTCGAGAGGCGGCCTTGTAGCCCAAGGGTCATTCGTGCGCTACTGGACAGAGGGTGGACACGCGTGCGTGCCAGAGTGGTGTCCCATTCTTGGCGGCATTGATTGTCTACTGTCTCGAACTTCAGCCGGCCGCGCCAATGGCATCGCAGCCTCACGCATGACAGCAGACCACCAGCCAAAGCTTGATGCTATCTTTGGAAGATACGCTTTCTTTTTCCCTTCACGTCGACAAGGCCGGAGACAGCCGCCATCACCGCGCGATCCCACCCACCGGATCAACTGCTCGCTGTTTGAAACGTCTCGTGTCATCTGTGGTCTATTCGTTCACGGCGTGGGTTGGGCGCAACGGCCGGACTATAGAGATGAGAGATTGGGCTCGCAAACTGTCCCTTGTTGGCATACTGTCTAAACACTGGGTGCGCACACTGGGTCCTTTGGCGGTATTTCTGCCTGGGCAAGCCCATTTACACGGCTGCGTTTCGCAAATCTCTGTGCGAACGGAGGACAGGCTTTGCCTGACAAGGCGCGCAAGCAGCGTTGGCAAGCCAAGTCAACCGCACCAGGATACCGCTCTGTTGAGTCTCGTCACATCACTCATTGTCCTAGAGCTGTTCACACCCTGTATACTGTGCACGGAAACTGGATGTGTGCTACGCAGGTAGTGGTTCACATGCTCCGCTCAACATGGTATTCCGCAAAATCTAGAGCACGCATCAAGGCCGCTCCCATGGTCCTTTTCTTGTTTGATTTTGCTTTTCGTGACGGCGCAATTGGACAAAGGAATATTCGATTCACCAAACTTACATACAAGAGCTGCGCCCTATTACTATGTAGGTGCTGGGCTCACAGAGCTTCTTTGGAAGCTACATGCATCGCAGAACTCTGAGACGAACAGGATTTGAGCGAGTGGACCTCGATTAAAAGGTCCAGAGAGGCAGTCTCGCAGAATAGCAGTCCTACATAGTAATCGGATCGGATCCGACTACTATGTACAGCCATTCTTCACCAAACAGTAGCCACACAGCTCGCTCACACGAGCATGATGCGGCGTCTTGTGGTGGTCTAGCGTGCATCGCGCGTACCGACTCCACCGTCATGAGCGTCTAACAGAGCTGTTGTCATAATAGCTCCTTTTCCATGCCACCGAGTGCCTGCATTCTCAAGAGCCGCTGGGCTGCGCACAAAAGACTCAGGGTACCCTTGCCCGCCCTGATGCGGCTAACTCAGGAACCATCATGCAATCTATCTGGGATTACCCTCTTGAGAGTGCGTGCAATCTGGTGCCTGTCACCAAAGTCAAGTTTCCGCCGGGATCATAGCTTGACGGGAAAGCCGTGGGCGTTGTGGACGTCTGGAAGCAGTTCATCCGAGCAGGAATAGACGCTGTCTCCACGGCTTGGACACAATCTGGCGCCTGACATCCTCCACAACATGCTTCGCTCTTGCATCTCCTTTTGCGCCGCACGCTTGACCTTTTCTTGGACTGAGTTCCGAGCTGACGCCCTCCATCTCGGCCCACAGACACAAGACAAAAAGACCCTTCTTTCGACCCGCCCTAACATGGGCAGACAAGGGCCATAGTGCGCGGCAGCGCACAGATTGGCGGTGGCGGCAACGGCATGCTGCAGCACGTGTCGTCGCCTGGATTTGGGAGATGGAGCATTTCCGCTGGTGAGCTGGACTTTGTGGCTTGTCTGCACGAGAACGCCTTGTCTTGGCTGCACGGCTGCAGGAATCCACCATGGACGTCCAGTTGCTTTTCTACGACCAGCCACCGGTGCGGGCGTTCCAGTGTCATTCCCTTAAGACGGCTCTCGACTAAACAAGTTTTGATGATTGCTGCTGCTCGGGTAAACATCCGTACTGAACCCCTCCTCTTCCCTCGTCCAACGGCAAAAGAAACAACAGGTCACATCAGACCAGACAGTATCATGTTCCCTCCCAACCCGCGATGCATCCGCTTACAGGGAAACATAACATGCGCTGAGACCGCCACGACAATGGAATAATTCTCCGGATTGACGCGAGACTGAGTGATGTGTACGAGATGTCCAGGAAACTGCTGGGCGGACTCAATGGCCAGCTTCTCATGTACTGCCAGCCCCCATGCGCTCTTGGACTTGGGTGGATGCTGCAGCATGCGTTCCATTGCAAGCATCAGCATGTCTTCGGAGTCCAACGTGCGGTGTGTAGGATTCGGATGTGTCACATTCCGCTGACGTCTGTCAATTCAGATGACGGCCAAGCACTCTCTTCAAAGTATGGACTAGAGGCCGCGCTCGTCTGATCAGTGTCAACAGAACTATCGCCACAATCACGGGAAGTCACGTCTCGGGCGGTCAACTCGCTGCTGGCGACATTGTGATCCATTCCATATTCATCAAGGTCACAAAATGTGTATCTTCACTATGTTCGCTTGATGTAAGCACACGAACCCAAAGCACATGCCGCTCGCGCGCACTCGTCACATGTACAGTATACTCCCTGCAGACAAAGCAACAACTGCATCGCACAGGTCAACGAACGCATGTGCGCGTTTCTGATCTATATTACTGCTGCAGGATTGAAATGGTCTGGTCAAATGCCTGGTCAAGGGGCTGCGGCGCACGTCTGATCTGATTCACGCGCCCATGAATCGGCGTTTGCGAATTTGTTCTCGTAGACCCTTGCTTTTGTGTCAATCCTTCAATACCTCCCATAAAGGCAAGGCGACGCGCTATGTTACCAGTGCTGTTTGAATGCCATCACTCTACAGCTGATCACTTCCTCCAACTGGTCCGTCGATGGAATCGAGAATGAACGACACCTTGGTCGGCAGCATGACATGGTGGGGCTGTGACGCGCCCTCTGCTTCACACATCAAACAGCCGTCATCAAATATGTTTGCTAGCGTGGTACCACTACACAAGCATGTGTAGATCTGGCGATGGTCTCCAAGCTTGTTATCTGGCCATGGAGAAGATCACATGCTCATGAAGGGTACTCACGGTTGAGGCTTAATTGCAGAGTGATAATGCTCAATCTTCGCCCCTCTGCAAGCGACAGAAGTCTCAATGATAGGTGTGCCGGAGCGTTGCGGGCGTTGCCGTAGGGAAGATCTGTCTAAACGGTGGAGTGACCATCCAGTTCGGACATTTTGACTGCCTCCACAGAAGGTGACAAATCAAACAAGCTATAGGTATGTATATGGGGAGCGTGACTCTTCTGAATCGTGTTGGTTTACCACAGAGGCTCACCACGATCCAAGTTGCAAGCGTGGCTGTGTCAATGGTTTCAACATTTCTCCGGTGAAACTTAGTCCATCAAAGCATAGTTATTTTTATTGATCTAGTTTTGGGATACATGATTTCTCGAAAGCAATTCTTTCTCAGCACGTGCTTCTTGTACCTTGAATCGCACATGGTTGTCATACATATATTAATATGCTCCAATCTAGGCATGGTCAGACTTGGCTACATAGGAGCACCCTTTGACAACGATTGCCCCGTTTCGTCTTGCGGTGTTTTGACGTCGTTTCGACTGTTGTATGTATCGGTCTGTCATTGTATCAAGTAAACAATAGCTCAGAAGGGAAGGTTTGGACAGTTCTGACTTACAGATCATCTCTACTTCTGAGTGAGGGACCAGGTTGCATAGTATGTTGAGAAGGATCTGGAATACGAGGAAGCTCAGCTAGGTATTTCTTTTGAACTTGCGCAAGCGGAGCGGCGGCAAACGGCGGAAAGCAGGTCGCAATTCACGTACTGCCCGGTTTCGCTATGATACGTTGACGTGGCAGCCAGCAAAGGGCAAGACGGAGACGAACGGAGACAACTTGCCGGCGAGAAGTCTTTCTGATAAGTCGTTGCATGTGCGCAAAAGTGGCTTGATCCATTATCGTCAGTCAGTGACTCCGGACTGCTTCCCAATGACCGACCGGTGAAGACGTTCAGGGCGCACAACGGCTGAACGGAGAACGAGGCTGTCTCGTGTGTTCAAAAGAGATGCTGCGACTTGCATCTCGAGAAAACGACGGTGGGTTGTGTATATTTTGTTATCTCCTTGGGAAGCGCCATCAAGCCATCCTCAGCCTCACCGGTGTGGCTTCCATTTAAGGCAGGTAGGCCATAAAATGGACATTTCACTCACATGTACATAGTAAGTACTGATCTACATGTATATACTCCCCGTATGTCTTGGTTTTACGCTAGTCACGCTTGTGCTACGCCACCTTAGGTTGTAGCACCTCGAGCAGAAGAGGAATGGATGCAGAAAGGGCGTATAGACGCACACACACGGAGACGGAGAGAGAGAAAGAGAGCGTGTGTGCGTGTGTCAAAAGTAGAGAGAACACTGGAGAGTAGGGTCAATGTTGTGTCCCTCAGTTGATGCTGGGGCTCAGACGAACCATTGTAGGTACTGCTCATTGGCAAGTACATAGTACTAGTATGCAAAGAAGTAATTACATAGTACATACAATGAATACCCAGATACCTGCTGTGTGGGGTCTCGCAGCTCGGTTATCGTGAACCCCAGTGCCGCCAGTGCCGCATGACTGACTTGTCCAAAGAATCAAGACGGTTGGCACCGTCCCAACCCCCGACCCTCCACCTCAGAAAAAAGACAGACACAGACCGTCAGCCTACTATCCGAGCAAAAGCAAGTCATGCTTGCATCCACTCCAGCAGCTAGCCTGCCTGCCTGCCTGCCTGCCTGCCTGCCTGCCTGCCTGCCTGCCTGCCTGCCTGCCTGCCGTCTGTCTGTCTTTCAACGTAGCGGCGTCGATCGCGTGGTTCTTATTTTCTCACTGTCAGTTCAGAATTCAGCTCCATAGTACTTGACTATATTTTATATCAAAGAAGGGGACGGTTCAGTATCCAACCCCGAACGTATAGCCATCTGAGCTTCGCAAGGACACGAACTGACGGATGATTGACTAACTTGAGTTTTCTGGCTTCTCCCACTTTCTTGGCATAACTGACCAAACTGTTTCTAGCACTACTATGTATACTATTCTGAAAGGTAGAAAGAAAAGCTTAAATTAATTCTGACAGCGGTTCGTGCAGAAGCGTTGCACGTTGTGGAAATGTGACTGGCTGGGATGGTGCTAGTAAATACGAGCACTATGACAGTATATTTATATCCATGGTCGGCTCGCGCACATTTGGATGTGAAGATGTTGTGCGTGTGGAGGAGGAGGCTCTTGACCTGAATGATTGAAGCCGCAATGAAAGCGTGCTGTTACATGGTAGATTATCTTGTAGAAGCTGCAGAAGCAAGACACAAAGGGACAATATAACCAACCATGTACATTACACGTTCCCCGAATAGGTTGAGTCTGACACAGGCCCTGGGAATAAGGAAAGAAGAAAGCGAGGAAAGCACGCAAGTAAGCAACAAGAAGCACAGCAAATACAGCGATGAAAAGAAAAAGAAAGACAGGAAGGAGGTCTCCTTCGGAAGCGTGCTCTCAATTTATTTGCCTAGAGACGCGCGCCACAGCACTGAATGTGACGTGTCACTGGCAGCAAGCCTTCCCGTTGCTCGTTCTCGATTTGCGGCGACGATCGATGGCATGTGAGGGAGGGAGAGGGGGGAGCATGTAGAAGGGGCGAGAAATCGAGCTTCGATGCAACAGATTGGAGAGTTGATAAATGTGGTTGGGGGGTAGGAAAAAGAAAGCAACATTCTGTGTTCTCGCCATCCACGTATCTGGCTCTGTTCAGGGTAAGGCAGGTGGGTGCATTTCGGAATACGAGCTGGGACGGAGTATTGTTCTTCGGCGGCGGCAATTGGGGACAAGTTGTAGGGTGTACTATGTAGCATGGAGGAGTGAACAATGGAGGCTGGGCTGGAAGAAGTACGATAGCAATCAGAATAGGATCCTACTCTTCCTCTGGGGTGTTTGTCTTGATGGGATCCCCACCACTGCTCCTAAAACATGAGCTTGTTGCAGGATTCAGTGGACGATGCAGCCCAAGAACGGGCACTTGCTATTTCACGATACACACATCCCTGGATCGCTTTTACATCACACTTTTGCTGGCTAGCACCAACGCATATGAATAAAAGGACATCTTTTGGTTCTCCTCAAAGTCGCTTTCCCACACTGGTAGGCGCCGGGTCAATCAGACGACGTCCGCGCTGAACAGTTTTACTTTCGTGCTTCTAGTAGTCGTAGAAACCTTTGCCGCTCTTCTTACCAAGCCAGCCTGCATCCACCATCTTACCCAACAGCACGCTGGGCCGGTACTTACTATCTCCCGTTTCAGTGTGCAAGACTTTCATGATGGCAAGGCACGTGTCCAAACCGATGAAGTCTGCCAGCTGCAGGGGGCCCATGGGCACATTTGTGCCGTTTTTCATGATGGCGTCAATCGCGTCTCTGTCACCGACGCCTGTTTCGAGACAGATAACAGCCTCGTTGATGTAAGGCATCAGGATACGGTTGGCCAAGAAGCCTGGCGCGTCGGCCGAGACAGAGGGGATCTTGCCCATGGCCTTGCACAGAGCCACCGCGCGGGTGAGCGTCTCTTGACTCGTCTGCAGGCCGCTGATGATTTCGACGCCCTTTTGCACGGGCACCGGGTTCATAAAGTGCGTGGAAATAACACGCGAGCTGGCTGACAGGTCTTTGGGATCCTTTGTTGTTGCGGCAGCAATTTTGGTAATGGAGATGGAGGACGTGTTGGTGGCTAGCACGGCATGGGGTGCGCAGATTTGCGCGAGCTGGGAGAAGATGCTGAATTTGAGGTCCGGAATCTCGGGCACGGCCTCAATCACAAAGTCGACGTCGGCGAGCTTGTCCATAGAGGTTGTCGAGGTCAGGTTTGAGCGCGCCTTGTCAGCTTGCTCCTGGGTGATGCGCTCTTTGGCAACATCTTTTGCCAGCAACTTCTCTGTTTTTGATATATCATATTAGCACAAAAGAAGCTATACTTATGGCTCGTCTCTCACGAACAGAAGACAGTCAATTTTTTATCCTGGACGGTAAAAGCAATGAATGTGTAGAAGTGGCCGGGTGAGCGTACCTGCGAAAGCCAGTCCCTTGTCCAGCGAGGCTTGTGAGACGTCGACAACTGTAACATGCACTTGGGCTTTTTGAGCCGCTACCAGTGCTATGCCCAGTCCCTATGGTAGCAAGAAGAAGAAGTTCAGTCGCTGTCTGCGGTGCTGTTGAAGGCGTCTCAATGGAACCAATGAGGGCCTTTCACATGCTCTGAAATGAGAAAGCAACACACCATCTGTCCAGCGCCAATGACGCCCAGGCGTTTTACTGGGTCTGCAGCAGCACTATAGCATCTTGCTTGGGACGCGACAAGCCTTTGCAATTGAGTTTTTGCTGCCAGAGGTAGAGCCATGTTGGGTATGATACTCAAGGGGTATGACCACAACGAAGGCGGTCGGGGAATCCAAGGTCGCGAATGCTATTGCTGTTATACGTGCCCTAAAGCCCGAGGTTGGTCCGGTTAGCCTCGGCCCCGGCTCTACATAGTACAGCCGTTGCTAACAGCAAGCCAGGGTTAGGGTAGAGAGAGGTACATCGGCGCATCCAGTACTTAGGTAGTGCTGGTGGACTTATGATCCCAGTAATGGCAGACGCGTGTTTGCAGTGTCGCGACGCGTCTCCCAGGTTTCAATTTACACGCTCTGCTGCTTTAGTGTCCCTCAGCCACCACCGTTCTCATCCGCCTCGGTCGCTGCCACCCTGGCCATTTTGTGTCATCGGGGGCTTCGCTTGCCCCAGACGTCACCATGGAGCCTCCACAAGGTCGTGAAGACGTTGTCCACCCCGAGGTTCGGGCGCACATCAACAGCCTCGTCTCTGCTGTAAGTCACATTTCCCACACTCCACACCTTCAAATGAAACTCTGGAGGCTGATATGGACAAACATGCTTTGCTCTAGCTCGGAGGCTTTCACGACGAAGACGATGGAACATACTACCGACTCGGAGACGATGCGCTGGATGTCCTGCGCGACATCAAGAAATGGATCCGTTTCTACGACGAAAAGACAAATCGCATGGACGTTGCACGGTGTCTGGCTGATGCAAACCTTGTGAGCGGCGACATTATACATATACTGGCCCTGTGGACCGAGAATAGCAGAGATGACAGGTACAAGGCCAAGGTCGCGCTGGCTTGCCTCGAGATTTTGGCTCCGCTCACCTGGCCCATTGAGAAACACCGCGAGACCATGACCAACAACCACCACAGACATGTTCCCGTTCTGGAGTTGTCACAACTCAAGTACAAACGCGATATTATCAACTTCGACAATGCACGCTTACTGCATACGGCTGTTCGTGCAGCACTGCCCTCCATGGCAATGCCGATCGCCGACAGAACGCAGAGGGATAACGGCATCATCAAGCTCGTACTGTATCTTGTTCGTAATATCGCCATGATTGCACCGCCTCCTGGGCTTCAATATGACGGCGATGAGTCCCAAATTTCGCGGTCAGCAACCATTGATGCGTTTTCATATCAAGACATATTCTTCACCATCCTGACCCTAGCGTCCAACATGGGTGAAGACTTCAAGACGGAAGACGTGGTGCTCTTGGAAATACTATTTCATCTTATCAAGCGCGTTGATACCAGCAAGTTGTTCCTCAATGAACAGGACTTGAGGAAGGTCAAAACAGATGAGCTGGCCACTGCAATGAAGAAGGAAGCCTCCATGCTGCGGTCCTACAATCGAAAAGCGCCCACAAGACATAGCCGTTTCGGCACAATGCTATGGATAAAGAAATCAGACGGCAAGGTTGCCTCGCTTTCCGGTCAAGGCGCCTTGGCAGACGTATCGGCAAGAGAACGCAAAATGGACGAGTCCAAAACCTTCCGACCCCCGCGCCGAGCAGCCAAAGAAGAGATGGAGCCAAAGGACCTTGGAGCGCCCGTTGTGTTGAACGCACGTGCCAACAAGCAGCTCCGAGAATTTGTTGAAGAGTTCCTTGATTCAGGTTTTAACCCGTTGTTTGCACAAGTACGAAAGACAATCGAGAGAGAAGGCGTCGAAGTGTTACATCATCATGCGCAGCAATTCTTCTACACCGTGGCCTGGTTCCTGCAGGCAGAGCGCGCCAGACAGCACTCGCGAAAAGGGCAAATTCCATCCTCAGAAGACCAAATTAGCAGCTTCCAGCTTATCGCCGCTGTACTCAATCAGGAGATGTTCATCACCTTGAAGCGTCACCTAGTAAGATCCTCCAACGAGGCGGACTGGAGGGGACTCAACGCAGTGATGCGGTGCTTTACACAAATTCTTCTGACATTACAAGAAATGTTTGCTTCCGAGAACGAAGAGGATCGGGAAATCGCCGAGAACGCACTGAGCCGCCTTTTCTACGAAGAAGACACGCATGATATCGTAGCCGCCATTGTGCGAACATACAAGGGTCAAGGCTTCGATTATCTGGATGCTGCTGTAGAACTCGTACATACTTATACGAGAGTTCTGGAGGCGTATTCCAAGGAGAATGTGGATATGCAAGTCCGGTCCAAAAAACGAACGAGGGTCAAAAAGAAGAAGGCCCAACGGAGTGTAGATGGTGCAGAAGCGGAAGCCGACAATCAAGACGACGGAGGTGACGAGTCGGCAGACGACCAGGCTGCCGCAGAAAAAACAAGCCGGGAACGCAAATTCGATTTCAAGAAATTCGCCAATCGGTTCGTTGTTCAAGACGTCGTCGACACTTTCATCAAGTACACCAAATACTACCGTGACCTCGACGACGATCAGCTCAAAAGATCTCATCGCTATTTCTATCGCTTAGCATTCAAGCAAGACATGAGCGTGATGCTCTTTCGCGTTGACATAATGCACCTCTTTTATAATATGATCAAAGGGCCTGAGCCGCTGGATCCAAATCTCGGCATGTATAAAGAATGGGAGGAGATTGTAAAACAAGTCATCAGGCGATGCGTGAAAAAGATTGAAGAACGCCCGGCACTAATTATCGAGCTCCTGTTCTCAAAAACTACCAATACGGCATACTACTTGGAGTACGGCCACGCCAAGCAAGTGCTCGGTACCGCGTCCCTCAAGCCCGCTGCGGAACTTCTTTTCAAGCGCTTGGACTTGGCCTTGGACGAGCAGATTTCGATTGCCGTCGGCCTATTAGTGGAAAAGGAAGAACATGGGCACATAGAGTGGGTGAAGAGTCAATTAGCTGCATGTGCAAGGCAACGAGATGCTTGGGAATCGTCAGAAAAGGCGAGGATTATGCTGGAGGCGGCCGATGGCACCATGTCTCTGCCAGAGAATTGGGAAGCCGAGATCAAGGAGCCTGAGATATATGGTAAGTTGTTTGTCTCCCAGTGCACCATGCAACATGAAACTGACTGGACAGTGCTTGATACCCAAGACGACGCTCGCAAAACGGCCATATTGAGAAATTCACGCCTGCGCCTATTAATGAAAGTTATCGGTTTCGAGCGTCTTTCTCCAACCCTGGATGAGGAACTCGGCTCTACTTGGTTGATACCACCCCGTCACTCGGCCAAGGACCTTGAAGAATACAAAGACCTGATCCAAAAGGCTCTTGATAACCCGCCAACATTTGAGCACGGTGAGACTGCCGAAAGCCAAGTACGTCGGAAATCTGCGCCTCGCAAAAAGCCTGCCTACGACGATGATGAAGATGACATGGACGATGACTTTCTGGCTGGCGATGACGACGCTCTCTTTCCCAAGAATGCGCCATGGGAAAACGTCAACGGCGCAGATCTCAAGAAGCGTGGTGGCCGCCGCCGCCCCCGTAAAAAGGATGTTTTGGGCAGCGATGATGAGGACCAATTGAATACAGATGAAGAGGACTCTGCGCGTGCCGAAAAGGCTCGTCTGCGGCGCAAGCGTGATTTCGAAAAGCAGCGCAAGATCAAGTCTTCCTTGACTGTTGACCCGGCTGACGACGAGAGTGACGTCGAGGGCGATGCTGAGTTCTTCGCTCGCGAGGAGGCAATTCGCCAGCGGGTGCGAAAGGCACTCGAGTTTGCGCCCACGGATGCGACGCAGCTGCAAGAGAGCATGGCACCTGCGTCTGCAATTGCAGAGACCATGAGGCGGCTCATGGCAGAGAGCGATGATGATGACAATGAGCCAACAGCGAGTGTCAAAAAGAGGAAATCTGATGCAATACTTGAAGACGATGAGAGTGGCGATGAAGTTGCTGAGTCGAGTCCTCCGCCTGCCAAACGGGTTGCTTCAAATCCTAAACAAAAGAGGAGGCTTGGCTTCCTTGTCGACAGCAGTGACGATGAAGACGAGGAGATGGACGATGTCAGGCCTTCTTCAGGCCGTGAGCACGGTAATGATGAGGATGAGTCTGACCCCGAGGAAATGGACACCGACGATGCCCCCTTATCATCTCATCCACAAGCTGCAAACGATGATCATGAGATGGCTGGTAACCTCCCGCCATCCAAGGAGGACGGCACCAAGTCAGCCCCAGCTAGTCGCAACGAAGACGAGGACGAAGGTCCTGTTGTCAGCAAGAGGCGGGCTAGAGCTCGATATGGGTTCGTCATGGACGATAGTGATGATGAGTAGATGTATCTAGCATTTTGTATACGTATTTGATATTGTGGGTTGGAGTATCTGGGTTATCGAAGTTCTGTCTATGCTGGGGCTCGAGAGCATTATATTTGGTACATCGGCCTTGCCAAGGCTGAACGCCCTTTTCTAGGGATATGCATCGGAATATTGAGCCAAAGACTGTCTTGTGTTGCACATGATAACATAAATACTCATCCGTACAGACTCTGTGATGTGCTTAAGGTTGACTTCCTCGACTTGTGAATGACCCTGAATTGAACCGTGGCAACTTCCTGAGCCGTAAGGATGACAGAGTCCATACAGCATAAGCTGATTGGATCATAACATCGAGACCCGACGTCATATTATCGACTCATTCAAGGATCCTAAGCTGCTCATGGTTCGGTGATCTTGTATTGACTGTCAAGTTTGGTTGCGAAGTCCATGACCTGAATAGTGTTCTGCTCAGCTTTCATCTTCTACCGTTAATCGCTTTCCTTTGCGACAGCATCAGTGATCATGAACGTGGAACTCCGAGTTCCGCAACTTGATGTTGCTTCTAGCGACGTCGACTAGAGCTGCGGTCCCTACGCGTCCGATCACGCCTTGCCGAACGGCTCGTGCTGCGTTCACGATGAATGGCAGACTCGCGACGTTCGCCCCGACTCTCTCGCTCCCGCTCTCGGTTCCTATCGCGTTCCCGATCCCGGTCGCGATCTCTTTCCCTGTTCCTATCTCTGTCCCTATCTCTGTCCCTATCTCTGTCCCTATCTCTGTCCCTATCTCTGTCCCTATCTCTGTCCTTCTCTCTGTCACGGTCCCGAGACGTTTCCCTAATGCGATGTCGTGGACGACTCCTACTCCGTGGTGAACGGCTGCGCCGCCTGTCCTTGGCCCGCTCACGTGATCGTTCCCGTCGTGTGGAGCTACTGCGGTCTCGACGGAACGAGTCTCGACGATCACGGTCTCTATGCCGCTCTCTGTCTCTTTCCCCATCTCTCACTCTGTCCCTGTCCCGATCCCGGTCCCGGTCCCGATCTGTTTCGCGGTCGCGATTTCGGTCGCGATCTCGTTCTCTCTCTGGACGGTGCGAATCGATGCGAACTGCTGAGCGACTTCGTCTCCTGCTGCTGCCTTGAGGTACATAGCGATCAATATCCTCAGCAGGACGGCGTCGCATATCAGGAGACCGTTCGCCACGCTCACTACGATCGCCTGCGGCTTCATAATCAATACCAGGAACAGGCATACCCTTTTCACGGGCCTCTTTCTGCGCAGCGAGGTAGGCCTTGGCTTCCTTTTCACGTTCTCGCACTTGCTCTTGTTTCCAAGCCTCTTTCTCATCCTTGTCAAGATAGGCTGGCGGACGGTCCAAACCTTTGTCTGGGGATCTAGACCGGGCTCGCTTGGCTTCTCTTTGTGTACTCCTTGATCTTCTTCGAGCCGATCGAGAGCGCTCGCGCTTCTTGGAAGGTGTGCGAGATCGAGGCCGAGTTCTTGAGGTTGACTGTCGCCGGGCTCCTGTATCAGACCTGGATCGCTTGCGCCTATTCGAACGAGACGCATCGCGTCGATCTGATCTGAGAGGACTGCGTTGGCGAGGGGATCTGGATTTTCTTTTGTATGAATTGTAGTTGTCCCTAGGCCTGGTCCGGGAAGTGCTGCGTCGTCTGTCGTCTCGTCTTGTAGACCGGCTCCTTGACCTGCGCTGGCGCGTAGAGCGACTCCGTGACCGCCGAGAATAATGCTCCCGGCTGCGTCCACGTTTAGAAGCTCTGTCATCTCGCAGACTTTTGTGCTCGTCAGACGGCCGCTTCGGCCGTGAGGGCGATCTGTTGTAGCGTCTCTGAGATCCATGTGCCCTGTCGCCTCTCTCAGCCCGATCTCCACGCTTTGAAGCAGAAGGGCTGCGGTAAGACTCGTTACGCGTGGGTTCCTTTGTAGATGCGTCTTTTGTGTTTGCACTCAACGACCTCTGCCGACTCCTACCACGAGCATCCTTATTTGTTGCAAGTGGTGAGCGTGATTTGCGACGAGATCGTGAGTGACGTCTGGTAACGCTGCGGGAGCGTCTTCTATCCTCTTTCGCCTTATCTTCATCATTTTCTGTGAGATCTTTGGAATCTCTGGGCTCTCTTGGCTTCTCTGGGACTTTGGGTTGCGCCGCGTCCTCTGCTGGCTTGTGATTCTTCATAGAATTGGTAATGCGAGACTCCATACTCCCCTCCAACTTGCCCCGTGATAGTGCTGCTGCTTCAGAGGGCCTCTTCGAGTCAGGGACTTTGGGTGAGTCTCTGCGGATGGGTTGGATGGCCGAAGCAGGCATGCTTTTTCGGGGTGGCGGTTTTAGCTCCTCATCAATCTCGAGTTCTGGTTGCTTTGCTGTAACACGTTTACTATCTCTGAGCAGATCAGCCAGTGCCTCTTCTTCAAGACGAGAAAGCTCTTCCTTAGAAAGCTGTTTCTTCATATCTTCAGGGCGACCGCGGCTGTCCTCTCTCGATTCATGGTGTCGTCGATGCCTGTCTCTAGAGCGGGTTCTCGAACTGTCCCTTGCTCGTGAGCGATCCCGCGATCTTTCTCTATCCCGACGAGGTCGCGATCGGTCTCTGTCCCTTTCCTGATGCCGGTCATGATCTCGACTCCTATCACGCTCACGGGCCCTTGAACGATCGCGCCGCTCACGACGTTCACGACGTTCTCGGTCACGCTGCTCGCGCTCCCTTTCGCGCTCCTTTTCCCTAGCATCGCGCTCTTGCTTGCGCTTCTCCTCTCGAGCAGCTCGCTCTGCCTCACGCTTTTTAAGCTCAGCACGCTCTTCCCGCTCGGCGATTTCCTTCTTTTGACGCGCAATCAACTCTTCCATAGCTTTAAGCTCGGCATACTTTTTGTCGCGGTCTGCACGCCTTGTAGCAGTCGCTATGGCGTAGTCGTAATCCGTTCTGGAGCCCTTGACGCGCTCTATCTCAGCTGCCTCTTCACCTATCTCGGCCGCTCGCAATTCACGAATTTGATTTTCTATCGGTTCGATGTCGATGAGGTTCTCAAACATGGCCTCGGCATTCCTGTACACACCCGTGCGGTCCAAAGCCCCATCTATAAGGGCAACGGCCTTTCCACGGTCAATCGACAAGAGTTGCATGGGGTTTCGTTCGACTTCGGCTTCGGCGATTTCGACGATGGCCTCTTGGAATTCTGATCGATGATCCTATTGACAATGGCGCTATCAGTGTCACTCGCAGCAGTGTTTGAAAGCAAGGTCGCTATGAGATGCAGTGGCATACGCTGGCTTCGAATGTATCCCAGACGGATTTTCGCGTCTCGTCATAACCTCCCTTCTTTTTGAATGCGTGGGCAAGCTCTTCAATCGCTGACCGCGTAGCGGATGGCAGTGGCAGCTCGGATGCCTTGAATTGCCGTGGCTTGGGTACAACAGCCGGGCCCTCAGCCATGTTGGTGTCGCTACCTGCTACTGCGTCACTGTCGGTTGTCGCTGGCGGCGTAGGTGCAGGAACCGTCGTATTGATAGCTGCGACCGCCATAATGAAGGAACGGCGCGCCCTCGGAAGGCAAGGCTTATAGAAGATCCGCAGTCATCAAGCAGCAAGCGATGATGGCAGACCCTGGAAGACCAATATCGCCAGACACCTGTGATCAGTAATGCACCCGCCAGAAGTGGTCGTGATCTTTGGAAGGCAAGAATGAAGGAATCGTCGCGCGAAGATGGGACTTGCTCAATGCAGGGATCACAAACGGCAGGTAGGTGGGGCGCGCTTTTGGAAAACACCCCTGGCTTGCAAGAGCCGCAAGTGGGTCAGCGACAGGCCCCCTTGCTGTTTGCACTGGCAGGCGCCCCCCACGGTTTCTCCACGCTAGGAGCTGGAAAAAGACCTCAGGCCGCGGCCAACATCAACCGGCAGAAAGCTCCAATGAAGCTTGGCCTATCAGTCATCCACTTCAACTTGTACGACTAAAATCGACGATAACCGCTTTACGCAAACAGGCTCCGGCGCTTTATAACCAGCGATTGCGACGACTATCACCGAGCATTGTCTCGCGGAGCCTCCGTTGCATCAGAACAAGGACAGGACCTCCTCTCTATCCACCGCCTTGGTCACGGATAATCACAGCGCTGCGACAATGGTTTCACGTATTGTCTTTTGGACCGGCTTCGGTACGATCTGCAACACCTGCCCACCATGATGATGCATCATGTCATGGTACGATACGAAGGCATGCAATCTAATGAGGAAGATATACAGGCCTCGCAGTTCGGGTATGGCAGCTCGGTCTGCAAAAGACACGCCCCTTTGCGCCCAAACTCCTCTGGGCGTACCCCGTCTTTGGCGCATGCGGTGCTAGTTTCGGCTACTGGATGGACAATGTTGAGAAGAAGCAGACTCAGATTCTGCAGGAGAGAAAAGAAGCTATTCTGGCCAAGCGAGCAAGGCGGGCAGCAAGGGAAGCTGAGGCAGCATGAGCCAACACGGATATTTACGATGAATGGCAATCAACAAGCGGATAATGCTTCAAATCTACACACTCTGAATTTGATTGAGGCAACGCATTTGATTGTCAATGAGCCAGTGTTCTAAGCAGTGGCTGCACAACTCGCAGTACTGTCGTTCGTCCACCACGTCTGGCTGTCCCCGTGTCGAGATCACTCGTCTTCTTACCGTAGCATCTTCTTGCCAAGCCATGCCTTGTTCAATACTCCAAACGCTATGGCACAAGAAAGGAAAAATAAAGAGAGTCCTCCGTCGCATTCATCTTGTGTGGGCAAAAAAATCAAGGCAATGCAAAGTAATAACCTCTGACCAATGAAATCCACGTGGATAGAGGCGGCACTGTGCCAGAAGCAGTCGGTAGGCTCCAATACGAGACTCAAATGAAGAAACACCATATTCGCGTCGCCCACTGGGGATCTTCAACAATTCCTGATTGACCGATTTCCCCACCCCGCCATCTAGCCAGACTTTCCCTCCTTATGCAAGTAATGGTAGAATCAACCTTCTTTCTTAGTCTACCCTGTCCCCGCGTTTTGGCATGTTTGATGTCGATCTTGAGATAAGCGGAGTTTTCGGGGGTCATATTCAATTCGATGTACGCTCGTCAATCTTCTTGAGGACTGAGAGAAGAGCGGAGGTGGAGCCACTGGCATTTGCCTCTTCGCTCTCTGTTATCACCAACGACAAGTACTTGTCCTTAGTCACATCAAAGAGTAGTCGGAAGTGGTCGGCGGTGCATTGCTCGGGGTCGATTTCATTGTAGGTCAGAGAATCAACCGAAACGCGTTCTCTGTCGCAATTAACCGTCTCAAGCAGCGAGATGACGGGGACACGGGCGTCCTTGGCTGCCATGGCGACGTCAGAGGTGCCTGCTGGGGCATACAACGATCCGTTGGCAAACATGGCCTCAGCACCCAGCAGGACCTTAGAGGCCCGTCGGACATTCATGCTAATACCCGATAGATTGGGGTAGTAGCGCACGCGAATACCATCGTTTCTGAGAATCTTGGCCAGTTCCTGGCCTGGGCGGTCGAAGGGGTCATCAACTACCGTCACCTCAAATTTGCGTCCAGCAGCCCAGGCGCGTTGTAACGTTATCCGAACAAGCCTGGTGTTGCCGTATGTTAGGATGACATCGCCGTCTTCGAGAACCGACAAGGCCTGGGAGGGAATGGCGTCTTCTGCGTAGAGCACTCTCTCTTGAACAAGCTGCTCTATAGCTTGGCACAGAGACTCCTTGGATTCCTCCTCTGATGCATTCAGTTCAACAAGCTTGGCAATCCTTGCTTTGAGCATGCGGATGGCATTGCCCATTGAGAAACACATGGGTCGACATCCTGTCAGGTACTCAATCTGGGGGTTGAGACAGTGTGGAAGGAAGTGACGAGTGAATGTGTGACCGGGTGGGCTTTCATAAGACTCAATAACCTAGATTGCTTCAATTAGCAAGACTGACTGTGCTTAACCTGAAATGAAATGTGACACTGACTTTCTGAAATGCCACAAGCATAGCCTCAAGGCGCGCTAAGTTGTCCTTCAAGGTGAAATTGGCCATCTGTTGTCCGATGGCAAGAACAGCTGGGTGCACATCTTTGTCGGCTTTGGATAGAGGGAGTTTCTTGGCCATAGTCAGGTAGCTGAACGCCTCTGGTACTTCGGGTCCTTTTGGTTTGGGAGGTGGCTGTGGGGCCTGTACAGGTGCTGGACCGGCCTTCTTAGGACCCCTAGCATTTGTAGCAGGTGACGATGTTGTGGCCGTGTCATGCTTCTGTGTCTTTGGTTTTGGTGTTCCTTTGTTGCTTTCATTTGAGGCAGGTGATTCTGCGGCCTCAGCCACGTTCTTTGCAGCGACCACTTGCCCTCTTCGCGCAGCCTTCTCGGCTTTCTTCTGGGCCTTGAGTTGTGCGGGAGTCAATTTTGGGCCTGCATCCTGGGGAGCTGCCGGTGCCGTTGATGGAGCAGCAGCAGAGGCAGCAGCAGAGGGAGCAGGAGGAACGGTCTCGGACATTTTTTGGCTTGACGCGCTTGGTGTTGTGCGTCTAGGTGTTTTGAGTGGTATATTGAACGCCGAACGCGTGATGGGGCATGATATTTTGAGTGAGTCAAAAGGGCTTAAAGTGGAATGAAGTACAAAAGTACTTTGTGCCCCACTCTGCGCTTTCTGATTGGTGACATGAGCCTCCTGCTTGCTTGCATGTGAACCAAGAGAGAGTTCTTGTACCTGGTGGCTTCCAAGAGGCTAAGATACATACTAGTGGCTACCTAGGTACTTCGCTCAGCTTCCTCAGACCATGGATGTGTAGATGTCAGGAGAAGTTGGGGAACAGGCCGACGACTTATATATTTGTTAGGCTAATACGGAGCGTGAGGACGCTAAACTTGGAATCAATTTGGAAGAATCAAATCAAATATGCTCCGAATACAAATGTTCTGGTTGAGTAATCAGCAACGCCTAGTAATGGAAATAAACGCAAGCAGAGCAGGTTGCTAATTGCACCGCCATTTTCAGACCTACCTATGCAACTTTTCGACGTAACGGGTGCACATCGACATATCTGGGCTCACAATGGCACTCGTGTTGATACCAAAATGCAGTTGGCCTCACCCTGTAGGTTCGCATCGTTACCTGGGATCGTGAGGACTGATCACATAATTCCCCTTATCACGCACGCGGAAGTGCAACCGTCACCATAACCTCTTTATCACTCGTTGGAACTCGTACCTAGTCATCTATGGCCTCATCGTTCGTTGCCTCCTGTGCCTTGCCCTGCAGGAACAACTTCAAAGTGGCAAGCAGTTTTCCTTCCCTTCCCTTCCACTCCTTAGAACCGGTGACCTCGTGTGTGCCCTCCACAACCCTGTCCACCAATGCCTGAGCATCCTTCTCCGTCGGTTGTACCTTGGCCTTCTTCTTCTTTTGGAAGATGACTTGCACTCTGTATCCCTTGGCCAGGAATCGCTTCATGTTCTTAACCTTGTGATCTAAGTCATGTAGCGTCATGGACCAGTTGATCTCCAATTCCTTCTCCTTGTTGGTGGCTGCTTGTTTCTTGCGCTGTTCCTTCTCATGCTGCTGTCGCTGCAGCTCTTCCTTCTTGTTGATGATCACAGCAACCGGCCACTCAATCGCATCCGGATCTTCAGGATTCGGCATGTGTGTAACTTGTAGCGAATGTGTCTTTGTGTCAATCTGTTGGAGCAGGTCCCTGACACGTAGTGGCTCTGACAGCCTCTCGACGCCATCATCTGAGCTTTCTTTGAGAAATACGAAGGGTATGCGGATCTCATCATCGCGGGGCAAGCGCCCAAGCTTCGCGGCCACCCGCGGAGCAGGTGCGTTCTTCTTCGTTGGCCGCCGTACTAGCGGCGATGCTGGGGTTCTCTGGGCAGGTGGCGGGGCTCGATTCACTTGGGACGCCCTCGTATCAAAACCCCAAGTCCCAGCACTACCGAAGGATTTGTCCCATCTCGTGCGGAGTTGTTGTGTTGAAGCAGGCAGCAAAGCAGGGACGAATATTCTTGTGACATGAAGGCAATCGGCCGTACCGAGACTGGAAGGAATGAAGACGCGTTGTAATGCGGTCGCCGTATTGAATGCGCATTTCGAAGAGGCCATGATGTACATAACATCCGAATCTGGGTATGACTGGTCGAAAAAAGGAGGGCGGTGCGCTTGAACGAGTGCGAGGTCTTTGTATGCTGCGTGCAAGAGGAATGAGGAAAGTATAGCTCGAAAATCTTCCTTGAAGCTGTGTATATACAAGCCGGCCTGACCAATTAAATAGCATCAGACTTGTTTACGTAACCGCTGCCTCGGGTCATACCGTTAAACCTCCCTTGGGAGGTCTAATTAAAAAGAATAGAAAACCTACGCTGATTGAAACCACATGATATATTGCTATTCCGTAGAATATTAAGTGTTGCTAGTCTGAGTAAGTGTTCTATTTCAATGGATAATTGCGTTAAGGAGTAGAGGATTACAACGTAGTACGCCATGTAGCGGGTACTTATTTACATCTGAGGACAACAGAATGTGATTTACAGCCTATAAATTCGGCGGCCAGCTGACTTTCGCTCATTCACCCAAGAAACTAGAGTAATCGGGATTGAGCGTCCAGGTTGTTCAAACCCATTCCTGTCATCATGGAGACGATCTACTATGTCCTCTTGGCTGTTCTCGCCTTTTTCATATTTGGACCAGTAAGTCTCGTCTTCCATTTCATCTAGGCGGCTTCTACTTTCCGCGGGCCAATTGGTGTCATTGTGCACCTGGGTAAAAAGGCCAGCCACCCTTTGTAAATGAGGGCATCACAACAGTAAACCAGTTTGCTCAATCAATATATACTCCTTTGCATTCTTGGCGCGGCCTTCTCTATCGGTCAAGTCTTGAGAGTATCTGGAGCTCTAACACTAAATTCAAAAACAGGCTCTACTGCAAGACCGAAGCCCAATCCCAGAAACCTCAGGCAGAGTCCACAAGATCACTACACCAGCAGAGCTCGACGCGCTCCTCGGAACCACCACCAATGTCGTCGTAGACTTTTACGCAGACTGGTGCCCTCCCTGCCGCGCCATCGCGCCCGTATTCTCCAAGCTCGCCGACGAGCACGCGCTCCAGGGCCAGCTTGCCTTTGCAAAAGTCAATGTCGATCACGTCAACCAGGTCGCCGGCCGCTATGGCGTTTCGGCCATGCCTACCTTTGTCTTCTTTGAGGATGGGCAGCCGAAGCCGGTGTCCGGCGTGGAAAAGGTGAGGCCAAGCCAGTCAGTTGTCACCAAGGACAACGGAGTGGAAAGGATCAGAGGTGCAGACCATCACGCCCTCACTGCCGTTATCAAGACGTTGGGCTTGAAAGCTAGAAGTGCGGCTGGAGTAGAAGAGGCCAAGGCAGAATAGACCTTTGACGGGCAAAAGAGGCACAGTTTACTGCCAAAGAGTTCTATCGACATTCTAAAACAAATCTACAACGACAAACCACGGGGGTGTTTCGCTTCCCACCAAGTTATTTGAGGCTTCCAGGAGTTTGCATAGCTACCATGATAGGTATGTACGAGCACATCGGAGCTCGATCAAATGGCACCATACTACGTGCAGACGGCCAACGGCCTACGACCAATCAAATGCTGCTTCCGTATTTACGTAATGTCAGCCCTTCATCCACCTTCCCATCGCTAGGAACCTTGCCATCATCATGAGTCTTTGAAAGGTACACATCCAACTCTTTTGCATCGATTTCGTTCGGTTTTATCTGCTCTTATGCGACTGTGAATGTATAGTGGGTATGCCACTACGCTAAAAGCGAGAGCATCCAACTTTTTCCTTGAATTTCGGTGCCTTGCATCCAACCACATGCACACACGCACACACAAATAAAGAACCATGTCCTTTCTAAACCACCTCGTCCAAACCTACCGCGGCCGCCCCTTCCCGGTCCTGGTCCGAACGGCCCAGCTCTTCTTCGCCGCTCACTTTGCCCTCACTTACTTTTACTCATGGGGTGTCGCCAGCGGGCCCTCAATGCTACCCGGCTGGGAAGTCTGGGGCCGCGGTGCCGTCGTCTCGCACCGATACCGCCGAGGTAAAGATATCCAAGTCGGTGATATCGTCCGCTTCAAGATCCCCATCAACAACGGCATCGCCATTAAGCGCGTCATGGGCATGCCGGGGGATTATGTTCTTGTGCATGGGCCGGGCAGTGGGCGTAATGAGATGATCCAGGTGCGTTATCTCCCTTTTTGTCTCTTTTTTTTCTATCACTTTTTCTTTGAATAGTGCGTTGCCAGAATGAGAGATGGCGGTACAACGTTCGCCCAAGTATGTGCAGGTGCGTAAGCAATGAGTACTGACCAAAGTTTGCCGGGGTTATGGGGCGAATAGGTTCCCAAGGGCCATTGTTGGGTTCTAGGCGACAACGCGTCTGCATCGAGAGACTCGAGATTGTATGGGCCCGTGCCATTGGCATTGGTTGATGGTAAGGTTATCTACCAAACCGGAGCGTGGCCATGGCAGTGGCAACGAATCAACAAGATCAAGAATCCTTTGGAAGAGGCCTAAGTGTTCTTGAATGGCTCTGGGGCATATAAGTACACACCATTTCTGGCTGGCCCATTGCCAATTGACCATATACTTGCGGAGATGCAGGCTGTTGTCTTCTCTTTGCAAATGCACAACATCGCCAGCAAGTCACATAGAAGCCTATGCAAATCAAGGCTTACTGTCGCCTGCATAGTTTGGACTGTCAAAGCTGCGAGGTTTTACAAATGGATGGTGAAACCCAGCCTCCGGAGATGCTATGAACAAAACACAAACCAGCTCGATAAAATAGACACCGCTGCCGCTAGCCTTCAATTCCCTCCCAATATACAGTCATACTCCAGATGTTATACTCCAGGGAACTCCACGCCCGAAACCTGCCGAGTCCAAGTAAATGCGATTATTGTAGCCCGGGTATGAAGACGCCACGGTTTTGAAGAAATAAAAAGGTTCCCAAGTGACTAATCAATGCCAGAGCGTTCTGGTCTGCATACAGTCAAATTCATCATTAGCCCTCAATATGAGCCTTGGAGCCGCTTTGGCCCAGCAGCTCCAAGCATCGTTGAGCGAGGTTGACCACCTCACCCTCGTCGTCTTCCTCTGCCTCGTTGTCGCCGGTGTGAACCTGCTTGTTTGCAATTTGCCTTATCATCTCAACAACATCATCAGACTTGCCGATGAGGCCGATCAATTTCTTGTCCTCAGATTCGAGAAGCTGCAACAGCGTCCAAATGGCAATGTGTTGGAATGTGGGATCACCACTGCCAAGGAATCTTCCAAGGTATCCATGGATACCACCGTTGGGTTCAGTCCATGCTTGAATAAAGATTGCATAGTCTCCCACTAATCTGTCATTAGATATGTGCCACCAAAGACGGATACAGGAATAAACATACCTTTCGATGAGAGGTTCCCAAGCGCAGCAGCACTATTACCTTGAACCTCAATGCTCGACGACTGAGTGAGTGGTATCAAGACATCAAAAACACCCAAATCAAGGAGATGAGTTTTGAGCTCATCACTCAGGGCCAACACCGCGATTGCCGCAGTCATTTCCGATTGTACTGCCACTGGGACATCCAGCACCAACTGTTTGCATTTTTGGACAGCCCCAGCCTCCAGAACAAGGGCCTTGTTGCGATCAGAGCTTGCAGCAAGGTTGCGAAGGGTCGAAATTGCGTGACACTGGATCTCCTCATTGTCGGTAGAACCAAGGAGGTCCACAAGTGGTTTCAAGAAGCCGGCTTCGATAATAGGAGATTCGTTCATTGGGTGTATCGAGATATTCCGGATGCACGCCACCGCAGACAATATCAACGGTAGATAAGATGATTGAAGCAAGCGCAGCAAAGGACTGAGGCCATGAGACCGGACAATATCCAATTGGTACTTTTCATCTGACGCCAGATTTCGCAGAGCCAGAGCAGCCTGACACTGGACTTTCGGAGACGAAGAATCCATGAGGTTGACTAGGGATTGGACGAGTTTCGGCTCAGTCTGCGCGAGTTTCCTGCGATTGTTTGCATCGACAGCAATATTGCTAAGTGCAGTCGTACAGTAATACTGCACGTCGACGTCGGGAGAGGAAAGGAGCTGGACGAGGACGGGTATAGCACCAGCGTTCACTAGTTGTTGGCGATTCTCATCTGTACCACATATCAGTTTGGAGACCATAACGGCAGTTCCTGGATTTGGACCCAGCTCACCTGAGTGTGTCATGTTCAGCAATGCTCCTGTTGCATTCCTCTGCACACGCATGTCCCTGGACTTGGCCAACCGCGTAAGCGGGCCGAGAGCGCCAGACCTAGCAATCTTCGCCTTGTTCTCCTCATGCGTCGCAAGGTTTGTTATGCACCCCACAGCGTTACACTGAACTTCCACATTTGGCGAGAGCATTTGTCGGATTAGGGGAGGAAGACCTCCAAGTTGCACGATCAAGACTTTGTTTTCCGCTACAGATAGTGTCAGATAACGATGCCTTAAGTATAATTCGACGCGACGATAACTTACTGTTGACAGCAAGATTGCCCAGAGCTGCGCTAGCCGCTCGCTGAACCTCGATGTCAGAGCTTTGGAGTAGGAACAATATCGGCTCGAGAGTGTCGCGGTCGACTTCTCGAACATCTATCAATTACACGTTAGTAACCGTCATAGGTGGATTTTGTTCCCCATCATCAATCCGTCACTCTCGGTGGCGATCCTTGCGATTTCGAGCACAACAAAGAATATACACACCTCGCTCGGTAATCTCGGCGAACGTCAGGCTTGCGCTGCGCTGTAGGTCGATGTTGTCGGAGAAGACGAGGGTGCTTAGGGCTCGCAGAGGCTCGCCAGAGAAGAAGTCGGTTTCGCCGCGCTGTATAAGACATTCTCAGCCGCTGTGTAGAATGGATGATAGAGAGTGGGACGCAAGAAATACATTTTCCAAGTATTGCAAGAGGTCAGCGACAGCCTCTCGCTCGCTGTCGGCGAGGACGGGCTCATACAGGCCATCGCGGGATTTAGCTGTGGTGTCGTTAGAATTAACATCGTGTCGCTACAAAGCAATGAGCAATCGGAAGATGATGCCATACCTCCACAACACACGGAGCTGCAGATGCCCATTACGACGTTGGGCGTCGAATGTGGTCGACGTCAGCGATGAGGTTAAGCCGTGGGAAAGCTGTCGTGACTCGCACACTCAAGAGCTCGATTGTTGGGTCTCGGTCGTCCGGGGCCGCAAGGGACGTCGAGAAGCCGGCAGTGGGAGGGGGAAGCTGCTGTCAAAGGAAGGACTCAGGCAAGGATCGGATGCATCTGTACGAAATGTTCGGGTCCAGGAGGACACTGCACCGGAGCGTACGTATGCGAAGATGGTGATGGAGGCGCCGTGTTTACGATGAGAAGTTGACGGAGGCCCAAGATTGTTGCAGTGTCATGCGTAAACCTTGGCTAGAGATAAACCAGTCGGAGCTTCCGTTCGTGTGGCCGGGAATTTGCTGCGTTACTGCACTGCAGTGCAGGGAAGTCTGGAAGGTACAAAGGCAGCCAGGGCATCTCCTTAGTGTAAATACCGCCGTCTGTAGCACGTTATCCGCAGCCCTGGCTTGCACCTTGTTGCACCTTGTTGCACCCTGAAAAGCAGCCCTTGCCGCCCTTGCCATGGAATGCTACAGTTCGCAGGTGCCACCAGCAGGCTGTCAAAAAGACAACCACTTGATCTTAGACGCGCCATACGACAAGAAACAACCTCTCAAGCGATGTCTGTGTGACTTGAACCCCCGGTCGAGGCTGCATCTCTATCAGTTCCAGAGATATCCCATCTCATTTACCATTGGTCTCCTGCAGTTCTTACCATTGCTTCTGTTTTTGCTTGCCCTTTATGGAATTTTATGTACAATATACACAAATAATAGTCTTGCCCGCGACCATCTTGCTTTCCATTGAACAGGTGGGGATCACGACAGTAATAAATCAAGGATAAATCATGGTTAATGTGATCTGACCAGAGGAAACTTCCAAGTCGTCCATAACAGGCTTTGTATACTTGCCCCACAGCCATATTGTCCTCGGAATGAATGTCATGCATAATTTGTTGTAGTTCTGCTTTGATGGTGGGAGATGAGGACGCACTAATATGGCAAATGCTATTTTGCCAGTATTAATGCTCATGATCAGATCCCAAGTAGCAATCCCGTATAGGTTGGAGGCTGTTCTGCCAATATTTCCATGGTGTTATACATGGCAGCCAAGCAAACTCTTGACTTCCAGCTGTTACTACAATAGTACAAACCTAGGTATCACTATGTATTGCAGATCAAGTCCTCTGCCAGGTAGTCAGTCTGTCAGGTACTCCGCTTCTCTTCGGGCCTCATGCAGTGATATGCCAACTGGTTGGCTTGGTGTATGCAAGTGTCTTTAGAAAAGGTCAGGCTGCATTAGAGTTGATTAATAGCAAGCAACTCCTAACAAGAGATTAGCAGTTAGACATATCATAACAGACATGCAATATACTGACTCAAAACCTCAGAACACATTGGTGTCAGTGACTGATAGCTTTTGATATCTCACATGCAAAAAGAAGGTCCAATTTAACTTCAGCACCTCCACAGCACCCTCCCAGTGTGGATAACTACCCTGATCCACTAGACAGTCTCTAAATCACTAACCTAAGCAGCAGCCAGGGCAGCCTCCTAGGCCTGCGCACCCAGCACTATCTTATCTCTGATAATGACCTTGAAACCCCCCAGCCCATTACTCACCATTGCTTGCAGGTTGCAGGCCTACTAACTGCTACGACGGGAAAGTGTCACAAGCCCACAGGCCAGGAACACAGGACATCTGGACACTGCTCAAGCTGCCGACGACAAGCGACATCACATCACTGACATTGGTTGGAATGGCCTGCAAGAGGGAGCAAGACGACTCAGGCTGCCACTTGACTACTGCCACCGTCACATACATTGTACTATAGTACGACCTCAAACGGCATCGCCTTTTAACCCCCCCCCCCCACCCCAAGTGGGCGGCGCCCTCAATCGCTGCCTCCTCTTTGCTTCAGCACCTTTGCGCCTGACCTCGCCGTCAACACCACTCGCCAGCGTTGGACTCGCTGATTCTGGCACCGCCCGCTACTGCACAGGAGGATTCTTGGAGCGGGTGACCCTGTGAGCCTGAGCTTTGCCGGTTCTCCAAATTCCTGTCAAGCGCCACACCACAACACACCAACACACCAACACAACCACCCACCGGTTTCGACGAGCCAAGCCGGCCCAACCAAGGTAGAGGCAGAGAGGCTCCCAACGCCCTACCACCACTCGGAAACGCTTCCAGCGCCTCCCGTGGCCAGGACGGTGGGCGAAAGCACGAGGCTTTGTGTGCAGTCTGAGACTAGTTCTCAAGCCAGGCATAGGCACTCCCCCCCCCGGCCCCAAACTTCTTTCTTCTATGCGCCTTGGCCCAGCCAGCCCGAGCTTGTTGTGCCGCCAGAAGCTCTTTTTAAGATGGCCGACCCCGCGAACGCCAGCGACAATGGCTCATTGCCAGGCAACCCGCCCGCCGCCGTCGCGAGACACCCGGGTCACGAGCTCCCCTTCGTAACGCCGTCCACGTACCTGCACCTGCGCACTCCCACTGCGGGTACCCCTAGGCCTATACTCGCCAGTAGTGCTGCCCAGGCGACGCAGAGTCACGCGATTCCTCCAGAGAAGCCCCCCATGACGCCGCTGGACAGAGATCAAGTGCAGGGCCTGGTAAGCAATGACATCTTCCATTCACTCTTTCGGTCTTCTCTAAGGCCCTACTCCCGTCTCGTACTTGTCTTGATGGCCCCTTGCCCGGTGTCTGCGTATAGGAGTGGACGATCGTTGGCTCAAGGCACCCAGAGCCCCTCTCTTGCTCTCACCGGCTGTCAGTCCTACGTCGGCGAGGCTTCTGCTGGCCCTGCCCAGGCGGTCGTGTGCTGCGCGGCTGCGCGAGCTGCATGCTGGTGCGGGGTACCATTATGTGAACCACTCTAGGCGTGGTATGCACAAGCAAGCAGACGAGGGCCATGTACTGTGTCTCGCATATTTCTGTATTGCAGACAAACAGACGGGCGGGCGAGCGGGCGGACAAGAAGAAGTATAAACAAAGGACGCAGTAACTGACTGACTGTTTGCTAAACTACCAGACGGCTATCCGCGAGTTTCTCAAAGTTCGGACTAGCTACGATGTCCTGCCACTCTCGTTCCGGCTTATCATCCTCGACAACGATCTCCCTATACGCACATGTGTGAACATCTTGATGCAGAATAGTACGTTACCAGATCATCCTTGCGAAATTTTGAGTGGAGGCGCTGACGGACGGCTGGGAAGACATCGTCTCGGCTCCATTATGGGACTCCAAAACGTCGACATTCGCAGGTCTTTTGACCAGTACCGACTTCATCAACGTCATACAATATTACCTGCAGTTCCCCGAAAAGATTGAAGAGGTGGAAAAGTTCCGTCTCAGTAGTCTGAGAGGTATAGCTTCAGATCCCGATCCCAGTAGACACAGGGGCGATGCTAATCAGTTCGTTCTGGGATTAGACATTGAGAAAGCGCTTGGCGTGGCCCCGCTCGAGACGGTGTCGGTCCATCCGGGTCGACCTCTTTACGAAGCGTGTCGGCGCATGTTGCAGACGAGAGCGCGCAGAATCCCCCTGGTCGATTTTGACGATGAGACTGGGCGCGAATCGGTTGTCAGCGTCATCACACAATACCGAATACTTAAGTTCATCGCCGTGAACAACGAGAAGAACACGACGCTTCTGCGGAAGACGCTCAGAGACATTAAGCTGGGGACGTACAAGGACCTTGCTACAGCGACTATGAGTAGCTCGGTGCTAGATGTCATTCAACTCATGGTACAGTACAATATCTCAGCAGTCCCCATTTTAGATCGCCAGGGCCATGTCATGAACGTCTTCGAGGCGGTCGATGTCATTCCATGCATCAAGGGCGGCGCCTACGATGAGTTGAGCGAATCCGTTGGAGATGCCTTGTGCCGGAGATCAGACGACTTTCAAGGCATCTACACGTGTACAGATGAGGACCGACTCGACTCGATTTTCGATACAGTCCGAAAGTCACGTGTCCACCGCTTGATTGTGGTTGACGACGATAACAAGCTCCGTGGCATTATTTCACTTTCCGACATCCTCAAATACGTCTTGATACATGGTGAGGCGGATCATCTGCCCCAAGAGGCGTAGTGCTACGAGGATGCAATCCCAAGTTTGGAGGGCACCGTTTGTTCGCAAACATTGGCAATTTCTGTATTTGAAAGCATTTACAGGGCGTTCTAGGAGGATGGGCATAGGGCGGCAGGAAGGATCTGGGAAATGGAGGCTGGCTGCATAAGGCGTCGTACGTCGGGTTTGTCCTGTTGGACGGAATAGAGGCTTGGACAAGACCTTCAAGATAAGGAAGCTACCCACTGGGACGGTCATTGTGGCTCGGCAGGCGCAACGGAACGAGCCCAAATAGGTACTCCGTGACAGGCGATTAAGCGGTAATGCGCGAACTCGGAGTGCCGCATTGTGGCGCGACATGCGGGGACGTGCCCGGGGTAGCTAGCTGGCTTTATCATCGCGATCATGAACCTCTGCTTGCTCCGTGTCTGGGGACCTTGTATGGACAAGACGATACGATACGGGTTGTCTAGGTACCACCACAGACGAGGGCCAAAATGCGACACGGGATTCCCACGAGTTCCAAGTGCGGGTTTTATGACAACCGTCCTCAACCGTGTCTGACGCAGATAGCCCAGGCGTCATGCAGTCTACCGGTATCACAACGTCTCAGGCCGGACCGTATCCATGTGTCTGGGCGTGAACCAAGTCACACAAATCCCAGCACCGCCAAGTGGGCTGAGTTGATAAATGGAAGGGAAAGGACGGCTGGGTAAAGCAGCAGCACCATCACCACCAGGCAGGTCATGGCAGGGACGACGACATTCTGTTAAGTTGGAAGTTGAGACCTCTATCAATCGGTACCTGCGCTTTCTGTCTCCTGTGTCGTGCGTCAGAGGCTCTTGTGTTGCCAGTGATCTCTGTTTGTGGCTGCATCTCCATCGACATCTGCGTGGCGGTCCACCTCCTTGGCTTTGTTAATCAACCCTATGTGGAACTATCGTCCTTTTTGATGAGAACTGCGCTCACATCGATTTTGTCTTCAATTACTGGCTAAACCTTCTTTTTTTTTTTTTTGGCCACCTTTATGAGAACATGATTTTGGATGTGGCACATTCAGGGAAATCACAACATACCCGAAATATTGACCTTGTTCGATCGTTGAGGAATTGCATGCGCTTTCTAATTGACCCGCGTTGGATTTCAGCCAACGAGGAATAACCACTGCAGCTGCATTGCTCTAGATTTGATCAAGATGGTGAGGGATTCACGACAGGCCGTCACGCCAGATCTCCAGCCTAGACCATCTGCTTCCACCGCCTTCTTCACTCGTTCGGCGCGCACCGTCGATAAGGGCTCAAGCGGTGTTCGAAGCAGCGCGACATGGACCTCGACCAGCGGCGACTTGGGAGGGATGTCTGACACAGACGAAATTCGCGATCGCGAGGAATTCGTGGCTGAGTACAACCGGCTCGCCCAGAAAGTCCGTCTTGTCTCTCTCATTCTGGCGTACGTTGGCATACTAACATGCGCACCAAAGCATGGCATTCGCCCATTGGTCCCCGACAACCCGCAAAGCCTCGGCGTACGTCTCCAGAACAAGTTGATGAGAAATCTGAGAAATTAATGGACTGCTCTAACGGTGCAGTAACAGGCAATGGGCATTGATCACAAACGCGGGTGGTTCTCGCGGACCTTCAGACGAACCTCTAGCCAGTCTACAGAAGCCAGTGTCCGCCGTCAACGCAGTCTCGGTCATATTGCGACACATGTTGCTCATCCCAAAAAAGACAGTCTCAAGGACCAGGATTTGCAGGGGCTGGTAAGGCTATGTGGAAAGAGTTTTCTCTACCTTCCCCCAGAATATGCTCCCGGTTCGCTGGTCCTCCCTACCTGTTTTCGCGCTGCTGCGCAATACCTTGTCCAACATGGTCAGTCAAACCAGCAAGCCCTTCCATTATTGTCTCGACACTCTCTGATTACAATCTCCAGCTCCTGAGACTCGAGGTGTCTTTCGGATTCCGGGTTCTGTTCGCGTTGTGAACGAGCTCTATGAGTTCTACTGTGCAGAGCAGGCTGACGGCGACATTGCGAATACCGTCCGAAGTCCAAATCTGCCCACACACATCACTCTGGGAATACATGATGTCGCCTCGTGTTTCAAGAAGTTTCTCTCGGGTCTACCAGGCGGGATCCTTGGCTCATTGTCTCTGTTTGACGCCTTGGTTGCAATCAATAGTCAACTCTTCTCTGACCCTGAATTCAGCAGAACCAAACAGAGCAAGATCCGTGCACGCCTAATAGCACTCGCTGTTGGCACCCTGAGATCGCAATTCAGGAGAGAGCTGATCTGCGCTGTGTTTGGCCTTCTTTGCCTGCTAGGTCGAGCTGCCGAAGTGGCTCCCCGAGAGGATGAGGCGGGCCACCCACTGCCGACTTCTGATTTGATGGGGTACAATGCTCTTGGAATTGTATTCGGCCCGCTCCTTGTCGGCGAGATGCTGGGGTCTTACAAAGTCAAGCTCGCAGATCCCAGTGCTGGGCTTTTTCTCGTCCCCGAAAGCCCATCGCCCAAGGCCAAGAAGAAGAAACAGAAGGAGCCCGTCGATGAGCTACAGCAACCGTTCTTAGAAGTTGACAAGATACACGTTGCGAACGATATTACGGAAATGTTGATCACCAACTGGAGGGATGTCGTCAGACAGATGAAGAACATCGAACAAAGTATGACCACAGAGCTTCTTCGACTGCATCGTCCAACTTCAGTGGCGCCGGATGATGGGTTCAATCATACAGGTAGTGCCGGAAGGTCCTCAGATGCCGATGCAATTACCCGAAGGAAAACGTGTAAATGGGACGAAACCAAAACCTCTTCGCGCCAAACATACCGGTGTAAGCCTGGGCTAGAAGATCACAAACCAAGCCATGGAACACCTTATCCACGTACGTGTCGATATTGCCATCCTCACAATGGGCCGATACTAACACCGCGAGTGTAGGAAGCGTTTCTTTCCAGCAGAAGCACGGTAACCCTGACAGGCTATCGATACGGAAAACACGACACGAATCCCCAGTCAAGCCTGCGGCCTCGCATCGGTTAGCTGCAAAACCATCTAGTTTGGAACATTTGGAAGAACCTTATATTCGTGGAAAGGCCGTAGTTACCGAATCATTGTCGTCACCACGAAAGAGCTCTCTCAAAAAGCCCAACAATAGGTCCTCGAATGTGCCTGCGAATTATAGTCCTGTCACGGTTGAGAAATTATCCTTTTCAAACACAGACTTGAGCCCTGCGATATCACCACCTGCGAGCCCCATGTCCGGGTCGGCGAAGAATAGGCCTGGTGCGCGAGGTTCAAAATCCCCAACACCAGAGCCTCTGAGAACCACACTATACGAACGCCAAGAGCATGGGGCTTCTCAGAGATGTAGATCCGACACAGTTTCAACTGGTCAGGATATGCGGGCTCCTAAGGCGCTCAGTCAGGTAGATGGGTCTCCGGAAAGACCAAAACCACTGCACGATCCGGATGCAACGGTCCTGTATCAAGTTGGCCGTGGGGTAAGGATACTAAGAGCACCATCAACCGTCATGTCACAACCAAAAGTTGTGGAGAGTTATTCACAAAGCAGTCAAGCCAGAATTTCGTCATCTGTCCGAAAACTGTCTACACAGGACTCGGACCGCTCAGATACTGTGGCGGACGAGCGGACGGCTGGTACCCCTCACCCATTGCTCAAACCCAGCCCAATATCTCCTGACCAAATGGATGGGATATCCGACTACATCTTGACGGGAATTCCGTGCTGTAAATCACATGGAGATCCAAACACCGGCCTGATTATGCTAAAAGGGGACAAGAAAACTCCAGATTTATCCACACCACTTCCAGGAAGATTGTCCCACCAACAAAAGGTGCTGGTCAAGAAGAATGTACAACCTAAGAGCTTCCCGACAATGGAAGCACAGGAATCAGTGAGCCACAGTGCAGAACGTCAAGCTGACATCGAGTCGAGTGCCAGCAAGGTCAAAGGCTTAGCAGCAATGTTTGACAGTGCCGCCCAAGCCTCTTCCTTCGTCCCAACCCCCGGCGGCCTCGTGCAGAAAAAGCGAAGAGATGATGTTAGAGTCGTCTCTCCCTATATGCGGAATCCATTGCCACGCGCGTCACTTATGCCTGAGTCACCAATGTCGGCACCGGTCCCCTTGACCAAATGCTCGAGGATCAGCATCACACTAGAAACACCTAGGGAACAATATGAACACGATCAAAAGGTACAAATTGGACGTGGTTTGGTTTCTGTGGGCAACATCAGGCAAAGTGGACTTCGGCGCAAGGTGTTGCCGGAGAAGAAAGAAGCATCGCAATACTCGGTGCGACCATCCTTCGTGTCGTCCAGAGCAACCACGCCTTCTCGACTGCCTGTCAGGAAAAAAGGGTCTGATCCTAGCTCAGCACCTCTACCACAATTTGATGGTACCTTCAAGTCCAACAGTTTTGCAAGACGATCTGGCCAACAACAACTTCATTCGAGTCCGACTCCTTACTCCAGGACCAGCGAAGGCTATCGAGTGACCGCGCCATTATCCAAGTCAAGCCCACCAACCGGTAATCCAGGAAAGCAACTTCTCAGCACAGCTTCCACTTCTTCCTGCTTAAGCGTGCGGCAGAGTCGTAACCCCTCCTTCCTGCACGATCAGATCCGCAGCCTTAGGTCGGAGCTCTCAGCCAAAACCGAAGGCTTTGCGCAACTTCTACTTGAGCTTGAAGAAGTCAAGAGAGCGAAGGAACTCAGCAATGATGGCCTGCGTGGGGACCTAGACCGGGCTAGGGCAGACACAAGCCAATGGAGGAGCCGAGCTGAGCGGGCGGAGAGAAGGATTCTCGATTTGGAGCGGTTGCATTTACGCATGAAAAGCACAAACGGTTCTAGAAACATTCATCACGACTACCGAGCGGAAAACACATACCATCCCGCAAATCACGGCTCCGTGAACATGAGCAGCGATACCGGCTTGGCGCAACCACCGGGTGTGCGGATGAATCAGAGTCTTAGAAGGACGTCAGCCTCCTATTCAAGAAATGCCAGCGGCGCGGACAGCGTCAGTGGAACCTTTTCAGAGTGTTCTTCAAGCACAGTGGTCAGAAATGCCGGTGCTGAGGATAGTGAGCTGTGTGATGGTAGGCCTTGGGAGGAGGCTCTGTGAGCTCAGCGAACTTGCTTCGGCAGCTTCGATCGATTATAGCTTCTGAGACTTTACAATCACAGGCATGACTTGGTGTCTTGAGCATAATGATATGGAAATGACCGAGGGCTTTGCATAAAATACACCCAATACTGCCTCGTTCGCGGTGTGGCATTGAGCATACGGAGCCTAGGGGCTGAGTAGTTGGATTGAGGCAAGGAGTCATCGCTAACCTTTACAGGGCATAATAAACTTAGCTTAGACCGGAGGTAGGCAGAAAATACATACACACAATCCATGGCATTCAGAAAGACGAGTCAAGTTCTTACGTAATGAGCCAGATTTCAGCACTGCGTGCATTAAGGAGCCAGAATGACAACCTCGCATCTAAGCGATCTTGACGGATTCTCAGACTTCAAGAGACGAGGTCTGCCATGAGATTTGCCGGATATGTGGTGATACCGCGACCGTTGCCGCTCTTCATATAAGATAAAGAGATCTATCCTATCCTATCCTAACCTATCCTATCCTATGCCATGTATCGATCCCCCCTATCGTTTTCGGCAGAACACCATGCAATATTTCAATCTGAAGCCTGTCACCCCAAAAATCGACGAACAAACCACCAGTCGAGTAAAATCCCACAGTCATTAAATACCGCCCGTAAGACGTTCCCAGATACTGCCTGTGTTTTTACTGCCAGACAAAGTTTCCGGTGACAAGATGGTCATGTTCCATGCCTCGATGCCGTCGACAAACAGGTGGTAGGAGAGTGTGCTCTTGTCTGTGTCAGGCACCTTTTCAATTGTAATAGCACCGAATTTAGAATTGCCGTTGTGGATGTATCTGTGGTTTGAGAAATTATAAGTCTTTGGGTGCTGAAAAAGGTCAAGGTTCAGGTGACAATGAATGTGTGTATAGGCAGTAATAGGAATTGACAGGGAGTGACACTGGGAAGCAGGGAATATGGACTCGGGCATATACACGTACTCGATTTCCACATCTTCGTCATCTGTCTGCTTGTACGTGCTGATAGGCGAGTAAAATTGGCTCAGAGGACTGGCAGAGAACTCGTATACCGTCGCGTTTTCATTCCACCTTGTCGAGTTTGCTGGTGGTGGGAACTTAGTCGCTGCAAATTCATGCCTGTCGCCAGAGAGGACAATAACACCGAGACCCCGCGCTGCAGTATCCCACATGACCTCGAGTATCTTTTGGCGCTCAGCCATGAAGCCACCCCAAGTATCCTGTCTGTTGACGGGCCAGTTCTTGGTGAAGGGGACAGAAGAAGCGATGATTTTCCACTGAATCCCCTTAGGTTCTGTTCTTTGCAAAAAGGCAAGGAGATCGGCCAGCTGGTCCTTGCCCAGCATAGTCTTTGTATCTTCCGTGTAAGGGATTTTGTTATTGGAGCGGTAGGAACGAGTGTCGAGCATAAAGAAGCTTGCAGGACCTTGAGTGAACTCGAACCAGGTCACGCCACCACTCTTGGTGCCGGCGGGGGTCAGCCTCTTCACGGCGGGTGGGTTGACGGATGTCTGATAGTGGTGCCACGGATCAACGGCAGCTTCATACACACCCGTCTCATTCTTGTCCCAGTCATTGTTGATCTCGTGGTCGTCGAGAACGTGAATCCAGCTGAGGTTCTGTCCGACCTCGGGCCACTCAGGAGAAGCATAGACAGCTCTGTACTTCTGGCGGTAATCGGTCACGCCAGTGCCCCACCATTTAGGTACATCAGCGTAGATGAAGTCGCCCAAAAACAGCATGAACTGGGCGCCGAGGCTTGGAAGATGCTTGGCCAGATGGCGCATGCCGGGAATAGAAAGCGGGTGGTCGAGCGGGTTGTATGGCAGGCGATTCACAATGCATGAGGTAGACAAGAAGGTGAATTTGCCGTCAAATTTGCCAGGGTACTGGCCGGGAGCAGGTGCAGAGGTGAACTCCCCAGAGTGGCCGTTGGAGCTCTGCCATTCGTAGGTGCGTTGTTCTCTATGCGCTGCGGGAACTGTGACGACGGCAGTGTAATCTGTTGCGTTGCTTGTCCACCTGATGCCACCGACCGTTTGCCAAATGGTGGTGTCAAAGGGAGGCTGAGGGTCCTTGAGTCGAACCTGGACAGTAACAGGCATTTTGGACTGGTCTGGCTCGCGCACGAGCAGCTTTGCTTCACTGTCAGAGACATATCCCAGCCTGATGAAGGACAAGTCCTCGCTAGTGATCCAGTGCTCCGAGTAAACGCGGTCGGCTACCATGGTGACGCAGGCCACGTTGATGAGTAGGGTGAATAACGATAAAGCAAGGCTGCGAGGGTTGGGCATGCCGGTAAGAAGCGAGTACCAGGGGCTGACAGCTGGTTCCCGGACGATAATGGCCTCGTTGACCTCAAGCTCCTCGACGACTATATCATTGGCATTATCGTCCATTTCGCCGTCATCTTCATCTGGGGAGCCATTGATCACGATATCTTTAACGAGTATCTCTTTCTCTTCCACGATGTCCCTGTCTCCAAGGCTGTTGAAGTAGGTGGAGATAAAGGTTGGAATATAGATGGCGAACAAGGTGAAGATCACGGGTGCTATGGGCTAGGTGTTTCATTAGAAACCCCAGGGTCTCAAAATAGATATATCCTCGTCTCTGTACTCACTGGTAATAGACCCTATGGCAATCGTTAGCTGGTGTGTTGGTGTGGACGTGGTGATGAAGAGTGCTCACCCATCTGAGAAAGAAGTATGATCCTAGTCTGAGGATAACAGACGAGGCTGTTGCTGCTTTTGACTGGACTGTCATGGCTACCAATGCCTCGATATCAACGAATTCGCGCACAACTTTTCCTTCGTCTCGAATAATGAAATAGCGTCAGAAAAACCGAGCCGTAAACACAGCTTCGGTCGCAGCTCAGGCAATGAACTCTCCAGCGATGTTCATGAAGCGATTGCCAGGCTGGGATGGAAAGATTCTCGTTCGCCTCCAGAGAACCGGTCACTAGACTCCTTCAAACACAGCGTATAAAAAGAATTGTCAATCGCGGGCTGCATGTCGACGATGAAATTCCATCCGAGCATTCAGAGAAGGCAGCAGCAATAGGCTCCTCCCCAGCAGACGAATCCGTACGTCATTGGCTCCTGACATGCGAGTTGCATAGCATGTGCCAGAGCAGTCAGAGCATGCACTCCATACTGTACTACGTGCGTGCGTGAGTCGCAGCAAGGGCTTGGCAGTTCTGGCACTGTACACGATGCCTTGCTTCTTCGAGCCTAGCGCTTTGGACCGGGGGAGGGCTCAGGGGTTCCCTGTCTACGGGGGCCCGCTCTCAAAGCTTCCACCGTGGCCGTCGCGGAAAGCTGTTGCGTTGGCCGCCCAGCCGGCAGCTGCTCGAACAATTGCTTCCACTTGTCCCCGAAACATACACAACGCGCGCAAAGAGACGACGCACTCAATCCAGCCCAACCATGCAGCTGGTAACCCTCGCATACGGGCTGATTGCCCTGTTTGCTGCTCAGGTCTCGGCTACGGCTCTAACCTACAAGCTGACTGCCAACGAGAAGGCCTGCTTCTACGCCAACAACCAGGAGAAGGGCCAGAAGATCGCCTTTTACTTTGCTGTGCGCCACACTCCACATGCCACGCGCCTAGGGTTGAACATGAAAAATTAATACATCTTGACACAGGTGCAATCTGGCGGTTCGTTCGATGTCGACTTTGAGGTAACAGCCCCATCGGGCAAGTTCGTCACCGAAGGCTCCAAGGAGCGACAGGGCGACTTTGTCTTTACTGGCAACGAGATTGGCGACTACACATTCTGCTTCAATAACGAGATGAGCACCGTCACCGACAAATATGTTGACTTTGAGATTGCAGTATGTCAGCACTCCATCTCTGTTCCTTGCCCTAGCAGTTCTTCTAACCTCCCCACGTTCTTGTCTAGGTCGAGAACGAAGCGCGAGTCGACCTGCCTTCCAAGAAGGGAACCTCTCCCGAACAGACTACCTCACTCGAGGAGTCCGTCATCAAGATTTCCAGTCAATTGTCGACCATGTCCCGCAATCAAAAGTACTTCCGCACGCGCGAGAACCGCAACTTCAGCACCGTCAGGAGCACAGAGAAGAGGATCGTCAATTTCAGCTTGGTGCAGTGCGGCTTGATCATCTGCATGGGTGCTCTTCAGGTGTTTGTCGTGCGCTTCTTCTTTCAGGGTGCGAGAAAGGGCTACGTATAAACAACACGAGCGAGACAGGCAGGAAGGAAAGCGGCTTCGTAAGGGAACGAGATGCTCAAGTTGGCTACGAGATTCTTATACTACGTATGTACACTATGGCGTGGACTCCGATAGGCAGATTGGCAACTGTGATGAATCCCTGCAATACTACGGAAAGGAATGGAACCAAGAGACAATGGCCATGGATGGACACTACTGGGCACATGTAAACCATCAGTCTTGTTATGCCGGATGGTCTCCGAGTACAGTTGGATTGGTGACTGGTCCATCATGTACGCCCCGTATGCTTTACAAAAGTGGGCCAGGGATCGTTTAACACATGTCGTCGAACGCAATAAATGAGAATTACGATGAGCAAGCACGAAATAGTGCGAGATCAACATGAAATGAATTGCGACAGGATACCATATTTTATACACTACGTGCCCATCCTTTTCCTACATACTTACTATGTATAATGCCCTTGATCAAGCCATACAAATTGGGTGGTGTAGTGTGAGTTCGGCAGCGAAATACTATGTACACCAGCCCCGGTGCAAATACGGCAGTGCCGCCTGGTCTGTGCGGCAGGCAAATCTGAGCGCGTCCGCACTTGGGCTCCAGCAATCGTCACCTCCATCCACACTTACCCTTTCCCTTCAGACTTCTCATCATCCTGTACCCCCCAAAACAACTGCCATACTCACCGTCAAGCCCAGTATGGCGTCTCTCGCATCTGCGCTCTCGCAGTCCCTCCCAAAACCCACCTACACCGGCGAAGAAGAAGAACTACCAACCCGTGCCACACAACGAGGCCCACGTATCGTCGGTCCCGGCCACTTTGACCAAACTGCTGTTCTCCTCAAGCGTGCTGGCGGCCCGCCTCCATATGGACAGCGAGTAGGATGGCGGCCACGCAACCCCGAAGACTTTGGTGATGGCGGTGCCTTTCCCGAAATCCATATCGCCCAGTACCCGCTGGACATGGGCCGCAAGGGCGGCTCAGCATCCAAATCCAATGCCTTAGCACTTACGGTTGACGGTGACGGCAAGGTCAATTACGATGCCATTGCCAAGCAAGGTCATGCAGAAGGTCGTATCGTGCAGACGAGCTTCAAGGACCTCATCCCGCTGCGCCAGCGCGCCGATGCCGGGGAAATCAATTTGGAGCGACCGAGCGAGGAAGAGGTTGCCGCCACGGCTGAGCGCACCAAGGCTGCGCTGGAGAAGCTGGTCAGTGGTGCGGTTGCGTCACAAAAACCCAAAAATGTCAACGTCAGCGGCAAACGGGACCCGACATTTGTGCGATATACACCCGCGAATCAGATGGGCGACAACTCAAAGAAGCAAGATCGTATCATGAAAATTGTTGAGAGGCAGCAAGATCCCATGGAGCCCCCAAAGTTTAGGATCAAGAAGATACCCCGAGGACCGCCATCTCCTCCACCACCAGTGCTGCGGTCACCTCCCAGGAAGTTGACTGCCCAGGACCAAGAGGACTGGAGGATCCCGCCGCCCGTCTCCAACTGGAAGAATCCCAAGGGCTTTACGGTACCATTGGACAAGAGACTGGCTGCTGATGGTCGCGGCTTGCAAGATGTGCAAATCAACGACAAGTTTGCGCAGTTCTCGGAGGCATTATTCATGGCGGATAGACATGCACGAGAGGAGGTCAAGCAGAGAGCACTCATGCAGCAGCGCTTGGCTGAGAAGGAGAAGCAGCAAAAGGAAGAGAATTTGCGCATGCTCGCACAGCAGGCACGGGAAGAGAAGGCTGGAGGCAGCAGGCGCAGGTCTAGGTCTGGTAGCTACGACAGCCGTTCGGATTCAGGATCCGCTTACGACAGCGATGAGTCTGCCGTCCGCGAGCGAGAAGAGGCGCGCAAAGAGAGACGCCGTGAAGAAGAGCGCAAACTACGGCAATCGCGCATGGGCGCCGAGCGGCGCATCCAAGTCATGGCTCGCGAGCAAAACAGAGACATTTCTGAAAAGATTGCCCTTGGTCTAGCCAAACCCACCCAGAGCAAAGAAGGCATGTACGACTCTCGTCTCTTCAACCAAACTAGCGGTTTCGACAGCGGCATCAATGAGGACAATCCGTACGACAAGCCTTTGTTTGCGGCTCAAGATGCCATCAGCAGCATTTATCGGCCTCGTGCAAACATGGACGAAGATGACGACACAGCAGGTGACAAGGAAATGGAGAAAATACATAAGTCTGCCAGATTTGGCGAGGTGCTGGGTCGCGGCAAGTTCAAGGGGACAGAGGATGCAGAGGCTCGGGAGGGTCCAGTACAATTCGAGAAAGACGTGGCAGATCCTTTCAACGTCGATAAGTTCTTGTCAGAAGTGGAACAGTCTTCGACGAGCAAAAGAGGATATGGTTTGCAAGAGGCTGAGGACCGCAAGTCGAAACGCCCTCGAGTAGAGGATGACGATGATTAAGCGGATAGCTATAGCCACCAGTCATATTGCAAGGATACAGCCATATGGACATTCTCCGCAGTGGAATTTTCTGTACTTTGCCATGCCACCTTGACATGCTACAGACCCCCTTTCGCCTGTTCTTTTGAAGCCAATGAAGAGATATCGGTCTTCTGTAAGACGTCAAGGACTTCCACCCAAACCAGAGCGCCGCAGTTGCTCAAGCTGGCACTTCAATACTATATCGACTCCGCGACCAGCTCAGCCGGAGGCACAATGACACCCGACGTCACCATGAAAGACTGCGCTCTAAGATATTGAAGTGTGGCATGCTTGGGTACGATTCACTGCTGGAACAACAGCATGTCTTGCTGAAAAGTAATGGTGAATTCTGGTTTGTTCCAGGTCCAGATGCCCTACACAAAGCGTCGAGAAACATGAGACGAAAGACCAAAATAGCCACGTCCACGCAACCGCATTGAGATCCACGAGGCGCAAATCGCATTAGAGCACATGTAAGAGACCAATCACAGCTGACAACATTGCGCATCGGAGGACTCGCATCAGTGCCACCAGGTGAAAGGTCGTGTCCACGACATAGATAACATATCTCAATCACTACTTATCCACCCTACATCCTCTCATCTTTCTCCATCGATGATCGCCACGCGACTCTATAAATCACGCTCCTGCTGCGGTTGATGGGGTTGTAGTTGGACATGAGTTAGGGACGCTCAGACGCTCATCGAGCTAAGCAGCTCGCCCATTGTATTTGTTTCGCTGACACCTCATCTCAAACTAAATGGTGAGACGATGCCGAAGACGCTACAGCAAAGCATTGGCAGCTAGTCCACTCCAAGTTCAAGCTGAAGCCCCCTCCCTAAAGGCGCCTTGCATATGGAAAGGTCCAACCGTCCCAACCCAAGGCCTGAACTATCGCATGAGAGGCTGCGAACACTCAGACCACCACTAGCCACACTGCAAAATCAAAATCGTCTCGACTCAACAAAAGCTATCGGGGCCTTGGCGAGATGCATTAAGACGAACAATTTTGAGGTTTGAAAGTGCGGAGGTATGTCCATAATGTGAGTGTGAGGACCTTTTTTGGCGTTTTGCGCTTTGCTTACGCCCATGTGTCGCGCTGGCCGTGGCTCGGCGACACACATACTGTGACGCCCCTCTCTGACTGCTTGGGCCTCATCTTTGGCATTATCAAGCCTTGGCGAGGACGTATGTACGTGGAGGCAGGGCACTTACGCATGGCATGTGGCAACGGAAGCCTTCCGAGGAGCGAGTAGTTGTTCTGTCCTGAGGGTGTATGTGAGTTTGAGTACTACTGTATCGCAATATCTAAAGCCGGGAGGCGCCCGCACGTCACACATCGCCAACCTTCTCTTCTGTTGATGTTAGTGGGTTGGTTGGTTTGCTAGCTGGCTAGCAGACCAAACATTCATCCTGCAAACACAGAAAACGTCTGCAAGTGTCGAGCGACATGGCGGACCTCACTGCAAAGTCAGCCTTCAATCGGCCGTTGTCTTATTCCTCTTCCGTCTACAGCGAAGTGACAATAGCAGCAGCACCACACTCCCCATCCATTTACAGCCAGGACACACAATCTCCACCAGCGACGCCCATCCAGACCCAGTCTCGCCCTCTTCTGTTCACACGCCAAGATTCCGTCCGCTCGTCAGCAGCAAGCTCAACCACGAGCTCGCTTTCCCGCGCCCCGACCATATACAGCGAAGAAACGATCAAGGCGCTCGGCTACCGGCCTTTTGAATACTGGAAAGGGCCCAAGCGAGCGCCCTACCCGGTTGATTATCACAAAGACCAGAAAAAGAAGATGGCGGCGGCAGCGGCAGCCAATGGTGAAAATAACGGCGAGCATGAAGGCATGGCACAGCTTTTTCTCCCACCTCGTGCCAGACTCCGTAATGGTGTCCAGAGCTACTACGGTGGCGACACTGATGCCGATTTCACGCCACCCACCAGTCCAACAGTCAAAGACCGGTACCGTCAAAGACAACGACAAAGGCAAATAGAACGCGCAGCAAAGCAGAGAACAGCAATTGAATGGCCACACTGGGTCTCCTCTTCTAGCGCGAAGAAGTCAGATCCTAGTAGGCGCAAAAAGTCTGGTTGGACGCGGCTAGATGATTCTGACGAAGAGAAAGCGCTGATTAGCAGTGGTGCTTCCTCGCCCGCTTCGAGCTTGAAGACGAAGAGGAAAGCAGCGTGGCAGAGTCCAAGCTCGTGGCAACGGCGGACGTGGGGGATTATCCTTATCCTCTTGGTACTCTGCGTCGTTGGTGCTGTGATTACCTTGGTGAACTTGCCAACCGACAATTTGGTTCGGCCTGAGGCGAGGTAATTTGATTCCCTTCAGAGCTCTGATGTGGGCTACTTGACCATAATTTTTTAATCAAATAGTAATCTGGAAGCGCTGTTATTCTCCTCTATTTTCATACAAGGTTCAAAACAACTCGATGAGAGAAAGCGCTGCAAATCAACATGATGCATCAAAGTAGGTCTACATTCACTCGAGCAACCAGGGATCTCTCTCTCTCTCTCTCTCTCTCTCACTCACTGTGTGGGTGTATATGTATGTGTAAATCCGTGTGGAAGAATGCCATGTTGTAAAAAGTCTAGTATCTAGCGGAGATTTTGTCTGTACGCCAGAAGCTCAAAGAAACCAAAATCAAAAGCTTTGTTTCGCCAACCAACGCCGTCCTTCCTGAACGCCTCAAGTGCTCTGAGCCAGAAATACCCACCAAGCGATATGTATACACACAATATGCTTGCGACCTTGACCACCGCCCCTTAGCGCATGCAAGATAATCGCTTTCCACGCACAAAGGAGCCTCGTTGTTTTCGCCCTTACGTGAAGTGAACAACCGATACGCTTTACGCCCATCTGCATGATTAAATCCTCACAACCGCTGCCATAAACAACGAGGAGTGTTCCCATGGTCGTACGCAAAGTGCCCCTAGAATGACCACCAGCATCAGCTCGGATCTGAGTCGAGACTCGACGCTTTATTCCTCCTCCTTTGGCATCCTCATCCACGCATCAATCGCCGCACTGAACGCCGCGAAACCAGCACACCCTACAGCCGCCGCCTGCGGTCCTCCATTCCGCGCAAGAATCGCGCCCGTCGCACACCCAGCCGCCACGCCGTTACTTAGGTCATTCTTTGCGCGGTAACCTTCGATACCACATTCAATACCAGAAAATAGAGCGCCGACCAAGCCAAAGTTCTTGGCTGTGCTGAAAGAACGAGCGCCCATGTCTTTAAAACCGTGCTTGAGTTGTTGCTTCCAAGGTAACGAGGAGATGGGCGTCTTGTCGGCACCGGGGACGGTTGCTGTGTGCATCGGGGTATCGTAGGCCATCTATTTGGACGAAGAAGTGAAACCAAGGGTTAGAGTGACCATAAATGCGAAAATTGAAGAGCGAAAGAGAGACAGAAAAAAGAAAAGGGGGGAGGGGGACAGCTTACAGAAGCCATGAATGCGCCAAACAATCCACCCAGACCGAAACCCATGACACCAGACATGACAGTCTTCGCGAAACACGATTCCATCAGACCTTGCAATTTTTTAACGTCCGCTGCCTACCAATATGACAATTTAGTCAGCAATACAACTTTCAAAGAAAGTGGGAGGCTCCTCCCTCTTGTGTCCTGGGCCGGCGACTACTTCAACTGACCATTTTCGCATTGGGGTCATTCGGATCCATTCCGCCTGCACTTGGAATATTCGGCAACGAGCCGCCTGGCAGACCTGGGAAGCTCATGATTTTGACAGGGGAAGATGTCGTAGGCTCCAAGGCGGATAAATCAACAAACAAAAAAGAGAGAGAAGAGCAAGCGCTTGGTTCTGTCTTTGGGTTGGTGGATGGGTAAGTGGATGGCAAGACCCTGGGAGTAACTTGGACGGAGGATCGGAGATGGCAGAATAGAGCATTTGCACTGCGAGCCAGATTTGCGATAAGATAAGCTCTAAGAATTTCTGCATGCACCGGCGCCGGCCTCGGCCTCGGCCTCTCCACGCCGTAGGTATCCACCAGTGCCCGCGGCCCGTGGCCCACGCGCCGGCCTCCGATGACCCGTGGATTTTTCCATTGCCGCTGTACCGAGTCTTGCCAGTTTTGTACGCCTGGCACACGCTCACGTCTCGCCTGCAGTGGCATGGCATTGCCACAACACAACGTTCTGTGCCCTAGAATATCTCGATATTCCAATCCTTGTAGGTTTTGTAGGTTTAAAATATCGTTTATGCAACGACTAGTCTTGCTTTGCCAACACATTTACAGAACGCGCGAAAGGGAATAATAAACCATGACCATACCCGCCATTATTTCGCTGCCTCAGCTGCGTCGATGTCGATATCCTGAATATCTGTTACACGCGCCACACCAAAGGCCTACTTGGAAGACTAAGCCTGGGCAACACTAAGGGTCAAATACACAGGGCTATAATTCCGTACAGGTCCCTCATCAAGACACTCTCAACACACCACCATTGTCATTGACATCTTCTTTATGGTGATCGGTTGTACTTGAAAGTCATGACGGTTGTGGTGATACCGTGACAGAACCGCCGATATTGCTGCACTGTTGGGAGGGTACAGCTCTTTCCTCTCGCAATCTGCCGAGAAAGTTACTTCAGGAACAAGTCGCCAACGCCATTGCGCATCGTACGGGTACGGTCGACGTGATCCAGTCCCAGATTCTCATCATCTCCGGTCGACAATTCCGTCAATATGTCATCTAACTTCTGTTAATATGCAAGAACAAAACACCATTAAACGATATTCCCAATGATCCACTCACCATCTTGTAGGTAGTGCACCTTGGAGTATGGACGTTTGACCAAGGCAAACTTGATTTTCTCGAAGCTCTTGCCCTTGAGGCCTGTTCGCTTTTCTAGACGCTTCTTGGTGTCCGCGAACTTTTCGTCCTACATGGTCGTATTAGCTACAGCCATTGAAAACGGCACTCCCAAAACCAACAGCTTCTTACCTTGACCAACAGAAATTTGAACGGCATGCCGTGCGCCCTGGTAGGCTCAGTTTGGAAGTGGAAACAGTTGATGAAATCGCGATCCGTTGCATCCGCCTCTTCTTTCCATATTCGTTCAGCGACAAGGCCAGTGTATTCATTGATGCTGATCACGGGATATTCGCGAGCCATCTCCCGGAAAATCTTGTGGTTGTTCACCTCAAAGACTCTGATTCTGCCTGCTTCGGCCTCGTCTGGAATCTGCGCCTTCTTGATGACACCGTTGATGACATCTTCAATGATGCCATTCTTAGGAACTAGTATATCAAAGACATCCTATAACATTGCATTAGCTTTTATCCTGGTAGTTGCAACACCTCTTCAATCCAACTCACCTCCTTGGTGATGCCTTCACTGAGCCAAGTGATTTTGACGTTCTTCTTGGTGTCCAACTCAGCAAGGCTCATATCAAGCACCTCGAAATACAGTGCATCGTTCCTGTGACTCTGATTGAGAGCCGAATATCCCGTGGGATTCAGGATGCTCTGCAATGTTTGATTGGTCGACAAACGTTTCACAGCAATCCTGGGAGCGCCGGTGGAGGCATTGACAGTGTAGAAACGCAAGTGCGTCGGATCCGCATTCAGAGCGGCGCCGACCTTCTCAGACAGCTGGTCGTACGTAATCTTCGCACTAAGCACAAGCTCAAATGGCGGATACTGATTGGGATCAGACCGAGTTGGATGAGCGTGAAACTTGACCGTTCTTTTGAATTGGAGAAAGTCGTAGTATTCCCGTGCGTCTTCGCATCGATCAGACTTTCTGGCACTACACATATCGTCAGTTAAAGAAAGGAAAATACTCCAGACACCATGTTATTTGGTCACTTACGGCTCCTCAGAGGCTTTCTCGCTAAGCCCTATTCTCGACTTCTTCTCCGTTACCCTTTGGAAACAGACAATGTCGCCGTCTTGCAATTCTGCGGCCTTCAAAGTCTGTTTAGCCCGAAGGCTCTCAATCATGGTAGGCTTGATCTCCTCCCATAGCATCACCTTGTCGTCGCCAGGTAGCTTTTCACCCCAGCCCATCCTGGCACATATCAGAGGCACAAGCTCTTCTACCTTCTTCTCCTTGTTGATATAAACGTGTCCAACACCGTGCAGTGTCTGATTTTCAGCATCGAAGTGTTTCAGGAATAGCAGGATTAAATCGTTCTTGACTACCAAACCATTGCTTTGACTTTGGTACGTCGGCCAAACTGCTTCACCATCGGCATTGACTTCTTCTGCGACCTCGACCCAGACGCGCAATACGCTGTTGTGGTGGCTGGCAGACTTGTTGTAGCTTTCTTCGACGGAAAGGCGCATGTCCATCATTGGCGTATCGGGCCGAATGGTCTTGTTCTGGCGATTGACCATCAACCAGAGACGTACTCTTTTGGGGTCCTCTTGAATATCTTCCGATATCCGATTGACAAGGTCCTGCAGTGTGGAAGAGCGCAGCGTACGGTAGTACCGCGGCGCGGCTGCGTCCTGCTCAGGATTATTCGAATCGAAATTGCCGAGATCCGTTCCGCCGTGCTCCTTGAAACTCGATGGCACCACAGCCCTGACGGCCATGTAAAGATGCTGCTCTTCGCGTTCCTTCCTCCTGGCTTCGCGAATGGCGGCCTCTTCCTCAAACTTCAGACGCAAATGTTGTGGGATGTCTTGCTCAGTGACGGGGCAGAGAACATTGTCAAGCTTGGATTGCCGAATGTACACCAACATGTAGGCGCTGTTAGGCCGCATAATGGGCGCTTTTCTTTGCACCGGGTTCCGCATGTTTGGTGGTTGGCGGTACTCGCCTCCGAAATTCTCTTCCAGCACCTCTCGTCTGGTTGCCTTGGTCACCTTATCGTCGTCATACTTGTAGAACCATCCTTCCTTGTCTGGCTTCAGAAAAGCGTAGTAATGACCTGCATTTAAATCACCACTGTGCACCAAGACACTGTGAAGCTGGTACGTCCATGGCTGAGACTTGTCGGCATCTTCGGACAGATATGGTGCGGCGTCAAAAATTTCTGGAAATTCGTATCGGTCGTTGATCTTCGTCATGGTGTCCCTCATGTAATCGTACTCAAAGCGCTTGAGTTGCAAATGCAAAACGTCGGGAAAGCTCATGAATATGACGCCCTTGTTTGCGTCCTGCAGCTTGTATTGATCGCCCGCCATGTACTGGTTCTCGCCCTCCATCTTTTCAACCTGGATGTAATCCTGGAAGCTTTCTTGTAGGTTCTTGTTGCCAGACACGTTGAGTTGAACATCCCAGAAATCCTCTACCCGGCTGGATTCGTAGTCAACATTGATGCAAGATATATAGGTCTTGATCTTGCCGCTGAACATTTGGGGCAGGACATTCTCGGCCTTGGTTCCCTTCATCTTTTCTTCCATTCGCTCCATCAACTTGCGTGACAGCTCCTGCACGTCCTGCTGCTCGAAGATATGTCGTGTCTCCCAGCCAAAGGATTTTGTAAGCTCGTTCGTTGATACAGCTGAAACCGAGGTCTGTAGTTGATAGAACAGTCGCTGAAGCGTATAGGCACTATTGTTCATACTTTCTTCTGACTCGGTAGGGATCTCGTATATGGCCTACAAATGGTTAGTAAAGCGCATCACCAATGCGAAAATGGGCTCCTCCCTCACCTTCCGGAACGCATTTGTGAAGTAAAGAGATTGTAGAAGAGAGTTAAGATAGCAGGTGGCGCCTTGGTTCTTGAGGCCGACGAAGCCGGTTTCCTTTTTCGAGTCGTAATTGTTGAAATTGTGCCACAGAACACCAGTCTCGTCCTCAACGTGTCTGACATATACTGTGATATTGGCGCAATCGTTTTCAACCATGGGCCGGTTCGTGGCGTCCCATGCCGCATACATGCGTCTTGATTCGAGGAATTTCGTAAATCCCCAATCACTCTCCTCCTTGGTGAACCTGTGGTGGGCGCTATGATGTGCGAAAACAGTGGGCTCATTGGGATTCCATAGCACCAGTGCGAATTGTACACAGCAGCTCCAATCTTCGGGAATCTCATTGGGTTCGAAACCATGTTCCAGGTATATCGAGCATTGATCAACATTATTGCCATAGGGAAAGAGTAGTATCCGCCTGTAGATAAACGTCAGTCCACGAACAGCAGCGCCAGAGCCAGCCTATGCTCTTACCAAGGAAAGCCACCGGCTTCGAAGACGGGACCGTGCTCTTTCTTATTCTGCTGGCGCCAATTCTCAATTTTCCACGTAAACACGGTGTCTGACAAGATCCTTGGCTCCTCGATAAGTGGCGGGAGAACGACTTCTTTCATGGCATCATCTGTGACACATCAGCATTCCATCTTTCTGCTGGTGCTCGTTGAAGTCCTCTGTCTTCTCCCCGTCTATCTCTTTCTTTTTCCTAACTCGGTTTGAGGCAATGGTGCGAGAACGTACAGTCGTCTGCTCTGGCCAAGTCGGGCAATTGCTCTGCCTCCGTCTCGAGATTGTCCGGGTTGATGATGGTGAGGTTGTCGTTCTCGGCACCATTGGCTGTTGGCCCGACAATGTGTTCCTCAGTGTCCACCATCATGTCGTTAGGGGATTGCATCTCTGGATTGAAAGCCTCATCGTGAACAGACAGATTAGCGAAGTTCGTACCCAAGCGGTTCCAGGAGTCCTGGAAGGACACAGGGCTGTTAGTGCGCGCGAAGTGGGGATTTGAATGCACAGAGAGAGGCGGCGAGGGCGTAGGAGGGGGTGTAACATCGAAGGGGCCAGAGTATGCCATGGCCGCTCTAGGTGTGTAAAGCGATGCCCAGTCTCGCTCGGATGGTGTGCTCCGGGTCCGCCGGGCTTTCCGCGAGAATCTGTTGGCAAGAAGAGGCATGGCAGGGCTGGCCGGGACACTGTAGGTAGAGGTTGCTTGTGAAAGATGTGTGTGGATGGGTTGGGCCCGAAATGTCGAATGGTGGAGATGTTGTTGGGAGGGGCAGCGGTAGTAGGTGTGGTGTTGTTATTGCTGGGGACATGGACTCACCATTTTGGCACCGGTAACCAAAGATCCAGGAGGGAGGGACGTTGGAGAATACAAAAGTGTAGAGTTCCGTGCCTGAACACAAGAAGTTGAGGCGCGTGGGTGCGCTCCTTCTCAAACCTAGTAAAACAGCTTGGCGAACAGAGCAGCAGCCGCAAGCAGCACGCCTGGTGGGTAGTGACAGGCGCAAGGAGGTCAGTCAGAGGGAGAATGTGTGGCACACATGTATCCAAGCCCGCTTTCACGCTGCTGTCGGGTGTGGAGGAGATGGCAAGAGAGAAGGTCGAATCGGATGTGCACGAGCCAAGACGTCACTCGAGGTACCAGTAGTCTGGTAAGAGCGCCCTGTCATGGACAAGTACAGCAACGGCGAGCAAGCAAGTGATGACTGCCACGACGGTGACCAATGGAATGGGCGTGCTGTGCACTTTTGCAGGTACACAGTGTTGCTCCTGTCGGTGGTAGGCGACGTCACCTCTGTGGCAATGTTGTGTGTACGCTTCTCCGCGAGTGAGGCAAGTGAAACCTTGCAAAACAGTTGCTGGGGGGGCAGTGGATGTTGGAGTGCAGAGTATGTACTTCCAACTCACTGCTGTTGCTGATGTTGCTGCTGCTGCAAAGTGCGCTAAAGTGTCCCACTAGAGCTCGGCTGAGGCGAAGCCGCTCCTTTTCATCGTACTGTACATCGTCTGCCTTACTTAAGCACCCCTGTCACTGCCCCTCAATATGACGTTCTTGCCCTGCACTGGATGAAAACTTGGGAGAGGGTATTTCACAAAGAAGAACGCAAAATACGTTGAATATTCAATTTCCCACGGTCAGAGGATTTTTGATATCTGGAATCGAGCGAGGCATACAGCGCACGATTGATATTCTTATTGGTGGAAGCGGCCTATAGACCTGTGGGCTGTCGAGAGGTCCTGTTGGCAGTGGCAGGCAGAGCGAGGGCTTTGTTAGAGTGATTTGGCGCCGACGCCGCCGCCGCTGCTTGCTGCTGCTGCCTTTTTTGCAAGGCTTTTCAGGCTCTCTGGGCCTATAACATACTGGCATTACATTGTACATAGTACCGTACAAATGCTCGATGCAGGCACGCGGCATGTGGGGTTGTGTAGGAAACAGCCGAGCTCCCCACTTTTGCGCTACACACGTAGACTATGTACTGTGTACATAGTAATGGCTCCCGACCTTTATATATACCTACTTAGCTCTATGTTACGGTAACAACATATTCGTGCCTATGGCACAGCGGCCCGCCGCCCTCTCCTCTTGTTGTTCGATCGCCTTCGTTTCAGGAACTTGCCCATTTGCGAGTCCTGGACACACCAACAAGAGACCTGTCCGCCTGCTGCTATCTCCCTATTTCTTGTCGCTGTCACGGACCAGTCAATTCATATGGAACCTGCGCCAGAAGCATGTCACGATTGGTGGGCCCAAGGACATCAGACATGATGCGCCTGGGTTTGAGGATACACCTTCACATGACCCAAGCCCAAACCCAAGGCTTGCTGGTCTCAGGCGCTAGGCACTCTTCGCAGTCACTTTGGCCAACACGCGAGCAGACACGTGCCGCTCACCACCACAGATGGAGAGCCGTGTCCATTCTAGACGAGTATAAATTTCCTCTTCCTGTAATCAGTGTCTGCGCGCGTACATAGCTGACTGACACATCCTCTCCGACTGATAGCTGGGTGAGCAAGGAGGCCAGGCCCATCAGTCTGCGCCAGCTTATGGTATTTGGACGCTCTTTGAACGAGCAGAGACTCATCAGCTCGGCCAACTACGTGAGGACAGAGCTTCCGAGGAGGTATTGTTTGCCTGCCTGCCTGCCTGCCTGCCTGCCTGCCTAGTCCTTCGTGTCAAATCGGACTTTTGACACATGCAAGTACATACCAACTGACGAAGACTGATTCTAGACTTGCGCATCGCATCCGGGACATGCAGACGCTGCCATACTGCGTCGTTGCCAACCGTCACTTCAACGAAGTCTATGAGTTGTACTATGAGGCCTTTGACAAGTTCAGAAAGGTCTCCGAGATACGGACCTTGGAGGATAATGACGCCTTTTGCGACATTATCAGCGATATGTTGAAGAAACATCTCTCCGTGATCCCAAGACTGGCCATGGGTATTCTCGAAACAAGTGCTGATGAGATGCTCCCGGCCAAGCAACTGGATGGCTTCATGAATGCCATTCTGCGATCGGTGAGTTTTGACCGTGAAGACAAGCCCTCTGGTCCGTAAATACACACAAAGTGTCTCTGACTATTGTCTTAGCGAATCTCACGTCGCGTAATAGCAGAGCAGCATCTCTCCCTCACAGAAACATTTCACTCGCCTAACTTTGTACCGGGGGTCAAGGTCCAGGAGACCGAATTCATTGGCAAAGTATTTTTGAAATGCAACGCTGCGGACACAGTGCAGCGTTGTGGACGCGCCGTGCTTGAGCTCGCCAAGTCTGCCTATGGCGAAGACGTTGCACTTCCAGAGATCAAGCTATCAGGTCACCTCGACGCCAACTTCCCCTTTATTCTTAGCCACATGGAGTACATTGTCGGTGAGCTGTTGAGAAACTCGGTGCAGAGCGTGATTGAAATGCAGCTGCAGAAAGACGAAGGCAAGTCAAAGCCACCGCCGATAGAGGTTACCATCTGCGAATCTTCAAAACATGTTGTGATTCGTGTCTCCGATCAAGGCGGCGGTATTTCACGAAGCGTCCTACCCTACCTCTGGTCTTTCTGCAAGGGCCCACATAGCCAACGGATCCTGTCGAACCTAACTCAAGTGCCTATGATGGCAGCTACTCTTCAAGAAGTCCGCGTCGACGATCCACCGGAAAGTATTACGGATAGCCAAGGTACGGAGAAGACGAGACGGAGGGCACCCAGCACCAACTATGTCAGCTCCCTATCATCTCTTACCAGTCGACCGCCAAATTTGAGGTTAGGCATGGGCTTGCCTTTGAGCAGGATATACGCTGAGTACTGGGCTGGAAGCCTAGAACTGCAGTCACTGTGGGGTTATGGTGTGGATGTGTTTTTCCAGGTATCGAAATTGGGCAATAAGAACGAACAGCTTTTGACGAGGGCAATGATGGATGCCGTTTAGAGTAGAAAGCCCTGTTCATGAAGGAAGGGGCACACATATAGGATACCAATTACAATCGCAGGGACCTACGTATGTTATACAAGAAAGTACTCCTGCCAAAGTAGTTATCCGGGAATATATCATATCAATTGCAGTGTAGTCGTGGGAGTTCGGTTGAGGTTGTTGTTGGTAGCCACACGATTCAGAAGGGTTCAGCCATTCTCATTAGTTGGTATCATGAAAGTGACGGAGGATTACATGGTTACTGCAAGAATAGGGTGGAAGAGGCCTCGCAATGGCTCCAAATGGAGGCAGCAGCAAGCATAGGGCTACTCACATCGATTAAACCCTCGTGTGTTTTCACCCGCTCGAAAAGAAGAAAGAAAGAAAATAGAAAGCGACAAGAAATATGTCGAACGAATCTCCCTGCCTTGCCGACTGCTACCTGACCGAGACACAGACTCGACAGCGTAATACGGTCCAAAGGCATATCCCAAATATCTCCCTAGGTTCTTTTGAAAACAACACATACATCTTATGTAACGATCCGCCGGCCGGCCGCCCATGAGACTCGAAGAACGAAGAGAGACGCGTTTCTAGAATGCTGACGCTGAAACTCAAGTCGTGGTTTCGTGAACCTAACGACGACCGTGGCTGCGAACGGCTGTGCCCTGCATCTGCTCCAGCTCTTGCTCGAGAGACTTGATCTGGGCATGTGTCTGCTCCAGATCCTTGTTAAGACGGTCACGCTCGGCGATGAGCTTCTGCTCCCACTGTCTGAACCGCTGCTCCTCAATCTTGACCTGCTCGGTGAATCGCTTCCGGAGAGCCTCCTCCTCTTCCTTGTACTTGGGATTGTCCAGCTTGCGTGGGCGAGCTTCGCCAAATTTGCGTGTCTCCATTTGTTGCGCACGGTAGGCCTCGTAGTGTAGTTCCTCGGTGGTGTGGATAAGGTCGAGCATGTGGGTGCGAATGAGGATAGATCGGAGCTTCTTGAAGTCACAGTGCTCCTCGTTCTCCACCTCGGCAACACCCCACGAATATTGACGACCCTTGACAATACGGCCATCGCCAGTCTTGACGTCCTTCTCAGAACCAATGACTGCAAATGGCATGGCAGCCATCAGGCTGCGAGCATGCTGAGCAGCAGCCTCGTCGTCTTCTTCAACCGGGGGCTGGTAGATCTTGATGCTCTGGGCCTCGATAACAGCTCGGATCTACCCACTCGTTAGCACGTGATGACATCTATAGCATCCGCTGAGCTTCAACTTACGCGCTGCTTGAACTTGGCAAGATCACCAGGGCTGAGCGTATCGGCCTTGGCGATAACCGGAATCAAGTTGACGCGGGAACAGAGACGCTTCATAACCTCAATGTCGAGAGGCTTCAACGTGTGGCCTGTGGGGCGGATAAAGTACAAGCAGGCGTGGACACGGAGGTCTATCTTGTCATTTCGGCGGGGTTGTTGCTCCTGGAGCATGTAGGATTCGTGCTGGTCGTCGAGGAACTCAATGATAGGCATCCATGAGTCCTTATTGTTGACATAGTCGCCAAAACCAGGGGTGTCGATGACGGTCAGGCGAACTACACAGCGTTAATCGGTGGCTCATGGTTGGCAGGTAGCAAGTATCCTCCCGCGTTTAACGTACCCTTGAAGAACTTCTCTTCCAATTCGGCCTTTGTGATCTCGATCTCGACGGTCTTGTCGACCTGCTTTTGGTGTCTGCGCTTGTGATCGGCGTAGTTCTTGATAGTGGTGGAGAAGAGGGTGTTGATGAAGGTTGTCTTGCCCAGGCCAGACTCGCCAGCAACCTGTCGGATGTACAGTTAGGATCTGTAACCGCCGGCGCCCACAACTCTATCTCATCCTGGTTCAAACCTACCATAATAGTGAAGGCCGCACCTCTCTTGGCAACAATCTTGTGCCTCTGGTTTGGCAGCTGTGGTTTTTGCGAGTCAGCAAGACGTGAACCGTCGACACATGAACTTTCGGCCTCCCCCCTTAGCAGCTGTGCTACCAGCCTGAGCAAGGCTTCGCGCGAAAGGGTGGAGGCGTGTTTCTAGGGTGCGTACATTGGCAATGCCGATCGGGCTGGCGCTGTTCTCAGCCATGGTGTGCGTGCTGTGGAAGTTCGAGGGGGTTGATAGATGGTTGAGTTGGTGATGTGGACTTGGTGGTGGTTTGCGTCCAGGATGGAGCTTCTTCGTTGCTCGAGGCGGAAAGCAGTGGCTGCAATTGAGTTGGGAGGAAAGGGCGGTTGTGTCGTTTGACGCGGGAGGAGGTACAGCAGGCAGATGGGCCAATTTCCTGACCAGCTGCACAGGAAGAAAAGGGGTCACCGGCAGTCCCAGCAGTACCTTGTCGACGTGGACCGTTTGGCGAGGTCCCTGCAGGGGTAAAGGTCCGCTGTGTAAGGTACGCGCCCACTGGCGCCTTGGACGATTCGGGGTGCCAAAGGTACCTCAGATGGGGGTGTTTACTTACACACTGGGGCGCTGGGGTTCTAGGGCCCTGTGCACGGTGCCGCCAAAGTGAGTGGGGCTTTCTAGCCATACAAAGTACAGGCCATCCTGGAGATCGCGTTTTTGAGGGCCACTAACAAAAGGAACTGAGATCTTGGCAGGTTTGGGTGTCAATTATGCTACATTGCAAGTATCTGATGTTTGGGCTACAGGAGCCCGCTGCAACCCGCCAAAATATCATCTGCGTTCGCTATGCTCTCCCGATAAGATAAGTCCCGTAAATTTCTAGAATTTCGACACTCCAAAGTCTCCAGCGTCAATTCACCGGGCATGGCCATATCTCAAAGATGAAGACTGATTTCAGATTCTCTAACCTCCTTGGAACGGTCTACAGCCAGGGAAATCTTCTGTTCAACCCAGAGGGCACTCACCTGTATTCCCCAGTGGGAAATCGAGTGACAGTCTTCGACCTCGTCAAGTAGGTGGTCCAACATTCCATGTCTGGGCCGCAATAATCTCTCTGACTGGCCTTTCTTAGCAACAAATCCTATACACTTCCCTTCGCGCACCGGACGAATATTGGAAGGATAGGTCTTACGCCTCAGGGCAACCTCCTTCTTACAATTGACCAAGATGGCCAAGCTATTCTAACCAACGTCAACCGTCGCATCGGCGTATACAATTTCTCCTTCAAATCCGCCGTCACCGCCCTCTCCTTCTCCCCGTCCGGTCGGTATTTCGCCGTCGCACTTGGCCGGAAAATCGAAGTTTGGCATGTCCCGTCCACGCCCGATACCAACCCTGAAGGAGAACTGGAGTTTGCGCCTTTTGTCAAGTACCACACGCATACTGGTCATTACGACGACGTACGGCATATTGAATGGTCAAGCGACTCGAGGTTCTTCCTCAGCACATCGAAAGATCTGACAGCAAGAATATGGAGCTTGACGCCAGAAGAGGGATTCCAGCCCACAGTCTTGTCAGGACACAGACAAGCGGTTGTTGGCGCCTACTTCTCGAAAGACCAGGAAGCAGTTTACACTGTCAGCAAAGACGGTGCTGTGTTCGAATGGAGATATGTTGGACTCAAGCGAAATAACGACGATATGGAGGAAGACGAAGAGGAAGACGAAAGCAAGCTGCGCTGGAGGATTGTGCACAAGCATTACTTTATGCAAAACAATGCACACGTCAAGTGTGCAGCATATCACGCGGACTCGAACCTGCTTGTCGCTGGCTTTTCGAACGGTATTTTTGGACTTTACGAGATGCCCGATTTCAACCAGATCCACACTCTCAGCATATCGCAAAACGACATTGATTTTGTCACCATAAACAAGAGCGGCGAATGGTTAGCTTTTGGCGCCTCCAAGTTGGGCCAGCTGCTTGTCTGGGAGTGGCAATCCGAATCCTACATACTCAAACAGCAAGGCCATTTCGATTCCATAAACTCACTCGTCTATGCACCCGACGGCCAACGGATCATAACGACCTCCGACGACGGCAAGATCAAGGTCTGGGACATTGAGTCTGGTTTCTGCATTGTCACCTTTACCGAACACACCAGTGGCGTCACAGCTTGTGAGTTTGCGAAGAAGGGGAATGTGCTCTTCACATCCAGTTTGGACGGCTCAATACGAGCCTGGGATTTGATCCGTTACCGCAACTTCAGAACATTTACCGCACCCACAAGGCTTTCATGGTCATGCATGGCTGTTGATCCAAGCGGTGAAGTTGTCGCCGCTGGCTCGCTTGACTCTTTCGACATTCACATCTGGTCTGTTCAGACAGGCCAGTTACTGGACCAGTTGGCCGGTCACGAAGGCCCAGTATCGTCTCTCGCCTTTGCACCGAATGGCAGCCTCTTAATTAGCGGAAGCTGGGACCGCACAGCAAGAATATGGTCTGTTTTTGACAGAACACAGACCAGTGAACCTCTGCAACTACAAGCAGATGTGCTAGATATTGCCGTGAGACCGGATTCCACGCAAATTGCCATTTCGACATTGGATGGCCAGTTGTCATTTTGGTCCTTGTCAAATGCTGAGCAAGTCGCCGGTCTGGATGGTCGGAGAGATGCCTCTGGAGGACGCAAAATCGGTGACAGAAGGACAGCAGCCAATGTGTCTGGTACCAAAAGCTACAACAGTATACGATATAGCACGGATGGCAGCTGCTTGCTTGCAGCCGGCAACAGCAAATATATTTGCTTGTACTCGGTGACAACGATGGTCCTTTTGAAAAAGTTCACCGTCAGCGTCAACTTGTCCTTGTCTGGAACCCAGGAGTTCCTCAACAGCAAGCGTCTCACTGAGGCCGGTCCTGAGGCCGAGTTGGACACGCAGGGTGAAGCTTCAGACCGCGAGGACCGGATCGACAAGTCACTTCCGGGCTCCAAGCGAGGGGACCCATCGGCAAGAAGAAATATGGCCGAAGTCCGTGTGTCGGGCGTCGCTTTCTCGCCTGCTGGTACTGCATTCTGCGCTGCTTCGACAGAAGGACTTCTCATTTACAGCCTCGACAACACACTCCAATTCGACCCCTTCGACCTCAACATCGAAATCACACCGGAAGCGACGCTGGCGGTGCTCGAGAACGAACAAGACTACCTCAAGGCGCTTGTCATGGCCTTTAGACTCAACGAAGCTGGCCTCATTAAACGCGTCTTCCAAGCAGTACCATATCAGGACATAGCCCTGGTTGTGGAAGACATGCCGAACGTCTATGTGCCTAAACTGCTGCGCTTTGTGGCAGCTCAGACGGAACAGTCGCCACACATTGAGTTCTGTCTTCTGTGGATCAAGGCTCTCGTCGACAAGCACGGTGCTTGGCTCACAGCCAACAGAGGCAAGGTCGACGTTGAACTGCGCGTAGTGGCAAGGGCGGTTACCAGAATGCGTGACGAGATTCGTAGGTTGGCCGATGAGAATCTGTACATGGTAGACTACCTTTTGGGCCAGGCCGATACCAAGACTACACAAAGCAAAGGAACCCTTGTTGATGGATTCAGCGATCAAAAGCTCATCGCTAATGAGCAAGGCCTGGGAATGGCAGACCTCATGCAGGAAGATGAAGTCGAGGAAGAGTGGATTGGTTTGGAATAGAATTAAGTGAATGCAGAGACGGCTAATGTCATGCAAACTCGTTATACAAAATACCGATACCCTCCAACATACCATTCCCAAGTTTCTGAGGAGCACATCAACCGAACAAGACAAGTGGAGTATTGATTTTCCACCCTCAAACATGGTGCAAAAAGAGCAGAGATGATATGAAAAGCTTGCATTTAGCGAGATTCCTACAAACGCGGACGACTCGGAATGCTCTACACAACCAGGTTAGTCAACGTATCAAGACACAGCGATAACGACAAGACGAAATCTGAATGGACTCACGCTCCAAGCCTCTTCAAGACCTGCCGTCCTCACCCAAGTCTCACCTGGCGCTTCCACAGAGTCAGCAATCAAGTGATGGATCCTGTTCCACACATCATCGCCCTTGATCAAAAGCCAATCTCGATCCTCGTAGCTTTTGGAGAGCCCTTCTTGGATGACTGCGGCGCGGGCAAGCTTTATGGCGTGTCCATCATCAGCTGCGAAATTGTGTAGTCGATGCATGATATCTGAGCAAAAATATGTAAGCAGAATATTCTAACCTACAAAAAGGATGCTTGAAGGGTGTGTCTGACCTTCCACCGACCTGTTCTCACCATTCTTGGGCTGATAGTTCTTGATGTTATTTAGGTCAAGGGCAGGCGTGCCTCGCGCAGCATACTGAAGCAAATCATATCGGATCTTCCATTCCAACAAGCGGACTTGGGTTTCGATGGGGATCCAGGACATTGAATTGAAAGTCAGGAAGATTGGCGCAGAGTTGACGTGGTGGCTGCATGGCGATGTGGTCAGCATCTTGCTCTCACAAGATCTTTCACAAGACTCCTCAGAGACTCACATGAGGAAAAAGTCAAACTTGTTGTACTTGTCGCCGCGAAAACTCGCCCCCGCCGCAATGTACAGATTCGCATCAAACATCTCAGCCGTCCGCTCGTCCAGCTCCTCAGGCTGAACCTTGACCTTGCTGAGAACCCTCATCATCTCCTCCGGCGCCCTGGCGAACACCCCATCCCGAATCTTGTTGTCGTCCTCCATTCGCACCGCCTGTCTGAGCTTTTCATCACTCCTCACCTCATTTACGAGCGTCAAAATTCTGGGCATGGGTTGGCCACCACCCTGCGTCGCCGCCTTTCCCGCATACGCCTCATTCGCCTTCTTCTCACTCTCCAGGAGCTCGTCCTTGAAATTCGCAGCATGCACGCACGCCTGCGCCAGCGCCTCGGCCACAATCGCAGGCTGCCGCCACTCGACACCATACATCAACTGGATAAGCGGGTGCAGAAACCCAGCGTACAGCCTCACGAGCAAGTCATCTGCCGCCTCGGTGCCGGCAAAGACATATTCTGCCAACACGGCCTCCCACCCCTTTGCATCAATCGCGCGCTGGAAAAAGGCTAGGAAATCAGGGTAGTGCTTCTCTTGGCTGAGGTAGCGCTGCGCGTGCGACCAGGTTTGGATGAGGTCTGTGACGACAGCGTCATGGCGCGCCTGGCGCGGGCGTTGGTAGTCTGTGTTGTGGTCGTAGCCGGCTTGGATGGCCGAGGGAGGTGCGCCTGTGCCGTAAAGGGAGAGTATATGGTGGACCAGCTGGGTCGGTGAAGGGTACAGGTGTTGGTAGAAGAATCTTATTTGACCAAACGCTATGGAGAAGGAGAAGGCGAACCAAGGAATTGAGACTTACATGGTTGTGGAAGCCCATGTCATTGAAAAAGACGTGGTGCGTCTGTATAGGTATAAAGTAGTGTTAGTGTCGTTATATGCTGTTCCAAGCTCGCACATAGGTACGTGGAGGAAGGGGGGGGGGAGAAGGAAGAAGAAAATGGCCTTGCCTCAAGATCCTGCTGAAGCAATTCAGAAGTCTTCTTGGCCGACTCATCCGTCTGCTTGATCTTCCACAGGCCAGTATTGGCAGTGTCAATGTGGATCTTCTGAGGAGTTGCCATCGTGATATTTCTTCTGATACTGCTGAACGGAAGTGCGATAACGGTTGATGTCAAGGCTGGTTTGCTGAGAATTGAGCTGATGGACCTCAAACTGTTTGGTCTCAAGATTCTCGTCATGGGGATTGGCTCTGATACAGGCTTCGGTCAACAGTCCACAAATTGGAGAGGGAGTCCTCGACCTTTTATATTGTAGCATGACTTGGGGCCATCGAGGTCCCTGGGGATCTGAAGGCCAGACGTTGTTCACAGGCCACCTAGTTTGTGCTTATTTGGTGGACGCAAGTACATGCAGCCAAAGATAGGTCGTCACCTTTGTTGTTATACGTATTGTCCCGTAGGACAGCAGCTAGAGATCGATTGCTCGCTCTAGTATTATGCAGCAGTATGGACGATTTGCAGGCAACGACAAGTTTAGTTCTTCAATCCGTGGGATACAGCGTTACCGAGCGGAGGTCGGCATGGTGACCGAGGGCGAGAGAGCGAGGCTGACATATACTTGCCCAGGCACTTATTAACATGCCAAACGCCAACTGTCCGCTTGCTTGTTCGCCGTTGTTGACACAACGCACACAAGCTTGTGTCCTAGACCTCAAAAATGACGTGCGGATACGTAATACTGAACCAGTGCACACACACAGTACGATGTCGTCGTGTCACGAGGCCAGATGGCCCATGGACCAGAATTGCTCCGCAGTCCGAGGGTCCGCTATCAGGTAGTGCAAATGGCTGGTTGCTGAATTGTCAGCAAAAGCAAGCAACTTTTGTTCCTTGGGCCATGCTGGTCTTTGTTGCGAGCGTGAAAAGCCGAGGAAGTGCCATTGCCAAGCGACAACGTAGTTCTTACAGCGGCCAGAGCCTGAGCCTCGCATATGAGTGAATCTAGTTGTGACAGCGACACACTACCTAGCTTGCTCAGCAGCAGCTATCTAAGTGTTGTGTGCATCTATCGTGTGCCCGCTTTTCACGTCTTTTCGAGTGTCAGATCTTTGCCTTCCACTCTCACATAAGCTCATAAATACAAATGGTAACACGGATGTCTTTCCGAAAGACCCCCCTTTTGTGCCTGTTTTCGTCCTCATCTTTTGGAAGGGTGTCAACACCGTCGAGGCGAAAGGCAGGAGAAAACGCCAGAGTTCACCAAAGGATATCTTTCCGTCCGTCCCAAAAAAGAAGACCATCCCTCTTTACATTGACTCAATTTCCCATCTCAAACACAAAACACCACCTGAATTTTGCGCCGGGACCGTATGCCATGCTTGGAATACTGTAATGTTTCATTATTCGTTGGGGTTGACCCAACGCGTTTCGTAGCCCTTCCTTTGTGGCCGGGCTTTCAACCACGGCCCCAATCCATACGCCATGTCATCAACGATCTGCAATGAGGCCTTTGCTGGTCTCTGTGTCGTATCCAATAATCCTCGTGAGATAATAAAGTCTGTTGCTTTGGTTAGCTTTCTTCAAACACATCCAAAACCGACACCACTCACTTCTCAAGGTAGAGCTCTTGGTCCTTGGTATCTTCAAAGGTTTGTTGACACTCCATCCATGCCTTTGCCCTCTCCTTTGGCTTTGTCTTCTTGACAGTCAATTCGAATGTCCCTGTCACAGGTCGGTGATCTGATACGCGAACCTCGTGTCGGCGATAGTCGAGCTGCCGTATTCTACCGCGACCGCGGAAGAGTAGCCGATCACACCAAGCAGGGCTGCGCTTCTTTTCGCTTGTATCGTAGTTGTCTGTTCCTACGTCGTATTTATACGTTGGCGCGAACGTAATGGGCATTTCCTCAAAGATGCGGAGCTTGAAATCGGGCTTACGACGTCGTGCAACGAGCAGCTGGTCACGATCGAGCAGCTTAGCAAGTTGACCCTGTTTTACCGCCATAACAACCGTATCGCGGCTCATCGTGTCAATGCGGTAGTTCAAGTCTCCGTTGAGGATGATGAGTTCGTGGTCAAGGATCATGGAGCCGTCACCACCGCCGGTGAAGTTGTCAATGCAAAGGTTCGGGTCGCGCTCGGGTGGCATCAAGTTGGCTTCGAGAATCGCAGTGATGTCGTTATTGCGACTCTGTGCTTGGGTTTGGCCAGCGGCCAAATGGCAGTTGAAGAAGCAAAGCGAAGTGTCGTCAATCAGGAAGCGCACAACAATGGCTCCCTTGTTGCCATGAAGACCACCCATGCCTCGCTTGACCTCGGCCGTATTCAGTTGCGTGATCCTCGCCCTCACGTCGGCTTTGACAAAAATGCAGGTAAAAAGGCCGACCATGTGAATGGTCTGCAACAGATGGTACAATTGGCCAGGCATATGGTCGTCGAGGCTGCGAATGAGAAAGTCTCTCCAGTCCCGGTACTGGTGGCTCATTCGTTCTTGGTCGGACTCCTTCTTCTTGGATTTGAAAAATCTCTTTGCGGTAGCGGTCTTGTCTTCCAAATCGACCAACTCTTGGAATCCGAATATGAGTATATCTGGAGAGTCGCTACTCCGCAGTAGATTCTGGATGAAGACAGAGTCCGCTTCGGAGTATCTTAGGCTATTCGGGGTCGAAGCTCCCGCGTTCCACGTCATGATCACGGCTTTGAGATTTTCAAACTCGCAGTACTCGACGTCTTTTGCCTTCATATGGTCTTCTAACCAATCATCTTGGAGCATACCGTCCCACACTCTGATCGTGTTATCACCGCCGAGAGAGAGCACCTGGTGCCGTCCTGACTGGTAACAGCCAGACCGATCAGCAATGATCTTAATGACTGGATTGTCATGGGCCTGCCACTCTTTCTTGAGAGTCCATGAGCTCTGCATAGCATCATAGACGCACAATCTGCCGTTGCTGTAACCCGCCCAGATGTTGCCGCACGAACCCTGAAGGGTATTGATCTTGAACGTGCTGACATTAAGCACTTCTAGACATGTGAAGTCTTTCTTTGAGTAGACACTAATTTTGCCGTCACTGTGACCAAAGAATACCTTGTCGGGGGCTGATGGAAGGAGGCAACCCGAAGTAATCTCGCCAGCACTTTCCTGAGAGAGTGATCGAAGCAAGACTTGGAAAGGAGATTTCCCATCTAAACTAGGGTAAAATATCCGGATTTCTTTGCCATTTGCATGCCACAAATGATCTTCCACAATCATAGAGAAGGTCTGGCCTTTGGGAACCCGGAAAGATTGGTCTGGGCGGTCGGTCATGTCGGGAACATGGTCGTCTTTAGCTGCCCAAACGTGTAAAGTGCCAGCATCGTCCAGCGTCCACAACTCGTTGAAATGTCTGAAGATTTTGGTGACTTCGTTATGGCCGTGTGCGCCGGGTTTTGTAGCCACAACTCCCGAGGTTTCGATGTCTATTTCCATCAAATCGCCGCTGTTATTACCGATCCAAAGCCTCTTGCCTTCCTCATCGACATTTGCCCCTGGTTTGAAGCAGACTGCTGTCGCCTTGAGTCCTTCACCATGTGCAAGGCTCATGACCAGCTCGCCATCCCTCAAGCTCCAAACCCGTGTGAGGTGACCAGAGGCACATACCCGGTCGCCACTCACGTCGAAAAGACGAGGGTCTGCCTTGGTGACAATTTCATGCTGGCCATGCTTGATATATGGAGGTCTTCGATTCACATTTGAGGCATCGGGATAGTCTGCGAAGGGGACCTCTGCTTGTCGTGGAGGAGCAAGGGGACCTGCTTCACCGCGCACTTCACCCGGGGGCGCAGATGCAATAACTGATTGTCTCGATCCGTTAGCATCTAGATTGCGATGAGAAATAGTATTTGAGCGTCCGTGTATGGGCCTAGCTGGCGATGGATTTCTATTGAGAGGTGTAGAGACTGTTCGCTTCTGGTTGACCGTTACTGGGATCGTCGTATTGATAGACGCTGGAATCTGTCGTGGGGGCCTAGGAGGAGCAATTTTCTCGGTTGGCACCGCAGTTCGGTCGAATAAGGTGCTTGCTGGCCGGGCCGGTACCGTAGGTCGCTTGTCCCCCGTGATATTAGGTGTCAAGAGGCCTCTGGCGGGCCCGTTCAACTCGGCCTCTCGTTCTCTTCGTCTGCTTGCGGTCGCTGGATGCTGTGGTGGCGGTTGTGCAGTGAAGCCGACTTGATATGTCCTGGCCTTTCCGACTGGCTCTTTGGGCGGCTTGGGCCTCTGCGGCAGCGCCGGAGGCGACTCCTCGCCCAAACTGGCGCACCCGCTGCTGGGCGGGCTGCTGAATGGGGAGATTTTGTCTGGCGCGTTGGCTCGAGCCATGTCCAGGGCACCATCTCCTACCCATGACCTTCTCTTGAAACCTGGACCATCCAGACTAGCGCGTGGAAGGTCCTCGCGCTGTCGCCGCAGTTCCGCGGATCTACGTGGAGGAGGCGGCGATGGAGGTTTGAAGGTAGGCTTGATACCGGGAGATCTACCACGATCGTTGCTTGAGGGTCGAGGGGGTACTTTGAATGGATTTGCCGGTGCAGGTGGCAGTATTGGCTTGACGACGTCGTCTGGATTCAACAGATTGTGGTCGTTGGCTGCAAAGGGATCGTCGTTTGGCTTCGGCGGTGACAGTGGAGGCTGGATATTGAGCTCCGGAGCCTCGACCTTGGGTCGCGGAGTCAACGGCGGAGGAGGACCAGCGATGGTATGGCGCGCTGGCGAGCGCAGCTGCTGGCCGTTGGCATTGGCGGTGGGAGGGCCAAGACCGGGTTTCTTTGGTATCGGCGGAGGCTCCTTTGTGCTCGCAGGCTGGAGAGAATCGCGGGGCCGTGGATTGGGCGAGGCATTTCGGCTCGATGGCTGAGTGGTTTGGGCTGGCTGTGACTGTGGCTGGTCTTTGCCCATATTCTCAAAATGCGACAATAGTGAGGAAACGGGCTTCTGCAGGAGAATCAGTTAGTCACCTGAAAAAGGCATGGATAATGCCACTGGGCAGGAAGAAGGCACGCACAATCGAGGAGCCATCAGGCCCTCCTTCGCCCTGTGGAGTTGCCATGGCTGGATGTTGGAGATGCCTGGAACAGTGTCGGCGGGAGGATGGGCGGCGATGGCAGCTGTTGTGGAATGGAGAGAGGCACTGGCGGAGGAGACTGGGCTGGCGTAGGACCCATCACTTATTACTCCTAACAGGAGCGTCGAGTCGTGGCTGACATGTGGCTCCGCCGGGCCAAGTCGAAGCAGCAGTATGAGGGTGAGGGTCGTCGGCTGGGTTGCAAAGGGAAGAAGTTGGAATCAATCAAGTATGAAAGAAGAGCAAATCAGGGGCTGAGTAGAAGTCGAGGTTTTCGGTTGGTGGCTCAGTTGTCCAACAGTGTGAATGAAATGTAAGTATCAAGTGAACAGCAGCCTGCTATATACAACCATTACAAGAAACCCAATGATAGGAGGTAAGGTTGCAGCATACTTGACAGGGGTGGCTGTTGCTGGGGTCTAGGGAGTACCGCAGCTTCTACCTATGTAGCATAGTAAAGTACCTGAACTGGCGGACGTACCATAGTATGTAGTAGTGAATTACCATGTACATTGGACAGGGTTTTTTTTTGGTCCACTAACCCGCTAGATATACACGCACACACTGTCTTGATTACGTCACGGCCTCCCCACTGGTCATGGTGCTGAAGCTGCTTATTTTATTCTCCGGGCCACAACCGCTCATCGTTGGAATTGGATTGCAGGTTCAATGTCTTCTTTGCATGCTCTACTATGTATAGGATGGCGTGAAAAGGACATGCATTACTCAGCACCCTCAATTTGCTAGCTATCAGCCTACTGGACCAGAAACGCACTTATGCAAATCGCTCAGTTTCAGCCATGTGTAAATAAACCGGGTACTCTACAGCGCATGGATGGTATGCCTTCGTGCTGTGAGTGGGCCGTGCTGGCAGGCTGGCAGGTTCACTAAATGCGGCGCCTCTAAGCCCTTCCCGCTATTACATAGTACTGGCTGCACTGAGCTGGTACTTACTATGTACTTTTAGTATTACAATGTAAGTAGTGTCTCTATGCCTCATCAATATATAAGTAAAGCGCGCTATAATCCTAATGTTCCCAATGCATTGGATAGCAGCCATTTTTAAGAGGGCAGGTCCTGTACCTGGTGGTTTGCTGTGAAGATACATAGTAAAGGATGTCATTTTGCACTAGAATTACAGTATAGAATAAGGATAACTTGATGCAGCATATCATCTCAAGGCTGTCCTTGGATCACCCCCTACCCTCTGCCACCATACACACAGTATACTAAGTATGATTTTCCACCAAAGTATCCTCTGGTATGTAGTCTGACGAGAAAAAGCCTTCAAACATCCATTACTACCTGGGTAGCCTCCCTCTCAATCACTTATTATATTACTTATATTCTATAGTATTTTGACTGGCTGGCTGGTTTACGGCCATCAAAAGCCAAGCATGCAAACGGGAATAAAACACAAGGCTGACGACTCTGACCCTATGACAAAATTGGTCCTGCTCTGACCGGTACACTGCCGACGGCAGCGCGGCTAGGCGGGCACTGACGGCAGGAGCGGGGTTTCTCGGGGCGGGAGGAAGTCTAGAAGGTGGCCATGTACCGATGTAGCTCCGAACATCAGCTGAGAAAGCTCCAAACCCCCCAACGGCCCTCAAAGGTGCTCCAAAAAGATTGTTTCCAAAGGAAGACGTCAGAAACATCCTCACCACTTATCGCTACCGCATAGTACTTGACGCCTCACCCACGGATCCCACCACTGCCTTCCATCATCAATTCCTCGTTATTTGTGTATCCACTTGAGAATGAATACCGTAGGTGCAACCCAGCCTTTCTACGAATTTATGCGACCAGTGTCGAAGGATGAGCTAACGCTAAGTCTCAAAAACAGGTCAAATCTTTCTGGTGCGCAGTTACCCCATAAAAGGTGCTGGTAGAATCTTTGGCTGATGATTGTATCTTGGCAGGTTGGGCTGGGGCTCCCTCTGTGTTGGTAAGCAAAACAGAATTGTCGTTGTTCAGACTTCGGAAGAACTACAAAACCTCTGACCACTTGTGTCTCATAGCTGGAGCCGGAGCATACGTCGTGGCGAAGCGCAGCATCAACGCTGATAGACAAGCCCGCCTTCAGGAGCAGCGCAAGAAGAAGAGCATGATCGAATCCCTCGAGAACAGCGCTGGTGTGACTTCGTCCTATACGAGCGCTGCCGATTCGCCAAACGGCGGTCCGAATATGGATCCCGTAGGGTCTCCAAGTCGAGAAGGGGCTGAACCAGCGCCCACGAGACATGCGCCAACTACGGAGAGCGAACGAGTATTCGAAAAGAGCAAATACGAGAGCTCAACACCGTTCCGCAGCAAAAAGGGGGACCGATTCTCCGATATATGAGAGGATGCGCGCTGTGTTTGGTAATGCATCGCCGAACATGGGACAGGCCGCCACAAGAATAATGAATGCTTCTGCGCAGAGCATCCTTGACTTGACGAACGCTTGAACTCAGCCAGGTCCTACCATTATGGACGGGACAGATCGTGAACTAATAGGTAGATACCTGCTGCTGTTGTTCGTCAAGCCATTGATGGTTCTACTGTACGTGTACAACAATTTGACCATAGCTGATCATACTTTACACTATGCTACTTCTCTCTAAACCGACAAATTGTGTGACTGACAATGCTCTCTTTCGTTTGCACGTGGATCCCGCTAAACCAGACAATTCTTGCCTATGTACAGTCGATCAATCGGACGTAGCACTAGAATTTATATACATAGTACATAGTACAGCAGCAATAATATTACATACCCACGTATGTACATAGTAGACTGCCTCGAACAACAGCGTGTACTGCACGGCCCCACCCGAGGCCGCTATCAAGCCGCTGACACCTACATAGTAGCCCTGCGCTAGCGACGTTGATGGCGGCTCTAATGCTAGCTCCCTTGTCGAGCCAGGTCTCTAAGCTCTTCCGAAATGCGTGTTTAACAACTCCGATTCTCCCATCCCTCGCCTCCACCATCGTCGCTCTGCGAAGCGCATTCTCATTTCCTTTCCTTCCTGAGGCCATGACCTATCCATGCTCGTCCTAAACCCACGCATCTGACCGCTGGTTGCGCTACGAAGGCGTATCTTCCGCCCGACCATACGGTACCAACCGCGCTGAAGGCATTCTCTACGACATGGCCGCCGCGGCGCAACTCACCATCGCAAAGGCCGGTCTCCTCGCGGCACTGCTCAAGCCCGACACCGGCGCTGATCTAGTCCCGTGTTCGCGCGAGGAGATTGAGCAGCTACACGGCTTGCTCAGCGCCGTCACAACCCGGTGCTCACCAGCCAACGTTCAGGTTTGGAAAACCACCACCACTGCCGCTCCACTGCCGCACAATCCGTGTTGTTGTCGCGCCGACTTGGACATGTGCTTATACTCGTCTTAACGCCCGAAACAGAAGTGCAAGCAATGGATGCTGAAACATATGGTCCTTTCGCCCACGAGGACGGCCGCCGTCGCTAAATATCTGGTCGCCTTTTCCGATTCTCAACAGCAACAGCCGCAGCAAACCAACGATATAAAAAATGGAACAGAACAGAAGCCATCCGCTAAGAGAAGGAGATTGCATCTTTTGTACATTATGAACGACCTTCTCTTCCATATAAAATATCGAACTCAAACGAAGAACCTCTTCGCAGAGGTTGCGCCCCGACTTGCAGCCTTGTTCAAGAGTGCCGCTGCCTTCACCAAAGCTCCCAAGCATCAAAAGAAACTTCTAGACCTCGTACAACTATGGCAAGAACAGCAATACTTTTCAGAAGCGGAAATCGGTTCCCTGCGCGCAGCAGTTGTGGAAGGACCCGAGTCGGCAGAGTCGAGCACTACCAAGGATGAGGAAAGCATGCGAAAACCAGCAACAGCAGCATCGTCAGCCTCTGCGCGAGAAGCACCCTTTGTCCTCCCGTCCATGCATGGCGACGCCTCTGCACCGTGGTACGATCTCCCTGCTGCGAATTGGCTCCCTATCATAGAACCCAACTCGACACGACCCATGAACCCTACCATGATCAAACCACTCCGACTCGCCGGTGGAACTGCGGACAAGGGCCTTGTTGATGCCGTAAAGAAGCTTCTCGGTGACGTCGACAAGATCTATGCCAAGGCTGTCCAGCAGGATGGGGGCTCCTCGCTTTCAGATGTCAGTCAAATGGGCGAATTGCTAGAGCGGGATGAGCTGGGTGATGTTGTTGGCGGTGAAACGTACTACGGCTGGTCAAGGACTTTCTGCGAAAAGATGAAGAAAAGGCACGAAAACACCAATGGAGCGGATCGCGGTAGAGGGCGCACAGCAGGCTCATCACGTTCTGATAGCCGCTCTCGCTCGCGAAGCCGAGACCGATCCTCGAACAGTAGCTCCTTGAGACCTATCTTCAAACGACGTCGACTCTCAAACTCACCCAGTCGGAGCAGAGGCAGAAGTCGAAGCCGAAATCGAAGCCGCAGCCGCAGCCGCAGCCGAAGTGGTCCGAGTGGCGACGGAGCAACCATGCAGGATTACGGCTGGAGTCGGTCGCGCAGCAGACGCAGTAGTCGCAGCCGTAGCTATTCTCCAGTCGCAGCCGCTGATTCCCAATTTCAATCACTCTCACGGCCGGAACAACAGCACAACCGCGACGGCTCATACTCACCACCTCGAGCATTTAGCCACTCCACGAACAATGACACGCCACTGACCAAAGGCGCACTGCCACCGAACTTCATGCCTCCGACTCATCCTCACCATCAACAACAATTCAACCAACCACCACCACCACCCCTTCTTGGCCTTCCACCTTTTCATGGAGGTCCATTCAACCCTCCTCCGCCGTCACAAATGAGCGGGGCTGTGCCTCCTCCTCCGCCTCCGCCAAACTTGACAGGCTGGAACGTCCCACCGCCGCCACCTCCCAATTTCCAAGGCCACTGGCCTCCTCCCCCTCCGTTTCCCGGCGTGCCGCCACCTTCAGGCTCTAGGTTTCCGCAACCAACAGCGCAAGGATGGTTCCCGCCACCTATTTCTGGCATCTCTCCTCCGCCACCATTAGCGGGCCATCCGCAGCCTGAGTGGATCGGAGGCTGGGGTACTACTCCATCGCAACCTCAGAGCGGGGGATATGGTAACGGCGGGCGCGGAGGCGGTGGTGGAAGTGGCAGCGGTTATAGAGGCCGTGGTGGCTACGGCAGAGGTCGGGGTTGGTAGGGTGACTCCGTGCGTGGTGGTCTGATAGAAATATCACTTCAGGAGTCTGTTCATAGGATATAGCATGGCTTGGCCGCTTGTCAAGTTACTGAGTACATAGTATTGAATGCATCGTTCGCTTGACTGGGTCGTGCTAGGTACTGCTCAAGGACGAATATCCTAAGACTGTAAGACGCTCGAGATCAGACAAGCGTAAAGTTGGCTTTCCAGGGTCCGCTTCAAAGCAAACAAACCCCCACACGTCCCTCTTCCCCCGGTCGCTAGTCATTCGCCCATTTGTTTCTGCCCACCAGCAGTATGTCCGGGACTGTAACAGCAATAACTATGTTTGCAGAAAAAAGGGGCATGTGTGAATTAAATCAGGAAAGTAGTAGACCGACCGGCCCAAGTAGACATATCGTTGCCTGTGTCTCCCTTTGCTTCCAATCTCTCTTTGTCTCGTTCTCTTCTGCAAACCCCAGACCCCCTTCACAAAACAATTTCCGCCTATCAATACGCCGTCTCTTTTCCCCCGAAACTCTTGCAAATTTTTGCTCCCTCCTTCTTTCGAGAAAAAGAGAATGTTAGTCAAGTGAATGGAAGACAGAAGAAGAGAAAAACGAAGAGAAGAAAAAGACCCCGAATTCTGTACAGTAAAATGAAGATCCCTCCTACCCAAACAACCCTTGACTTCTCCCCACCCTTTCGGTTCACGCACGTCGGCGAATCCTGCATCAAGAATCCGAGTGTCAAGAACTCTTACACAACCCCTTGCTCTCCCCAAACACGTTGATTGAATCCAGTGCTCTTCTATAAATGTCGTCCTTGCCAGACGACGTCGCTCCCGAAGCGAAACAGAGCTCACACAAAAGCTTCCATGTAGGAGGTGCCTTAGTAAATAATACCCACATACTATTACGTAGCATGCATGCGACCATTGTGCAAAGACACGCCCAGCGGTCCTCCGTCTCCTTGAAGCAGAAAAGACATGCATTCTGAATTCGCAGCCGTCATACTGTCTCATGCTCAATAGATAAAACTCCGCGTGCGCGCAGCGCGCTGCTGCTCCATGAGCGCGCACTTGACAGTGTCCCAAGGCTGGCTAATGACGTTGTAACCGTGGCTAAATTGAGGCGCTCAATATGTCGTAAACTCAAAATTGATTCTGAATGGCTTCACTATGGTTTTGCATGGACAAGAAATGGAAGAGCTTGTTGCTGGCTCTTCAGCGAGTTCTCATGGCGCTCGTGTCACATGCCTTCCTGGATTCTCAACGAGTCGAGCCTCTTCTGGTTATCCTCGGTACCGTCATTATCGTCTGTGGAAGTCGTCGGCTTGCCGTTTGCCTTGTGCTTTTGAGCCAATTCTTGAATAGCGGCCCACTTGCGCTCTCTCTGTTTCTCCCTTGCCGCTGCATTGTTTTGGTGCTCAGTGTACTCTTGAGAACAGTCATCAAATAGCTGAGGGTTGATCTCCATAAACAGCTTCATGGCATTATAAACCATGCCGTGGATCGTCCTGTCCCACTGTTAATGATCTGACCTTTTTTTTTGGGGGGGGGGGGGAAACATTAGAATATTAAACGTGTACTTACCTGTTCCAATGACCTTTGGAGTTCTCGTATAGTGGCGCAAACATGATTGGGAGAATAATCTCCACGTTATCACTGACAAGATTGCAGAAGTATTCATTGTTCCAAAAGTACAGCGCGCGTTCTGCGACTTGAAAGTGTGGGCTTGCCACGGATTTGGCCAGCTGGTGAAACAAGGGCTCCTGGACCTTTGCAAACTCAGCCGGATCCATGACTTCGAAAATGTCTTCCACTTCATTCAAAAACATGACCTCTTTCGTACTGTTGACCTTGGGCCAGTAGCGCAAGAGACCAAGGACCACTTCCTCCGTAAGCGACGCGTCCTTTTCGAGGAATTGAACAATGCAGTAGGCAAGCTGCGGATGGTACATGCTCAGACTCTTTGCTTTGTGGAGCGGTATCAGGGTCCGCGTGAGGAACAGCTTGTGCTCCTCCTTGAGAGGAAGTGCGAATCCGTTGATGATGGATCCGAGGATTTCTAAAAGCTCGGCGACTCCGTTAAACCTTTCCGTCTCGTACACGAAGTGGAAGAAGACGTTGTTGATGGATCTCCGTATAAAGCTGCGCAAGTTGAGGAACTTGCCGTAGATCCGATGCAGCGTCGTCTTGAGGAAATCTCTCTCGCGAGGATCTTCCGAGTCAAACAGCTCAAGGAGGCGAAGGACGAAACCGTGGTCGATGTAGGCCTTGGCAATATTTGTGTTAAAATCTTGACTCTCAATGAAGCGCAAGAAGAATTCGTAGACGACTTGGATATGGGGCCATGCCACTTCGAGGACAGGCTCGTCTTCTTCGGGATCAAATGCTTCGCCTTGTGGGTTCATGGGTGGTGGCAGAGGGCGAAACAAGTTCTTCGAGAACATCTCGACGACTCGAGGGTACATCGGCTCAGTGATGACCTGCCTGTTATTAGCGACGTAGTCAAGCAGTTCGTGCAGCGCGAGTCGCTTGATCTCCTTGGATTTCATATCGCCGCTGGCATCGTTGAAGTCGAAGATAACATTGCACTGGTCGATCTTCTGCATGAAGAGCTCCTGCCGACGGTTAGGCGGCACTTCATGGAATCCAGGGAGCTTTTCCAGTTCACGATGTGGCGAGATATCGAAGCGAGACGAGTGCTGCCTCTTTGGGGTACGCAGGCCCTCGGGTACATCTTTTGGCGTGGAGGCAAGACGGTCGAACATTAAAGACTTTTGGCCTGCCTTGGGCGGTGCAAGATCGTGAGGCATCGTCTCGGCGGCGCCAGGTGGAGGAACGTGCTATCGATCAAGACATGTCAGCATGATCGCATAGCTTCGATGGAGGCAAACTCGTGATGCAGACTCACAGGAGCACTTGGGCTGATGATGACGGTTGGCGGTAGGCCACCGCGTTGCGCTGCGCCGCCGTTGGCAGCTTGAGAACCATCAGCGCCGGCAAATGCGCCCTGAGCAGACGTCATGTTGCTCAGGGGAGATTGTCCTGCCACACCTGCACCACCTTCATTCTTACCGGTGCTGTTCGGTGGGAGAGGCTTGTTCCGAATGTCGTTGAGGGTCGAGGTGGAGGACGAGGGAGTGATGTTGGGGGAATTCTGGCTGGGAGACGCGTTGCCGTCTTTCGAGTCTTTCTTCTTGGAGTTCTTGCTGGAGTCCTTTCCGCGCGAAAGCTGCCGTCAGACGGGTGTGTCAGCGTGCTATAGCGAGAGTGTACAGTCGGGCCGAGGGCGAGTGCAGCCAAGACAAGGCAAGCATTCCAGGGTGCTGCAGGAGGGTGGTTCACTTACAACTCTTTGGCCGAAGCGCTTCATCTTTGAGGACAAGAGCTTGTCTGCGATGACCCGTCAGCGACACCACGCCCAGTTGCGGTAAGAGAGCGTGACAAATGAATGTTAAGTTCAGGGGGGAAGGATCCAGGGAGGGAAATTGGCACGACACTTGTAGATGCGGGCGCACCAGGCCTTGGAGGAATGCGGCGCTGGCTGGAAACAGTCAAGTCCAGCGAGAGCGAGCTACGAAACGAAACAAGAGAGACATGGGTGCTGGGGAAAGTACCGGTTCAGCCTCGCAAGTCAACGGGGGAGGGCGGACAGCAGCCTCAGCAGCAATGGCTCAAGGAACTCTGGTGCGCGTTGCAGTTGAGTCTTGCTTCTGGCTTGGCTGGGGCTGTCCGAAGAGGGAGCTGGTGATGGTGATGATGATGACGACGGCAGGGTGACAAGTGAGTGTACAGCGCCAGGAACCAATCCGCTTGCGATGCCAGAGTGGACTGTTGCGCGGTAGAGGGTATTGCTGGTGGCAGCGATGCGAAGACAGCTCGCGTCTCAAGGGCGGAGGCTCAGGACTCGAGGAGTGAGGCCGTGGCTCATCAGACGGTCGGGCAAGGGGGAGGGGGTTGTCGTGGGCGTGGGCGGGAGGCAGAGATGATTTGGTGAGGAGGCAGGTAGGTTGGTGGTTTGGTAGTCTCCAATGCCGGCCGTAGATGAGGGCAGTCAATGATACAGCTGGGTAAGGGACCTGGAAGCCCAGCAGTACTATGTATCTCAATACCAGAATACCAGGGGTAACTAAGGTAGCTGGGCGGGTTTGCAGCTCGGCTGGTCGCGGGGGAATTGCGAGGTGCAGCAGCGGGCAGGCGGGCAGTGCAGGCAGGTTGCAGGCAGGTGCAGACTTGGTATGAGTAGGTGGTAGTACTATTTACCGTTGGATGGTGACGGGCCGTTGGCGTCTGGGGCGCCTTTGGAGGGCATTCGTGGCCGCAAGGAGTGGTGAGGTTCGCAAGCGAACAGGACAGTGCCTGCTGAGAGCCCGCCGAGAGCCAGTCAGTCAGTCGTTCGACGTTGGCGACGGCTACTATGTAGGCGAGCCTGATGGCGGCGCAGGATTGGCTGCAGGCAGTCGGACGTCGGCGCTGGGTTGGGTTGGGTTGTCTGGCAGGAAAACGTGAATGATGTTCAGAGGGGATGATGATGTGTTTTGGTTGATGCTCTGTTCCAAGTAGCAACGACACGAGGGCCCTCCAGGGCCTCAGCCTAATTTAGTTCGTGCGGTACTATGTACAGGGCCCTCTTCGCTTCATTGCACAGCCAGAGCCCGTGTTTGTTGCGCGAGGTGATGCATTCCAGCCTTGATTCAGTGCTGTACACGGGCCAGCTTGGCCAATTCACTTGCTGCATCTCAGCACGGTCCAGCGCCAGCATCCGCTGCACTGTACCACTGTTCTACTTTTGTACGTGCCACTGTCAGCGGAAGCAGCCCGGCAGCGTCCCTGCAGGCCCCTCCCGCAGGGGATGCTGCAGCGCTAATTTTAGGCCCCAGCTCCCAGCGCGCCCGGCTGCAGCAGGATTGACGACTGGCTGCCAGCTGGTCTGCTACCTAGGTAGACGTGAAGGCAGCCATCACCATCCAAAGACCGGAAGGAAGGCTCATCAGCCTGTGCTATGTACAGTGCATACCTACCTAGGTAGGAAGTTCCCAGTGAGCCAAGGGGCAGAAAACACCAGCACATACTTTCCACTGCGGATGTCTCTCAACCCATCATATTTATTCATTGCTCCTCGAACAGCGAGCGTCGCTGACTCTCCGTGCGCTTCCACCTTGGCCCATTGCAGGAATTGGCTCTTGACAGTCCCCCAATTCGGAATGGTAAGTGCTCCCCGTATGGAGCATGGCAGACCCTCCAATCTTTGGCTCGGCCCCACACTGCGAAAATGAGTACGATTGAATAATGTACGATGTGCATACCCTGGGGCCACCAGCACCATCATAGCATCATTGAAGAGCTTGTGGCATTGAGAGCCGGCGGAGAAGGATGTGCAAACACTTTTACTGTGGAGGGCTGCTGAGAGTTCACTTGCAGAATCTGCACTAATACGCTCCTCTCGATGCAGCACTGCTGGGAATAAAGCCATATCGAAGGTATAGAGATGTCTCCAATCGACAACGAACAGCACGGGCAACACGACGACCAACACCAAGATCCAGGTGTGCATTTTGGTCAACATGTGTCCCAAGCTCCTACTTTCAAAATCCCATCCCGGACCATTGCTGCCGTCGAGCACCCGTTTCTGGTCATGGATGTTGAAAAAGGCTTGGAAACCTTTGGCCCAAACCCGCAATTTCAGGCTGTAAGCTGAGATGCTCGAAGATGGCCTTTGGTTGAGAGGATGACTTCTTACGCAATTATGCAGGTCTTGAATCCTGGCAACCCACATCTGTCTGTGCCTATCTACCTCCATCCTGAAGATCCAACCTCGAGACCAATGATGTCCCACTATGCGTCGTCTCACAATGTCGTCTTCAAGATCACGGTCCCCAAGCGCACAGGTCGTAAACGCAAGAGAGGCAGTGATGGACCTTGGGAGGGAGAGGTCCAGGAATCGTCAGCGGACTCGTCCGTCTTCCGATCCCTGGCCAAGATGGACGAACCCAAGAGCCTACGACGCAAACTGCAGGACAATATTGGCAGTTACCATACTGAGGCTGTGGGCGTTATCAAGCACACCCATCGGTACCGTGGCATAGTTGACTTCAACTACAGCATGAAGAATAACACCTTCATGACCAGCTTTGCGGACAGAATCATGTCTGGTGACGGCATGTGACCCTTGCTATCCAATCCTGATGGGCCATTTGCACTAACAGTGACTATAGTATCCAAATTCCGCGAAGTCTCCATCAAGCATGGCACAGACACGTCCAGCAATCAGGAAATCATCGCGCCGCCGTTGATGACTCAAATAAACGTCCCATACTACTATCACTACACTCAAAACCCGTACGTCAAAGCGGTCGACAAGGGAGGTGGCGACTTCGAGATGGTCAATACCACGGCCAAGATAAAATCTGTCGGTCACTTTATTGGCATCAAGGACGCAATCCCGCCAGCACCTGCCGCCAAGCCAAAAGTACGAGACCCTATATTTGACGACGTCCTTCGAGGTCTGCAAATATGCATGGCAGAGCGACCAGTTTGGACCAGACGATCGATCCTCAACCGGTTGGTGACACTAGAATACGACCCAAAACACCCAGAGAGACGCATCCCCACAACCTTGTCCCAACAAATTGTCAAGCATGCCATCCAGTTAGTAGGATATCAATTTAAAGGCGGCCCGTGGCGTGATGCTTTAGTCAGGTACGGCTACGATCCTAGAGCAGATGCCTCGGGCCGCATCTACCAGACTCTGATTTTCCAACTTCGACGGCTCGAAATCGGTTCAATGGGAGAATTGTGGCAAGAAATACGGAAACGGGGCGTGACTGGCGTCAAAGGCTCGCTCGACGAGCACGTCTACTCGCACATCTTTGATGGCAAAACGTACAGCGAGGACGGGAAAGTCTGGCAAGTTTGCGATATCACTGACCCTCTACTGAAAAAACTGTTCAGCGAGGCCGAGCCCCGAGAGACATGTAATTTAGATGGCAGCGGCTGGTACCACCGTGGTTTGTGGGCAAAAGCCAAAGCCATCATGAAATGCAAAATGCGCGCCATCCAGTTCGGTCGCGAAATAAACGACAGTGACTTTCAAGCTGCCCTCCTCACTCGCGATGAGACGCCCGACTTGGACTCGACGCGGAGCATTGGGATTCCCATGCCAGATTTGAACCTAACAGATGCTGAATGGGAAATGGTTCGTGGGAAGAGATACAAGGGTGTAGGACGACAACGCAAGAACAAGGGCTCGTCCTATCACTTTCCCGGTAACACCGGACCTAGGCATTTGAAAAAGACGAATACGCTGCCGTCACAGTCGGGCGATAGTATGGATCAAGATGCTGCGCACCAGGGTAGCGAATTACTGCACACAGTCGAGGAAGGAGAAGAGGAAGGTGACAACGTTGGTGCCAGGTCGGCGAACGATTATGAGGATGGCAGTGAATACGATGAGGATGAAGGGGAAGAGGAGGAAGAGGAAGATGATGAGTCTGACGCGGAGGAGGATTATGATGAGGTTGAAGAGGATGATGAAAACCTGGCTGAGCGGCTTCGTCTGGCGCAATATGATTATAGCGATGACGAGCAAGCTGGCGATGACGATGAGGAGCCAGAGGATGATGAGGAGGAGGAGAATGAACAAGGTTAGTACAAAGCTGGCGGGTTTCATAGACGTCTTTTGAGCAAATCGGCACAATATCGATGGCTTTGCCTTGCGTGTCAAGTATCGGCTTCTTCGTGACTATGTTGTGGTATATCACAACTGTACTGCTGTTGTGTGAAACCCATGATACCATGTGATATCTCAGAGTCACGGAAACAGCAACCGTCATCGTATTGAAATCATCTATCTTCCTTTATCCACACGCTATCTTTCTTCCGTCTATTCTCTCAATGTATGGCAATACTCCAGTTCCCTGCATTGTTTCCACTGTGATGTTTCTCTATATGCTTCATCCACCATTATTCATACCATTGATGACCTCACTGGACGCGTATTATCTTGGTCTTGCTTGCTTTCTGCTCCAGCATACCCTTCACCCACGGACCAGCCTCCTCCAGCGCCTTGCGTGGATTCTTTTTGCGTTTCAGCAGGAATCCCTGCAACTCCGCCGGCGAGAACTGCCCATCGGGAATGATGGAAGCAAATTCCTGTGCAATGACTTGCAGCTCGTCCATCGTTAGGTCATGGCGATGATCGTGGAGCACCTCGCTCGTCAGACCCGTTCTCTCATGGTCACCTACCGAGGCATCGATTTCTGATTCGTGTGAAGCGTGAATGGGGCCATGAGTCTTCTCACTGGAGGAGCTGGCTGAGGTTGAAGCTTTGTTCATCGAGTCGGCCTCGTACATGCGCTCGAAAAGCTCCTTGGCCTGCTCCTGCGTCGCATTGGTAAAGCCAACCTGCAAATCTACGCGTCCAGGCCTAATAAGGGCGTCGTCGAGCGACTCTGGCTTGTTGGTGGTCATGATTAGCACGCGGCCCTCGTGCGATGCCACGCCGTCAATCGCATTGAGAAGTCCCGACAGAGAGATGCCCTTCTCGTCCCCCTTCATAAAAGGTCTCTGGAGCTCGCGCGCCAGATCCGAGACTTTCCAGTCGCTGGGTTTGCTTGTCCCTTGCTTATTATCGTCGCCACCATCGCCACCTCTGCGTCTCCTGCCGCCACCATGACTTGGATCATCGCCAGCTCCTTCTTTGGTCGCGCCATTGGTCCTATGTGAGCTATCCTTGGGCTTCTCCTCTTCTTGGCGCTCTTCTTCGGCACGCTTGAGACCTGCAGTGTCGATATCCTCCAGAAGAACGACGCAGCGTCGCGGCAAAGAGTTGAAGAGCGCGAGCAAATCCTCTTCGGTTAGGGTGGGCTCCAGCAGACTAATGACATAAATGTCAAGACCAAACACACCAGCAAGAGCAAACGACAGACTCGTTTTGCCCGTACCGGGCGGACCGTGGAATAGGTAGCCTCTTCGCAGCGGGATGCCACGGTTCGCATACCAGCGGGGAGTGGCCGGGTGCAAATACTCGTTAATGTCAGCCATGACCTGTAACTTTTGCTTGTTATCGAGTACAACTGTCTTCATGGGTCGCACAGGGCGCTCTGCCACCTGCGTCCATGCGCCTCTACCGAAACGGCGCGAACCTGCGCCGCCAGGCCTTTTGACGGTCGTCTTGGCATGGTGGTCAGTATAGTAGAATTCCTTTGCGCGCTGTAGCATACGCTTAATGGGCTCGGTGCTGCGGCCGAGGCAGGAAATGACAAGATCCTCGCGGTCTCTAAAGGTGCTACCAGAGCCGCTGTCCTCCATGAACATCTCCTTTTTGCGTTGCAGGCGGAAGTAGTTGCCCTCGAACCAGAAGGCATGAACTCCTTGAGCAGGCACAAATCGCGGCGGAACTTTAGCCTCTTGGTTGCTGAAGTTAAGATAGACACCCTCGCCATCGGCCGAGATGCGCGTCGCAAGCAGATCAGCTTCGTCCTCTTCTTCCCAGGCAGACTGAGAGACAGTTTCGGCAGTGAGGGCGCGCGAGTTGATGAGGCGGGGCTGCGATGCGAGCCATTTCATGAGGTGGGAGAAGATCTCGTCGCTGGAGAGTATGTGGATGGACGAGGTCAAGTGGGTAGAGACAAGCTGCTCGACAGTGGTATAGAGCTGGCGCCACATGCGGCTCGAAGCCCAAAGAAAACCTAGCAGGGTGAGAAACAGGCCTGGGTCGAGACCTATGCGTTGGCCAACAGTCTGGTGCAGGACCATCAGAACCTGAACAACTGGATTGCGAGCACCCAACAGGGCAATAATGGGCTCGAGACCTGGGAGCGCAGTGTCATTGCCCGTCGTGTTGTGAACGCTGTGAAAGCCGCCTCCGCCGCCATGGCCGAAGCCGCGGCCCAGAGACTTGAAGTCCATCGAGTGACCGTGCCTTCTTGTAGTCAAGGAATAGTTCGGTGATAAAAGCTACGCACAATGATCCAAGTGAGCATGGAAGGAGCCTCGTTGCCTTTTCTTCTTTTTCCTCTGATGTTGGATTGTGGGAAAGAAGAAGAAAAGTCGAGGTACCGCGCAATACGTCGGTGGGTGATTTGAGCTTGAGATGGATTTGCAGCGTGCTGGTGAACCTGCCTCGACTTCCGATGGGATTAAGCAGCCCAGAGGAGATGGCAAGAAGAGAGAGACCAGGAGAGGAAGATCAAAAGAGGAGCATGCCGACTTTATATGTTTGGACTTTTTCCCCCTTACTTATTCCCAAATTTCTCGAGGCTGACGACTGACGAGGCAAGAAGGAGGCAACCGTGCAAGTGGAAGTGGCAAACCAAAGCAAAGGCGCATGCGTGTTCCGACACTAATGCGGACCCTCTACTGCGTACCGGTGCGCTACTGTGGGCTCACTTCTGGGCGGTGCCGGGGTGGGGGCGAGGGTGGAAGGGCTACCACTGTGGACACCAGGCAGCACCACACACCACTGTCATTTTCCTGCCGAGGCGGTGCGCTGCACATGCGGCTCTGCGAATGGCAGCCACCAATGGTGAAGAGGGATGCATAGTATACGCCAATGGTGACCCGGGTGACACGACAGAGGCAGCAAAAGAAAAACGGCTTCTTTCGTGGTTGCTTGTGTCTATGCTGCTCCCTAAAAAGAAAACATTCCTGAAAGAGTCATCACTGCAGCGTCTGACTCATTCCCCGGTTGGTCATTCTGGCGAATTCAGAGGTATGTTTAAAGGATGATACATAGTATGAGATTGATCTTTACCCCGGCTTACGATTTCAATTCGCACAAGGGCAAAGATACCGAGACTACATTTACTATGTACATTATGTACATTCACGGTAGTCACAATCACTTCCCCTCTTTCTGCCCCTTCAGCCCTTACATATACCAGGTTGGGGAGTGTATAAGCCAGCCGATGATGCGCATCTAAGAGACACCCTCGAACCCACTCATCACCCGAGCCTCATTGTCCAGGTGACATGGGTCGGCTCAGAGGCTCATCCACCAGCTTGGGCGTCGACGCACCGCTGCGCGCCCTCTCGTCCACCCAGAGATGGCCTCCAGCATTTTCCAGCAGTTGGACACACTCACGGTTCGCTGTCCGCCGCGCCAGGAACAACGGCGTGTTGTTGGCCGAATTGCGCGTATGAACGCTTGCACCCCGCGTGAGTAGCTCCTTGATGATATCTGGGTTGGCGCTCATCGCCGCCAGATGCAATGCCGTGTTGCCCGCGTAGTCAGTCTGTGTGAGCAGTTGATGGCTGATCTCCTTGCCTCCGAGCATATCGCAAACATTGGATAGCTCGCCTCGTTGGATTGCGTACCCCAGGGATGCAAATGTTGCTTGGGCAGGCGTGAGCTTGACCAGTGCAGGATCCAATGTGCCATCTGGGTGTGTAAAGCTGGGCGTTGTCATTTCCGTCACTAAGAAGATAGTTCATTTTTTGATTAGCTCTTGTACCTGGGAGAATCTCCAAAAAAAAGACGAAAACGAGCAAGGAAAACCAGCAGAGACTCACTTTCTCCACGGATCGAATGCGCCATTTGCGCCGTGATATCGGCATACGAGAGATTCTGCACTGCTAGCAGGTAGCCTAGCTTTGTCAGAGCCGCCTCAGTCGTCAAGTCGTGGCCAAAGACCACGCCTGCTCGACCTAGAATCGTGCCTGGTGCATACAGTGGTGAGACGAAGCCGTTGGTGCACTGACTGACATTGACAATCACAATGCCACGGTCGACTGCGTCTTTGATGACCTTGGTTAGACTGCCATCCACTCCTCCGGGAGCATTGCCCACTGCGCAAAAGTTGTAAGGCGTTAGTTCATCTTACTTCCAGCGGAATTGCGGGCAAAGGGTGACTGAGAAGCCACTCACTGCCAAATGTCTCGAGAATAAGACCCCTGAGGTCAGGCACGCGGAGGACAGAATCAACCATTTCCGGCTTGATACCGGGGAATATGCGCAGACAGGCCACATGCGCCGTATCAATGTACTTGGTCACCTGGAATTCGGCTATCCTAGTCGGTCGGCGGACCAGTGTCCAGTTGACATCCACACCCAGACTCGTCACCTTGGCCAGAGGCTCGCAATTGGGGCTGTCAAACGCCTCAAATGCCGATGCTGAGACCTTGGTCGTCCGGTTACCTCGGAAGAGCGTGTGGTGGAAAAAGAGGCAGACCTCGGGGATCACAAACGTGCCGGCAATAATGAGCGAGCCCAGCAGATTGTCGACAGCGTCGGACTGCAGAGCAAAGATGGATGCCTGCGACCCTGTCAGGATAACGGGTTTGCCTAGATCCGACATCATGAAGGAGAGCGCCGAGGCGGAATACGCCAGGGAGTCGGTGCCGTGGAGCACGACAAAGCCATCAAAGAGGTGGTAGTTCTCCTTGACCGTAAGCGCGATTTCCGTCCAACCGACAGACGAAATGGAGCTTGAGTCGAGCAAAGGCGAGAATTCCAGGATGCTGTAGCGCACGTGTCGCGAGTAGGCCGTCGGTGGCGTGCGAAGAGAGTCCAGGATGATCTTTTCGCCATTCTTGTAGGCGTGCATCTGGACGGGAGCGGAGGCATCGTTGAACGAGGGTCTCGGGGCCATTGCGTTCTTCAAGAAGCCCGTCACGGGCACAAGACCGTCTGGCGAGGGCTGCATACAGATGGTTCCTCCCGTCATGATGATGAGCACCCGAGACTCGACAAACTGAGTCTCTGGGTTGCCATTTGCCCCGTGACCGAGTACTGGAGCCATGTTGGTTCTCTCTCTCTCTCTTGCAGTGAGTTTTTTGTTCCTGCAGCAATTGTCAGCTTCGTGTTGCTTGCGCACGTGGGGAAGAAGATGCGAAAGAAAGGCGAGGGAAGCCTTTGCCACGGCAAATGCATGAAGATCGTGCTAGCAAAGATAACAGCGATCTCGAATTGCTTACCTTGTTCTGCTTGCGCGGTAAGCGAGCAACGCACTTGTAATCTCTAGATAACTGATTCTTGTATAAGGAGTGATGAGCAATGCAACGCTCACCTAAATGAGATGATAATCACGCAGAGAATAAACAAATGGGTATCAAACTAAACAGTGAGTGAAAAGACGAAGGGGGCAAAGGAAAGAATGCAGTGCAAAAGCGTGGTGCCTTTTTCTTTTTTTAGATGGCGGGAAAATCGTTGTTTGGGCCTGGGCCGCTTGGTTGAGAGCAGAGTCGAGTCGCTCTTGGGCTTCCCATTACCCCATCATAACCTAATACAAAAATTTCCAACGGACCCCAGGCCGGAGAGGCTGCACGGTGGCTGATAGCCGCCTGGTCTGGGGTTTGTTCTGGGGAAGCGAGGGAATGACTCTTGTGCCGTGATTGTGATCCATATCGAAAAGCTGTTCTTCCATCTTCATGCTTGCAACAAAACCCTAGCATGAAGAAGCGCTTAAACCGATTACGGGTAATAGCCGGTTTGCTAAGCACTCAAGTACCTAAGTATCCCGCTAGCTAGTCGCCCAGAACGCGTGTTCTTAAACAAGTACCTAGGTACCCAGGTTAGTGCCATGGCTTCCCACGGCCAGAGTTGTCAAATGAGGTCACCAGGACATCTGGGACCGAGGGCCGGGGAGTGGAGCTGGCAATATGATACCGATTGTACGAATACAAGTTGCGGAGCTCCAGAGTTTCTGTTGTTTCAACTTGTGCTGAAGACAGTAGAATCATCTGTACACGATGTCTGTTGCGATGAGAGTCGCCGCAGTGGTAGCGAGGCAAGTACAGCATCCAAGAAAGGGTTCGGTGGCGTTGCTCGTCAGTTGCACCTTGTCATCCTGGCTCCTCTTTCTCACACTACACTCGTTACAGATGTACTCGACCACGCATATTCAGCTTTCATTGCCAACTTGTGCCGGTCACAGCGTCGCCGGCTATTCCTTGCCATGCTGCGCTTCCGTTCTTGACATACCGATGCGCCTCTTGGGCCCGAAATTCGGCTTCGTTTGCAGCTGAAGGTGAACCTGCACGGGATGGTACCAACGGCAATGCTGGATATAACGTTACCTTCACTCCAGAGCGAGTCTGCTTTGAAGCCAAGGGGGGCCCTCTGGCTGAGTCTGAAGGCCAGAGACTCCACGTGTAGGAATACATCTTGTGGCCCCCATCGTCCTGAGAAGCGCACAGCTAATCCGCGTTTCTTGATAGACCACACGCATGGTTAAGGTCCGTTTTGGCTTTCTGATGGCTTGCCTTAGTTTCTCAGGACTCAAATCTGCATATCTTTAGGGAAAATTGCCGGTGTTCGAACTGTGTTAACCAGGCAACCATGCAGAGGAATTTCAACATCTTCGACTTGCCAGAGAGCATTGCTCCCGAGGATATCACATTGACAGTTCAGGGAATGAGGGTTACTTGTAAGTGGCCAGTGGCAACTCAGCGCACTGGACAGCGCTATCCTTCTTACACTAATCCGAGCTCAGGGAACCATGGGAACCACATTAGCCTGTACGACTGGAAATTTCTAAATCGGAATCTCGACATGAAGCTGCACATGCGACAAAACATAGGGTAAGATTGCATTTTCTATTCCAAGACCTAAGTCATCTTGCTCATGGCTTTGTATAGAAAAATGCAGCGGTTGTGGGGGTCGGAAATTGCGCACAACCCTCCAAAGGTCCAGTACGAGGAGGTCATGGACAAGACCTCTACGGCTGGACTTGCCAAGTTGACAGATGCACTTGTAAGTTTACTACGCAGGTTTCTACCATAGTAAACCCTTGTATCATGGACTCTAATGGGCAAAACAAGATGAAAGACGGGCTCGTATTTGTCGAGAATACGCCCTTTGACGACGCCATATACACGAAACACCTACTGGAACGCATTGGCCCGATCCGAGAGACGCACTACGGCGGTTTCTACGACTTTGTGCCGGACATGGCGAAGGCAGACACAGCCTATACCAATATCGCACTTCCGGCGCACACAGACACAACTTACTTCACGGACCCAGCCGGCCTGCAAGCCTTCCACATGCTCTCGCACACAGCGCCAGAGGGCTCACAGGCCACGGGAGGCGAATCTCTGCTGGTGGACGGTGTCCGTGCTGCACGGCTACTGCAAAAGGAATATCCCGAATACTTCCAGACACTGTCAGAATGCGGCGTTCGGTGCCATGCCAGCGGGAATGACGGTGTGACCATCACCCCCGACGTGATGTTCCCCGTGATCGAAGCGCAGAGGGTCGACGACGAGGAAGACACTATCATGCGCATCAGATGGAACAATGATGACAGAGGTGGTAGGTGGCCTTGAAGGATATTTTTGTCCTTCTGCATTGCCTGTGCAGAGGCAGAAATGGAGCTTTGTGTGCGTCCGTCAAATGCTGACCAAATCATTCCGCATTTCCTAGTACTGAGTGTTACCGAACCGGCTCTATTTCAATGGTACCAGGCTGCTCGGAAGTTCAAGGAAATCCTTGAGAGGAGCAGCTCCGAGTACTGGTTTCAACTTAAACCTGGCAGCGTCTTAAGTATGTGCGGCCTTGGACTCCCCCTCCAGCAGTAGGGAAACTGCCCGCATCGAGGCTCAGGTACTGGCTGACAATATACAACCACTCTAGTCTTTGACAATTATCGGGTCCTACATGGTCGAAGCGCGTTTGAAGGCCTTAGACGAATCTGCGGAGCCTACAGTAAGTCAAGCCTCCTCGAAACAAACAAAAACCCCATTACACATTTGACCAAAGATCTTGACTAGTCGGTATCTCGGGTGCTGACGTATTTGTGTCTTTCCTAGTCAACCGTGACGACTTTGTGTCTCGCTGGAGAAATACAAACTTGCCGCGGGACCAGGTGCTAGCCCAGGTTATTGGATGAGGATTATCATTGGGGTAGAGGTAGACAGCCAAAGCTATTCCATGTTGACAACTCTTGTCTTGATCAAAAGGCTAGATTTGGGGGCAAAAGTTTAAAGATCGTAAAGGACACAAGAGCCATGCTCATAAGGCTCCAGAAAACCGAAGTACGAATGCAAAGCTTCTTCGTGGGCCTGCTGGAGCAGGTCAGAACGGCCCGTCTTAGCATGCCTAAGAGAAGCTTCTGATTGGAGGCGAGCAGCTCTGCCGCCCCTTTTCCCCTAATCCGTACTCGCTGCTGCCGTACTCTGTAGCCCCCTAGCACTACGGTAGCCAGTCACTGCTTAAGCAGGACCGTTCCGGGGGCGGAAGCTACCTTGGTCCCCCACCAAAAGGTCCCCTACGACGACTAGCCCCGCTCTGTAATCCTACATATACGGCCAAAACCCCCTGTACTGCACAGGGGTCTGCCTCTACTATCAGCTATATGCACTCAGGTTGGGCTCTAGTGCAAGGTCTCCTCCCTGCACTGACCTGAGTTGTGAATTTCCAGCTGTCTGCTTGGTCTGAACCTGCACCGAGCCTGGTCTATCTCATAATAACAATTCTGCCTTACCTATCCTCATCACGCTCGATCGCCCGAAAGTCAGCCCTACCTCCCATTTGCCTCCTCGCTGACCGCCTCCGCTTTCGCAAGGCCATCTATCACGAGACCCGACCGATCCTGACTTCGACTCGTCTGAACAGGCCCTTGACCGAACCCTTTCCTGCCCACATTACCACTACCGTGTAAGGTCTGGCTCAGTACGCTCGCGAGCTCAGCCCAGCAACCTAGCCAAAGGCGCCAATCTCGCCTCCTTCGTGACTCTTGCTACAGAGCAAGCATCTTCAGCTCGCTTGTCCCGCTCCTCACCTACGACAGCTTACTCACGACAGGATGGATACGGACGGCGCTGGCACCCCTAGTGCCCAGGATGCTCGCAACGTCCAGGTCGACAATGCCATTCGCGCCATACAGCAAAAGAAGCCCCTGCCTGAGATCGATTTCTCTATCCATCGCATGGAAGATGGCACCGAAGTCAGCACTATGGAGAGAGTCTGCAAAGGTAAACAGCACCTTGGCTCGGCGCATGCTAGCTCTGCGGCGGCCTACTCGCTCTTGTTGAAGTACGCGACCTGCTAACCTGGCTTCGCCCCCTTTAATTGTAGACGTCCAAGCCCCTGCCATGCTGAAGCCCACCGACGAGCAATTTTTCGAAGACGAGACACGCACCAAGCCGAATATTCAATTCCTCAAGTCACACTTTTACAGAGAAGGCCGTCTGACTGAAGAGCAGGCGCTATGGATCATCAGAACCGGCACAGAGATTCTGCGCGCCGAGCCCAACCTTCTGGAGATGGATGCTCCTATCACGGTCTGTGGCGATGTCCACGGCCAGTACTACGACCTCATGAAACTCTTTGAAGTAGGCGGTGACCCTGCAGAGACCAGATACCTTTTCCTGGGCGACTACGTCGACCGTGGCTACTTCAGTATCGAGTGTGTACTGTATCTTTGGTCATTGAAGATTCACTACCCAAAGACGCTGTGGCTGCTGCGAGGCAACCATGAATGTCGCCACTTGACCGACTACTTCACCTTCAAGCTTGAATGCAAGCACAAGTACTCTGACACCATCTACGAGGCCTGCATGGATTCCTTCTGCGCGCTACCCCTTGCCGCCGTCATGAATAAGCAGTTCTTGTGCATTCACGGAGGCCTCAGCCCAGAATTGCATACTCTCGATGATCTTAGAAATGTAAGTATGCCAGCCTGCGCACCTACATAGTTGCTCGGCGCTCTCTTCCAAACGGCATTGTACGGTGACTGACATTGCACAGATCGACCGCTTCAGAGAACCCCCCACCCAGGGCATAATGTGTGACATCCTTTGGGCCGACCCTCTCGAGGACTTTGGCCAAGAGAAATCCAATGACTACTTCCTGCACAACCACGTCCGAGGTTGCTCCTACTTCTTCTCGTACCCCGCAGCATGCAACTTCCTGGAGAAGAACAACCTGCTCTCCATTATTCGCGCGCACGAGGCTCAGGACGCTGGATACAGAATGTACCGCAAGACCAGGACGACTGGCTTCCCCAGTGTCATGACCATCTTTTCTGCACCCAACTACCTCGACGTATATAACAATAAGGCGGCGGTGCTCAAGTACGAGAACAACGTCATGAACATCCGTCAATTCAACTGCACGCCACATCCATACTGGCTGCCAAACTTCATGGACGTCTTCACTTGGTCTTTGCCCTTCGTCGGTGAGAAGATCACGGACATGTTGATTGCCATTCTTAGCACTTGCAGCGAGGACGAACTTAGGGAAGACACCTCCAGCTCGCCTGGCCCGTCATCTCCACCTACCACACCATCCTCTACCGCCGACTCTGAATCTATTGAGGCAAAACGGAGAGCCATTAAGAACAAGATTCTTGCCATCGGCAGACTGTCACGTGTATTCCAGGTTCTCCGTGAGGAGTCTGAGAGCGTTACTGAGCTCAAGACTGTCTCCGGAGGCAAATTGCCAGCTGGTACGCTCATGTTGGGCGCAGAGGGTATCAAGAATGCCATCAGCAGCTTCGAGGACGCCCGAAAGGTGGATCTACAGAATGAGAGGCTGCCGCCAAGCGCCGATGAGGTGACACGAGCGAACGATGAGGAGCGGCAACAGGCTTTGGAGAGGGCTGCTCGGGAGGCTGATAACGACAAGAAGCTACAGTCGATATCGAGAAGACTGAGCACGTGAGTCACTTCACCGTCATGGCTAGTGTTTCGGGATCTTGTGTTCAGATGCTAACAGCAATCGCAGAGACCGTGATACCCGTCGCAAGGGATGAGGGCTGGCATTGTACGAGAAACAAGGACTGTCACGATAAATTGTGCGTGGGTGATCTGTGACACAGCCGGCTAAGCATGGAAGTAGGAGACTTTGTAATACTCTTTGCAGTGGGTTGCTGGACTGATCACTTCGGAAAGAACTCCTAGCGGGAGATCCATGTCTTCTCTTTGAAGCACTGTGATGCGTGTCTAGACGCAATTGGGGGTAGGAATGTGGATAGGGTATCTACGCGAAACTTGCCAGGCTGCTTGGGAAAATTTTTCCTTCAGTCTCCTGCCGTGGCACTTGATGAAATTTTTTCTTATTCCTATTCATTTTTGTCCGTTCACGATCTCAATCTGTCGCTGCTCCATTATCTTGCCAAAGTTAAGAATATGCGGCTTTTCTCATTCTGAAATAACATACTATCCGATGACCAAACTTCAAGCTACTCTAGATTTGGGCAATGCAGGAGTGCACGTGACATCTTAAACTTCTTTCCGACGAAGTGACTCATGGCGAACTTGATATCAAACCCAAGTCCCGGCGTAGACTGGCGGTATGCGAGCAAATCCCATCTCTGTATCATTGCGCTCGTTCTTTAGAAGATGGCCAAAATGTTCGGCGGGCTAGCCACACCGCCCGTAACATTACAGACCTCACTGCTCACGAAAAAGCTCCAGCGGCCCTCCTTCTTACACGTCTCCGCCAACTTCTCGAGCCAGAACAGCTCACCAATGGGACATCCATAGCCCGCAAGCAAGACCTCATGCAAAGACCAGTCCTTTTGCGCAGGCCAGACCTCGAAGCTTGCCTGATCACCTGCAACGGCCGCGAAGTTCTCCCAGATCCACCGAATCATCTCCTCAGACTGCTCGACACCGCCAAAGTGGTGCGGTAAAACGTCCTGGTGGGCCTTGAGGGTCTGCTCGTCGAGCGCGTCGTGCTGGACGTGCCAGCCTGTGCGGATGAAGAGAATGTCGCCAAAGTGGATTTCGGTTCCCTGATCGCGCAGGCAGGCTTGCAGATGGGCGAGCGGGATGGGCGAGGTAGCGAAGCAGTTGAAGTCGCGGATGGCGGGGTCAGTCTGCTTTGCCCGCCAGCTGACGAGGTCGATGAGGATGCCGCGACCAACGATGCCTTGTTCGGCCCATGCTGTGAATGGGATGTTAGTCTCCTTTCCCCTCCTTCTTGCCTCACACCGCATGTATAGGACAACGAAATTGAGGACCAAAACCCCGATTTGTACCTTGAATACCGTTCACCGTCGTCTTCTTGCCGTCCTTGTCTCTGCCTCCGACGCCAATATCTTCGATCGTGACGCCATTATAGAACTTGGCTTCCTTTTGATAGCCAAAGTGGCGCAGACCGTCCCACTGGCTCGAGCTCTGAGAGTTGAAGGACCACACATCGTCGTGCACAATGCGAGGCGCCTTTTGGAACAGCTCTTGGTGGAAGAGCTTGCGCTGGAAGAAGCCTGATTCCTCTCCTTGTGCGTCGAGGGGCCAGTTGAGCGAAACGCTGAATATGGGTGTGTTGTTAGAAAATATTGTGCTACCTTCTGACCCGAACATTAGGTCCCGTGGACGTACCGGATGCCCTTTTGGATTTCGCCCTTGGCAGCTGCGGCTACACGCTCGTTGGTGAGTCTATTGAGAGTACCCAGCTCGTCCTTGTCACCGTACAGGCCCCAGGCTGAGTGGTGAGGGTCACCTTCCCGGAGAGGAAGGCTATCAAAGCTTGGGATCCCGTTCTCGTTAAGGGTAGGCGCCATTGTAAGATTATGTAAAGCTGTATTGTAGACGAATCCGAAGTCTGGACTTCTCTGGGTTTTCACGTAGGAGATGTTGACACTTTCCCCGAGTCCTCTTGGAAATAATTGCAATGACCTCGGTGCCAATTCACCCGTTTGTCTAGAAGTACTCTACATCATCCTCTGATACCTTGCTTCAAGTTCGACGGCTCAAGGCGGGGAAAGAACCCACCCCTCCGGTATCGATCCGTGAACTGCGGATGAGGGCTCGGCCCGTTCGCCGTATGCGACCCCATTCCCGCTTCGGTAGATAGTCTTTCTTGTTGCTTACTTTATGATGATATCTTGAGCAAGGACCTGCGATGCTGTCACTGTGGATAATCAACTGTCAGAAAGGTGATTGAAGCCTTGCGAATGAGCTCTTGTTCGTTAGTCAGCTGCCTTTTTGGCTGGTTGCATAATGAAGCTGCTACTTGGGTATATGCAGCCTTTGTGTCTTCATGGCAGCCTCGTCAGGGTTCGGGTTCAATCTGAATCTCGCAACGATGAGATTTTGCAAGAGGAGCCTCTCGATACCCGGACTGGGCGTACGATGCCCGGATTTGTCTGTTTTTAGAGCGGTGAGAGATGATCTTTACCTCTCGACGGGGAACGCGACAAGAATACGATCGGAACCGCTGCGTCGTTCGTGAATCAACAAGAGCCGCCCATCCAAGGCTCACAGCGAATAACCGCAATCCAATTCCATGCCTCGGATCGCACCCTCTGCCATCCGTCAGGCCTACCGCATCTCACCACACGCCGCTACCCTACTGCCCGTCTGTCGAGACCTGCGCTCGGCATGCAATGAGCTGCGATGGATCAGGGAATATGTTGAGGAGGTGGTGGGGAAAAAGAAGCTGCGAGCCCAACCGCAACCTCTACAGCACCAGTCTGCCGCTGCGCGACGAGCAATTGAACATGAGTATCTGGCCTCATTATGCCATCGCCGTGGCAGAGGTGAGCCATTGCAGTATTTGCTCGGGACGCAGCCATTCGGGAACCTAGACCTGAAGTGTCGACCGGGCGTCTTGATTCCTCGGTAGGTGAACTACCTCGCAGCCTTGAACCACAGTATTGGAGGCCATCTTGTCCCACGTCGCACGTAGTCTGTTGCTATACCATGATCTGTCATGCCGGAAAGATAGACAACATCAACGAAAAGTGTTATTTAGTTTGAAAATATATGTATCTGACTCTATCCCGATGTATCTAGACCAGAGCCAGAAGCATACACATCCCATCTCGCCGCGCTCATTCACCAAGACCCAAACCTCCTGGGGGTTTCCTCTCCCTCCTCCTTGGTCGCGCCCCCCAAAACCCTGCGAGCATTGGACCTCTGTACCGGTACAGGCTGCATCGCCCTCCTCCTCTATTCGTTGCTCTCCCACGCCATTCCAGACCTCCACGTCCACGGCGTCGACATCTCGCCCCACGCTGTGCGCCTCGCGAAAGAAAACATCCGGTACAACGTTGCCAACAGCCGCCTTCCTTGCTTGCCGTCTCAATCCTCCAGCCACTCCCTCTCCTTTAGCCAAGCCGACATCTTTTCCGCCGCCTTTCTAGACCACTACCTCACAGACTACCCGCCTCGCACAACCCGACAGCTCGACATCCTCCTCTGCAACCCCCCTTATGTCTCCCAATGGGGCTTCACCCACCAAACAGCCCGCAGCGTCCGTCACTACGAGCCCAAACTCGCTCAGGTTCCCATGGTGTCGTCATCATGCCCGGGCGGCAGCACTAGCACCCACCCCAACAACCCCGAAGACGTCTTTTATGCGCGCCTGCTCGATATTGGCGCGTTCCTGCAGCCACGCCTCATGCTCTTGGAGGTGGGCGACTTGGCGCAGGCGATGCGTGTCGTCGATATGGCGTTGCGCCACAGTGCGGTCAGCAGCAGTGGGGCGCAGAGGCAAGGGAAACGGCAGGTTCGCAATGTCGAGATATGGAGGGATTGGCCTGATGCTGCAACGGAAGAAGGCGAAATCACAGTGGCAGAGGTGTGTGAGGGCTCGAGAAGGGTGCGGATTAAAGGGAGCGGTCATGGTCGATCTGTGTTCATACAATACCATTGAAGTGATAAACAAGAATAAAACGAGTGAATCTATCCGGGCAGCACGATCCACTAAGCATGTTCGTACAGTGAATGAATGCCAGGTTCTTTTGCAAAGTCTTTTTCTTACTTGGAATGGGTATCTCGTATGAATCTACAACACAAAGTTGACAACACGTCCACCACGAACCACAATAGTCTTCTTGGCCGAACGGAGCGCCGCAGCATCCAGTTTCGATGCACCCTCGGCCTCTAAGATCCGATCCACTACCCACGTCTGTAGGTCCTCGTTCTTCAGTGCGTCCTTGGGAGGCTGCGGAATGTCAACGGCAACCTTGAGCTTGCCGTTGATCTGGACCGCGCACGGCTGAGTACGAGGCTTAAGCAAGGGAAGCGTTCCGTCTGTCTGAGGGAAGCGCAGAGAGCCTGAAAAGAGTGGCTCCTGTGCGCCAAGTATCTGCCAGCACTCTGACGCGAAAGCCGGCGCGATTGGTGCCATCATTCTCACGAGCGCAGAGATTGCAGCGCAGCGTATTTGGTTGTTGGCTTCGGTATGTGCAATGATTCCATTCGTCAAGGTCATGAGATCCGAGACAACAGTGTTGAGCGAGTACACTGCTTGGTACGAGTCCGTGACTGACTTAATTGTCCTCTGCACGTCTCTCCATACAGCAAAGTTCACATCCCACTCGATCAGATCAGCCTTATTCATTTCAGGAACCCTTCCAGCTGCTTCTTTGACGAGCTTAGTGACAGATGTCTCGTCAAGCTCGCCCACGGTACTTGCCGCCTTGGCTACGAGTTCATAGACTCGGCCAAGCCACCGCGTCACACCGGTGATCTTGTCCTCGTCCCAGTTCACGACATCGCTCACTGGGGCTTGGAAGAGCATGTGTGCTCGGGTGGCGTCCGCTCCGTGTTTAGCAATGAACTCAGTGGGATCAACACCATTGAACTTGGACTTGGACATCTTCTCATAACTAATAGTGGCTGTCTCACCAGAAGCTACTACCATCGGGTTACTTGAATCCTGCAAGTCGACTTCTTCAGGCTTGAGGAAGCGACCATTCGAAGGGTCAATATATGTCTTTCCATGAACCATGCCCTGGGTGATGAGGCGAGCAAAGGGCTCATGGACGGCATCTGGCGATCCTTGCGGCGCGAGATCCGACGTCATGAGGAACTTGTATATGAAACGGGCATAGAGCAGATGCAGGATAGCGTGCTCAATCCCTCCAAGATAGAGATCCACAGGAAGAAGAGATGCCTTTTCAGCAGAAAACGGCGCCGTCGCATTATCCGGGTCGATGAAGCGCATGTAGTACCAGCTAGAGTCAACAAATGTATCCATCGTGTCAGTGTCCCGTTTTGCGGGACCACCACACTCGGGACAAGATGTATTGACCCATTCACTTGCCGATTCGAGTGGATTGCCAGTCTTGCCTTCCGCCCAGTGGCCATCGACGTTTGGTAACTTGACCGGAAGCTGATCGTCAGGAACAGGGACGGTACCACACGAGTCACAGTGGACAATAGGGATAGGGGTTCCCCAATATCTTTGCCGGCTAACGAGCCAATCTCGGAGCCTCCATTTCTCGACAGACTTGGCCATCTTAGCGTCCTCTAGTATCTTGACCAGCATCTGCCCGGCTTCTTGGGACGACTTTCCCTTGAACGGGCCGCTGTGAGATGTCATGATTCCGTGCTCGGTAAAAGGCTCATTCAGCATGGTGGTTGTGGCCTCGTCCTCGGACGCAGCCAGCACAATACGGACGGGCTGATCATAGTGGTGCTCTTTCCAGAAAGCATTGTCCCGCACGTCGTGACCGGGAACACCCATGACGGCGCCCTCGCCATAATCGCCAAGCACATATGGAGCAACATACACTGGTAGTGACTCCTTGGAAGGTGCAGGCGTAGCCTCGTGGTAGGCAAGAGGGTTGATAGCCCTGATGTTGGGGAGCATATACCCCACCTTTGAGTCCGGCGGCAAGCTGGGTAATGTGTCGAGGAATGCTTGAAGTTCAAAGTCTGTCTCGGCCAGGTGCTTCACGAGTGGATGCGTGGCTGCAAGCGCCAGGTACTGCACTCCAAACAAGGTATCGGGTCGAGTCGTAAAGACCTCGATGGCAGCGTGCGCATCTTGGCTATGGGTCATGAGCGGAAATTTGATCATTGCACCTTGTGATTTTCCAAGCCAATTCTTTTGCATGGCAAGGACCCTCTCAGGCCAGGCATTGTCTTTGGCAAGGACTTCGAGGTCTTGTAGCAGTGACTCCCGAAACTCGGAAATCTTCAAGAACCATTGCTTGAGGATGCGCTTTTCGACCTTGGCACCTGACCTCCAGGAGCGGCCTTGCGCGTCTACCTGCTCGTTTGCTAGAACTGTTTTGTCCACAGGATCGTAATTGACCTCTGCCTCGGATTGGTAGGCGAGTCCCTTCTCATGGAGCATCAAGAAGATCTTCTGGGTATGCTTGTAAAACTCGGGGTCGCATGTGGATATTTCCTGTGCAGAACAAGCCCGGGTCAGTCCTGATATCTGTCAACGCACACCAAATTACAGCACGTACCCTGTCCCAAGTCCAGCTGCCGTTCATGCAGCCCATCTGCTCTTTCATTTTGGTAATGTTGCTCTTCGTCCACGTTGCAGGATTGGCACCTCGCTGAATGGCAGCGTTCTCAGCCGGCAAGCCAAACGCATCCCAGCCCATAGGCAGAATGACTTTTTCGGCTTGGAGTGTATAGTATCTTGCAAGAACATCGGCCAAGGTATAGACACGTAAATGGCCTATGTGCAGCTGCCCAGATGGGTAAGGAAACATGGGCAAGATATACTTGGGCCGCTTCTGAGCGCCGAATTGGTCATGGGATTGTTCTCGCTTGACGCGATCCCACTCCGCACGCCACTTTGCATCGACGGCAGGAAGATCGAGCTTGGGCAACTGCTGAGCCCTCAGCTGGGCGTGCTCAGTTCGTGTCTTGGCCTCGGAATATTTGAAGTTCGAAGACGAGAACTCAGCGCTCGTCTGACGCGGATTCGTGGCTGCGGCGCGCCATGCTGGCAACGGGCGCCAGCCCAAGGTTCTGGTGACGAAGATGGAAGATGTATATGTCGCGGGCAGGCGGCAGGCCCTTGGCCGCGTGGAAATCATCGACATGGTGCAGATTCGGGCATTCTCGCGAGCTGAAGCTATGTGCTCCCTGTGCCTGCGAGCTGCGGGTCGAACGGCAGGTTAGCGCGTTGCAATTGAAGTCTTGAGACGGGAGCTGCTGATATATTGCACATACCTAGTAGCAGCTGATAAATTTTTGGAGCACCAGTCTGATAAGAGCTCCAGATAGGCCCGCTGTTAGGGGTCCTTCCTACAGCAACTGGCACATGGGTGGCTACTCCATCACTGCTCGCGCATGGCCAACCAGCTTGGCAAAACTCTATTGTGATTGCACAAGACTGACTGCATCATGGCTGAGCAATGACAGAGGAACAAAGGGTTGTAGAAGGATCATGGACTGCTCACGATAGCAGGCTTCCAACACTGGATGCACGTGTGGTTATTGCAGCTAAATAAAGGCAGCACCATCAGCAGGAACCTGCAAGGCTGACAGGGGGCCCGATTAAGCTTGTACCTACCTAGGCATTGACCCTTGCACGCAGAGACGGCGAAACAGCGCTTGACCGCTGCTGGTCTTGCGTAGAGCACGGACCCAGCAAGCGGGCAGCCTCCAACCACTCAGGGCTTTTGCCCACCCCCGGCCTGGATGCGGTAGGGGCTCTTGCTAGGTTTAGCGGGGGCTTGGACTGCACGACAGTGCCGTAGCGCGTTATACATAGTACATAGGACGCACTGGACGCAGTTGGTACTTCGCAGGCCTGGATGCGAAAGGGGCCTGTCGTCGTTTCTGGGCACCAACAACTCGTTGACCCCCGTGTCCTTTTTTCCTCTTGAACTTGAGACTTGTTGAACTTGGCTGATGGACTATTCTTCCCCATTTTGCGACTTACTGCTCTTCTCTCCAGCCTTTACCTCCTGTCAATAGACTTTTTGGCTTTGATAGCGCTTCTTCTTTGTCGCTGTTGTTGGAATACCATTCTTCTGTCCTTCCGCACCTGCGCATCATCAACTACCACCCGCCTCGCGAACACGCTCGACATCCCGATTCTCGAGCCAAAGCCTCTTTCCGCTTGTACTCGGACTTTGAATATGGTTTCTGGAGAGTGGAGGCTGGAATAGCGCAAGAGAATAACCCTTGGAAGGACTTAGAGAAGACTCTTTGTAGGCGTGCCAAGTGAGCGCGTCCGGAAGACGCCATTTCTTCGTTACCATGTCGTACGGTCACGACGCTCACCTACAAGTGCGGACCCGCGACTCGCTGGAGTTGGCGTCGCTGGCTAGCTCTGAAGCAGGCGACTCTGTTGTCGATACCGATTCGCGACCTAGCATCTCCTCGTCCCGAAAGTTGTCTCTCGATCAAGATGACCCCTTGGATGCAAGCAATCCAGCCGCGAGCGGGCGACCTGCCGGCCATGGGCGCACCTTTTCCGTTTCCTCGGGCTTCAGCTTCACGGCGAACCTCTTCCCTCTTTCCTCAACCACCGGCGGCGGCTATGCTCCCATTGGCGCACCGACCATGACCCCGACGCAGAATGGCGGTCTGAACGGAGCGTCGCTTGAAAAACACAAGACATTGACGTATATGAACGGCTTGTCGCTCATTGTCGGATTGATCATAGGCTCTGGCATATTTTCGTCGCCGAGCCAGGTCAATATGAACATGGGCTCACCTGGAGGCGCGCTTATCATATGGGTTGTGGCCGGAGTCCTTGCGTGGACGGGTGCCGCGAGTTATGCCGAGCTTGGAGGCGCAATTCCGCTCAACGGAGGATCGCAAGTATATCTGGCCAAGATCTTTCATGAAGTCTGGGGCTTCCTCTTCATGTGGGTGGCCGTGTTAGTGCTCAAGCCTGGGAGCGCAGCCATCATTACCATCATCATGGGCGAATACGTTGTACGGGCCGCTATTGGAGCCGAGGCCGAGACGATCAATCCGTGGTACAACAAAGCTGTTGGTCTAACCGGGCTACTTCTCGTGACATTCTTCAACTGCGTCTCTACGAAGCTTGGGACCAGAGTGAATGATTTGCTCATGTTCATGAAGTTTATTGCATTGCTTGGAGTTACAATCACTGGTATCGTGGTAGCCTTCACTGGGTATTCATACAATGGTCATCCGAACGAGGATTGGAAACAAAATGGGTGGTTTGAGGGCACCAAGATGGACGCCTCGGCGTGGGCCGTGGCTCTCTATGCGGGCCTTTGGGCGTACGATGGCTGGGACAATGTGAGTTGACTACTTTGTACAAGTGTATACCTTGGTGATTGTGGCTAATGCAGTGCGATTTCTCAGACCAACTACGTCGTGGGTGAGTTTCGGAACCCTAGCAGAGATCTTCCTCGTGTCATCCACACGGCGATGCCGCTCGTCATCCTGTGTTACGTCTTGGCCAACCTGGCATACTTTCTCGTCCTTCCCTTAACAGCGACCAACTCATCCAACACAATTGCTGTTCTTTTTGGCTCGAAGGTTTTTGGGCCTCTCGGATCGCTTTTCCTTGCGCTTATTGTCGGCGCCTCTTGCTTCGGAGCGCTGAACAGCTCAACTTTTACTAGCAGCCGTCTCGTGTACGCCGCTAGCAAAGAGGGTTACGTTCCGGCATTCTTTGGTCGGGTGGGCATCGGGTCCGGCGCCACGGAAAACAGGCACGTATCCACGATGCGGACACGGAGCCGGTTCACGAGTGCGCTAGCTCGTTTCGTCGGAGACGAGGACACCGGCCTCTTCTTTACGCCCGTGAATGCGCTGGTGCTCAACTGCATTCTCACGGTCGCTTACGTGATCGTAGGCGAGTTTGACACCCTGCTTACTTTCTACGGCGTGGCGGGCTACACTTTTTACTTTTTGACGGTTCTTGCGCTTATTGTTCTGCGTGTTAAGGAACCAGAGCTGGAGAGACCCTACAAGACTTGGATCACTACTCCTATTATCTTTTGCTGCGTCAGTATCTTTTTGCTGTCGCGTGCTGTCATTGCACAGCCGTTGCAGACACTCCTTGTCATCGCATTCGTTGCGGCAGGCGTGCCAGTCTTCTTTTTGCGGGTGCGCAGAAAGGGTCCGGCCAAGAGGCCTAGAGATTATGAAGATGACGAGCCTGGGTGGAAGTTCTGGAAACGTTGGAGGAAGTGATGGATCGTGCTTTGAATTGCAATTGCATGTGGTGAAAAGAAATTACAAAAGGAAAAAAAGGCGCCACAGCATAGTATACAATCCTTCATTGTGCACATCAAGAGAAAGCTTTGTTTTCTTGTCTTGACGGGCTGAGCCTGGTGGAAAATGTAATGTTTTGATAGCACGGTACCGTGAATGTATTATTATGAGGTCGATTGTCCTTGGTCTGTAGGTTCTTTGCACTCGTTGGTAAGGTTGCTTACTTGGTTGAATCGCTTCCACAATACCCTGCAATGGTATCTTAAACGAGCTGAAGGCCCGGCTCTTATCTATCAAGTTTGGTGTTATTCATATACAATCGTCCCTCTGAGCTAGACAGGTTTAGTTATCGCTTTGCCCTCTGGTAGATGTGATGTTAGGATAGGCAGTCGTCGGAAGTCTGAAAATCTACCGACAGTCCTTCCTTTTCAAACATGCCAGTTCAGGCGTACTGGAGAGTCTGGGATGTCCCACGTCTACGTCCGCTTCGCCTTGAACGATATACTAAGAGCATTGAAGTCTCGGCATTTGGGAGGGAGAGAAAGGGAAAAGAAGGGGGAAAACCCAGGAGGGGAGGAGGGGAGAGAAGACTGTGGGAGTTTGATTCAAAAAGCTTAAAATCTTTTCCCAGAGGACTACCGCTGATTGCTGCTACCTGTCAAATTGGAATACCAACAGAGAATCGAAATGATTTTCCATGAGCAGAGAACAAAGAAGAGGGTTCCGAGAACGGGGACACGAAGCATGTACAGTGAGCAAATTGTTAATTTGTATACAGCGGAAGCATTCTAGCAGTTTAAGACGATTATTATGTCTTGCATTTCCAGGGAAACTCCACACCACCTACCTTCCTGTAGGAATACTGACCAGATGGGTCGATTGAGATTTGTCACGTTGAACTACCCATTCGCAAGTTATCTCTCCTTTTCTTCTTTTCTCATCATTAATCTTTCATCAAAGTAAAATAAGGGCAGTGATATGTATGTATATGGTGTTACGACGCCATCAAGAAATGATTTTTCTGTATGCTTAAACCTGACAGGTAGGACAGGCTGCAACTATAATTCAACACAGACAGAGGTTTGGCTGTCAGGAAGGGGGGGGGGAAATAAGAGAAAAACGGGAATTCCTCGTGTATGATGGATATGCGCCACATAGAGGGCAGCCTATTGAAAAGACGTTGTGAATCCGTCGCCATGTCAAGTTTGTATGTCCACTTCAATACAGCATACTATTGGCACGGTGTTGCCCATCAGAATTACACGCCCTTGATATGTTTACATTTCTCTTCTACCTCTACTTGTATGGACACGCTTCCTGCCTTCCACCGAATTCTGCCGTCATCTCGGCATCTCAAACAAGCACACCAACCAATTTCCCTCGCACCTGACCACCAACCATCTTCTCCAGCGCCTTGGGCAACTCGTCACAGCCAAAAGTCGAGTCAATGACGATCTCGTCTTTGCCCAGCGTCGAACCCGCCTCCTCAAGCCAGTCGTTCCGCGCAGCAAGGATCACACAGTCGTAGTGCACGCCCCAGCCTACTTTGCCCCAGAACCAGCGCCTCAACATGCTCGGATGCTTCCAGTAGATAGCCGGCCCGCCCATACTCGTCCGGTCAGTCTTGTCGCCCACGATGGTCACATACCTACAGATCTTGGGTCCCAGCTCGGCATGGTCTAAACACTCGGTGCCGCCGACACAGTCCACAACAACGACGCCGTCCGAGACAGCACCCGCGTTGTGTAGCCGGCGCAGCAGCTCAGCAGGCACCGAGTCCTGGGCAGCGGTATAATCAACAACCTCGTCTGCGCCCAGCTGGTGCCGCACAAAGTCCACATTCCGCCCTGAACACGTCGCCAGGACCCTCCACCCTCGCGATTTGGCCAGGCGGATCGTCGATGCCCCTGTCGCTGAACTGCCCCCGAGCACAACCAGCCACCGGGTCCCCGCACCTTGCTGCTGCGCCATGTACGCCTGCACAGCGTCGATGCACACCCGCGCCGTCAGCCAGACAAGCGGGACCGCAGCAGCGCGCGCGTGGTCCCAGCTCGCTGGCTTCTTGGCAACCGCGACGTTGCTCCCGGGCGCAGTGTCCAGAGTCAAGACCTCGGCCGCGGTGCCGCGGCCATTGGCTGGCGCCATGGTAAACCCAAAGACCTCGTCGCCGGCTTTGAACTCACTCGCCACGGCACGACCGGCGTGCAAAACGGTGCCGGAAAAGTCACAGCAGGTTTCGCTCTCCCCCTGGTTATTGCTGTTGAGTCCCGCGGGGACGAGGGCGGAGAGAGGCCAGGGGACCAGGGACGTGGTGTCGTTGCGCAAGTTCATGGCTTGGACGTCGACTGGGTTGATGGCGAAGGCATGGGTGCGGACTTGGATTTCAGTGGGTTGGAGGCTCGACGGGGCCGGAGCCGAGTATGTTGTCTGGTGGAGACATTGTGGGAAGCCGCCCGAGGTGTATGTCCATTTTTTGTGGGTGGCTGTTGCGGTCGCCATGGTTTTCGACGGGGGCTTGTAGATGGATGCTGGTGGCTTGGAATGATATGTTGGCCGGGGATGGTGAGAAGACTGCTCCTGGGTATGATGGCGAGGGCTCACTGCAACAGAGAACGATCTTGGCGGACCTTGGAATCTCAAAGTCGGAAACTGCCCAAGTGGTGGAGATGCTTGAGATAAGGCTGATCTTGATCTAGAAAGGCCCAATAACGTCAGGAGCGTCGCAATCCACATTGTACGTCATTCCAGTGTGCCATTGAGTCAATTTTCTATAGGGCGACTGTTCCAGCGCGGAAAAATCCGCGATTGGTTTTATTAACTATCCTCGCATCGAAACCGGCATGTGCGCATTGCGTGTATTTGTCAACGTCTGTATAGGTTGATGACATATATAATATCAGTGCGCCGCCGTCCAGTTATTGGTAAGCAACAACGGCGCTTGACCGCAGCGGGCCTGACCCAGAGGCAAAGGGGCGCTTTTATTTGAAGGTAGGCGCTAAGTTACCGCCTGTTTGCTGGAACCAAAAAGGCGCCCGAGTTGCAGAGGCAACGCCCCGCCAGATCCGTGTAAGATGATTGGTTTGCTACCTAAACTATGCGAAAGACCTGAGCTCAAATGTCACACTCCACGCTGCTATCTGATCATTTCCAAATGGTTCAGAATCCGAAGACCTCACAAGAAAAGGGATTAGAGCAAAAGGATGAAACAGAGGTTGTGAACTTTAAAAGAAATTTCATTTTGATATCAATGGCTATGTATATATAAAACAGGGGAGAAGCTTCTCGTATGGTCTCCGTCGAAAAGCCTTTACTCCCAGAGTTGCTCTCATTATTTTAATGTGGAAAGAAAATGAAAGATCCATCACTCATCACACATTATCCTTCGACCTCTCCATCCCTTCTCATTATTGGTTTTGATTTATCCAAATTTTGTGAGCGTCGATGGGGATCTAGTTCTTCTTGGCACGCTCACCGTAGGCCTTGGTGGCGTAGTCACCGTCAATGACAATCAAGTCCTCAGGGCGGTAGTCGTGCTTGCCAGACAGGTAAGACTGGAGGATAGCCTTGGTACCATCGGCGTAGCGCTTCTGGGCGTCCAGGGAGGTACCAGACATGTGGGGGACCATAGCGTTGCCGCCACCGAAGGGGTTCTTGGCGTAGCGCAGAGGGTGGTCCTTGGGGGCGGGCTGAGGGAACCAGACATCACCGCCGTAGCCGCGGAGGTGGCCAGACTTGAGAGCTTCAGCAACGTCCTCCTTGACGACAATGGCACCGCGAGCAGTGTTGACGAGCCAAGAGCCTGAAAAGAGCAGAGCGCATTAGCATCACATGACCGTCATGGGGCACGGGACAATAGTGGTATCAAGAACTTACCCTTCTTCATCTTGCTGATGAGCTCCTTGTTGAAGAGACCACGAGTCTTCTCGTGCAGAGGGCAGTTGATGGTGACCACATCGCACTGAGCCAGCATCTCCTCGAGGTTCTCGACGCGGCGGCAGCCAATCTCAGCCTCCTTCTCGGGAGACAGAGGCTGGTAGTCGTAGTAGAGCAGCTCCTTGCAGTCGAAGGGCTTGAGACGGCGCAGAACACGCTCACCAATACGGCCAACGGCAACGGTACCGACAACCTTGCCCTCCAGGTCAAACTCGTTCTTGGCAGCGGCAGCAACGTCCCACTCGCCACGCTCAATCTGCTCGTGGGCGGGCACGAAGTTGCGGACCAGGGTCAAAATGGTCATGACGACGTGCTCAGCAACCGAGACAACGTTGGAGCCAGTGACTTCAGCGACGGTGATACCGCCGTTGGTGGTGTTGGCAGCGTTCAGGTCAACGTGGTCGGAACCAATACCAGCGGTGATAGCAATCTTGAGGTTCTTGGCCTTGGCCAGACGCTCGGCAGTCAGGTAACCAGGGTGGAAGCTGCCGATGGGAGATGCTCGTGTTAGCGAATTGCCATTCCACGGTGCAAAACATCAATCAGGCCGACTCACGGAGTGGTAATGATGATCTCGGCGTCAACAAGCTCCTTGTCGAAGGTCGAGTTCTCGCCCTCCTTGTCGGAGGTGGTGACCAGAGTGTGGCCCTGGTCCTCGAGCCACTTGCGCAGGCCAAGCTCATTTTGGGTGGTTCCGAGCAGCTCAGGAACCTGTAGCAAAGCAGAATGCCCATGTTAGCAACTTGAATCCAATGCAGAATGTACGATGTAGAGACAAGAAGCCCAAACCCGCTGGTACCGATGACATGCGACCCGGAAGATTGGCTCCACAGAACCCCACACTTGGTGCTGGATGCAGTTCCTTGCTCGCGTGCCGTCCCGGCTCCGGGGGATCCATGACGCAAAGGACTGGGCAAGCGACCAAGCAAATGCCAAGTGTGAACCGACCAGCCTTTTGGCAGCTCAGGATCTCCACAATGCCGAAGCTTGGAGCTTCCGCCCCCTCCTTCCTCATGCTGAGCTTGTAACCCCGCAATCCTTGGGCAATGGTTGCCGTTGGCATCGCGAGGGTTCAGGACGATGGGGAATCGAAAACTCAAAAAGGAAAAAAAAAAAAAAAAAAAAAGGGAAAAAGCATTGTCAACTCACCTCCTCGGCGTGCTTGCCGCCATCGTACAGGACCATCAATACCTTGACCTTTTCGCGAGCAGTGTGTGTTAGCGATCGGAAAGTTGTCATGGAGCCCAGTCTTGTCCGGCTCGGCGTGCTGGTTGCCGAAAGAATGCTATTGGCAGCAGCCTGCCTCGACGAAACGCCCGCAGCGCGTGCGGCCGATAATCTAAGACCGGACGCAAGAGCTGGCGACGCCGAGTGAAGGCCTCGGGCGCAGGACGCCGCAGGGCCGGCAGAGCGGGCTAGGGGGCGAGAAAGAGAGCTAAGTACCATCTTGATTGATTTGGACAACGAAAAGGATGTCTTTGGAAGAGGTGTGTCGTGGGTGTAGTCGAATGAGATTGAGAAACGGTTAGGGGCCTCAGCTATATATGGGCTCGGACCGGAGGATTTGGACGAGTACTATGTAGTCGAGAGTGTAAAAAAGTCAAGGATGAGATGTTGTGGTGTGATGACGAGACCACTACGCAGCGTCATGAGGGGGACAGGGCTCGTCAATTTATGTGTTTCAATGCGCCCTCTTCGACACCAGCAACCCGGCAACGGACACTGTCAGACTCTCAAAGACGGCGCAGACACCATAGGCCAGACGTAACACAATGCCTTGAGCGGGCGACTGTGGGCTTCGGGCAGCCGGGCCCAGGAGGAGACTGGGTGGAGCACTCGAGCTGCGTTCGTCTGAGGCCGTGTGACAGCCGAAGGGCGACCAGAAGGCCAGTGTAGCCAATCCCGAGCTTCTAACCCGCTGGCTCTCCGAGTTGTCTCCTGGGGAATTGGCCTATCCCGTCGAAGCAGCCGCTGCATCCTGCCAGAGTGTGTTGCATGGCCTGACGGACTGGGCGAATGCCAATTCCCAAGGCATAGCCAATGGCCCAATGGTCCACTACCCGAGCAGGCAGCGCGTACACAGTAGAGTGCTGGACGGGTCGAAGCATTGCGCTTGATCCCAGCTTCGATTGCTATTACCTCACGATAACCTGCATAAGCTCTGCTCAGATTCCATGACTGCATTGGCCCACAGTAGTTGAGCGCAGCATTGGCCCGGCTTGTTTCGGCGTCTATAGTAGAGCAATGCTCTCACCAACACGACAGAACAGTCTGTACGATCGAGCCAGGAGCCGTACATGCAACGCGCCCGTTCTGCTACCCATACGCCTGCCTGGCCTCGTGGCAGACGCCCTATACATAGTATGCTGTGCAAGATATTATGTAGACTGGCAGCGACATCAAGGTGCATTCCTTGAATCATTGCCCTGTCGACAAAGTGCAACTCACCAGCCGCGTGGTCGGCCTGGCCCTGCCAGCCTGCTACATAGTAATCTATGCGCAGCAGCAGTACACAGTCATAGTAGGGGGCTCTCATCAAGCCCTCCATTGGGCAAGACCCCTCTGTCCGTTCTCTGCGTGTGTTTCATCCCCTATTCCCGCGAGCAAGCTGCTGCGCTAAATGGAGATAATCTGGATGTTCGGTGTCTACGGTCGAGGGGAGCTGCGCGGTGTTGGCTCGGCCTTGGCTCGGTATGTGGTCTCTGCGACTCGCTTGTGGGAACCTTGTGGTCTAAGTGCTGACGCCAGTGTGGGGTAGCGCGCAAAACCAGGCAAGGACTGACAGGCTCATAGTACACATACTATGTACTAAGGTACTCTAGGTACGTACCCATCTGTATCGGCAGCCTTGGGCTGAGATGACGCTTGACGGTCCACTCGTGCAATACTGTCGATGGTTATGCTGCCATCGTTTTGCTTGCTAAGCTGGATATGCCAGAGTCTTCGAGAAGGAGATAATGGCTTCAGCGCGGATTAAAGTGGCCACGATTGTCGAGCTTACCACGGTATGCGGGCAGGAAGAGCTGCAGTCGCAGTTGCAGTCGCAGTTGCAGTCGCAGTTGCAGTTGCAGTTGCAGTTGCAGTTGCAAGACGCTGCAGGGTGCAGGGACAAACCTGCATGCCGTGGCTGCTGATGGCTGCTGCACTCGAGCGAACCTTGATGACCTGTTTTAGGTGTTTCTGGTACCTAGGTGCGTACTCAATGCGCCTTTATCCAAGCGCGCCGTTGCCCACTGAGGTGACTCTGCTGACTAATCAATCTCCTTCCCTCAACTTCACCCCATCCGCCTCTACCAGCAGCTTCCGCTTTTACAGGCATTTCTCCGTACAACCTCAGGGTCTTGTCTTCGGCGGACCCTTGTCCTCAACATGTCATCCAGGCTGTTTCTCCATGGCGTGGATCACTTCACTAGGACACATTATTGAGCCTTCAACGTCATACTATTTACTGCCTCGAATCTCCAGTACACGACGTGGACCTTTTGTCTACTTTTCCTTGAGCACCTTGACGAGCTACGACAAGCTGCTTGGGGGAAAAGGATTGCGCCACTGACCGAGTATGTAATATTCTTATGAAATCCAAGAGCAAATACGTCCATTCTACCAGAAGATACAAAGAAAGAGAGATGGATTACCAAAGACCCTCTGAGTAGTCGACTAGTCCGGCCCCAAAAGCAACTCTTTGCCATCAATATCTTCATTCCCACACGCGCACTGGCTCACTTCTTGCGGCTTGCGACTTGCGCCTTGTCAGCTCGCTTTCTGGCCGTCATCAAGAGGAATCTAGGACAAACACCCTCCACCCAGTCTGGGTGCTTCCGCGTCTTCTGCTCTGTGGCACCCCACTCGTCCATCTTAATTACATCGAAGCCTGCTCCCACAAGCAGCGCAAAGTACGAGCTCAGCGTTCGGTGCTGCTTCTTGACGCCCTTGACCAGCCATTCAATGTCCCTCTCGCCTTCCTCGAAATAGCTGTCAACCGGCCACTGATCCACCTCTCCGTCCAGGGTCTTGGTGAACCCAGGCCGTGTCGGAGCAGTCAGAAACGGGTGTTCGATTGAAAAGACAAAGAGGCCTCCAGCACTAAGCGAGGTATGGACCTGCGTCATGACATTTTGGATGTTCTTAATGTAGTGAAGTGCCAGACCACAAAACACCAAGTCGTACGCATCGGAGCCTATGACAAGCTGCTCCAGATCAATTCTGGAAAATCTGATCAAACCCTGGGGGAGACTCTCGTCCATTGATTCCACCAAAGATCCAGCTGAGCTGCAATCTGCTGCCAACTTGAGTGTATTTGTTCGACTCTCCGCTACTTGGAGCATGTTGACGCTGATGTCACACGCGTCCACCTCGCGTGCGCCTTTGAAGATGCACCATCGGCTGAACCATCCCTCGCCGCACGCTAAATCAAGGACCTTTTTGTTGGAAAGGTCTGATGGCAACATTTCCTGAAGCTCTGGCCACTCAGACGCGCCTTGGGCGCCCTTGATAGCGCGAGGAAACGCAGAGTATTTCTGGAAGAACTCGGGGTTGTCGTACATGTTTTGGGGCGCCATGTTGTCTGGTTCTCTGGGTGATGTTGCTTTTCCGAAGAGTGAAAGATGGTGAAGGAAGGCAATAATGTTCTTCCCTGCTGCGATGAGCCTGCTATCACATAAAATATTGGTTGCTGATGTTATATCAACAGAACGATGACACAGAACAAGGCGATATATGCAGTCCTTGAGTCCTGTTCTGTAGACGCCAGAGCGAACGGGAGCACTCTCCTCAGCTATGTCGCAGAATCTTTTGGGGTTCGGATTTGGTGGCCTGATAATGAATCGAATGCAGACAATCCTGGTTTGATGGAGCGGCTCGCATGCAGCATTATATATAGGGCCTTGACAAAGGTGCAGACTACTCATGGCTGATGATGATGCCTTCTGCGCCATCTGTCAGGCTCTCAACTTGCACTGATTGCGTGCTCTCCGTTGAAAGAGTAGGTAAGTGATGTGCCACCGACTTGCGAGGGTCATTCCGCGCCGCCTGCCGTTGCATCAAAGAGCCGACTCCATTGGCTGTGCCCACCTGTCATCGCCTGTCCTCGACCACGCACCATCTCGTATGATGCACCAATACTCATAAGTTCACCCCGCTTGGCCTCGGAATATGTATTTGAAGAACTCGACCCACCGTAATTCAGTTAATGACCATGATGGCAGTGCTATTTTGCGCCGTTGGCTCACAAGTACATGGCAAAAATGACGCGTAGATTCCCTGCAATTGGCATGGTTGAGCTTGAGGCCTCTTCCGGCGATGAACATCCTAAGCGTGCCACATAAGCCATCGCTATTATCACCCGGTCCTATGGAACTTGCGGGCCAACATTGAAATTCAATATTCAAGGGCAGCAGCATGCGGTGTCCTTTTGATTTTGATTTATGTAATGAATGCACTTGGAACTCGCTTACTTTAGCCAATATTAGGTCGTACTTTCCACGTGTCTGTCGATTTAGCTTCCCCATGTCCAACAATGCATCGCCAGAAACCAGAGCATCCACTACCTTTCAGCCCTAGTGCGACCTGACAAGTGGAGTCCGTCTCCTTGAGGCCATGAAACCAAGTACAAGAGTCGAAGACGACAAAGCAGGTACTTTGTACAAAGTAAGTGAAGGGTCCGGGGAAGTTGAACCTGGGAGGTGAGTTAGTACATAGTGAGACGCGCGTGATTTGTCTCCCTTGCATACCATCACGCAGTCAGAGTAAGGATAATTCCAGTGAGTTTGTTCACAGTATAGTTACCGCAGTTGTGAATAGTAGCGATGAAAGAGCCGTTACTATTCTATCATTAGTGGTAGCGCGGTCCTACACATTGTGCATTCTGTACACCGTCCGTGTAAATTCATAGGACCCTTATTCGCATTGCAAGCCATTTTATGTACCTAGGTCAGCCTCACGAGTATGCATCAGGATACCAAGCTCAAGGACACTTGACAGGGTCTTGGATGCGGTTCCTTTATCCTCGTAATAACCAGATGTGTACCAACAGTCCCTTCCCTTGTTCTTGGAAAGCCAACTGGACTGGATCCGAGAGAAGTCCCCGAGAATGCTCACGTATATAATAATTTGCATACAACTCCAGCAGAGATTTTGTTCCTATTTTCTGAGTCTTCCTAACAGATGGATCTTGCACCTAAGAAAAAGAACATAATACTCTGACTTAAAACCCCCCTGCAGGAGATTTCTCAAGGACAGTTTCTCAAGACTGGCTGAGTGCTAGTGGCCGTGAAAAGCATGTTATTGAAACGTAATGGCCACAAAACAGATAATGACTTTCTTTCCCTTTGCCAAAAGGACTACAGTAGCGAGCTATGTTTTTTGGTCAGTTACCCACTAATTGTACAGAAGGACAGCGCGGGGGCCTACGCAAGGAGCATTGATTACTACTACCTCCCTAGTGACATCAAAAAAACCAAATCCCCAATAAATAACAACAAAGCATCAAGAATGACAACATCCACTTCAGCAACTTTCGTGCTGTAATTTCAAGTTCATCCACATATGCAGTGGACTTTATAAGAGATAAGCAAACGGAAGGGAAGAGAACGGGAAGAAGGTGGAGCAAAGAAGAGGAGGGGAATCTGACATATAATAGTCTCCGCTGAACAAACAAAAAGACCGGCCATCGATTCCTCTTTAGGGCAAGGCGACAGGACAAAAGCCCGTGGAACTCCGTACTCGACTGGGTATCGTGCGAGCCAAACAGTGAGATGTTGCATGTAAGTGTCCACGTTCGTAGGGAGGGAATTGTGATTATCCTTGACGCAATTGAGTTGTGACTTTCCTTTATGCAGACTGCTACACTTTCTAGTCTAAAAGTCCGATGGTTCTCACCGTCTAGATAATCGCAATCCGCCGCCATCCGAATGAAGACTTCCTTCGCCCAAGCGCCTGCTAACCCGAATGCCAAAGTACTTCTCGGATACACTAACCCATGACCTAGGCCCAGTCACAACGGGTGCTGCAAATGATGCTGAAAACGCCTAGGCATTGACGAGCTCTCTGATCGAAGCAGAACCGTCCACAACCTCTCTAGATACCTACTAAAAAGAAAGAAGGAAAAAAAAAAAAAGAGAAATGGCAGACAGTGTAACCCAGATATATCAATCCCCATCTTTCTATGTCTCGGTGTACTGTGGTGGCTGCAGGCCCAGCCTATTTGTAGTGACTGGTACAGAGTTGTCCGTCTGCTTCCACGATGCAGCCATGGCCATGACCTTGGAAAAGTACTCTTGCACAAAGGACTCGGTGTAGAAGCTGTGGTTGGCATCGTGCTCAGATACAAGGTTGTGCGCCAGCTCGTGCGCCACAACCACAAACCAATACACGGTTGCATCAACACGGCCCTCGACTCCAGGTGCACCAGCGGCCTTGACGTGGGTGTAGTGGAGCTGCAAGAAAAATCGTAGGTTGCAGAAGATGCTGCCACCCGTGTTGAAGGCGATGCAGGGGCCTTGTTCGTCGTAGTGCATCTGAAGAGAGGTAGGAGCAACTCCGTAGACGTCACCAACATCCCGGAGAAGATTTTCAAATCGCAAAATAGCGTCTCTGTTTTGGTCGAGGAATGTCATGTGGTCGACCGAGATGGTCTTGTCAAGGTAGATTCGCATACCACGGGGAGCCTGGGCGACAGAAATGATATTTTGCGCCGGAGTGCTGTCGCAGTATGTTGATTGCTCCTTGATCTCCTGTGTACGCGGCGGGCTGAAGACGCTCGAGGAGCCGTGGGCCCGTGTTGAGCGGATAGCCTGCAGCAAGTTGTTTTGCACAACCGCCGGAGACGTGACCCGACCATTGTCTCCAGGGCCCTGGGGTTTTGGCGGGCCAATCTGCTTTTGTTCTGGGTTAGGCAACTGCTCGATGCCCTTCTCGCCCTCTTCTTTATCAAGGCCCCATCTGCGTGTGATGTTGGAGAAGAAGCCTTTATTGCGCCAGTCGTTATCAGGTTTTGTGGGTGGGAGACCGGCAGGGGCCTCCGGTGACTCGGCTCCGAATGAACCGGGCATGCTACCAGGGAGATGCAACGGAGGTTTGGGCGTCTCGGGGCGCTTTGCTTCAGCCTCCGCAATCACCTGTTGCTCGCGTGTCCACTGTTCCTGACGCTCCTTGATCCGCTGCTCCTCTGCTTCAAGCGCCTTGCGGCGTTCTTCCTCGGCTATGCGTGCTTCTGCTGCTTTGGCTCGCAGGATTCTGTCGACATTGTACCCACGGGCGCGAAGTTCCAGCAAATTTAGTTTGAGAAAAGGCTCGAAGACAAAGTAGGCCTGTTGGTGGTGGCGACTCAATATCAGGGCGCATACGGCTTGACCGACTTGGTACATGTCTGGTTTATGGCCCGAGTTCTCAGCAACATAAAGCGTATGTCCTGCCGGAGTTTTCATCGCAATTGCCGACCTCTTCTCGGTGTGCATCTTGTTGTAACCTTTGAGGCTACGGCGAAGTTGAACGCTCTGAACAGTTTCTACACTGAGGTTCTTGTCAAGCCATTTCACATCGTGTTTGATGTCTCGGGAATTAATGTTTCGATACTCGTGGAGGAAGAGTTTCGTACGTTCCTACAGATTGTCAGCATCTCAACCGCTCGAAGTCAAGGGCAAATATAAAAGCGACTCACCAGAATGTGGTTTCTCAGCCAGACTGCGCCCTCTTGGTTGGAGGCTGGCCTTCCCACTTGCTTGTATTCTTGAACCTGGCTACTGATACTAGGAGCACCGAGGTTCTGGTAGAACACTTCAAGAGTGTCATCCTCTGGCGCTGAAAGCAGATGCTCGCGGAACAGCCGGAAACTGTAGAAGTCATCGGCTACCACGATTCGGGACGGCGCCTCAAGTTGAGCTGCTCTGACGTAGTCACCGTCTTCGTCATCGTCTTCGGACACCTTCTCCTTAGAAGGAATCTCTTTATAGGCGATCAGCCACTTTTCATGCTTCATTTTCTGATAAAGTTCTTTGTCCGATTTCAAGGTTGGCAGGTCAGTAGCCAGAGACCTCAAGACGTCCAGATACTTGTCAGTGCTACCGACGGTAGTGAGGAGACGCGCAGGCTCATTGCATGCGAAAGTGGCAATTTCATGTTTGGTTGGTTCCATTTTCGCACCGCACCGGAGCAGAAATGTGTGTGCAAGCTCGCCAAAGTCCACAAAATCGAAAATCTCGCCATAAGTCACACTTGAGCCCAAGTAAACATTTTGCGGCTGGACAAGCACCTCATCACTCGAGTCTTTCGATGCTCTGCTGCGATTACGCCTCGAGACCGGTACGAAAGCCGCTGCTTTCAGTCTTGTCATGCTGCTGGAAGTCATGTCTCCTACCCTTGTTGCGAAGTAGTTGAATAGAGTGATGGCAGCGGAGCGATCCTTGGGAGGATTTGAGATGAGCTTTGCGACACATACATCAATTGGAGGTTCACGAGCAACTCCGAATTTGTTGGCGTGTTCATGGAGATCTTTGGCTAGGATGTCGAAGCCCAATATCGACGAGTGTTCATTGACATAGCAGTCTGAAGGAGCAACCAGTTTCTGTGCATTGCCTTGCAATGGCAAGATTGGCGCCTTTACGCCTGAAAGATCGTAGGCACTGTAGTTGTTGATGCTGTGGTACTTTATGAAATAGTTTCTGGCCTTGTCTCGACGCGATGCATCCGGAGACGCCATCAAGTCGACTAATTCATTCACATTCGGGTGAGGGCGTAGGCCCAGACTGACAAGAAAACGACCTTCTTTGCTCATGACACGGAAACTTCCCGGAGGACCGGGCCATTGCAACAACGGAAGGCCGAGCTCGCGGAGCTCTGATTTTGGTTCAAACAGGTCGGGAATTTTATAGAGTTGTGAGGAGGGTTGAGTGGATTCCATGCCAGCTGGCCCTGCTTCGGCCGGGCAAGTTGGGGTCGTCTTCAGTTTCTTCAAATCTTCTCTTGGAATGTCCTCTCTTACCGAAGCAAGATACTTGATCAGCTCCATGTGGCTCCAGAGTTTAGGAGCGTTGTCTCCAGCAGGCTTTAATAGACGAGAAAAGATTGTTTCTAAGTCTAGAGTCTTTCGGACGCCAAGAGCAAGCAGGAACTTGTCCTTGATACTTTGACAACCCTCAATTGTTGGAAGATCGTCAAACAGCTTCACGGTGGGAAAGAAGGACTCGGCAGGTTTCTTCATGCCCATTTTTGTTGGCATCACCGTGATATGCTGAAGGGCTTCTGTAACTGAGGTTCTGGAGCCCTGGCTGAGGTTGTCCCAGTTCTTGGATAACACAGTCAGAACAGAGACAGAAAACTTGGGCGACGTACTGATGTTTTCATCTGATGTTCGACTAGAAGACGATTCAATCAAGAACCTCAGCCAAGGCACGATTTCGAGTGGCTGCCAGCCAAGAGCCTGTAACTGGAGGGCGGATAGCTGATTCGTAAATGCGAAGGGTATCGTGGACGGCGGTATGGGCAATCCCGGTGGAATCTTGTTGCTGCTAAGGTAGGTCGTGATGGAGCTTAGTGTAATGATTTCCCCCGAGTCTTCGCCTTCGCCAAGCGTGGCAACGGCAACATCAAACAAGCGACTCTTGTTACTCGGATCCAACTCTCCAGTAAGGGCAAGTTTGGCAGCCCAGCTGATGAAATGTGTCAATTGGTCCTTGTTCAAAGCCTTTGATGCAAGCTCTTGCCTAACATCATCCACAGTGATATCCTGTATGAGTCCCCCGTCTCGGAGCTTCCTGATGAATGGAACTTGTACCATATCATCAAGAATGACAGGTATGCCGTCAACAAACTTGCTCATCTCGTTGGAGCCCATTCGAACCCTGGTCGTCTGCAAGACACCACGGCTCGAGTACACCTCGATGACCGGTGTCGAATACGCGAACCAGAAAGATTCCTCAATAATTTGGCCCACGTTAGCGCTAGGTGTTGAGTCCTGAAAAGTGTATGTCTTCAGTATATGCAAAGCTTCTGGCAGGAACTTGAGAATATCGTCCTTGGATGCCGTGGTGACACCTGCTTTGGCCCTGGTCCGAACCCAATCCTTGACTTTTACGTCAAGACTAGACATCTCATTTGTGAAGGCAAGTCGCGTCATGATGCCTGCGACTCGGAGCATTTCGATGTTCCAAGTCCGTACCCAACGGGCGTTCAGGTCAATGGCCTCACGCTCCACAGTCGGAATGACAGATGGAGCAGAGATGTGCATGCCGGCACCTGTGGTCTGGGCCGTTGGAAATCCAATGAAAACCCGACCCCCAGGTTTCTTGCTTGGCGAGACGGAAGCAAAGACATCAGCAGTTTTTGAAAGGGCCCCGGAGTTGTTGGAGCTCTCTGAAGCAAGCGTTTCATCATACGAAGAGGTCAGGATTGCAATCCGAGTGGTTTTGGGTGGGGGCTTCTTGGTGGCACGTTCCAGTTCAGCGGAGAATGAAGCAGACACCTTAGTCTGTATCGATCCTGTTGTGACTTGTAGGAAGATGCTGGATTGAGAAGGTGCGGTAATATCTTCTGATATGGCTTGTTGCACAGCCGCTTCTTCTTTTGCTGCTTTACCCCGGAAGCCTGCTTGTGATGCTGTCGATGTAAGTCTTGAGAAGAAGCTGCGCAAAGAAGGCGCTTCTGCCACACTTGAGCCCTCGCCAGTAGAAGTGGTGGACGCTGAAGGTTTCCATCCAATAGCGGACATGCAAATCGCATTGATTTGAATCCCAGCTCGATCAACTGATGATAGCTTCATAAGACCCTCCCGTGTCTTCGTCTCTAAGCCTTTGGGAATTGGCACTTGGACGCTTGGAGCTTGAATTTTCTGCAAGGCTAGTATTTGGTAGTCGTCAATCCAGAACTCAATGTGTTGTAGCGCAACGAAGGTCAAACTAGTGGCAAGGAACTGGCAGATGGACAAGATGTTGGGAACTGGAGTCGTGGTATTTCTGTAGTCCAGAACAAAAGCCGTATCAGTTGTGCTCTCTTCTGCAGGGAGGACCAATTTCCGGGTAAAGAGCGCGTTGCCCTTCCAATAGAAAGCCATGGCTTCACTTCCAGAGCTAACAAATGGCTCTTCGCAATCTGCAAAGACCGAGTAGAAACCGACGCCAAAGGCGCCAATTTTTGTCTCATCTGGATTTCCTTCGGCAATTCTCTTGAGTCTGCCCCAGTCTGTCTTTGTAAACGGCTGCCCGTTGTTTTGAACAACCAGTCTTCGGAGGGTATGATTGACGATTATGTGTTTCAAAACCTCTGACCGGTTTTGAGTTGTTGGTAGAGGTACCTGGGTCGAGGGCACAGTCTCCCACCGTATCTTGACAGTTGTTGCCTGCGCATCGGCCGCGTTTTGTATCAATTCGCGCAATGTTGTCCATTCGCCCGAGTATCTTGCGAGAACCTTATCGATCAAGGCTCTGGTATCCACGGTCACGGCCTCCTCGTCTTCTCCGTCCTTGAGGGCGGCGGCTCGCAATTTCGAGTAATCCATCTTGAATCCGCGACGCCAGCTGCCCAAGGGCACGATGGCAAGCGTGTGGGGACGTGCAGCGCGTGTGTTTTCTGGACGGACGGTAAACTCGAAAGACAACGTGTTATAACTGGTTTCTCTCGAGTGAAGGCTCGCAAGATTGGCTGACGAAAGTGGTGCAGGCGTGCCAGTCGATTCTGCGTGTCGCGCTGGGTGTTGCGAGGCTCGAAAAGGTTCGGAAGAAAACGGTGGCTAGACGACGACAAGTGGAAGAAGTGGCGCAGCCTCGAACAGACGAGAAAGAGAATGAAATGGCACGTAGAAAAAGGACAAGAAGCGAGGGTAAATGGTGAAGGTAGTGTCCAAACTACAAAGGGGCGCGATAGTGTGGCTTCGAGTTTCGTCTTGTCAGCGTTGTCACTCTAATGCGCTGCCTAACTCGCGGAGGCGAAACGCACCTGAAAGCGCCATGTGCAGCGTCATCCCACGCCAACCTACTATAGTACAGAGGGTTGGCGGGGCAAGCACAGGCCCCACCCTGCCCCGTACCCGCCCTATGTGACCAAGTCTAGCATGTGTGGTCGAGGTCCATGGTTCCTTTGTAGGTACCCAAGTGTCTACTTAGGTAGCTGTACAGGTAGTAAAGCCAGGCATATTAAACGCAGAACTCGAGAGATCAATCGCTTTGTGCATTCCCGACGAGAGAACCAGAGTAACATCAAAATGCAAATTCGAGTTGCAAAGTAAAGAGGCAATCTTAGTATAAGCCATAGGTTTTTTCATGCTAAAACACCAAGCCAAGCTAATAGATTAAAACCAGCTCAAGTCCATGGAAGAACACGACGATTGGCTGCAAAAGCCACGAAATGTCGCAGAAACAGTAATACACAGGAATGGGTACAGGCTCTATATTTGTTTGAAAATCGTATCACGGGCTAGCTCTGTGCTGACGGCCATCTTTAGAGTCTCGCATTCTATGGTCTTGGGGTGACCTGTGACGATGCCTGCTGCGCTCTCTCCGTCTGTCCCCGCCTCTCTCGTGATTCCTTTCACGACTCCTGCTTTGAGACTTTCCATGTCGTCCATGGCGCCGACGGCGATCTCTACCAGGGCTCCTACTCCTACTTCTGTAGTCTCGTTGCTCTCTACGAGATCGTGGCTCGGTGTCGTGATCCCTTGCCCTGGTGCCACGCTCTCCCCTATGGCCGTCGCGACTGCGGCTGCGACTGCGGCTGCGGCTGCGATGACGGCGACGGTGGCGATGTTCACGTTCATGTCTGAGTTCGTGGCGTTCGTCTCGACCATCGCGCCTGCGCGGCCGATGTGGCTCCGCTCGGCTGTCCTTGTGTGTTTTCTGTAGTCCTGGGCCGGCGTCCGACTGGTCTCCCATGCGCGACCCTGTAACTTCGATAGCATTTGCTCCTGATGTATTTCGTATAGGTGGTGGCAACCCAAGGGCTTTTGCCATTGCGTCCTCCTCGGCCTCTTTGATTTTTTGGATCTCTTCTCGTCGAATCCTGGCTTGGCGTTCCTCTTCTGTTTCGTTGGAATCTGCGTTGCCCGCATCTGCCTTTGCGTACCATTGGAGGTCTTTGCCCTGTTGCCATCGTCCGACAGGCGCTTTGAGGGAGTGGCCCAGGTAGTTTTCGCGGTGCGCTGAGGTTGCCACTTGATCCCAAGAGAAGTTGACACCTCCCCTAGACCCTTGTTTGCGGACTGTCGAGACGAGATCCATAGCGATGCTGCGCACAAGGACGAGAAGCGAGGCTGAGGGATGTTTCACGAGGTTCGTGTCCTATTCTCGGTCGATGTAAGAAAGGAAGGCGGATACTGAAGAGCTGGATGGTAGTTGGGTGGTGGGAGACTGAATGTTCAAGTGCACAATGCGCAAGCAATCAATTAGTGGAGCGGAACGCATCGACTGTGGGTCGGTAGCGCATGGAACGACCCCTGCTATGCTGCGGAACAGGGGCTATCCTAGTTTTCACATCTGCCCAAGCCTGCCTCCATTACATATTGCAGCAACAGCATGAGGTACCCCACGTTTGTCTCGTGCATTGTTGACTTTCTCCCAGCTTCAATTCAGCATCAACAGACTGACACGGCAAAACCATATACGGCCGAACACAACAATTGCACATTCCTGTCAAGAGCTTTCAGCATGGGGTCTGTCGCCAAAGAAGCCCCTCTCGACGAGACAGTATGGAGCCACCCACAGTTCATTATGCAGTACGGGCCTCTGCACAACAACACTATTCTCATCTACTTTGCCGATTCGCCCTGGTGCGAGCGTACCTCCAACAACAAGACCATCATGAACCAGGCACTGTACAACCCTGCCATGGCCCACGTGGTAGCCACTCGTGAAGCATTCGAAGCACGACTGAGGAGCATGTCGGGTCTTGAATACATGGTGTCTGAAGCGCCGGCCGAGACGGGCCCCGGCCAAGGAACGGGCGTCTGGGTAATTCGAAAGCAAACCAGAAAGAAGCGCGGCGGGAACTTGGACGACGAAGTGACAGTGCACGCGTCTTACTACGTTATAGGGCAGAACGTTTATCCCGCGCCATCTTTGATGGACATGATGAGCTCGAAATTGGTGCGCAAACATGTTGAATCTCTCCTTACGAGTCCCAGGGCCGTACTTTGTTTGCTTACATTTATATGCTTACCAGGCTACCATATCAAATGCGATTGGAAACATCTTCGAAGCAGCGAATAGCATACAGAAATGGACGCCTGCACAAGGCCACACATTTGCCAACCCGACAATACCCCGCGCTGGAACCCTCGAGCCTAAAGACGCGACACCCATGCCAGACGCGTCGGGGGGAAGAGCAGGACAGAATGCAGTGGCCGCAAAAGCCTCTATGAAAACGGATTTAGACTCAAGACTGGCTGAAGAGGCCTTTGCCATCCATATGTCCTATGGCGGCGACTACATGGATGAAATTCCAATCACGGGAAAGCCTGGAGACTTCCACTTTGCGCGGACGGGCCGCAAGGATAATCTGGCCGTGCCTCAGCCTCAGGTCCCGACCATCAAGCCACCAGTCTTGGCTCCCTTAAACACCACCCAAGCGGCCGAAGTCGCGACTCCCAAGGATATCAAGAAAACCAAGAGTCCGCGACCAGGGTCCGCGGTGGGATCGAAGAACAGACGCAAAGGCAAATCTGGTACTGCGACCGGAGCATCAACGCCGTCCTGACGTTGGACGCAGTAGTTTTTGTAAGCCCTGTGCCCTGATGGAGGGTACTTCAGCTTGCATTATTGGCGTTCCTGGTAAGGTGGTTTGGTATGATACCCCAATTCATTGATTTTCTCGAAACAGTTGTTCACGATAATTCAAACAACATATTGCCTTGTTGCATGTCAAATTCTACATCCTGATAGTGCCACTGATTGTCGGTATCATAAAGTCTCAACGATATAAGTTGTCTGGAACCAAAAGTTGGGCAATTGCCGCACTGAATGATCGCTGGAAAGACGGGCATCGACATTTTACATTAGTTGAAAAGAGATGGTCGCGCCCTGCCCTGCCCTAAGGCGAGACGTACCCAACGTTGAAAGTTGGCTGACATGGCAGAGGCAGTAAGCCGAGCCAGGAAATGTCTACTAAAGCATGTCAGCACTCTTCCTTTCGTTCAGAACCTTGGAAGCTGACACTGTTTGACCATGCAGCTTTCCAGAAGCGCCCACAATTCTTAATTGTCACAAAGTAGTTATCCCATACAGAGGTTTCATACAGATTGGTGAGACTGACGGCACAAGTGCTGAGTATGGCTTGTGGCAATTCTAGGTGCTTGTTTTGATTTGAACGAACAAGTTGCATGTTTTGACTAAAACACCGCATGAGACCGCAAACAGGCCGACAAGATGCCCTTCATGAAACGGACAAGGTCTCAATAAAGGCCCGATATGGTCCAACGCCTTGCACAAGTGCCAATCGATATCCAGGTCTCTTGTCTCCGACCTTGGCTAGTCTTCGACTTCGTGACAACGTTGGGTTGTTCACCTTGCCAACCGCGTTTCCTGGTCTGTTCGGAAATCAGGTCCGAACAAACAATGTGATTGAATTGGATCTTGGACGAAGGCCCTTTTTCAAACCTTCGGAAACGCGGCCGTTTGTGCAACACTCCTTGATTTGCCAGCGCTTTGTTGGTTGTAGGGGCCGGATTTCTCAGCCTCTTTCATTAATCACTATTCAAGGCATCCAACCATACCATCTCGTGTGACGTCCAGATCACTGTTTCGGCGGCACTTATTAAGCCTCCGGCCTCCTTGACATATATATATACGTCTTATAGATGGTTTTGGCTTACTGCCAGGGTCGATATCTCTTTTTTCCCTTTCTCTTGTTGGTTGGCGCGTGGGAGCAGGCACTCTTCACATTCCCTTCCAGCGTTCCTCACGACCACAACGAAACATCCAGGTTCCCTCCGTAACTAAGGTATTTCCTTCATTGCAGGCTTTCATTTTCGCCCACAATAATTGACTTTCACTTTGTCTTTCGTTGAATTTGGCAACTTCCCTTAGACAGGATGCCCGTAGCCATCAAGTGCACACCCTGTGCCGGCCGCGGCACAACCTCCGAGTCGCGCAAATGCCCGCGCTGTGCACACGTCCGAGGAGCTGCCGGCGCAACAAGTTGTGCGTACTGTCATGGTACCATGCAGAAAACATCCAGCCGCGTGTGTTGGAAGTGTAATGGAAGGGGATCAATTCCGCGGCCGGCTATGGCCTGGAGGTGAGTATCAAGCGGTCATTTTCGGGGGCGGGGGCATTCTTCCCTATTTCGTTTGATTAGAACATTCAATATCCAATTGACGGCACCCAATCATTCACCATGGTTACGCGGCTGTTTCACTGTGTATAGTCACCCTGCTTATATGGAAGATGAATACTGATACATGAAATCTCACTATAGCGGTCTCGGACGCAATGGTCGTGCTCCCATTGAGGCAGGGCGGAAACCATCTACGACCTTGCGAGCGCATGCCAAAACAGCCTCAGCCGATTCTACACAAGAATCACAGCGCCCACGGCGTGGACACAAAAAGAAGATGTCTGAAGATGTGACACAAGATCCCAATTGGCCTTTGGGTGATGGAGCACCATTTTAAAAAAGACTGGAAACAATGGAAATAGGACAGGATCAATACGCGAATGACTTTATGAAATTTTTATGCTTTGAGACCAAGAATAGTACCTCTTTTTGCTCACATTAGGGCAACACCCTATCATGACATGAATTAGGTGTCTGATTTGCAAAAGAATTGCGATTAGAGGGATGTATGTTACTTTTACCAGTACGACGAGTCACCGGGAACACGTATGATTTGTTCTTGGAAAAAGACATCTTCTGTGACCATCATTCCAAAGCACTTCGTAGCTGCTCCTTGACCGTCTCTTCCACGTCCCGGGCCACATTGCGTACCTCATCTTTGACAAAGTCTTCTAACTCGCCCTGCGCTGCGCCCATTTCTTCTTCCATGCGGACTGTGATCGTATCGTTGAACTCATGCCTGACATCGTACAAGGCGTTCTCAATCTCGACAGAGACATCTTTGAAGCCAGTATCAAGCCTTGTTTCTACGTCCGTGACTCGCTCCTCAAAGACCTTGATGCGCTCTTCGAGAGTATTCGCTTCGTCGCTATGCTGTTGCCTTGCCTCTGTTTCAGTCCCGGAAGAAGCCTTGACAAGTTGCTCCACGCGATCTAAACGAGAAGTGAGATCACTGAGAGTCTTTTCGATGCAGTCGAACCGACGTCCCATGTCCATGAAACCTTGTTTACAGATATCCTCCAGCGACATCTCCTTTTCAATTCCATCGTTGGTAGCTAGGTGAAGGCGGCGCTTCTTGGCAGCTGGCGCTAGCGCCAGAGGAGAGTCTAGATTATCATACGATGGAGGACTATGCTGTATCAAGTTTTGACAGGCCATAATCCCTTTCCCAGACTGCGAATCTTGAGGTTTTGAAGGGCCTGGAGAGTCGCCAAGATCGACCACGCGACCACCTTGCCCACCATAGAATTTTGCAATGTTGGATGCAGCTGCCATGGTCCTGAGACAGCCCCTTGTAGAGGCTTGTTGGCAGAATGAAGCCAAAACATTCCGTGGAACTGATATGGACGGGAAGGCTATGCGGAAGGTGATCTGCGCAGCTAGAGAATGTAGAGCTGAGAGCACAGATTGAGCATCTTGGTTCTTTGGGGTCCATTGTGTGGCTGGTACCACAAGAGCAGGCGGCACGGAGAGAACGATTTGCAAGTTATGAGCGTTAGTTCCGAGACGAGACGCCAATTCCTTGTCCTCTACAATCGTAAGAGTATGTATCTGCTCGGGGTAAACGAACAGGAATATGTTCGACTTGTTACGCTTGCCTTTGAAGGCAATGTTTGCCGCAATTCTCATAGTTGCCATGTTGAGTTCCTCATCAAAAAAGATGTCTAAGGTGACATGGTCGTGGCAGACGGGGTCATGTAATAACATTTGAGGGGAACCGTTGGCGTCTGTCCAGGATATAGCAGCAGGAACTTGTTGCACTTGAGCAAGGTGGCCTAGTGCTCGTGTAGACGCCTCTATCTCTACGCTTTCATCTAGAGACGATGCCATCTCGGCTCTGCCAAATGTTAGCATATTACATCCGTCAACGAAAAGAGAGAAAACAAGAGCAGCGAAAATAGTCCCTGCCCATGGTGTCCCACAGGCAGAATCCCACCCTCCCAGGCTTTGTATAGAGAAGCAGCCTTGACTTCGGGCCGATCGAAGCAATCGCGGCGCGTGGTTGGGTTACATTGAAGGAGAATGATCTGGAGTCCCCGCCGCCACAGCGCAACGAGAACAGGCAGGAACAGGTATTGCCGATGCAGAGACAACCACGCGTTAAAAGCGACAGAGCAAAAAGTCATGCACACTTTAATAACCCCTCAACAGCCACAGAGCAAGTAGTCATGCGGTGCTGTGGGCGCAATGCTCATCTCTTCCACAGCCCCGGTCCTTCCTCTGTTCATAGATAGATGGGTAGGAGCCGGCATTTTATAGCTGCGGGGGCACATAACGTTGTTCCTGCGAGTCACATTGGGCGGGCGACGCGGTAGTCCTCAGTAGTAGGACACCTTTGAACTGACCATGTGTGTGGACGATGATCGCGATTGGTAACAGTCGCGGTGATCTTGCTTGCTTGCGGGACAGTGGCGTGGTTATTGCCGATGTAGTTTCGTGAAAGGCCGCAATATATGAATTTCCGTGTGATCACAGTCTGATGCTTTGCGAGGTCGTGGTCGATTGAAGCTCAGTGGTTGTATCGTAAGTCGAGGTACTTGCAGTCTGCAACGGTCGAGACTTTGGAGCGCTGTAGGATGAAACGCAATTGCATAGTTCGATGTAGTGGCGGCTTTTAGGGGTGTGTTGATGAAAGGAGCGATTAAATGGTGAAAATGTGTTCTGGCCGGGGAGTGTCGCGTGGTTGTTGTCAGAAGGAGGGTCTGGGAGAGTTCCACTATGGGCGACGTCACCTCAAATGCGTGAGAAATGTCACGTGATAGCGCGACACCAGCCCCACCTTTCTTAAATGGCAAGAACAAAGGATGCTGCACCGCGAGCCTGCAATACTGACAACCCGAGGTGATGTACTTTCAGTACCCGGCTGCCGAGGTACCCTGATCTCAAATTTGCGACTTTCACCATCAAAACAGTATTCACCAAGGCGTCCGGAAGGACTGCATACTGACATACAAATCCGGGAAACGTCCAGACTTGCAGAATAATTAAGCTTGATGTATACAGCTGGCGGCCTGGAAACGAAGACTACTCTACCACCCATCCAGTACCAGCAACGCGTCTCTGCGTGACCTTTCTGGCTGGCAATGGCCAACCCATGCCATTGGTGCCCTCTGCCCGCAGATATGGCACAACCCAAACCTCTCTCAATTTACCACCTTCACTAGTCTTGACCTCTTTGATTGGCTTGCCATAGCTTATCAACGGCGTCCCTTTTGCAAGCGCTGCAATCTGGCCGCCGGTAATGTCCGTCAAAGCGTGCATCCGGGTCTTGGGCTTCTTCTCACCCTCTGCCCCGCCAGGCTGGCCCCGCTGCAGATAGGCATACACAATGTACTCAGGACATTCCCCAGGACTGAGGTGTGAAAGGGCAGATGCAGGATGAATATATACAGCCCGCTCACTTGGCTCGGCAGTGGAAGGCATGTCCAAAGGGCTGAGGGGAAGATAAGGGACTTCAATGGCACGGCGCGGCTTGTAATAGCTTGCCTCGAAAGGTATCGGTGACTTGTCGGCGCGGATGGCGATCTGGTCGATGAAACCTGCTGCGACCATTTGCTTTAGAGCCGTGACTTGCTTCTGTGTCGGGCGGTCAAGCTTTTCCTGATACGTCAGGCTAGCAAAAGAAGGAATGTGTGTGCGCAGTAGCTCTGTGAGCTGTTGGCGGAGCTGTTGGGTTTCTTTCAAGGTCTTGTACCGTACAAAGTGCGACTCGCACCATTCCTCGGTGGGCTCGTGTGCGAATTCGCCGACTACTTGCAACAACTTCATTGCGTCGGACTTGTCATCGAGGGAGCAAAAGTTCTTGTGCACCGCGTTGTAAGCGCGCCGAATGTTTGCTTGGCGATCTTCAGCAACAATGTCTGCTGTTGTGCGAATGGGCTCCATGCTCCCGTCATCTCCATGGTCTTTGGGAGCGAGCTGAGGTATAACTTGTGTGTCGCGCAAGAAGATTTCAGCAGCCGATAGACCTGAAACCATAGTGATTGTGTATGGAAGACAATCGTGGAGATGGCCTACGAGGAGAATCCGCGCAAACCGGGGAGACAATGGGAAAATTGACATGGTCTTTCCAAAAGGCGTCACCTGTCCCGTTTCCTTGATAGCCGACAAATAGGTCAGCAGCCTCTCTGCTTTGAGGAGGCTCTGCCTGTCTGGCGGTGTCGGGAATGGGAAGTTGACCACATGCTGCAAATTCATGGCCTTGAGTTGGAGCACAACGCCCTCAATGGGCATGCGTAACAGTTCGGGATCGGAAAACTCCTGGAAATCTCTTTCGTATACGGCGGAGGAGTAGAGTCGGTAGCAGTGGCCAGGCCCGGTTCGACCAGCACGACCAGATCTCTGATTCGCACTAGCCTTACTGATCCACCCGACTTCAAAGCTCTGCACTCCACTCAGACGGTTGTACTTCCTTTCCTTTGAACGACCGCAGTCAATGACATATCGAATGCCGGGAATAGTCAAACTGGTCTCGGCGACGTTGGTGGCCAGAATGACAAGACGGGATCCGTCTGGTGGAGGCTCAAAGACGCGCATTTGCTCCTTGGTCGGTAGGAGAGAATAAAGCGGCAGGATATGCATGCGAGATGGTCCGGTTCCTGTTTCCCCTTCTTCTTCAGGAATAACGAATTCTGCCTCGTCATCCTCTTCTCCATCATCAGAGATGCCGTCACCGTAATCGTCTGCGGCACCATCGTCGACGTCGCCAAATTCAATGTCCTCTGTTTCTACAGGCGCTTCACTGGCCGGTATTTTGACTTTCATACTGGTACCAGTATCCATGCCCGTGAACGCTTTCCTGAGTCTCTTGTTCAGTTGGACAATTTCATTCTGGCCGGTCATGAAAACAAGGATGCCTCCTGGTGGAAGTTTCCTGTGTCCCCTGCTGACCTTTTTGAATGCTTCCTCGACGTAGTCGTGATGTGTCCTTCTAGAAAAGTGGACGGTGACTGGAAATTGGCGTCCTTCCACTTCCAGCACTGGGGGCGGGCTCTTGAATAATCTCGGATTTTGTGTCATGTCTTCGATGCGTAGAGTAGCGGACATGATGATGAGCTTCAAAGGCCTCATTGTGGGGTCTTCTTTTGCCAAATCGCTCCGCAAACTGACAACTCGACTAAGCATACCGACCAGAATGTCCGTATTGACGCTTCGCTCGTGAGCCTCATCAACAATGATCGCAGAGTACTTCTTCAGTGTAATATCTTGTGCGACTTCTCGAAGCAAGACACCGTCGGTCATAAACTTGACTGCTGTCTCGGGGTTGACTGTACCCTCAAATCGAATCTGGTAGGCGACCTTGCTGGCGTGGTCGCCCAGCTCTTGTCCGACTCGTTTCGACATACTCACAGCGGCAACCCTTCGAGGTTGAGTAATACCAATCATTCCAGGCGTCGGTCCCGTGGGAGATCCATATCCGGCTTCAAAGAGGAATTGCGGAACCTGAGTCGTTTTACCAGATCCTGTAGCACCACAAACAACCACAATGTCGTTATTGTGTATGGCTTCCATGATTCTTTGTTCCTCGGCCACGACAGGAAGTTTGAGCCTGGCATCCTGTATATCATCGGGCCGCAAAACATTGACACTGTGAGCCTTTCTGTCTGTATCTATCGTCGGTTGCAGCTCAAGAGGTAATGGATCCTGTTCGAGAGGCCGTGGCGTAAAGTTTGCAGGCCTTGGTATTTGTAGCACATTCGGTCCTGCGCCCAGGGGTTCGTATCCAAGGGCCTCGTTTCGTTGCTGGTGAGCCCACGCTTTGAAAGCTGAAGGTCGGCTTGGCTTTGCATCTTCCTCCCCATCCACCCCCTCTTCACTGCCGCTATCGTCTGAAGCTGAAGAACCTTCGTCGTCGCCACTAGCGTCCTCACCCGACTCTGAAGCATCCTCTCCCGAACTGGGCGTCGACGCGTCTTCGCTGCCGTCGTCCTCGGCTGATTCCTCCTTTTCATTAGTGACAGTCTCGCCTTCATCATCGCTGAATCCGCCCCACTCATCATCGCTGCCAGCGTCTTTCTGCATCGGCGCTGGCTGTGGCTGAATGAATGCGAATTTAGACTTGACACCTCCTCGCTTTTGCCGCTTGGGGATTTGCGGGCGGCCTTCTTCGTCGAGTTCAAGAGGTCGCTTGAGACCCGAACCCACAGTCTCGGTATTTGAAGAGTTCTGTAGTGCCTGTTCCTCCTGGGCTGCCCTGGGTGCCTCTTTGGGGGCTGTAGTCGCAATCGGTAAGCCGACACTTTCTATCCTGCTCTCGGTTGCCTTCTTGATCTCTGGCTCTTCTTCTGAAGGAGACTCTTCTTGAAGTTCTGGCGCCTTCCTCTCCTCAAACAGAATCTTCTCATTCTCTTCAGTGTCGATGCCCGCTTGCCTCTCTTTCAAGGCACGTATCAGAGACTCTCTCTTGGTTTCACGATTGTGACCAAGAGCCCGACTACTCGCAAAAAGGCTAGTATCAATCCGGTTCTCGGCTAACTTGGCTAAAAGTTGGCGATTTTCATCCTTTTTGAGCTTGTTGTCGATGTATTTGTCGAGGCGCTTGGCCTTCTTGCCGCTGACTCTGATTCCCTGGTTCTTTAATTCTTCGCGTAGCCGGGTTCTTTCTTCTTCTCGCTCTCTCTCATGTTCTGGCAGAATCTCCGGGGCGTTTGAGAGGTCCTCTTGTCCATTTTGTTGCCGGCTCTGGTCCCGTGCCAGATTTCGATGCTTTTGTTTCCTCTGGCGAGGCACGAACTTCTTTGGCATGATGATATCCCGGGACAGACCAACACGGTGTTCTGATCAAAGCTGATATGATGGCCTAAGGGCGGGACTCGTTGACAGGAGCCTGGGTTATGAGGCAAGCAGTCTCTTTGTCGGAAATGTGATGAGGAACCTTTGGGAGTATGAATCGACACCGAAACATGGGGATGAGAAGGAATGAGCGGCAATCAGATGCATGTAGGAACTTTTTTGTGGGGCTCGTCTTATCGATAAGTATCTCGGTAGGTACTAGGCCATTGTGGATGTACCTCAGTGCTTGAATACTTTGCTCTCTTTCCGAATGGCCACAGTAAAGAAGCCATTGTTGTTGCTAGATTGCGTGGAACGGTGTCAAGAACTATAAAATTAGAGTAACGATGCACTGAAAATTATGATAAGTCGGTAGTTATAGTCTAGCACAGGGCAAATGTGTAGTGTTGTTCACGCAAAAGCTCGGGGCCAAGGCCTACAGGTACCTGTGCACTTTAGGCACAAGAGGCACCTGCTACTTAAGGTGCTTGTGCTACTGCTGCTACTTACCTCATCTCATTTATACTTCCGCAAACTATATCCAGACTGCTGCTCTTCATATTTCTACCCGGCAACCCTGGAGGTGCCTTTGATCCTGTATTTACCCACAGACCAACAGCACAGGCCTTGTGTACTAGCACGCCACAACATGGCCACAGTCGAGGCTCGAGAGGAGCCATTCCCAGCTCCATCCCGCCAGAAGAGCGGGCAGGTCAACGGCATCGCAACGGATGTCACATGCATCCACTTTGCCGACAAGGTGGTCGTCACGATATCTCAAGATGGACGACTCGCTCAATGGGTAAGCGTCGCAAGCCCAAACGAACGTCATCTGCCGGTTCAAGTGCTGACATCATGTCTCGTAGGTGCAAGTGCCGCTCTCTGCACCATCTCCTGCTCTTGTGGACATGTCTCTGCCCCGGGCTGAGCTTTCCCTCCTGCCATCTTTGCATTTGGAACCCAAGACGCTCGTCGGCGGCGGTGGCCAGGACCGAGAGACTATAGGACAACTTTACGCAGCCCAAATAGCCAGTCATCTTGCCTTGCGGAACCCTGATGACCGGAGGACGCTGGTACTGGGCATCGGTCTGCAGAAGTTTGACCCGGAAAGCCGCGAGGGTTTCTTCGACACCATTGAGCTAGTCCTCGAGGTCCTATAAGAGGGCAACGGCAACAAAAGCAGATGGCAAGTGCATTTTGGTGCCTCACAGCCAGCCTAGGCACAATCCACTTAGACAGGATTTGCGCATGGTAGTACGCCCATACAAGCGTCAACAGCCGACATCTGACATGACTACTGCAGTGCCACGCCTACCAGATAGGTCGATGTCAAAGACAGGTTTGCCGCTTTCAATGATGCGATTGTCGTCATTCATTGAACCTCCTACGCAGAGCATGACACGCCCAATTTTCCAGTGGTTGTTAGTGCTCTTACTCTGAGACTGCGACCCGGCTGGTTGTGGTCACCACGTCTCATTTGGCCAATCTATGCCAGGATGGCGACAACCTACCATGCTGGGGGTTGCAGAGCAAGCTGACTGCTATCGACGGGGGTCAAAGTTAACATAACCTGAGCAAGCTCTGTTTCTTCCGAGCCAACCGGAGCCACCAAAGCGAAATTCTGGCTACTATATGAAGCTTTTATCTGTAAGCTCTAATCGAATTCGTCTATACGTGAAACGTGGTGCAGCCGCTCTGGTCGTGGCGCTGCTAACAAAGCGGATCGCCACTGCGACATAAACATAACAATACAAAAGTAAAGACTCAATACTACTGCGCATCTCACTCGCGCGTCGAACATGCTTCCGAAGTCGATGTCATCGTTGGGTATACAAGACCAGTGAAAGCCTCATCAACTGAAACCCAAGTCAGGAGCTTTATTGCAAATACTGTGCATCACCAGTCTGTCATTTTGAAGCCACGAACATGCTGTGATGTCCGCACAACTCTCATGCACTCCCAGCCACTCATCTGGACCCTCTCTTCAGGACGTCAAGCTCCCTTTTGCCTACAGACGTCAGAAGAGCGTGCTGAGAAAAAATAAGCATATAGCATAGGCCATGGACCACGGCGGCCCCTGCTTTCTTCCACAAGGACACCAGTTGTTGTGTTTATGTGGCGTTACCCAAATTGTGTTCGAGTGAGGTATCAGCAAAAGCAATTTAAAAATTCACACGAGGCTCGGGACCATACGTAAACCTCAGGTCAATAATAGAAAGAGAACGGTCTAGACTAGACCCTTTCAAAAGCTATCCGGTGTGCCGCGCAGTCGGATTGATCAACTATGCTGTAGTCTACGGTGCGTCACATCCGAAAGCTGCGCGTGCTCGCTTGACCATGATTAGCCTCTTGATCAGAGCTTCATTGTCAACTTTAACGACGAGGAAACGCGGTGACGCAGACCTATGGCTAGAGGATTCTAGTGGGTCGATCGCCCCCCCCCCCCCCAAAAAAAAGCCATCCGCACGTCGCCAAAGAACATTTCAAGTTTAGGACGATGACATCGTTCTGCTGAATGGCTTTTCAACGGGTCGATTCGCGAGACCACGTCCGAAGCGGTGCGTGTGCAGTACGAGAACGTGATACAAAACACTAGTTTTGGGAAGTACTTGCTATATCGCCATGCCATACCCCCTTTTCTTTTTTGCTTTCGTCAGATGCTTTGCAGTGAGTGACTCACGATCCGCGTTCATGCCCCATGAAGGGCTGTTGCTGTACTTATATTGTGTGAAACCGCGTGTATCGTTACGCTGCAGCTCAGCCACGGCGAGCGACAGCTATTGCATACTATGTAGTATGCCCATCGTGTTTCTGCAAGGAAAAGAAAGAGGAAAAAAAAGAAAAAAGGTTCCAGTCTACACTTGCCTGTCCTGTCATATTCTCTGGGGCCCAGCAAAGCCTCTTCAGCCGGCCACAAGCGTCACACGAAGAGCCTCCCATGACGCCCGAACGGGGAAACTCGTTGCCCAGATTCTGCTGTAGGCAAGTCATTGTTGCAGTCACACCGCTGGTGGTGGTGGATTATGCCGCTCTGTGGATCAAGTGTCGATCGCTTATCCTGCTCTCCTTTTTCTGCCCTCCCTTCGTATCCAGAAATGCGATGGCGGGTTAGAGGAAGTGATGATCAGAGCCACGCCGTGACCATGTGGTAGGGAGGCAGGGCTGTTATACTGTGTAATCACCATATAGGCGAAGACCAAGTGCGTGGCAAGCGTCCTGCACAGTGAATGGATGAAATATCCATGTACGCACAGTAAGTAAGCATCTATTAAGCATGAAGACCAGATCAGGGCTTGTTTATTCATGGTAACTCCTTGAGCAGGCACACGCCCAGCACTCGAAAAGGGCATAGTAATCTCAACACGAGAGACACCATTTCCAACAGTCGCTGCTGGGTGGGATGACGACGTACAGTATGTAGGTACAGAAAGTGATTGTGATTATCCGTTCCTTTCCCCGTGCCACTGCCGACACCAAACCTTGGCGTGTGTCTTTTTAACTTCAACTGGGCGTTTGCTCGGGGGCATTTCAACAACGCCGGGCGGGTTTTAATCCCCAGTCCCCCAAGCTTGTATGATTTCTTAGTTTATCGAGCCGTCTCCTCCCTTTTTCGGTGATAAATATACATACTTCCGCATTCTTCCTGTGAACCCTTTCATCACTCACACAGTCTCTCTCATTCTGGAGTATATAGGTTGCTCTCATTCCTACCAACCAACCAGCCTACTGTCTCTCGCAGTCGCTCTTCCCGCCCAGAACGTGCCAACCACGCCCACACAGAACGCCCACAAGCTCTCTACATCCCTTCGAAGCGAGCAAATCCCAAACCACACCACAAACAAGTTTACAAAATGCAGCTGCCACACCTCTTCACAGCAGCTGCCACACAGGCCCTCGCCATCAACGCTGTAGCAGTGCAACCCCCTGTGCTCCCCCGGCAAACGAACCTTACCGACGCCCACCTCGCGGACTTCCGAACCTGGGGCGCGGCAGAGTGTCCGGGGGGGTTTGAGAATCAGGGCGAGTGGAACGAACAGCTCTTCAACCTCAACATCTGCTACCAGTTTCCCACAGCTCTCGAAGTGGTGTCAGTAATGCTTGAGAATATTGATACGGGTGCTTATATTACTTGCAATGGTAAGGTCTTTGCGGCTTGCTTCTGCACCTTTGTTCCGCTCACCTCGCACTGGCTCAAGAGCAAAAGCACAACATTGGATTGAGATACTAACATGGTAAATCAACGAATAGCATATGTATACACAGACGATGACTGCACTGTAGATGGAGTCACATTACCTGGTGTCGGTGTCTGCTACACCTATACGCCAGCATCCGCCTCTGCAAATCCAGGCTTGGGCTCATACAAGATTGCCTGCGCCGACAACTAAACAAGCAATTTTCTGTTTATTTTCTTCTTCCATCTGCACCTTGTTTTGTTAATTTTGAACAAGCGCATATGATCACCGCAGTGCTTGATGAGGGAGACCACGAGATCTGCCTATATGCGGATTTCCTGAACTACCAGGGCGCCATGAGCTCTGAACGATAATTATGGATAATGTGCGATGTGGTAATTGGGAATAAGAGGGCCACTAGATCTATTGTAAATAGTATCAGCTAGACTCTCTATAAATATCACACCGAAACGTGGAAAGAAACTACTGTGAATATAAATCTTTTCTGAGAAGACGAGGCTTTAGGCACCCTCTTCGTCATCCGGCTTCTGGCTCCCATTCTCTTTCCATTACGAATTCAACTGTTGATAGGAACAGATTGCTGAGGTTTTGACCTTGATAAATATCGTGAAAGGAGTCGAAACTTGTGCCCATCCCTCGAACTGTACTCCTGTTTCTGTTGGAGAGATCGGCCCAGAACTGTTCTAAGTTCTTTGAGTGTTATATAATCTACGGTTGGTGGCCTTTGCTCCTGGATAGAGAAGGAGGTTCAGATGGCTACTTCCACGGTTACTTGGGTACATATGTGCATGCGGCACTGCAGTGTACCTGGATATGTAGCGCCGATGTATGCAGATACTGTGATTGGCTAGCTAGCACATTGACATCATCTGGCTCCAAAAAAGATTCCCCCTTTGAATGCTTCTGTTCCGTCCCACCACCACCACCACATCCGCACCCGCCACACTTCTCCGATCATGGCCTGGCATATTTTGACACGCCGCCTGGCGCGTCAGGCTGTACATGGATCTCAGAAAGGTGCCACCTCACAGCTGCGATCTTTTGCAATCACAGCTGCCGCCCGCGCCGCCCGCGCCGCGCCGCTCCCTTTTGCAACAGTTCCGACCTGCCCGTCGCCAACATGTGATTGTGCGCCGACGCCAGCCATGCCCGACGGCCTGCCGATCGATCATCAAGGGAAGCTCAACGGCCTCATCTCGACCTACGCCGAGCAGGTGCTCATCTGTACCGCCAAGGAAGATTGGCCCTCGCGCATCGAGGACGATAACAGCGGTGACAACTTGGCCGCCGACCTGAAGGAGCTGTTTGGCAGGGGCGGTATCTATTCCGACGTGAGTCGACGTGGCCATCCTGGCACTCATTGCGCCCTGATCTGTGCTTCTCCTGTATGTATGTGCGTCGCAGCGAGCTGACGGTAAGTGGCCCCTTGTTGCACGCGATTCCGCACAGCCCTTCCACAACATCTCCACTCTCAACGCCTCTTTCCCCCCGTCTGTTCCCCAGAGGGCGGAGCTGGTCAATGCATCAGCCTACCTTCTGCCCAGCTTCAAGTACGTGCCGTTCCTGCCGCGCATCTCGTTTGAGAGCGTCGAGGCGCTGGCCAAGGGGTTCTTGCTGCCCCAACGCCTGCATCCCATGCACGACGGTCTATCGCCCATCCACCGCGACCGCTTGACGCGCAAGCCTGCCTACCAGAGTCTGCTCTACAAAGTCAGTGACGTAAATGACATACTGGTGTTGATTTGTGGCCATGGTGGCCGCGATATGCGCTGTGGGATCATGGCGCCAGTGCTGCGCGACGAGTTTGAGGCTCAGCTGCCCAAAGAGGGCGTTGAGGTCCTGCGCGGGCCTGTTGTGGTGCCCATGGAGCAAGACGTTGAGGCCATTGCTGGCCCGACAGCTCACGAGGCGGCGGCTCCGAGTCCTACCGCAAGAGTAGGCTTGATATCCCACATAGGAGGACACAAGTTTGCAGGCAATGTGATTGTTTACCTGCCGCCCTCTTTGCGCAGCAGCGACGGCAAGGACAAGCATCCTCTTGCTGGTCATGGCATCTGGTACGGCCGGGTTGAGCCCAAGCACGTCCAGGGTATTGTTCAAGAAACAATCAGGAGAGGAAACGTGATTGCAGACATGTTTAGAGGCGGTATCACGCCAGAGAGAGAGATACTCAGGTTATAGAAGTGATATATAATGCAGAATAGAACACTCACCTCCTTGTTATATGCATGTGGCTATGGAATCAATGTGTGGAAATTGAGATGCGACGCAATTTGAAGGACGCCCCAAAATGAATATTAGGGGGAGCGACGATGGCATTTCGAGCTTTGCAACGTTGTCAATCTGGGGCAAAGTTCAAGAGACAAGATCAGGATTCAAAGGAAAGTAGTTGTCATTTCTTGGCTCGAAATGCAATCCCGAAGTGCGGTGCTGTGTATTGGTGCCCATAAGGTTGCGCGGAGTTGTATGCAGGTTTTCAATGACACGCGCCCGCCGGTGGGATTTTCTCGCTCTTTTCGCCCCGTCCCAACTTGAACTTCGTCTTTTTGCCCAGCCGCAACGCAAGTGTCATTAGCCTCCTCACCCATGGTCCAATTCTTCAGCAATCAATAACCTGCCGCCATGATCACTTGGCCAGCTGAAGCTATGCACAGCTCACGCCAATTCCGCCTCTCGGTGTGGCGCTGGCGGGGCTCAATATTCAACCCGCGACTCCAGACTCGCTCATCACGACGAGCCTTTGCCCACACCCCTCGCCTTCTCGAAGCCTCTAGAAATGGTATTGAGGAGCACGGGCAACATGAAAGCAATAACGCAAAGCACAAGCAAGCTGCACTCGCCCTCGAGGAGGAGCTATCTCCTTCTGCAAAGACACCATCAGCACCACCACCACCACCACCAAACGAGCCACCTCGCCCATCGGGCACCCGCTCACGCAGTCCCATTCTCATCCACTTTGCCGCCCTCAGCGCCGTTCTCGCCGGCGGGCTCTACTATGCCAACGAAACGCGCAAGTCCCGCTTCCTGCTCAACGATACGCGCTTCATGCCATGTCCAGTGCTCGCCAACGAGCCCCTCGACGGCAGCGATAACGCCTTCATCCTCACCATCCAGACACCCCTGACGGCACTCATCCAGACAGCCGCCACGCGGACAAACTACGATGTCGTGGATGGGGCTTACCGTCATGGTTTGTGGAGTGTGGAGGTAAAGCAGCCGCAGCTGCAGATTGCGAGGAATTATACGCCTCTTCCGCCAATGCTCTCCTCTTCATCATCATCATCATCATCACCATCATCATCTCGTTCAATACCACAGCTTGATGAGAGCAGCTCTACTCAGCCTACGCAACCTTCTTCTTTGTCATTTGTCAAACAAGAGCAACAAACAGACCTCGAGGCACAACGCCGCCTCCGTGCAGGCCTCGTCCCACTTTCCTTTTACATCCGCCGCTACGACAGCGGCGAAGTCTCCACGTACCTCTCACGCATGAAACCGGGCGATCTCGTTGAGATTCGCGGCCCCCATCTGGGGTTTGACCTGGCAGCGCGCCTGGGTGAGGTGGGCGACAAGGTTGTGTTTCTGGCGGGCGGCACGGGCATAGCGCCTGCGATGCAGGCTGCTGCGAAGCTATTGCAGTCGGGGGTGGTGGACGACTCGCAGTCTCCCGGAGAGAGCAATGACAGCAGCAATCCCCACGTCCAACACGTCACGATCTTGTGGGCCAACAGATCTGCTGCCGACTGCGCGGGGTGCGAACGACTCAAAACAGCTGCGACGGATTCTTCTCGTGGCTTCTGGTCTTGGATACCCGGCGGTCGTCGCCAAGCATTAGCACCCTCCTCCTCCTCCTCCTCCTCCTCCTCCTCCTCCTCGTCATCGTCATCACCATTCCAAGATAACGCTGACGAGCCTTCCACCGCGGTCATGCACCAACTGCGCGCCCTTCAACGAGCCTACGCTGAACAGGGGAAAACGCTCCAAGTACAGTGCGTGGTTGATGAGGAAGGTAGTAGGATAGATGCGCATGATATCACGAGGGCTGTTTCGGCAAGGGCCCAAGGTCACACACAAGCAGGAGCAGCGGTAGTGGCAACAACCACAGCCACGACGACAGAGCGTCTGCAGAGCAGTTCTTCTACTTGCGACCTACACGCTCAGCAACGTCTCGAGCACGCTACTGAGAGCGACGATACTGTGCTCAGCGGCGATGGAGCCAGGACAGGCAACGACGATTTCAAGACCAAGCACTGCAATTGTACCGGCGGCAGCGGCGCTGGGAAGAATCTCTTCTTGATTTCCGGCCCGGATGGCTTCGTGAGCACCTACGTCGGTCCGAAGATATGGACTGATGGTGCTGAACGACAGGGTCGGGTGGGAGGTGTAGTGGCCGAGTTGATGAAGAAGGATCCCCAGCTATGGAAAGACTGGCTTGTACTCAAGCAGTGAATGGACTACTATGCCTGGGAATTGTCTACTTCTTTCTAGCGGCGTGAAACGTTTACATCAGTAGGATAGCTCAGAGCAGCACGTTCGGGATTCAGCAAAGAGGATATCATGCAAGGATACCCAAGTGTACTGATATGCAGCATCATAGACTTAGATACGGCCCACAGCTCTTATTTTCTGTTCTTTTTCTTTTTACCAATGGACCGCTCACTTCCTGTACTTAGGTAAACCTAAATATTTATATCCCTAGGCATACACGACCCCATACAAACAAAAACGCAAATACACTTTGATCCAAACGCCTAGCTAGCAATGGCCACAAGGACAAAACCGAGAAACTTATGCGAAAACGCGATTCTATAACGTGTCATGCTTCCCCCTTTCCCTTCCATCTCCTTTCAATCAAATACCTTGAACCTTGCGATAAGACGGCGGCTTCATTGTTCTCCTAATCACCTTCCCAGCATACGGAGGGATAAGCGACACGGCTCCAACAGCTAATACACGCCAGTAGAAGCCCCTGTTATTTGATTGTCAGTCGACCTGGTTCATGATCTAAATCGTATGAATGGGGGGGGGGGGGGAAGGGTCATGAGAGGATTTTGCTTACCACGTGAGAATGAATGCCAAATCAAAGTAGCCGCCCAAGAACGGAATGGACCCCACATACATCAAGAATGTCCCGACGATAGAGATGATGTTGACAGGATGCCAGGTTGTAATCTCAATCGCCACCATCAACAACTCGTTGAGAACCAGCACCGTAAAGCTGACCGCTACCATTCTTGGACCATCTACCTCTGTCAGAAGCTGTGAGAGCCCTTGGATCATGGTCCCCTGGTAGATGCTCACAAATACCCACACAAAAAACGTTCGGTAGGAAAGCGAGCGGCCTTCTGTAAGCTCCTTGTACAGTTCAGGGTAGAGATTGGCCAGTTCCTCATCGACATCCTTGTCTAAAGTGAGCGAAAAGACGGGGGCTGCCGTGTACACGGTTGCATAGCCCACGAGCAGCCAGTCCTTGTACAGACCCTCGGGCTCAAATTTAATGGCGATGCTATACATCGTCTGGCAGACGGCGATGATGAGACCACGGTGAATAACAAATTGCGCCAGTTTGGCGCTGCGCTTGTAGCTATTGCGACCGTGCCATACCAATAGCTTGGTCAGGTGGAAAAATTGCTCGATGGAGAAATCAGCCGCGAGAGAGGCCTGTCGTCCTTCTTTACCCACGATACCGACACCCACATCTGCTGCTTGAATCATTGAAACATCGTTGCCACCGTCTCCAATACAACATACGCGCTTCTTGGTGAAATCTTTGATGAGCTTGGCGACTTCAGCCTTTTGCGTTGGAGAACACCGGCAAGCGACGACAGTCGGCAGTCGGACAGCCACCGAAATAAACTCAGTTCGGTAATGTGTCAGGAAAAGAGCAAGACTTTCGCCATCAATCAAAAGACATGAGTCAACTTTGCTCTTCAGGAAGTCCAGATGATCCTGCGCCTGGTCCTTTCTTTTCAGCTTGGCCACTGTGTAGATGTACTGGCCACGCGCAACAAGCTTGGAGCTCACTGCCACACAGCGAGCAGTCTCGACCTTGTCGCCCGTCAACATCCAAATCTTGATTCCAGCGTTCCTGAGGAGCTCGAGCGATGGCTTGACATCCTTCTGGAGCTTGTCTTCGACACCGGTCACGCCCAAGAGCTCAAGATCACGCTCGAGGTACTGTGAAACGATTCTCTGCATCCCGATATCACGGCCGCTAATTGCCAAGGACGCCTCATTGTACTTGGTCTTGAACTCGCGATATTCTGCCGCAGATAATCGCTTTCGACCTACAACCAAGGTGCGCAAACCTTCACGAGCCATATTGGCAGTCTCTTCATCCAGCCAATCGTTTGCAGCTACAATGGAACCCATGACCGTATCGGCACCCTTTTGGTAGAACCATATTTCGCCGTCTGACGTTTCTGGCGTAGAGTTGGAGTGCTCCAAGAACTGGACAATGATTCCCATCCTCTTGCCGTCTGACGTAAAGGGGAACACCTCCAAGATGCGCACCTGAACAACAGGTCGGCCTGTCTCTGATGATTCGAGCAACATACTCTTGCGGTCCCGGTACGACAACCGTAGACCTACAGCCTCGGTCCACCGGACGATGGCAATTTCATCAGGCGAAGATGCTTGGTAAGAAGTGACGATCTTGCCATCCTCTTCATCGGTTGTAGGAGTGACATTGTGGCATAGAGCAAGGGCCAAGACAACATCGCGCACCCTTGTGCCGATCTCACGGCGCGTCCGAGTGGCTCCAACATTGGCAGTGGCAGCAAAGGTTGACGATGGTGTGATAAGCGCAGAGCTGGAAGTTGTGGCTGTAGAGGCGTGGATTTGAAATCCCTGCTTCACATATGCTGAAACCTCGTCCATGGCTTCGTTGGCATAGGACACTGTACCCACGTGGATCTTTTTCATCTCCATCTCGTTCTGCGTCAGAGTTCCCGTCTTGTCACTGAGCAGGTATTCAATGCGACCCAAATCCTCTGGGATGGTGCTCGTGCGCACCACTGCACCCGGAATACCCGGGTCGCGCTGGATGAACCAAGAATACACGCTCTTGCCCAAGTCGAGATTGACACGTAGACTGATGGGTACGATTGTGGAGAACAGGACCAGGAATCGCATAATCTTGACATACCAAATATTCCCTGGCACATTTCCGAATCCCTCAAGAGCAACGAGTATAATGGAGAGCCCGAGTGTAAGTGCGCAGAGGATCTTGGTCAGCGAGTTGATTTCGTATTCCAAAAGACCAATCTTGGTTCGGGAGGGAGCCGTGGACAGCGCCGAGCGCGTCTGAGGTCCAGTGTAGACAATGACAGCAAGTGTGGTTGCGTTGGAAGCAATGACTGTGTTTGCCCACGCAGTGTTGTCAATTGACAGAGGAGCAGAGATGGGGGAGTCTCCGTCATCACGCATGCCCGTAGTGTTGCCCATGGCCTCCTGCCTCGACCGGAACAGTTCCAGAGTCCCGACGAACTCGTTGACCTTTTTGTCCGGCTTGCCGCCCGTGACGCGAAGACGAACCAACTCTTCAGTCGCGAGACCTTGGGATAATGGAGATGCCAGTCTCAGTTTCCAGTCCGTCTCGCCATCAAGCTGGTCAGTCCGGATGAACGTCTCTCCTCCAGGGCCGGATTTCTGTTCAGATTCGCCGGTGGCAAGAAGTTCCGCACTGCCTTCACCAGCTTCGTCAATGTTGCCAAGCAGATCTTGCTGCGGCTCGGAAGCTGGTTCAATGGCCGGATCGATTTGTTCTGCCGCAGAGAAGCACTGCAAAATAACCACGTCTGCAGGTACTCTGTGGCCCTTCTCAAGCTTCAATACATCACCAACCTTGAGGTCTTTGGACTTTTTGCTGATTTCGCGAGTGTGTGATGACTGTGCTTTCCTGAACCCTTCGCCCTCTGTCTGCTCTTCCTCCTCTTGGATATCCGATAACCTATCTCTTTCTGGCATTTTTCCCTTTCTACCTTTGCGCATACTTGCTGACTTGAGCGCTTTCAGCGGACGACCTGATGCCTGGGCCCTACCCGGCTCATCGAAGACTACGACCGTGTACGGCTCTGAATTAGCCTCATTGTCTCTCCGTCTTCTCTCCACGTCATCGTACGCCTCTTTCCCCATAGTAATCATGAGCACGAACGCCAATGGTCCGATATAGGTAGAGAGATAGCCAATTCTTAGCGCTGGTATCGCTTGTGACAAAGCAACCAGTAAAAAGTACATGTTAAAGAAGAAGGAGAACTCGTTGTATAGCGTGATGGGAAGAAAGGTGAAGGCGGTGTATTTGGCATTGGAGACGAGGTTGGGCGGGAACCGGATCGACTGGTTGGACCCTACGGCCACGAGCCTCGAGGCAGATGGGTCGTCGTCGTCCTTGTCCTCATCGTTCTCGCCGTGTTGGTCACCTCCGCTGGCCGAGGACATGAAGCTTGGTAGTCGAAGACCGCCGCCCCGGCTGGAGTCTTTCTTGTGGCCATTGGCACGACGGGAGGGTTCGTCGTGTTCGCGCAAAAAGGGAGCGTCCTCGCCGGAATTGCCTCGACTCGAGTGGCCATCGCCGTCGGCATCGGCTTCGGTGTGTGGCAGCAGGGCTTCATCGTCGTCGAACCCGTCGTCCGCTCCACGGCCCAGCCCGCCGTAGCCTTTGCTGGACTTGCCGTTGCGCCGCAAACTACCCATACGAAGGTTGCGCAAGGCTATCCTTGGGGCCCTCTGCTCGGCTTCACGCTCGTGTCGTAGCAGGCCTGGACTGTTGCGGGGCGCATCGGCAGGCAGGGGGTCGAGCTCATGGAGATCAATCTCGAGGTCGGAGTCGGAGTCGTCGGCGGGTGAATCTGGCGGCTCTGTGGGATGGTATGGGGTTGGAGGAGGCATGCCGCAGGTGGTGGGAGAGGCGCTGGGCTCAGAGAGCAGAGCACGGGAGCGAGAAAGGATTGACCGAGTTTATCTGTTGACGTGTACGTGGGACCGGGACAAATGCAGCGTCTGGGGCGTCTAAGCGGTCGAGTGGGTGTGCCCAGGCTGGAGCTAGAATGCCATCGTCTTTCCAGTGTTCCCGTCTCTTTGCAGCTGCTGGAGACCCAATGACCCGATCTGTAATGGCGCAAGAGGACTGATTGTGCGTGTGTGTTGGCTGTAATTCTTGCGGGAACCATCAATGCCGCCAAGTTCGTAGCAAGGCTGGCTTGCTGTTTGGCTGCTGCTGGCTGCAATGACTCGCTGCAGTGACTGACTGACGCAGGTGAGAGAAGTGGACAGCTCAACTGCACGTCGGTCGCCCTTTGTGATAAGATGATTTGAATGACAGGTGGTGACAGGGCACGTACTACTAATGTAGGTGAGGGTACTATGTACTTTGTATCCAAGTACGGCATACGGCAAGGACGGGTGTTTCTTTGCTGTAAAAGCGGCGTCAGCATGCTGTGCTGCGGCATGTTTTACGGGCACTGCGGGCCTGGCTGTGGGTATGGGCTCTGCGTGGCCCGCCGCCTAAAGATAGCTTCAATTAGGTAACTTCGGTACATCCTGGCCGTTGGCTACAGGGGGCTGCTACAGGGGTGTCAGCACCAGCACACTACTATGTAACGCCCAGGGCTGCTAGGCTATTCTGCCGCTGCAGTTCGCACATCACCAGGCCCTGTACTATAGTACTATGTATGTACTGTGCACTACATAGAGTAGGGGCTGCATATGCGCTAGAAGCACTTGAGCTGCGCCCGCAGGTGCAAGCGAAGGTGTGTTTGGTGGCCAAGGCAAGGCCAGCTTTCCAGATCGCCCGAGACTTGACGTGCTGGAATGACAGCCGACAACATCTTTGCCAATTTTTCCCTTGTCCGCCATCTTCACGACGCCAACGATCACCGCGACGCGAGTTGCAAGCCAGCATTTGCGCCTCGCCCACATATAGATTTTGATCCTTTCAGCAGCTGGCAACGGCCCTAGGATGACATTGCGTCCAAGATGAAGCATTGCTCTTAAACGGAAGACTCTCATGCTCGCCACAGTTCCCGCAACGCGACTCCACTGTACAAGTAAGTCAGTATCGCCATTGCTTGTTGACCTTCCCGGATGACGGTGGCAGGATAGTCGTCCCAATCGAAGGCTTTTTAACTGATCTCAAGCTAAGATGGTACTGACTGACTAACTGACTGACTGACATATGCTGCTTATAGTAATATCGCGATATATCTACTTTTCCGCCGGCCAGATTCGTGCATTGCCCGTCTATTCTATCTAATACACCATGTCTTCCGAGGCCCCGACAGCTTCCTGGCATCCAGCCATGATGCCACATCGAGACAGTGATCTCGCAGCATCCCACGAAGCACCCACAACGATGGACGCGCCCGAAGCCTCTACCCTGCATTCTGAGCCTGCTAAGCCTGTCGAAACCGAACCCACAACTACTCTACACACGATTGCTACCTTCGAAGACCAGGAATCCGCCGCCGACGACTGGTTTCCAGACTACGAGGCCGGCAGCCCATGGCAAGGAGATACACACACTCAGGGACAGCCGCTGGCATCGGAGAAAGAGTTACAAGAAACTGCAGTGGATGAGCGCATTCCTGAGCCGAGTACCGAGTCTCCTATTCAGCCTGGCCTTGCGCAAGAACCGACACAAACAGAACAAGCAGAAGAAAGCGCCGCAGTCCATGCTTTCGATGACTCTCCTGTAGCATTTGATGCGACAGCTCCAGCTGAAGCTCACCAACAGCAGCTGCAAGACTATACTGCCCCCGAGACCACACAAGCTTCCTTCGGGCCCAAGCATGTCAGTAACGATTCGTTCGCGCGCACAGTGTCGCACCAGCCCGAATTCGACGATGAGGACCTCTGGAGCCCTCGCCAGAGCGAGGATGACCCGTTCAAGTTCATGCCGCCCAACGATCGTACCAACTCTTTCCCCGTCGTACCGAAACTAGAAAGCACAGAGCGCGAAAAAGTTGAACCCTTGCCGACTATCCAGGCTGAGGACATCGTCAACGAAGTGGAACAACAGACCAAGTCTCTTGATTTTGAGAGCGGCTTCGAATCGGAACCACGCAACGGTCTACAGCAAGATAATTTCTGGGACAATGCTGATGGCGAGGCCGATTTTCCCGCCCAGGTCGGTGGTGACTTGCAAGGCCTGAACGAGGAAGCTTCAGATGCCCGGTACGACGAAGGTGTGCCTCTGATCAATCATGACCAAGGCTTTGACATCACGAATCAGGATAAGGCCGAGCCTCGCGACATATTTGGAGGAGACGACACTGCGGAGGAAGGAGACAATTTCTTTGCACAAATCGGCGGCCAAGCCAACAGCGAAGAACAGAACGACTTTGTGCCTAGCCAGCTCGAACGCAAGTCTACGCTGCAGGTAATACAAGACCTAGGGACATCCGACAACCCAGCAACGCCAGGCGGCGTCCTAGAGAGCCCACTCGAAGAAGAGGATGAGAGTGATGGCTTGCTTGATGAGACACCAAACGTCGAGCAAGAGGTTACCGTACAGGCCGAAGAATTGGCTGCTGAGACAACAGCGGCAACGACCGAAGAGCCAGACGCTGCGAGTCCTCGAGGCGAGGATCTCGCTGCAAAGTGGTCGCAAGCCTTTGCTGAAGACGACGATGATGACTTCCTTCTGGAGGATGAATCGGGCACAGAGAACAAAGAACATCAGGGTTTCGATGCGACTGCGTTCTTAGGCGACGATGACGACGGTTTTCTTGAAGACAACGATGAGCTGCTTCAGCTCGAGCAACCCACTAGCAGTGTCAGTCAACCGCCCGCTCCGTTGCGAACCGCGAGCAGTGGGAGATACCTACCTACACAATCCGCGCCGTCAACATCGTCGCAGCCAGTGAATCCGTATTTCCCGAGTGCTTCTCCTGCGATTCCGCCGCCACAGGCCTTGTCTTCGATACCTCCAGCCACAACCAATCCGTATGCTTACCAGGCTCCTGCGCAGCCTGCAGCACCACTGTATGGCGCACCCGCTCCAAGGCCTGTAGTCAACAAGGCCCAAAGTTTTGCCGACAAGTCTAAAGGAGGGTACTCTTCGCCATACGATTTGCCCATGGAAGTGGTCAAGCCAAAGAAGCGCGCGACAACTCAACAGCAGCCTCGGGGACCCACAACCGTACCACCGCCGCCAACAGCAGCGGCAATATCTGGGCCTCCTGCCCCCTCTCGAAGCATGAGTGGCAGCGCGTCCGGCCAAGTTGCACCATCTCCGTCCGTCCAAACGCAATTCCAGGGCTCCGGCCCAGGAGTGTCGCCTCCAACTTCGATTCATCCTGGACAGTCTCCATCTCTGTCCAAACCCCCTCAGCAACTTTCAACCAAGACGAGCTTCTTCGAAGAGCTTCCGTCGTCCGTCAAGACACGGCCTGCTTCACGTACAAGTCACATAGGCCAGGCCTCACCGCACCTGGGCAGTTTTGGCGGCCCTCCTCAGGGCATCCAACCTCCTCCAACATCAATGCCCACCCCACCCCAAGACCCACCAACGACTGGTTCGTCCGCTGCTTCGGATGTTCCGAGATTGGTGCCACCGCCGCCGACGAACCCCTACGCCAACCTACCAGCTGCTGCAAATTCAGCGCCCTCGGTACTGCCACCGCCTGCTCAGAGGTATTCACCGGCTTCTACCCAAGGATCTACTCCTGCCACCGGCGCAGTGCCGCCCCCCAGCCGGTACTCACCTGCGCCTCCAGGTCAACGAGCAGCCACCCATGGCCCGGGTGTTGCAGCTACACCGCCCCCCTCTGTGTTGCCTCATCTGCCACGAACATCTAGTCCTTTGGCACACTTTGAAGCGAGGCCATCAGAGGCACAGGGTATGCCCTCTCTTCAGCCGAGTCGAAGCAGCTCCTCCCTGTATGAGCCTCGGCTGAGCAGAATGCCATCTCTCCCTCCGACGCGCGAAGTTGAAGAGAATGAGGCTCCAGGGCAGCCCTCCAGTGGAGCACCTTTGCCACCCGCACCACAACTTCCTCCCAAAGCACGCCAAACCGTTCCACTGCCAATGTCACCACCCAAGAGAAAGATATCCTATGGCCCCGCGCCTATTGCAAACGACTTTGTGCCACCTGCTAGGTCTCAGACTGGCTCGCCGGGTGCCATGTATGGATTGCGATCTCCAATCAAAGCTTCAGAATTTGTACCCCGTCCTTCATCTGCTCAAGGTCCTTCACCCCCATCTATTGATGGCGCCATGTCTGGCGTCACTACTACACGTCCGAGAGGCATGTCCCAGAAGCTTAATTTGATTCCGCCTACTGATGGGCGCGAACATGACCCGCTGCAAAGATGGAAAGGAGCGCCACTTATCAGCTGGGGTGCAGGCGGAACATTAGTTACATCATTTCCTGTGAATGTACCACGGTATGGCATGAATCAGACGGGGCCCATGATTGTGAGAAGTCCGGGCGAGATCAAGGTCAAGACCATGAAAGACGTCCAGCCATTGGAGGAACGTCTATCCAACTTCCCGGGCCCTCTAAGGGGCAAGTCGAAGAAAAAGGAGACCATCGCTTGGCTCTCTGCGGGAATCGAAGAGCTGGAAAGAGGATTCCCGAATCTCCAGTTCCAGACACAATGGTCCCACGAAGACAAGCGAACTGTTGAACGTGTTTTGCTCTGGAAGATTCTGAGGATCATGATTGAAAATGACGGCTCGCTCGAGGGCAACGCCACAGTAGACAAAGCGGTTCGCGATGTTCTTTCTGAGGCACCAACCGATGAGGCCGACTCCGATTCTCCTGTCATTTCCAGTGGTGCTGCTTTTGGTATCGGAAATGACTTGTCCACGACGCAAATACAATCTGATGCTGTAGATTCGGGCACCATGCAACGCATCAAGAAGTCTCTGCTTGCGGGAGACCGCGAAAAAGCAGTCTGGGATGCTGCCGATAAGCGACTTTGGGGTCATGCTTTGTTGATCGCCAATACCGTATCTCCGGACCTCTACCACAAGGTCTCCCAGGAGTTCATCAAGAAGGAGGTCAACTTTCCGGGACACAATAATGAATCGCTGGCGGCGCTGTACTCTGTCCTCTCTGGAAATCATGAAGAGAGCGTCGACGAGCTAGTACCTGTTCACGCACGGGCTGGAGTACAACTCGTCGCCTCCTCTGCAGGAGCAACCAATGCCACTGGACTGGATGGCCTTGAGAAATGGCGGGAGACTGTCACACTTGTTCTTAGCAACAGGAGCACGGGTGACGCGCAGGCTCTTAACTCCTTAGGTAACCTCCTATCAGGATACGGAAGGGCAGAAGCTGCTCACATTTGCTTCATATTCGCTCGCTCTGCCACCGTATTTGGTGGGCTTGACGACCCCAGAGTACAATTTGTGCTGGTGGGTGCGGACCACAAGACCCAGTCGCAGCAGTTCTTCAAGGAAACGGAGGCGCTGCTGCTTAGCGAGGTCTACGAGTACGGTCTTACTCTCAGCGGCGCCCCGTCAATGGCATACGGCGTGCCTCATCTGTCCGTCTACAAGCTTCAGCACGCCATCACTTTGGCGGAGCATGGCTACAGAGACAAGGCGCTGCAGTATTGCGATGTGATCCTGAAGGATATGACAGCGCAAACGAAGCGGTCGCCCTATCACCATGTACTCTTGGAATCGAGGGTCGAAGACTTGCGTCAGAGAATGCTCCAAGCTCCTGGCAGGGAAGCTTCCGGGTCATGGATCTCCAAGCCCAGCATGGGCAAGGTTTCCGATTCCATGTGGAACCGCTTCAACAAATTCGTGGCTGGTGACGATACCGATGCAAATGGCCAAGGGTCTCCGAAAGTTGGAGAAGAGTCTGGACCCTTTGCGCAAATCCAGGGCGGTACGCCGACCATTAGTCGCCCACCCTCTGCTGGCAATGCCACCGGCATGGAAATGTTTGGGTCTTCGCCAAATGGGTACTCCTTGGGCACTACCTCTCTGGCACTTCCTGTGTCACCTGTTGTGACAAGGACATCGTCGCGCTATGCACCCGCTGCTGCGTCCGTCACCAATTCTCCATACGACCCACACTCGACCTATGCCCCATCTGGACGCACATCTGGAGAATACAACCGCAGCAGCCCATATGAGCCGCGGCGTGCTCCTTCAGATGCGCCCTTAGTACCGGCGAGCAATTACGCACCCGCAAATGCGGCCGCCGCGCCCCAAGGCTACTCTGACCCTACACTGGGCTTGGCCATCCAGTCTCCACACAACTCTGTTCCTGCTCCTCTGCCTACAAGCTCAATGACTTCAGTTCCTACTCCTGCCGAGACCTCTGGTCCCAGGACGCCGGGGTTCTCACCTTATACCCCTCTGTCACAGCAACCTCCTATCATGAGCAACAACTCTCCTTACACTTTAGCTACGGCGGAACCCGAAGCCAAGGGAACGTTTGAAAGCCAATCATATGGCTATGAACCGCCTACGCTCAACGTAGATCAAGAAACACCAGTCAAGTCGATCAACGAGCCAGCAGCTTCTGGAGGATACGAGCCTCCTTCGTTCCAGCCATACGGCTATGAGCCTCCGTCCTTGAGTTCTCGATCAGATCAGCCAGTTCAGCCCACCGAGGAGCCAGTGTCTTCTGGTGGCTATGAACCTCCATCTTTCCAGCCGTACGGCTATGAACCCCCCTCGTACGAGCCCAATCCCAACCCGAATGTTGACGAAGCTGGCGACGATGATGTTTCAAAGCCAAAGAAGAAGAGCTTTATGGATGACGACGATGATGATTATCCATCAATGGCGCCCAGGCCAGCTGAAAAGTCCAAGGCTGAGAAAGACCGTGAGAATGAAGAGCTGTTCCGCAAAGCCGCTGAAGAAGATGGTGAGTTCATTCCGACGATTCCGCTTACCGATCAATGTACTGACCCACAACTACAGCCAAACGTGCAGCAGAGGAAAAGGCCGCCAAGGCCAAAAAAGGCTGGGGCTTTGGTGGGTGGTTCGGCGGCGGTGGTGGCGGTGGCAGTGGCGGCGCCGGCAGCGGCAGTAAGAAGGAGTCGCTCGAGAGCAGCTCACCCAACAAGCCCATTCGCGCCAAGCTTGGCGAAAAGTCAAGCTTTGTCTACGACCCGGAGCAAAAGCGATGGGTCAACAAGGCCGCCGGCGCAGAGGACACCGCCCCCAAAGCAGCAACACCTCCGCCACCGCGTGGTACACCACGACCGCCTATCCCAGGACCTGCGAACTCGGCGCCGCCGCCTCTGGCACGAAGCGGTGGGTCGACACCGTCCACGCCTCCTTTGGGCGGCGGCGGTGGTGGTGCGTCCACACCACCACTCCCACCATCGGCATCAACTGGACCTTCGGGAATGTCGACGCCGTCTCTGATACGTTCTGTTTCTGTGGCTAGTGGGACGCAGTCGGCGCCGCCTAGTAGGCCGGCTACGAGCATGAGCACGGCGAGCAGCATTGATGACTTGCTTGGTGCAGCCACCCCGAGGAAGGGCGCAAGGGGCAAGAAGAAGGGTGGTGGTCGGTACGTTGATGTCATGGCCAAGTAGGGCGAAACTATCAGCCGGCATTGCCAGGGAGACACTTGCCGTATATCAACGGCTCAGAGTAAGCGTGTACGCTCTGAAGAGGGTGAGGCAAAGCAAAGAGTCAAGGAGATCTATTCGTGGATTTGGCCTTGAAAAGACGTTTTTTTTTGGAGTGGCTCGTATAGTAGAGGAGATTATTTGTTTAATGAGGAAATGCAATCAATGGCCATAGTGTATAGAAAAATGAGTATAAATGCATTCAGAGGAAGTCCTGTGACAGATGAATCGCAAGTGTTTTATCAATGAGCATACTATTGTATGCAACCAGCCGAGACCATAACACCCCAGTCTTTGAAATGTTATGTTGTGCCAAAAAAAATTGAATGTATACCTGTATTTATGCATTCATTTGTTTTCAAGAAATTGAACCATTCTATCATAGTTCATCTTATTATAACAACCTGATAAGAAACTCGTGTACAGCATCCTCACACTTTGAAGATGAGTAGGTTTGGGTGACTAGAGAATACCATCGCTGAAGTTTCTAATCGATACAGATATACGATCTGTCCATGACTTGATTAGATTAGAAAGCAAAGGTGAAGAATATATATTCACTACTCCATGCAAGCTATGCTGCCCTTCTTTCAAGCTCAGTGTCCTTGAGCGCGCTTGGTGAAATTTATTAAATACGCTTTTGTTTGTCTTTCAATTCCAGAAGATCTTTTCGTTCTTCAGTATGCAGCAATGGGTATTCCCATGGATTTCGTTTCCGGATCCCCGAAACGCCTTCCAAACAAAATTGATCTTGTTTCCCTTCGTTCGACATTCGTCTGACGTAGCAAAAGTCTTCATGCACTATAAGATGAGACGTAATACTGAGAAACCATCAATCAGTCAGTATAAGCCACTTCTAGTATGATCTACACTTGGAAGAGCGTAAAAGCAGGAAGGAAATGAGCAAACAGAACAACTCACCGTAACAACTGCATCCTCGGCAGTAGCATCATCAAATTGTGACACATATGCATACAAAATCAACGCATGGTCATGAGCAAAACACGCAATAACCCTTCCTTCAAGCCGCCCAACGCTGAGCACCCGGCTCCAGTCTTTGCCGTCCACGCGCACCGTCGCCCACTTGTCTGGCCCGGCATCTTTAAACACAGTCGACGGGTGCTCCTCAATCGGCACCGTGAGCTGATCTGGGTCGAGCTGCGGGTTGTCAAGCCCGTGCCAGACGCTTTCAATATTGAGACTGTCTGTGGCGATGCGCAGGCGTAAAGAACCATGCATGTTCGCGCTAAGCTCAAGCTTGGGGTTGGTGCCGCCTCCGCCTCCCCCACCGCCTCTATCGCCACCACGGTAGTTATTGTTGCTAGCAGAAGACGTAGATGTGGACGCGGCCAATTTGGTAAACCGATCCGAGATGGCCTTGAGTTGCATAAGCGGCGGCAACTGGATATGCACGTCGTCCTCGCGAACCTTGGGCTGCATGATCGTCTCGACTGTGTCCGGGTGCAGCACACGCACAGGGATATCCTGCGTAATGACCTTTTCGCGTTCGCGCTTCATGGACAGCTCGAGGGCTTCCATATCAACGTCGCGGAAAGGGTCGTCATCGTCATCGTTGCCGCCGCCGAATCCGTACTCGTCATCACTGTCTTGGTCTTCCTCCTGTCGTCGTCGTTTTCGTTGTTGTTGATGTTGCTGTTGCTGCTGCTGCTGCTCAGCAGCTGTGCGGTGGTTGTGGAAGGGAACGCCTGATCGAGGCTCGTTGGCTCGTTGGTCGGGCGTCGTGTGAATGGTCATGGAGAGCACGGGGACGCCTTCCTTTTTGGTCAGGCGTAAAGTGGCATGGTCGCTGTTGATGGCTGATTTGAGGGCGCGCTGGAGGGGATTGAGAGGTAGCTCAAGATTTATTGTGTTGCCTTGTTCAGCGGACTGGATGTGGTAGTCGGCGAAGATAAAGTCCATGGAGAGGGAGCTGAGTCAAGGTTCGTTAGCCATTGATGCCGACATCTTGACAAGAAAAATAAAAAACAAGACTCACGCCCAGACCTGCGACCCCGTCTCAGGAATCACAGTGAAGCGGGCCGTCTCATCGTCGAGACGCACCCAGGCTATCTTTTCGAGTGTGTTGAGGGCTGCGATTAGCTTGTTGAAGGTACGGATGTTCTTGAGCTCCGTTCTGAATCTCATGCTGCGCGTGGAACCAGTGCGGTATTTGAGGAGTTCGGATAAGAACTGTCTAAATCAGAAGGTCCCATATAAATCAAGTCTTGGATGAATTCCTGGATGTCACCCTGTAGATGTGCATACATAGTAATGAAGCATTCACTCTTCGCGTACTCGGTACTTGCTGGCTGGAACGCGTCGTGACGATCGCCAAGCGCTGCAGGCTTGAGTGGAAAAGCGGGCGAGTGGAGGTTTCCAGGGCCCCTTCTCTCTGGGACATGTGCTGACAGGGATCAAAACGGTACGTACCGTCTCGTGGGGGCGCTGCTCGGACGGCAGCTCTGGCTCGGGTTGGGAGCCTTGCAGTGGGGTCAGTGGGGACCAAGTAAGCGCCTCTCTTGATGGAATTATCAAGTCGGAGCTCATAGTATTGCAACCACGAAGTCAAGCGCAATCCTGACAAAGACGAATCCAAATACAAAATACAGTGAGTAGCACACTAACCAGGAATCAGGGTTAATAATGAGTCTCCTAAATGTACTATGTCCGTAAGCTTTCCGTACAACATGCTGCTGTATCACCATTCAGTGCATCTGTAGCTTCTTAGCCTCCTCACCGTTGGCCTCTGTTCATCTACTGTGGAGATGGGTTAAGCTTGTTATTCACAACCTTGCAATGCTGGGGCAGATGACAAGATAGGAACTAGGTAGCCATGACCCCTTCCTCTAGCGCACTGAAGCATATAAACACACAAATTAGAGCCTCCATACAAGTACTCCAGCAGCCTTTGGTTGCCATAGCTCTGTCGGCGCTGGGTTGACCGCGCCCTAACATCACCGCTTTGCTCCACCTCAGCTCCACAAGAGCTTACACCCGCATTACTGCTGCGCAATTCAAAGTGAATAGATGAATTGCCGTCTATCGACAAAGCACACCAGTAACCGCCTTGGGGCCGGTATCAGATATTGATGAATAAAAGGTCCTCCGTTTCCATAGCTCTCAAGACGCCCCATTGCCTATTCCAAGGGCACGATTTGCCCATACTGCAAAACCAAAAACTCCATCTCATCAAACAGTCTGATTGCAAAGACTCCAAGACTGACTACAATGCTTTGCACCCGTGTGTAGTCGTCAGAATATTGTTTGTTTCTCTCATGTATGCCAGGACCAAAAGTGCCACGTCCAAAAGAAAAGGGTCCAAGTCTCCTCTTGTCTGGTTGCAGGCGGTTGTGGGCATCGTCAATCAACCGGAAAAGTACTCTGGTCTTGTCTTTGTCTTGGGCTCCTGCTGGTCATACCAGCCCAGGAATTTCCAGTCTGGTCCTTTGTTGGCGAGATCCCAGTGGCCGTAAAGTCCAGGTACTGGAGGTAGGTTGGCGTTCGTGGTGAGGTGTGGGGAGTCGGGCAGAACGATGTCACCTTCCGAGTCGCCGTCCTCGTTGGAGTCTCCCGTATCGCTTCCTGCGTCCTCGATGTGTGTCTTGATTTTCCTAATTCGCGTAGCGTCCAGCGTCAGCCTCGCCAGAGCTACCGTGATATGAATCGTTTGGATTGCCAACCTCAGTGCTCTGGTCGCCCTGCCCGGGCTATGTCCTGGGTGTTCGCCGTCCTCGCTACCCACGCCTTCAGACGATCCTGATCCACTTGCGCTGCCCCCCGCAGCGGCACTAGTGCTAGTAACATCGCTGCCACTGCTGCTGCTGCTGCTACTGCTGGTGGCGCCACCGCTGCCCCTCCTTGCTGCGGCTCGGAGAACCTCCTGTCGCCGCAGACGTCTCGCATACTTGTGTTTGCGGTGGCGGCAGTATCTGCAGTCGGTATACTCGAGACCTTCGGGAAAGGCTTTTGCGGCAGCATCGTTGCGGCTCAAGTGGGACTTTCCGGGATCGAAAGACGAAGGCAGAACGGGGTGGGAACAGGCATGGAAGAGGTCTGTTCGGCAAACGGGGCACAAGGGCTTGTCGGTAATGGCGAGATACTTCTTGATGCAGACGTTGCCAAATACGTGCCCACAGGGTGTGATAGCGTACGTCTCGCGAACGCCCTCGGGGGATTTGGTGCCTATATCGACGGCACAAATGGGACAAGTGGGGTCAACAGCAACGTGCTCAGGCTCGTCCCCGTGCCGCACGATGGACGTCCTAACCGATCGCATAGACTTCATACTTGCTTGCAACTACGAAGGGCTCAAAACAAGAGATGTAGTCAAAAGGATTGACGGTGGTGTCGTAGGCAACCCCAAGGGTAGATAGTTGGGGGCCGGCCGACCGAGCTGTGATGAGGACGGGAAATGAGGGGACTTGGTGCTGCTGCTGCGGCTCCAGGCGCTGCTGTTTGTGTTGTCGGTGCCAAAGGTAACAGCAGCCGTGGTCAAGGGCGGAGGAAGAGAGATCTCTGAAGCCTGCCCAAGTCCCCAAGAAGCTTGTCAGACAAAAGTGTAGAACAACCTTGGAAGGCAGAGGGGGAGAGAGAGGAGGGAAGCGGGAAGAAAGCAGCCAAAGGTGAGGAGAAGGAAACGGCTCTGCCTTGTTGCCCAAACGGCAGGAGGCAGAAGCGTGGGTTTTGGGGCTGGAAGCGGGCACAAGCAACAACTGGCGAGCGGAGGCTTACATACAGCTGGAGTACTTGCGATATCAGGCAGGCTTAGCTGGCAAGTTGGCCAGCAGACAAGGTACGTACATCCGGTATAGCACTTGGGGCAATAATATTCGACAATAGCTCTCGCTTGATGATGATGACGGACGAGAAATGGCAGCGTGACGACGCCAACGACGGTTCGAGACCAGCGTGGAAAACAAGACTACTTGGGGCAGAGACGTGAGAGGTCACAGCCCGTGGATGGAATCGCAGGCGGACAGCCGCATGGAAAGGAGGGGTTGGTTAACTGCGCTGGCCACGCCCAGGCGTACTAAGAGACGGGGACAGGGCTGCCTCGAAAACGACCGTCAAGCACATTACAGAGGTGACGGGCTTGTGGTAGGTACTTACCCCTCGATAAGCTCGGGAGGCTGGCGTCACAGTCCCTTCCTGCCGTCTCTGCCTTGGTGGCTACATGGGTACTTGCCCGGTTCCCAGTTTGTAGATGGCAGACGTCGACTCTTGCAGATGTAGAAGGAACACTTTTGTAATATCGAGCCTGCGAAGAAATACCCAGATGCCATATTTCAATAGCATCATGTATGAGGGTGCTCAGATGGATAATACCTAGATACTGTGTATGTATGGGCTGGATCTACGCATACATAGTACTTAAACATCCGACTTACAGGGGGCAAGCAAGGCTGGCGGCTAAGAGAGCCAAACAGCTTCCAAGCCCACTGCCAAATCGGGCAGACAAGGCAGCCATTGACCAAATCATGTGCCCAAAAATATTGGGCATCCTCTCTGATCGGAGTATTAGGTATTTCGTAGGCAAACAAGCCCTATGCCCTTGACGGCGACGCCGACGTAACCTCACCAATGCTCTTGAATTGGGTAATTCATAAAGTAACATCTATGGGTATACAGACCGTATACGTTGCCCATGCAAATATAATATCTTTCTCCGTTGGTCTTGCCGTGCAATTTCATATCTGGGATATGCGCGTCCAGTCTGTAGCCCGGGACGGACAATAGAAGCAGTTGCTTGGGGCAGTGCTGGTTCTGAGCCCCATCCAAATGCAACGCTGCATGTTTATGATGCGTTCTCTTCATCCTGTACAGAGTCGTTGAATCACAATTTGCAGCCAAGTAGGCATTTGTATTGGAAGGCGGGAGCAAAGTCTATTCACTGAACTCAGGTGTTTAGCTTTTCTATCGGGGCTGCCAAGCCGTGTTTGATACATCTTGACTGTCCATTAGTCTCTTACTCCAGACATTCAGTATACATGAGCAGGATCTAGGCCACAAAAAGGTCGAAGAACTGCTTCGAATGCAAGTAAACTATAGCACCAACTGCTACAGAGGCAGAGTTCTGCGATCTTGGGGCTGTGACCGAGACTTGTTGTATTTTTTGACGAATAGTGTTGTGTATAGGAGTTTCCAGGTTGTATTCTATGGAACTTCGCGCCAAATGACCAAGTCCACAAAGACTTGCTGCTACCTGGTTCGAGATGGAGATTCGTCTTCCTCGTCGCTGTCGTCCCTAAACCCCTCCTCTAGGCTGCCGGGCCCTGTCAGTATAACATTCGTAATTCTGGCCAGTCTCACAATCACTATGATAACTTACTCGCGACTCAGCCTCCTTTGAAGATCCGGTCTCCCACTACTTCGACTCCTTCGAGCCTCTCTATCAAGTCGCGCCCGCATGTCCTCATCCTCAGGCACCTCGTCTAGCTCCTCGCCCTCTTCCGAATTATATCCGTTGTCTGACCCCGGACCAACAGCTACAACTATGCGCTCGCGCCACGTGGAGGGAACAAGGCCCCGCGCAATGGTATTTTGGATTCTGTACCGTAGGGACAGTGTGCCCGAGGAGATGGACTCGAGGGGAAGATAGGCGCCATAGCGGCTCGATCGGTAGCGGCGCCAGAGGGGTAGTAGGATATATGTGGCGAGGACAAAGACGAGGAGAGCTATTACTGCAGGGACAATGAGGGTCTACAAAGAAAGAAAAGCAGGTCAGCATACGTACTTCATCGCAACTTGGATAGTAACTTCTTTGCCCCCCCAAAAATTTGGCGGGACTATCTTGCCTTGACCGTAGATACCGTCGACCCCATCTTCGCGGTTGTCGCTAGAATCTGCGAACAAACAAATGACGGCCTAGCCGACTGAGAAAAAACAAAAGCAGGCTGCAATGGCAACAACGAAGCGCAGGAGGTTATCGGGTGGATGACTTTCTGTCATGGGGCCGGCTCACGGGGCCCAAGGTTTCGGTTCGTTCGCTTGGAAAACTGGGAGGATGTGAGTCTGGTGTGGCAGCCAGTCATCAGTCGTGCAGCCTCACTCAGCTCCTGCAACCCAGATGCATGACAACTGCGCCAATGTTCCAATCCCGAGATGCGATGTGGACGCGCAACGGCACACACACAGGACAAGACTCCGGACTGACACTTGTCATTGGGTTGCTTGCGGTGGATGCTTGCCATTTTCTAGATTGGCCCGAGGCTGGTGGATCTGGGGAAGAGATTGGAGGGTTAGGGTTGAGCGTGGCATTGGAGACGGTAGACATGTAGCATGCGTTGATAAGTACTGTATGGCAGGAACGTTTTGCCTATTCCCGTGAGCTGGTAACACCGCGTGCTGGCAAATATCTGGGTTCAGCCATATTTGGCCAGCCGGGAAACGGCGTTGGAGACGTATCAGCATGCTTATAATAGCTTTGGGAGTGAAGCATTCCTTGCTGGCAAAGACATGGCTACCTGGGTACTAACCAGCCCGTCCGATGGAAACAATAACACGCTAAAGCTGGCTCAATGCATCGTGGTATGCTGCATGTCCTCATCTTATATTTAAACTACCACAGTGTGCACAAAAAGATCATGGACATGTGCACCAGGCGTTTCTGGGCAGTGTTATAGAAGCATGCGGGCAGTTTCTTTGGTGAGCAGCCTCACCTCTGAAACTCGACCCGTTTCATTGTTCGAAGCGCCCAGTAGTCGCATAGTCTTTCAACGGTTACTTGGTGCGAAAATTCATCGCATGACTGGCACGCGTAAGGTAGTCAATAAAGATTGCTCGTGTGGCTTACCGTCGGTTTCTTGTTCTTTTCTTTGGCGGGTAATTTCGGTGATGACCAGGACAGCAGTTGGCCCCCTCGGAATTGTCAAATTGTGCTGCTGCCGTAGCTTCAGCTCACTAACAGCCTAATAATACGTACTTTGATAAGGTAGCAAGGGTAGATAGATGCATATTGGGCCAAGACGAGCATACGGGACGGTTGCAGTTGTGCCTGCACGCGCCCCTGAAACTAGGTCCCTGGGGGATCCTTGACAGACTCTACATGCCGCTCTGAGGCCGGCTGGTGGAGCGGGCTGGCTTGGCTGGGCTCTACAGAGTATAGTAGCATAGGGGCCCACAGCATCCTCTATTACATGCTGTAGCGCAGTCCTGGTTGGCTTGCGGGCGTTGCGGGCGTGGGAATCACAATCAGCGTCTCTCCACGCCGTCCCGCCGCTACTGACGGCCACAGCAGCTTCCAATTGCCTCAGCACTCTCGCCCCCCAGACCTCACGTCAAACTTTCGATGCGATCTACCGCCAGACTCGCTTCTACTTCCTCCACCACCCACCAAACACCACCACTCGTCGGCCTCTCTTTGTGCCAACCTTTACCCCCACCAAGCAGCAACAACCGCGCAATCACTCGTAACGCCCGCCTGGGCTGGTCCGTGGTGTCTTTTAAGCACATGCTAACATAGCACAAACCACGCACGTTTGGATCATGCGCTCACAGACTTGACTGCGCGCATCCGCCCCTTCGTCAAAGATCGACCTCCCCTGCTCCTTCGAGACGTGCCCGGCTGCAACATATCGCGGAAGTTGTAGTGCGATGATGCACCTGACCTGGCGATCAAAGACATTTCTGCCAGTTGCACAATCTCCCGTCCGCTGTGACCGTCAACGATAACCTACGACACGCTCCAAAGCCCAAACATCCGTGGTCGATTCCTTCCCGACGCAGCAGTCCGTGCTGTTGAGTCCCTTTCTCTATCCACCTACCGTTGCCGCAGACATACACGTCTTGAACGGATAGCGCGGTATCGATCACCTGCCATCCCGCTAACCCGCCAACATGGCCTCCCTTTTCTCTAGAGGCAAGAACAAAAGGCATACGAGTGACGAGGGCCGGAATCTTGGGATCAATAATCAGCAGCAGCAGCAGCAACAGCAAGATGCTGCCAGCATCATATCACGCTCGTCTCGCCACAACCGGGACTCGTCGGTGATATCGCTGGACCAACCCATGTCGCCCGACGGGAACGGTATCAACGAGGTGGCAGGCATATTTTCGACCATACCTTATGAGAGTACCTCGAATGGCCGCCGCTCCCCCGTACCGACCGAATATCTCCCCAAAGGCGAACAGCTGCCTGTCAGGAGAGAGCCTCTCCCGCATCAACTCAACAAAGTCACTGCAGACTTCCACCAGTATCCTACCTTTGATCCTTCTTCCATCCCAGGCTACGGGCAGCAACAACATGTGTCCGGACCCCGCCCGCCGCCGCCGAGCCATCCTAACAACGTTACCATGGCGACTGGCCGGACTGCGCAACAGCAATGGGGTCCAGCCAGAGACAGCGGTTATACAGCATCCCACAGCTCTAAGTACGGTGCCTATGCGCCGTCGCAAGCGCGATCCTCGGCAGACCAATCTACAACATATTCAGGTAACAGAGGATCCTATGACCTTTCCACCATCTCTAGTCGCTTGTCTAGGCCACCATTGCCCAGTGCTACGTCTCAGAGCAGCTTCTCATCCAACCTTTCCAATCGGGATTCCCAGCGCCTAACCAAGTTTCCAGGAGGACTCTCACCCACTAGCCCTAACGATGTCTTTAATATGCCGAAGCCCGACGACAACGTTATCGAGCAAATGTTCCTCCAGTTGATGCAGAAGCGTGGTTGGCACAACCTTCCTGAGCAAGCCCAGCGCCAGATGCTAGCCTACCCCTCCGCCAAGAAATGGACCCTGATACACCAGGACAGACTCACCGAGTGGCAGGGCGAACAGAAACGACGAATCTCCACGAAACCCGGTTCTTACCAGACGTTCGATGTTGCAGCTTCCGCTGCGGAGGAGGGCAGTCCTGAATGGTACGTTAGAAAAGTCATGGATAACAGCCTAGACACCAAGGGCCTGGGAAGTCTCGAAGTCAATTTGCGAACGCAGCAAATTGGGTGGGTACGACGCTTCATTGAATGCCAAGGACAGGTTGCTCTCACGACGCTTCTTTTGAAGATGAATAGAAGACAAGCAGCAGGACCGGCTGCGCCCGATGCCCCGGGAACGCACCGCGGAGACACCAAAAGTCTTGATCGGGAGTATGATATTGTAAAGTGCTTAAAGGCACTGATGAACAACAAATTTGGCGCAGATGACGCTTTGGCACACCAACAGGTTATCCTGGCATTGGCAACCTGCTTGATATCTCCCCGTCTGAGCACGCGAAAGTTGGTGAGCGAAGTCTTGACATTTTTGTGTCACTGGGGCGATGGCGATGGGCACGTCAAAGTCATTCAGGCCATGGATGCTGTCAAGACCCAGCACAATGAAAATGGCCGGTTCGATGCATGGATGCGGCTTGTCGAGGTCACCGTCGACGGCCGTGGCAAGATGGGCAGCTTGGTCGGTGCCAGTGAAGAAGTGCGCAGCGGTGGTGTGGGCATGGAGAACCTGCTCATGGAATATGCGGTTGCGACCCTTATCCTCGTCAACATGATCATCGACGCGCCGGAAAAGGATTTACACTTGAGGATGCACATCCGTGCCCAGTTTGGGGCTTGTGGCATCAAGCGCATTCTGAGTAAGATGGAAGCTTTCCAGTACGACCTCATTGACAAGCAAATCGAGCGGTACCGAACGAACGAAGCCATCGACTATGAGGACATGCTTGAGCGGGAAGGTAGCAGCATCAAGGATAATGTAGAGGACGAGGTTAAGGACCTTACGGACCCCATTCAGATTGTTGATGCCATCCAAAACCGGCTGCAAGGCACCAAGACGAACGACTACTTTATCTCTGCATTGCAGCACCTGCTTCTCATCCGGGAGAATGATGGCGAAGAAAGGCTGAGAATGTTCCAACTCGTGGACTCAATGTTGAGCTATGTTGCCATGGACCGGCGTCTGCCAGACATGGATCTCAAGCAAAGTCTCAATTTCACAGTGCAAAGTCTCTTGGATAAGCTACACACGGATTCAGAGGCACGCCAAGCTCTCGACGAGGCTCTTGAGGCTCGGCAGATAGCAGAGGCCGCAATGGCCGAGAGAGACGAAACGAAGGCGCAACTAGAGCTTGGTGCTGATGGTCTTGTTGCCAAACTGCAAAAGCAGCTCAACGAGCAGTCCAGGTTCATTGAAGCCCAGAAGAGGCAGGCTGAGAATCTCAAGTCGGAGCTCGAGAATCTCCAAACGATTCGAGCCAAGGAGGCTCAGCGGAATGAGCTCGAGACTCGCGAACTCTACCTCATGCTTCGCGATGCACAGGATGTTGCAGCGTCCAAGGCTGCTAATAACAGCACCGCCCTGGGCGCAGAAGATCCTGCTCGTGCGCAGGGTATTCTCGACCGTGAAAGGCTGATGGAGCGTCTCGCCAAGCAGCTCGAGCGCCAAAAGACACAGTACAAGCTTGAAGGCAGACGGTGGGGCGAAGAAGTTGGGCCCTCGGACGAACTGCGTGCTCTGCGTGAAGAGATGGACGGGGGTCTAGATGTACCCGCGCCTAGAGACTTTACCCACAGCGTGCTTGGATCAGTTAATCGCCAAACACGGATGCCTCGGAGGGGTGATACTGGAGGCCAATCTATGGAGGGTGCCGCCAGCGGGGAAGAAGATGTCGTGTACGAGAAGCCACGCGTCGTCGAGATTCGCCGGCCGCTGCTGGATCCCAAGCAAGCCAACGGTCTCATGGGAGAGATTAGGGGCGCTGTCAAGAAATACGATGCTAGTGACTCGGAGGATGACCAGGACACAACAACAGGACCATCCCATACCAGCCTTGAAGTTCAATCGCCCATCACACCTAGCGAAGACACGCCCAAGATTGAGGTTACGAGCGCTGGAACAGGTGCTCCGCCACCTCCTCCACCTCCGCCTCCACCACCGATGCCTGGGCAGCTTCCCGGTGCCCCTCCCCCACCACCACCACCTCCTCCTCCACCAATGCCCGGGCAGCTTCCTGGCGCTCCTCCTCCGCCCCCGCCTCCACCGCCTCTGCCTGGTATGTTGTCACCAGCTACCGCAGGCGGGCCCCCACCTCCTCCGCCTCCACCTCCGCCCCCAGGAGCCCTGGGCGGTATTCCAGGTGCTCCACCGCCTCCACCGATGCCTGGTGCTATGCACGGACACTTCCTTTCACAGCAAGCTGCACTTACTACAACGAATGGTATTGGGTTGCCAGTTGTCCGGCCAAAGAAGAAGCTCAAGGCACTTCACTGGGACAAGGTCGACGAGGCCTCCTCGACCCATTGGGCTGCTCACACGCCTACAGCCGAAGCTCGAGAAGAGAAGTATGTCGAGCTTAGCAAGAGGGGAATTCTTGATGAAGTTGAGAAACTGTTCATGGCCAAGGAGGCCAAAAAGCTCGGTGGTGCATCTGGCAAGAAGGACGACAAGAAGCAGATTATCTCCAATGATCTGCGGAAAGCATTCGGTAAGTCGTTGCTCACTGATGAAAAGCATTGACCAAGGGAGATTGGCTAACGAACATTCACAGAAATTGCCTTGGCCAAGTTCTCTCAGCATCCCGTTGAGAAGGTGGTACAAATGATCATACACTGCGACACCGACGTGCTCGAGAACCCAGTCGTCATGGATTTCTTGCAAAAGGACGACATGTGCAACATACCCGAGAATGTATCAAAGCAAATGGCACCCTATAGCAAGGACTGGACAGGCCCAGACGCTGTGAATGTTGCTCGGGAACAAGATCCGGCTGAACTTACGAGGCAAGATCAGATCTACTTGCAGACGGCGTTTGAGCTCCACTATTACTGGAAGAGCAGGATGCGAGCTCTGGCCTTGACGAGGTCCTTTGAGCCTGACTACGAAGAGATCACCGAAAAGATGCGTCAAGTTGTGGATGTTTCCGAGTCTTTGCGAGACTCGGTGTCTTTGATGAACGTTCTCGGTCTGATTCTCGACATCGGTAACTACATGAACGACGCGAACAAGCAGGCGCGTGGTTTCAAGCTCAGCTCCCTTGCGCGTTTGGGCATGGTCAAGGACGACAAGAACCAGTCGACGTTGGCCGATCTTGTGGAGCGCATCGTCCGGCAGCAGTATCCCGAGTGGGATTCCTTTGTCGAAGACATTCAAGGCGTCATGACTGCGCAGAAGATCAACATTGAACAGCTGCAGTCAGACGCCAAAAAGTACATTGACAATGTCCGCAACGTGCAAACGTCGCTCGATAACGGCAACTTGTCTGACCCTAAGAAGTTCCATCCGCAAGACCGCGTTTCACAGATTGTGCAGCGCTGCATGAAGGAAGCACGACGCAAGGCTGAGCAAATGGAGCTCTATCTCGAGGAGATGTGCCGGTGCTACAATGAGATTATGGCCTTCTATGGCGAAGATCCGACGGACGAAAACGCCCGACGCGACTTCTTTGCCAAGCTGGCGCTATTCATTAGCGAGTGGAAGAAATCGCGCGAGAAGAACGTCACGTTTGAGAAGCAGCGCAAGATCAATGAGGAGTCGATGCGCCGCAAGAACGCTGCGCTCCAGGTCTCTGCAGGCGGACGCGTCGACAACGGCCCCGTCAGTCCCAGCAGTGCCGGCGCAATGGACAGCCTTCTTGAGAAGCTACGTGCCGCCGCGCCGCAGACCAGAGGCGAGAGAGATCGCAGAAAGCGATTGCGCTTGCAAAACAAGCATCAGAACCGCATCGCTTCGGGACAAAAGATTCCGGATCTCAACGAGATTCCCGACGCGGAGGCGGGCCTACAGAGCGCAAAGAGTGTCGACAGCCATGCTACCGCGGACGATGCGTCTGTGAATGGCAGCAGCAGTGCTGGGGGCTTGCTCTCGCCCAACTCGCTCCTGTCGCCTCGTGAGGACGAGGATGACCTGGCGCAAAGAGCGGCCATGTTGTTGCAGGGTATGCGTGAGGGCGATGACGAGGAGGAGGACAAGAGGCGGGACGCGAGGAGGAGAACAGCGCAAGATGAGAGGAACGCGAGACGGAGAAGGCGCGACAAGACGTCGAGTGCGCGGCCGCCAACGCGGGGTAGTACAACGACGAATGGTGACGACGCTCCTCCTGATGCGGAAGGGGAAAAGGTGACAGAGGAAGAAGCCGCAAGTACGAATGGTGCAGAGCCCGAAGCTGGAGCAGGCCGAGGTGGGGAGGATGGACCAACACAACGAGAGGAGGAAGTCGATGCAGCATAATGCTGGAGAAGAAGTCCAAGTCGAACAAGGACGACATGAGAGTGTAGAGAGAAGGGATGATGAAGATGGTGAAGATGAAAGTTCGAGACATTCAGTGTTTCGACATGTTCTGGGACGGCTGCATGTGCTCAAAGAAGGTTAATGCATGAGGAGGATGTCTATAGGCGGGTGCGGTCTGTGGAGGAAGAGGCTTACATTGCTTGGGAAAGGGAGACGCAACGGATCGGGGCATATACTGTTTACCTTGGCTGCCCTCACCAGCCTGTCCAAGTATATTTGCAGCTCTAAGACACATGATACTATGTATACTAATCGAGTGGAGAGACGTGTTCCTATATACAGCGCCCGCTATTGCTCAAGATCATGTGATGTTGTGAATCGAATTGTTGTAGCATATCTATGTCAAGTTTGGTTGTCCTTTTCACTGCTTCCAGGCGTTTATATATCCAGTGCAGCTGACAACATCCAATGCACTTTGTCTCCTTCTCACCTTGACTGGTCAGATCGGGAGGGAACTCTCGGCGTGCATGAGTGGTTCCCTCCACGAAGGAGATTGCTGATGTAATCATGCTCACTGAGCCCAGCGACACACCTGCTGAGGTAGGTGCTCCCTTGTCTTTCAACCCATGTGCACCTTCCCCCAAACTCCCATATCCACTTGCCCGCCGACTGTCTACCGAGGCAGCTCTTGTTCAAATCCTGCATTCACAGGGATAAAACCGCAGAACCATGAAACGCTCGCTGCCACCTTGGAGCGCGCTCGACATGTATCTCACTCTCCAGTATCCAACTTGCGAAACGGCGTCTCTTCGTTCCGTACTTGAAGCCGGCCCGTATGGCGGGCGGGCTGGACGATGCCGGCCGTCTTGTCTCCGCTCCGACAAAGCTTTCTGGGGATGTCGAAGAAAGCACGAAACTGCTTAGGCACACCCCGGCCCGACTGGTATAAAGGTGCCTGCGATGAAAGGCACCGCGGCGGTACAGTTTGTCTTGCGCTTTGGCGCTTCTCATGCGGTCGCCTCATTGTAGTATGAATGTGTACGCTAACAACAATCCAAACAAGATGCCTTCAAGGAATGGAGCCAACGATCGAGGGGCTGCGGCTGTGGCGACGAATGTCGGTGTAGAAGCTGTTTGGAAGGGTCAGAAGTCAGCATCCGCCCATCCAAGTCATCTGCGCTGGAAATAAAACAAAAAGAAACCCGAGGTAAAGGTACGCTATTGACAAGTTAAGGTCACTTACAGGGTGCAGAAATGGTCCTGGAAGAGGTCGTGGCGCCCAGACCCGCAGCCTTTGAGCTGGGCGTGTCGGTCGAATTATACGACGACCCAGCAGACTTGGCTCCTGATCCCTGGATGGATGGGCTGCCTGCGTTGTTGTTGTTGTTGTTGTTGTTGTTGTTGTTGTTGTTATTCCAACCATTGGAAGACCCAGAATCACCCATACCTTTGCCGCCGGGCCAGTTGGATGATGATGCAATATCGGATGGTGCCGGCGGCGGCGGCGATAGTGAGGACGCCCAGCCTGGAGAGCTACCTGCATTGTTGTTGTTTCCACCAGCAGACCCCGAGCCCCAGAAGCCACCCGCGTCGTTGTCGTTGTTTCCTCCAGCGGAACCCCAGGCCGAAGAAACGCCTGCGTTGTTGTTGTTGTTTCCGCCAGCGGATCCCCAAGATCCTAAACCACTTGACGGACCGGCCATACTCTCTCCGCTGGAAGAACCTTCTGGTTCCATGCCTGACCAGGACCCAGCGCCCGAAGATCCCGACCCGCCCCCGTATCCAAGCCCCGGACCGAAGGAGCCTGTGTTGCCCGGAATCATGTCCCCCGTCATGTTAATTTCATACGGAGGTACGCCAGCAGATGCCGGACTGGGCTCAGACAACCCAGTTACGTACGGACAGGTTGTCACTGGATGCGCAATCACAGCAGTGACGGGAGGATTACACACGGTGCACGACTTGAGTGTTGTCGTGAACCCAAACGGCAGACCCGATGTCTGCACAGCTGGCGGTTGCTGGCTTAGTGTGGGCAATACGCCGCTGTACGTTTCTGTGACGGTGTACACCTGAGTAGTGAGGCCCGCTGTGGTGCAAAGGGAGGGCAACGTCGTCTCATAGACGGTCGTCGCCTGGCACCCGTCGCCGTTGCACCCGCACGAGTAGCAGATAGGCGCCTCGATATTGATGATGATGGGCTGGCCAGTCTCGACGGGGCTTTGCACTACCGGGGTTGGCCCCAGAGTGAGTTCAGGCCACCAGCCGTTGTTGTCCGGGAAGCATTCAGTCACGATGGCGATGCGCGGTTGCAGGACGCAATCCTGGGCTACTGCTTGGTTGAGTAAGAGGCTCGCCACGAGCGTTGTTGAGAGCCTCCTCATAGCTGAGTTGCCTTTGGGAGCGAGGTTGCGTACAGATATATCCAAGCCGTTCAGTGATGTTCGTTCATATCTAGTACTAATATTGAGGAGGCCGCTGCAGGAAAAGAAGGGGGGATGTTGGACTCTGGCTCGAGGGTGTATGGATGGTAAAAAGGAGCCACCAGTCCGGAGCAAACGTATAATGGCCGACTGATATTCAAATCGTGGAAAAGGTTCAATTAAAGAGGATTGTTCTTTTTCTGCGTCAGCTGATTCAGACAGCAGATACCAGAAAACCGAACACCATTCGCCAAGCTACTGCTACTCATTAAAGTGCAGCGCAAAGCACACGATCGAATACAAATTGGATGGCCTAGATAACTGAATGGCCCGCGTCGGAATGCGCCCAGACACGCCGGCCACAAGGGCGGCATTCCAGACATACGTACCACAAACCACTTCCCCCTTACCAGACAGCTGGCAACGTTTCCGCTGCTAATTGGCAATTTAGGTCAAATCTGACAAACGCGTCTGGTAATTATCTGAGCAAGAAGAGCATAAGTTGAAACACATGTTCTGCCTAAAGTGCATTCTTTGCTTTCCATATGACTTGCCTACTTCTAGCCCTCGGAAACGAAAGGACGAACGACAGCGACTCTTTGATGACCCCTAGAGGACTTCGGAAGCATTCTCCCAAGAGAACTTGGAATGCCACTGTGACATGCTCAATTTGCATAAACGCCTTTGCAAAAAAGCCAACCTAGAGTCTTGGATCCGCTGCCGGTGCTAAAGCCACACGAGGACGCCGAGTCCGTCTGTGAAGCATTGTTTTTGGGGAAGGGTTTCCAACAGACTTTGAGCCCTCGGTTATGTGTCGTTGTATTTGTAGTGACCATGTCTTTCGACCGTTCAAATTACGTCTCAAAACAGGCCAACAAGCACATTTCATCCTCAAGTTTGTCGCCAAAAAGAACATGGTCAACCCGAGGCAACTATGACACAACCTCTGTTGCACGAAGGGAATATGTTTCGCTCGACAAGTGCATGATTTCTTGCTGGCCAGCGAGCCGGCCTTCAAAGGCTATTCTGCAAAATCCAGAGCCCGTGAACACAGGACGTTGGGCAAAGAGCCCATCCAGGCTTGTGAGTGCCTGGTGGAATAATTGTTTTCTCGAAACCAGGTGAAGAGTGCCAGCTGGAATAGCAACACGTCTAGTATCGACTGTAAGGAGCGAATGGAGGGAAGGCGACAAGTGGTGAGGTGAGGACTATGCAAAAGTGTAAGTACAAGAGACTTTTCTGTACTTCTGAGGTTGTAAGTCCAGTTGGGAGGAGAGGTACTCCAATTTCTTCTACGATTGTGCGTGCAGCCAAGTACCTCGGCAGGTGCACACTACGTGATATCTTATTCGCTATCTCGAACATCAACCTGGGAAACAAGAAGAATATATGGCTTTACTGTGTATATCACGAAACACGCGGACTAACTTTACATCTGAGGACAAGAAACTGGAATCAGTCCATATTTGGGTGACCAACCTGGCCTATTTGAAAAGGACCGTTCCGCCCAAACCAAGCCAGCTGCATGGGAAGCAAGAAATTTCGAGCCAAAGCACGTATCAATCAATGGAGTATTTAGCCGCCGCCGGGTGATACTCAGCAACCGAGCATCAATCTCATTAGTGCCCACTTGCCCTGCTGCATTCATCGGGCATATCGGGCAAATGGTATACGAGATACCCTCAAGAAATAAGCGGCACGAGCCGACTTGACAGCTTCCAGTATGTCCAGACATACTTATCTCATTGCTCCTGCTCGACCCGCATACCCACTTGGTCTCACAGAATCGCAGCTGGCATGCACTCTTGGACCAAGAATTAATCAGTACTCAGCATCATGGCAGCCAAGCCCGGTCTGGTCATTGGCTATGATGGCGTCCACCCCTTCTCCAAAGTCAACATCTCGGACCGTGCTTCGGTTCAAGACCTGCTGCGTGCTCTGCTCGACCCCCTCGAGCCCTTCTTCTCACCCAATAGAGCTCGTGTGAAGGTTCCGGGCGCGAGCGGTGTTCGTTTTGACCAGACCGCTTCCGAGGTTGAGGGCATCTGCCGTCCACTCTGGGGTCTTGCATGCTTGCTCGCAGGAAAGGGCGACTACGAGCGGGCACAGCTCTGGATCGATGGCATCAAAGCTGGTACAGACCCAGAGAACCCAGAATACTGGGGTTATCCGCAGGACAATGACCAACGCATGGTGGAAATGTGTCCTTTAGGTGCGTTGCCTCACTTCCTGTTCAGTAGTCAAACCCCACTGCTGACTCTGCGCATCAACTTAGGCTTTGCGCTGGCTGTTGCACCTGGAATCTGGGGGTCGCTGTCGGATACAGAAAAGGCCAACGTCGAGAATTGGTTGGGCAATTCCGTCAACGAGAAAAAGTGAGTCTCGGTCTCATCTCTCCTTACAAAATGGGGCAGTCGAACGAATAGCTGACACTCCGTCTCTCAGCATGCCAAACACCAATTGGTTATGGTTTCGCGTTTTCGCCAATCTCGGTCTCAAGAAGAACGGCGCCAAGTTCTCTCAGCAGAGACTAGACAGCGATATCGAGCATCTTAACACCTTTTACCGAGGTGATGGGTGGTCCAATGATGGCCCTGAGCACATTCATCGTATGTGTATGTCCCGCTGTCACGAAACGAAATAATCACTTTCAAATCTAAGCTGACCAAAAGACAGAGATGGACTACTATTCCTCCAGCTTCGCGATCCACTTTCTGCAGCTCCTGTATGCCAATCTGGCCGGCGAGGAAGATCCGGAACGAGCTGCGGAATTCAAGAAGCGTGCCCAGTTGGTCGCTCTTGATCTGGCCCATTACTTTGATCAACAGGGCCGTGCAATACCCTTTGGCCGCAGTGTTGGATACCGCTTCGCCATGTGCTCGTTTTGGGGCGCGCTCGCCTACGCAGACGTCGAATTACCAAAGCCTCTGACGTGGGGAATGGTCAAGGGCATTGTGCTGCGCCATTTACGCTGGTGGCAGACACAGCACAACATTTGGGGCTCTTCTGGAACGCTCACGATTGGCTATTCGTACCCTAACATGTATATGGCAGAAAACTACAATAGTCCTGGAAGCCCGGTGAGTTTGACTTGGCACTTAGTTGCGGAAAAGAGAGAAGAAAAAAAACGGTTTGTTGACTTTTTGTATGCAGTACTGGGCTTGCCTGGCTTTTATATGCCTGGGTGTACCCGAAACTCACCCTTTTTGGACATCCAAGGAAGAGTCTCACTGGGACGTGATTCCAAACACTAGGCTGTTGAAGCAGCCTGGTCATATCATGACGTGAGCTGAACGCCTTGAGCATTGGCATGTATTGTCGGTGCACTCTTACTGATAGCCTCATGCAGAAATATCGGCGGACATTGCATGCTGCTATCCTCAGGCCAAGCATGCGGCTACCCAATGAAGGGTACACATGCCAAGTACGGCTGCTTTGCTTACAGCAGCGCCTATGGGTATTCCGCGCCTCCCGGTCTCTTCACATTAGAGCAGTACGCCTTGGCCTCGCAACTGGGACTGTCAGATGATGGAGGCGAATACTGGAAGACCCGCAGGCTCTCAGAATATGCTGGTCTGGAGATGCGGGCCAACGATAGACCAGTCCTTGTTTCAATCTGGAAGCCGTTCTCCGACGTCAAGATCAAGACTTATCTCATCCCATCGGAAGAGGGGACTCCCAACTGGCACATCCGGGCACACCACATCGAGGCCGCACGCGAGGTTATGACAGCAGATGGCTCGTTTGCTATTTGTAACGAGTCTACGGCCGATGGACGCTTTCTGGGTCTGTATAACGCTGCCTCGGGCGAAGGGACACAGCCGCGCCTTATTGGCAACTACGATCTGAGCACTCCGGAAGCTTGGACGACGGGGTCCAGAGGTGCCTTTGCGGCGTCGAAAGGTGCAGTGGGCATCAAAGCGCTGGAGAGTGAAGACACGGGAAGACGGGCGATGCTGGTCAACGCCGATCCCAACTCCAACCTGCTCGAAAGTCGCACGACAATTCCAACTCTACAGCACACAATCAAGCGCGCCACTTCCGTGTGGTACATTTCGGCTATTTACGCCAAACCTGCGGGTCCAGGTGTCGAGAAGGGGGCATATTTGGATGGCTGGGAGATGCCGCCTATGATTCCCGCCTGGTTGCAGGAAGAAGTTGGTCAGAAATAAGGCAAACCATTGTCTCATCAGAGCAATTCAACGTTCAGCTCGTGTTTCTTCTGTATGAAAGATACTAAAGACCACTTATTTGTAAGGTGTGTGCCTTGGATCCCTCTGTTATTGTTATACAGCATTCTACATGACTTGCATAATGAGTGAAAGTTCCACAGCAGCGGGCGCCGACTTACACGCCTGTACCTGTATTACTTACTTACAGTACACACTTGACGCCTTACCAACAACTTGTAAAATTATCTCAAAGAACTTAGCGAAAGTAACGAGCAGACAGGGCAAGTGGGTGCAAATATGTGGCTCTGAGAGCTGACGTCTTAGTGGACTCGATGCTCGAGGCTATGGGGCGACTACATGGGATCGGACTATCCATCACCATCGAACGATACACAAAATGCCTTATACTATCCGAGCAACAAGGACTCGAGACCAACTGTGTGACCTACGAGATGCGATAATAGAGAATTCCGGGTGGCAACACTGAGCCTCAACGCCTGAGTGGGAGAAATCCTACTGCTCATAGTAAAGATTTGTGTCAGAGAGCTACATTATCGCCACCTATCTTATTAGTGACTGTGTCAAACTGACGGCTTGGTAATAATGATGAGACCCAGATCAGTCAACTCAGAGGACTACTGCATTGGACATCTGAACTCTCTGACAGCTGAAAAGCACACCAGGAACACGAAGAGATGAACGGCTGAATACAGGCACCACCAAGCGGAAGAATACGTGCATAGATCCTGTGGAACTGTGACATGTAACCTATAAGCTGGCCAGTCCACCTGTCCAGCATTTTCTTGTGTGGCAGTGGGAGAGAGAAAAAGAAAAAGGTGAACAGTCTCGTACGATGCGAGTGTACGACAGCGAGGACTGATTTGAGTACCAATATCTCAGATGAATATCTTCTCGTTCCTCTGTTCTGCTCCAGATCTTGAGCTTCTTCGGATTTCGAGGAAAAGTATCACTGAAGCACTTGGCTCAATTTGTCCAAAATTGTGCTTGGTTTTACAGTGTTGGCAAAGGATCACTCACAATGGGGAAACTACTTGCGAGGTTCCTCTCGTGTGTTATTCGCAATGAGGCGATGCAAAAGGAGTAGGTGTTGGCCTTGGGGCAAGCGAGCAAGGAAAGGAAGCTGATGCCGGCTCGTTCGTGATGCAGTCCCTTGGAGATTTACGGATGGAGAGTCATTGCGTTGTCGTGTTCAGGTCTGTCTTTTCTGTGCCAGTTTCTTTACCTGTATATGCCGATGCTGCAACGGGAGAACGGCAGACTTTTGAGATGAAATGCTAACGTTGTTGTCACCATTCCAGCATGGTGAGCGATGCATCGATTTGGGTCTTGTTTGACGGATCTCCAAGCTGACAGCTGCCACAACGAAAGCTTTGGTGGGATGCTCTTTGGCTGGGAGTAAGGAACACCTCATTTAGGCGAAATCCAAATGACAAAGTAATATACTGAACCCTTTTGGCTTCTTCCACAGCATCGGTGCAATCAGTGGCATCCTCGAGTATTCGCGCTTTGAGAAGTAAGTGAGAACGACGCCCGCTTGTCTCACCATATGATGGCCTGATGAGATTGACAAACACGCAGGGATTATCATTACAAGAATTCCCAGAACTCACTCCTTAGTGAGAACAGTACGTAGAATCAACCACGTTGACATCCCCCTCAGGCCAAAATATAGTGTCCATTCTAACCACTATCTGTCGTCACAGTTGTTTCGACCCTCCAAGCGGGCTGTTTCTTTGCAAGCCTAGTGGTATGTTTCGCATCAGCCTTCCACATAAATCCAAGAAAGAGACATGATCAAACAGGAAGGATTTTGGGAGTTGAAGGAACAAGAGAGAGAGAGGCTGCTCATCCAGTGATATTGACATCTCGATACCAACAGGCCTCTTTCATAGCCGACCAATTCGGCCGCAAATGGCCTCTCGCCGGCGCAGGCATCCTTACATGCCTCGGCGTCGCGCTCCAAGCCGGCTCCAGAGGCTCCCTCGCGTACATGTACGTGGGTCGTCTCGTCGCTGGCTTCGGCATGGGCGCTGCATCCATGTTGACGCCGTTATATGTCTCTGAGTGTGCCCCAAGGGCGATTCGCGGGGGACTTACTGGTGGGTTTTACCTTTTTCTTTTCTTTCTTTTTGAGTTGAATCCTTCCCTAGAAAGAGAATACTTCATGACGGGCTTTGAACCTCTCTGGTAGATAAGATCTTGTGAAAAAAGAGAAACAAGGTTTGGCGTTAATAGGGATGCTGATCAAGTGGCCACGCGTTGTGATGCTGAGTTGAGTAGGCCTGTACCAACTGTTTATCGTTACCGGGACTATGATCTCATTTTGGTGAGTGGTGCTGTTCACGCGTACTCATTCTGAAGTCTTGCGACATCGTATTCTAACAGACGATGGCTGGTACTCATGTGTGAGAAATAGGATCAACTATGGGATGCCGCAGACCACTGCAGGCGCTGCTGTATATGAGACTCCGCTGTCTTTGCAAGCGATTCCTGCTGTGTGAGTGACAAGTACACAAAACCAACAAGAGAGGTTGATCACAAAATTGGAAAGATACACTAATGATTCTCAACAGCATCCTGTTCTTTGCCATGGTACTCTGTCCCGAAAGGTAGGTAGGTGTATGTTCCTACTTGGCAAACACAGTCAATTTCCCCACACGAGAGAAGAGAATGCTCATCAGAGACATATAGCCCTCGATGGTGCGCGCGCAATGGGCAATGGGGGAAAGCAGCTCGCTTATTGTCGAAGTTATCCAAGTGAGTGAAGTAGCAAGTTTCCGGCGGTCACCCGCTGCCATCAACTTGGCATAAAATATGAGAGCAAACAGAACGTACCTACTCACGATGGGGAAAAACCCAAACAGCCTTGACACCGAGCACGCGTACATTCGCAACGAACTCCAAGACATGGCCGAGCAGCTCGACATGGAGCATCGGTTGATTGGAAAAGCTTCCTCGTGGGCGCTGCTCAAGGAAATGTGGTTGGTTCCGGGGAATAGAAAGAGGGCGCTCATATCGGTGGGGCTGATGGTTTGCCAACAAATGACGGGGACAAATACGCTTGTAAGTCATGGCTGCTTCTTTAGGTGAATCCCGTATTTATAGTTTCTCAACCTTTTCACGGGCATAGATAGGAGAGATGATCCTCAATGACTGACGTCCAAAGCCAGAATTATTACGCACCGCAGATTTTTGAAGATATGGGGTTGCCCACTATCAGAGCGCAACTGTTTGCTACTGGGATTTATGGCGTGGTGAGCTCTCGCTTTCTTAACAGATTTCAATCAACAGGGACATATTTTGGACAATGATGGGAGAGAAAGAGAGAGATACACAGCTAACGTGAAGACTGTGTGTGTGTGTGCGCGCGCCCATTCAAAAAGGTCAAGATGGTCTCCTCCCTCGCCTTCCTCCTCTTTGCAGCCGACAGCCTTGGGCGCCGAAGGAGTCTCCTCGTGTCCAGTATCGGCCAGGCGGTGACGCTGTACATCATTGGAATTTATGAACGGTGGTATCCAAGCCACAACGTATCGGTAAGTTGACTTCGCACAAGAGGAGTGCGTGCTATCTGCAGACTCACGTTCACTTACTTGTGGTAGATTCCCCCTCTTGGCTATGTTGCGATAGTCTCTGTGTACTTCTATGTCAGGTGAGAAGAACGTCTCGAAAATGTCCTGCGAATTGAGGTTTTCATGAGTACTTACCGATGGGGTGAATGGGCAGTTTCTTTCAATTCGGCTGGGGTCCTTGTTGCTGGATCTACGTGTCCGAGATTCCTACTGCGCGTCTTCGTACATTGAACGTTGCCATCGCGGCAGCAACGCAGTGGCTGATCAACTTCATTATTGCTCGGTCCACCTTGACCATCATGAACTCCATGGGCTATGTATGTTCATAGTCTTGTCCTGCCCTTGCTTTCCTGTTTTTGCCAATATCGTGGATCTCTCTGTACCTGTGACAACACGGCACCCACTGACTGATCGTCGTTATGCAATCAAATAGGCAACTTGGTTCCTCTTCGGCAGCTTCTGTGTCGTGACATTCTTCTTTGCCTATTTTCTCATACCCGAAACCAAAGGCATGAGCTTGGAGAAGATGGACGAATTGTTCGGTATCACAGATGACCTCCTGCGGGTTATGGACGAGAATCAGCGAGAGCGCGTGGTGAGTCAGATGGCAGTCGAGGAGGAGCAGTATGGTATCATGAGCAGGGCAAGCCTGCGTGTGCAGGTTCCAGAGAACCCGCCGTTGGCTAATGCGCCAGAGAAGTTACCTGCTGATTCGATGCAGTGGAAGGATGAGCCAGTGTACCGGCTTTGACGGCATTGTAAGACATCTATCGAATTTTTGTCAACAAGTCGAAATCACAAACGTGAAGATGGTCAGGCCGGATAGGGGGTTGGGGGTTGGGAGGCGAGGACCGGAACGAAAGCACAAGGAAGAGAGGCACGACAACGCGGAAGAGGAACGCAATGGACGCTTGAGGTAATCATATTGATAGTGGATATTGGAGCCACGGTTCTCCAGAATATATCGTGTGCCAATGGTGTGGATGTTGAAAGATGCCCCAACCCTGTGCTTATATATGACGTTTGCCTTGCACTCTATTCAAACAAGACATTTTTTCCGCCCCGAACGCCGTGCTGAATGTATCACTGCTTCAACAAAGTCGGCAGCACCTCTGATGGGAATGACAGACCATCTCTATGCAGTTGCGAACTTGTTGATGAACGAAGCCAGCTTCTCTGCTCCCTCGAGTGAAATGGAGTTGTAGTTGCTAGCCCGGATGCCGCCAACGCTACGGTGACCCTTGAGTCCGGTCAGGCCCAGGTCGGTGGATTGCTTCAGGAAAGCCTTTTCCGCCTCGTCGACATCACCACCCTAAATCATCCGGTCAGACACCCTGGCTCAGCGAAACGAGATGAGACAGACTCTCAGAACTGCAAAAAGTCATCTTACCTTGATAACGCGGAAGCAAATGTTCATTCTGGACCGCACAGACTTGTCTGGTACAATCTTGTACACATCTGAGTGGGCTTCCAGAGCCGCATAGATAAGCTGGGCCTTCTTGTTGGCTACGGCCTCCTGTCCGTCGACCTTGTCGGGGAATGTAGCCAGAAGCTTCTTCAACACCGAGCCGGCAATGTATACACTACGCCATATATGGTTAGCATTCGGTAGAGCCCACACCGGAGATGGAGGGCAGGGACATACTCGAAGATGCTCAGAGTGTTGTACAAGCTGTTGTTCTTAGCGATCGTCTCATAAGTCAGAACAACCGGCGCAATGGGAAGGCCGAGCTTGCGCATCAGAGCGGGCGCAGGCTGTGGCACCTTGGGTGGCAGGAAGTTCTTGTTCAAAATGCCAACAGTAATACCGGTGGACCCCAGGTTCTTTTGCGCACCAAAGAAAATCAGGGAGTAGTTCTTGACGGGGATCCTCCTCGAGAGAATATTGGAGGACATGTCTGCCACAACGATGGGTCCAGAGCCATCGGCCTTGGGTGCCAGGATTTCTGGAAAGCTGGGCATCTCAACACCGTCTACGGTCTCGTTGTCGCAGTAGTAGACCATGGCGGCATCTGGCGACAATGTCCATGTGCTCTGGTCAGGGATCTTGCCAAACTTTCCGTCGTTGACAGTCCGCGCATCGCAGACAAGGTTGACGTGTTCCGGGCCCAGGAGCCTCTGGGCTTCCTGGTATGCCTTCAGCGACCAGCTGCCAGTGACAATATAGTCGAGCTTCAGCTCCCGGACGGCCTTGGCCAGCTCAGTCTCCAACAGCTCGGACTTGCAGTCCTTCTCGTCGACCCCGTTCGCAGCGAGGATCTCGGCCTTCTTGCGGCTGACCCAGGCGCCCACCATGTTGTAGACGGTCGCCGAGAACTCGCCGCTGCCACCGCCCTGCAGGAAGAGGACCTCGTACTCGTCGCTCGAGAAGTCGAGGTAGGTCGCCAGGTCGGCCTTTGCGTTGTTGATGATGTCGGTGGCGAGCTGGGAGCGGTGCGAGTGCTCGGCAATGCCCAAGCCAGTGCCATTGTAGTCCAGGAGAGCCTCGGAGGCCTGCTGCAGGACGTCGGTGGGCAGCAGCGCAGGGCCTGCGCCAAAGTACGTGATCTCGTCGCGGGTCGGCATTGTTGCTCTGCAAAGGGGAGGAGGGCTGGCGCGTTGGTCCTTGTTGGTGGTGTTTTGTCGACCGGAAATGTGTGACAGTTGAGGACGCGGGCTGGGGAGACGAAAAGGGCCGGAGGGTTGGAGGTTGGAGGTTTACGGTGTGGCTGTCGTGTGTCACACAAATTGGAAAGAAATGCACCGGTCTCGGCGGCGGTTTTCTCTGCTGCGCAACCTTCAAGTGCTGTATTTTTTATGACGTGAGTCAAGCTACCAGTACATAGTAGAGGGGTTCAGGCTCAGGGGTTCCCCAGATTACAGCTGCAAGGGCCCCACTGGCGCCGAGCCTGGGCGTGTTAGCGGGATTCCACCGTGCCGCCACTACAAAGTACACCACTAAATGTTTGCCGATACTTCCAAATTGCGTTGCGCACAATTGGGCATCTTCAAGCAAGCCCAAGAAGGTCAGTGGATATCGAAACAGCTTGGACGTGTGTTCTCTTTGATGGGTTGAGCATCTAGGCTTTTGTCCATTTGGCAGCACAGTGCACGCAGGTCTCGGGTCGGCTCTCATCCAGTAAGAGGAAGCGCACCGAGCTGTACGGTCCGGACACGGCATTTTGCACCGAGTGGACCAGCCACGCACAGGTCTCGCGCCGGCGGCTACTGGTGAGCTGGACAGTGTTGCGCTGTGCTGTGCTGTGCTCTGCTTGCCTGCTCTCGAAATTAGTGGAGGCTGGCTGGCGCATTGTCCACTCGGATTGTGATTATCGGGGGGCTTGTTTGGGTGTCACACAGACCAAGGAGCGGGCAGACCACAGGGCCAGAAACTGTGGTGGTACTGCGCCTCCCTCGCACAGCTCCGGATGTCTACTCCAGGGTCTGTGTCAGATGCGGCGTATGAGGCGTCCGTCAAGGTTGCAGATGAGATCCGAGTCGCAGGCTATGGCACGCCAACGCCAGACGCAGAAAGTGGACACGAACCGGAGCCTGAGCTCGAGCATGCCCAAAACCTCGCTGCCGGTGTCAACCTCCAAGAATCTGCTGGCTCGCAGACAGCCCAGCAAAAGCACCCTCCAAGCTCACAACAGGCACGCGGCAACTCACAGTCGGCTTCAAGTCCGGACAAAGACGAGACTGCCAACCAAGAAGATGGCAAGGACCGAGAGCCCAGTGCAGAGGCCACGAACGAGCACCCACAGCACTCGCCGACGAATTCAGCAAGCGGAAATGATCAGGAGAACAGCGACCCAAAAGCCAATAGTACGTACTAGCTTTCTGTTGTGCTCTTTCTTGTATCGCTCCCCATCTTCAAGTGAAGAAGCTTTGCGCATCGATGAAACATTTTAGCAGGCTTGTTGTCTGCACGGCTGCTCGCCTTGGCTGTCCACACGATTTGGTTTACCCGGGTTCTCGGCTCGCACAGGCTTCGCATATGGTTTTATATGGATCCAGGGTTCCAGAAGCAGTACTTGGAAAGTTTGAAGCAGTTTCACTGCCTCTAGACACGTCTTTGGCTGCCGTGAAAAATAGTCACTATGCCGCCTGGAAGCAAGCCCTTGCCGACAATCAGGTCATCCGATTCATCTTTGTGCCTTGAGCAGCCGGATGATGAACCGCCGCTGCTTATTGACCATCTGCACAGTCGGGTCATACTGGTCAGTTGACGGCGTCGCCTTTCAGAGAGCTTGCTGCAGTGACCGAAGCCTGGGATGATGATGTTGTTCACTGAGGGAGAACATGGTGGCCTGAAGGCCATGAAGCTCTGCAAACAAGTAACTTCACAGAGAGTGACCCTTGGCCATGGTCTCAGTTTCGCTGTGGGTAATCAATGGCCTATGGAAGATGTCGCGGATATCGAATTGTGCTGATTGCCTTTTCGTGCAAATACTTCGCGGCTTTCACCTGCGTGTACAAGCTGTTTTTAACTTTTGCTCTTTCGCTGAACGACCCGGTCCTGGTCCCAGTACACCATATGTACAAACCACGTCCGGTGTCCTGCGCATGCTGCAAGGCAAGTCTGCCTCTCAGCCTGAGCACAGAAAGTATCTACAGATTTTGCACGCTTCATGTGGGCGACTAAAGCATAGTGGCTTCTTTGGGGTTTGTGCCTGTTGTCCACTCCAGTTGTCGCGCTCCGTGCCTTGTGTTTGTGTTTGTGTGTTTGTGTTTGCATGGCTCCTCTCATGTTGTGTGATCTTCCACTTTCTCTCTCCGTTTCTGAAGGCGTTGACCCCTTTCAACTTGTTTCTGTGTTTGATTTCGCTGTCGAACATTCCTCTTACTCGTCTTGGCCATGTGGTAGAGTCTGTGGTGAGCCTTTGGGTCTAACTTGGGGATATGGCAGGACGATCATCCCTGGAGGCGGCATCATGGAAACCCGGGCTCTTGATAGGACAGCCTTCATTCCGTAAGTCTCTCCGGATGTTTGCCACCGAGAATACAGTCTTCCACTAATAACATGTCTGGATAGCTACCCATAACTCGCCAAGGACTTGGTTTCTGACACAAGCCCTCTCACCTCTAGCAGTGCGGCTGATGCGGCTGTTGCTTGCTCACGGCGACTACGTCGTGGCCTGCCTTCCCCCGCAAGACATTGAGCACGAGGAAAGAAGTGCTGAGTTTCGAGAGCTGATCAACGAATGCAAAAGCTCCAAAAGCGGACGCGAAGGCTGGAAAGACAGGATACGCGGGATCCGATGCGATGGACGGTCGATGGGACAGTGTAGCGCAGCGGTAGCAGAGGCTGTCCACCACTTTCAGCGCATCGACATACTCCTCTGCTGCAAATTTGAAGGTAGGACAGCCATTGCGTCGCTTTTCACGGTCTTTTTCGTTTTCTTGGATGCTTACCTGGCCTGTGTATCCCAACAGCTGTGGTGGGCACGGTGGAGGAACTCTCCACGACACCTGCCACCCAAAACCTCGTGCGCGACCAGTTCGAAACCATCTACTTCTCCCAAGTCAACTTCATCAAAGCCACCCTGCCTCAGCTTCGGGCTCAACATACAGGCCACATTATGATTTTAAGCAGTATTGGGGGCCACATCGGCACACCGGGTATGCCCACGCACACAGCGGCCACGTGGGCGCTAGAAGGGTACTGCGACTCGTTGGCATATGAAATCGCACCTTTTAATATCAAGGTGACGATCGTGCAGCCGAACAAAGAGACACAGTCCTTGACCAACAAGATCATCTTTGCTCCGCAACTACCATGGTACGACAGCGAGCTGAACCCAGCGCCATCGATACGTGAAATTCTCAGCAATGTGCTGGACAGCGACGAGGAAGTCTGGGCGAGAGCGTCCGAAAACAAAGAGATCTTGCATCGCTTCCCGAACTTGCCTACATCTGTCAATGACCAACTGGTGATGGAGACGGTATATGCGGTGGCAGCGATCGGAGGGCATGAGAACCCTCCTGCGCGGCACATTGTGGGATTCGAGGGCTCGGTTGCGGTCAAGGAAAAGCTCAAGACGGTCACGGAGGAATTGGAGGACTTTGTCGAGGCCAGCCTGGCGGTGGATATCTCCGAGAGCGAGCAAAAGGCCGACGCAAGGGAGAGAAACGCATCCAAGGAGGGTGAGGGCAACGATTTCTTCATGTCTTCAGCACAAACTTGATAGGCGCCGTAACAGCACTGAGCTCATAGCAGGCTGGTCTTGGAAGCTGTGTGATAGTTCGCGAGTTGTAACAGACGCCAAGCATTACAAGTCCCAGTGTATGAATTACTATTATTGAAGTACATCTATGGACTCGGTTGCTGAGTTTGCTCCTTTTTATCCGCTTGAGGTCGGGGCGGTCGTCGATGTCTCATCTCTTTTCTTGTCAAATCCACGTCTACAACTGTTACGCCGGGGCCCAGCTTGCCTACTAACCTGTCCCCGTCCCAATCAAAGTACAAGGCCCAGAAATTACCTTCTTTCACAGCCACAAAGCCCTCGTAGCCGGCCAACGTCAACCTACGGTCCTGTCGGGTACAATCGAACGGCCCAGTCAAATGGCCTTGTGCGTACTGCCTCGTGCCGAACTTGATCTCAAATGTGGTGGCGTCCATGTAGACCCAGTTCATGATGGGGGCTTCATGGGTTATTGTCGACACCAGGCCCGCGTGGTTGGTATCAGGATAGGCTAGATAATAACCCTCAAAGGGGTGTCCGTATGGCGTCTCATTCTCGAGTCCTGTGTCTATGTATAGCTACAAGAGCACGGTTAGAATTTTCTTTTTTTCAAACAATGTCATAGTAAAGTTGCGCTCCAAGCGGCCGAGCAGCTACTTTTGTTTCGGCCTTTGGGCAGGCCCTCGAGCCCAAGCATCTGGACAAAAAGTAAGAAAGCCAAGCAGCAGCATACCTTATCCCCCGACAGGACCACGTGGCGGTTTTCCAGGACTTTGCTGTACTCGGATGACTTTGGAACGTGGACAATCAAGTTGTTCTTTCTGCTCCTGTGTTCTTCTCTGCGCGCCTTTGCCTGCGAGGCTTTGATACCCTCTGAGGCGCCCGTCACTGCGCCGAAAGCGACGAGGAAGGATAGGACCATGATTTAAGCCGCAATACGAGGGGAAAGTCAATGGAATGTTTGCAAGGCCATGAAAAATATGAAAAGTCAAGATACAGGTGTCCAAATCTTGTTCCAGAAAGTATTACGTAGAATTGTTGTTGTTGTTGTTGTTGTTGTTTGTGGCCTACGTCTTTGTAAGTGGGCCTCTCGACCGTGCTCTTACTGTTTCATCCCGACTTCTTGCCTGTCTCGATCCGCAAAAGCCGTGGACTGTTACATATGATGATTTGAAACATCTTCTGCCCCTAGTATCTTTGTTGTTGTCGCAAGAAAACCATGTACATATGATCGTCACGCTATAGTAGGGGTCCTATGGGCGCAAGTTGAAGCGACCGTGCCCTTAACCGGTGGGCATTGACAAGGCTGCGCGACTTGGGAGAGTCGCGGCAAGATCTGGGATTATCTGATGTAGCCCTCGCTCAGCATCGATTCGGGGAGGCTTCAATACCTCCTCCATGCCATGACAAGTACTACACAGTGGCCGGCCTCGTTCATTACTTGAGGGGTCTGGAGGCTCGACCCTTTCCCCCCCCCCTTCGATTCGCACGCTTACAAGTCAGCGAAATGAATACTGCCACAGCATTGCGCGACAATGGCTCGATATCTGTAACGAGACACGAATTGATCGTTCGATGGCATGCGCATTGTGGCAAAGAAGATCGTTTCACGGTGATGTGCTTCTTTGTCCTCTGTGCCAACCAATACGGACTATCCATTGCAACACACGAGGACCTTCGTGAGACACGCAAGAGGTCTTGGCAAGTAGAAGGTCGTCAAGGCCTTGGTGATTAAATGCGAGCCCTAGAGATGAAGCATAAGGATGTAGTGCCTATATTTCAATCCGAAGATGCCATTGCCTACAGCACCCAACCTTGCTCTGGACAATCCGTCGCCGCAGCCACAGTCCTCTCCGCCGACACACCGAGATAATAGAAAAAGACTTTTGAGGAGATCTAGTCTATCACAAGCACCACCGCCACTCACCAAATCTTCCCAGGACAGTTCTCCTTCAAGGCCACCTTCTTCTTCTTCTTCTTCACAACGTTACTCTTGGTCCCCGTCGAACAACACCGGCTCCACCCCCTCCCCCAGCCCCCCAGACACTGCTGCCTCACCTTCGCGGAGACTCAGCATTCCGGTTCGAGTTTCGACAGAACACACCTCCTTTGCTACTTCGAGACGCCGCTCAACTAGCTCGTCCTCATCGTCCAAGCATCGTTCCCGGCCGTCTCTCTCCCTGCAACAGCTGGAAGAAGACCAAATAGCGCAGGAAGCCAACACCACATCCACCAGTCTGGATCTGGATCCTTCTCCATTACCCAAGGAAGCACCTTCGCTGCCCGCTACCGAGCCTATACAGCAACAAGCCCCCTCCCCAGGACCTCCAGTTACTACCACTGCCGCCCCCAAGATGTCTTCCCCAGCCAGCAGCCCGTAAGCGCCACGAATATTTCTTTCCCCCCTCTCTGAACTTTTTTCCATTGAGGAATCTGACTAATACCTTTGCTTTTGCTTTGGTACTTGTATCTAGAGACGCTCAAAAGACTGCCGCTATGAACACCAACGGCAACAGAGGCTACGACTTTTCCGCCTCAAACGGCACCACAAAGCTGTCTGCTCAAGGAGGCAGCGGCTTGCCGTTGCCCGGCCTGTCTGGGAAGGGAAATGGACCAGTTGGTATGTGCATTTTCTCTTTTCTTTTTCCCTGGCCTGTTAGTTGGCTGGCCCTTGTGCATCCTGTATTAATGCCTTTTCTTTTGATAGGAAACCTTCTGAGAGGGCCAGTCGATGACGAGGGGAACCTCAAGGCTGCTGCACTGACAGTTGGAATCAAATTAGACTTGGAAATCGAAGCGCATGTGTCGGCGCGAGTGCGTGGTGATATCCTTGTGGGATTGTATTAGCCCCAAACGAAGATGGGGGGAGAAGAAGAGCGTGGCAAGTCGCAGGACGACTGTAAGATGTGGCCGTTACATCACTTTGATCAGCCTTAAAATTCATCGGGCAACATAACATAGCGATCATTTTTATCTGGAACATAGAATTAATAATTAGAGAAATGTCTCTGTGGCTTCACCTTGCAAGACGTGACCATTGGGTGCTATACAAGCAAAAGTCCAGGTTATCCTTAACCAAAGCCTCTATTGCCCTGTGAGAAACAATAATGCCAGTGCCAATGCTTCAAACGATTTCCGTGACATTCATCTACCCGCTCTTTCTCGTAAAAACTCTAGGACGTCTCGGCGATCTTGAAGACATACTTGACAGCGTTCGCCTTGCCGTCTTTGAGGTTTTGCAATCCTTGCTGGACGCCATTGAGTCCACCTGGGACAACCTCGTGAGGCTGCGGCTTGAAGAAGCCATTCTGCAAGCCCCGGGCGAAATATCTCATATAGACGAATCCCAGGTCCTTGTCCTCCTCGTGGACCGATCCCACCATGGTCCTGGAGATTGTGATGCTGCTCGGAAGCACCTCTTCGTGCTTGGTCGCGAGCACTGTGGTGATGGTGGCGCCAGGCGAGAGGGCCTTGCCCAGATTCTCCCACGAGCCGTGCTCGGAGACGGCATCGTAGGCATGCAGCAGCTGGCGGCCGTTGGCAGCCTGCTTGATGCCCTCGACGATGGCGTCGCTGCCGTCCCGGTAGTCGATGATGACGTCGCCCTTCTCCGGCTCGAGAAAGGACTGCACGTGCGCAATCGACTTGCCGGCGATGCAGATCAGCGGCGCGATGCCCGCGAGCTTCGCGAGCTGCACCGTGTAGATGCCCACGGCCGAGGCGGCGCCGTAGATGACCAGGGGCGTCGCCTGGCGCGCCGGCGTCCACGGCTGGGGGAGGTGCAGGTGCCGGTAGAGGCCGACGGCGGCGGTGAGGGCGGCCAAGGGGACGGTCGCGCCTTGCTCAAAGGAGGTGTTTGGGGGCAGGTGGGCGGTCGTGTGCTGCCAGGCCACGGCGTACTCGGCAAAAGAGCCGCCTGGTTTTGTCTGGTGGTTGTGGGTATTGGTATTAGCGGTTTGCTTTTTTGGAATGGGAACTTCTTTCATCACGCGCCTTTCTCGTTGGCTTTGCGGGTGGGTAGTCTCGGTTTTTCTGTCTTTCTTTCTTTCTTTCTTTCTTTCTTTCTTTCTTTCTTTCTGTCCCCCCTGCCCTGCCCACGCGCCCACACGTAAAGATAGTTTTGTGTGTATTTCCGTTTACTGCTGCCCGGCAACTTACCATTTCGTGAAAGGCAAAGACTCGATCGCCTGGCTTGAACTCGGTGACGTTCGCTCCCACCTTTTCCACAATTCCAGCAATGTCATCGCCAGTGTTGCCCGGCAGGTTCAGCCACTCTGGCAGCTTCCAGTCCTTGGGGTTCGACCCGCTGACGACAACCTTGATCAACAGCTGGTCATCGTTGAACTCGGGGACGGGCGAGTCCTGGATGGTCACCGAGGGACCGGCCGTTACAATCGCTTCCTGCATTTTCCCCTGGAACACTGGTGGTGCTGCTTTTTTTTTTTTTTTTCCTTTCCTGAGGCTTGGGATGCTTGGTCTGCTTGAGTGGGGGGTTGCTTATTGTTGTTATGGAGAGACAATCAGAGGCTTTTCTTTTTTCTTTTTTTTCAACACCGACTTCCAGTATAATCCCAAATCCTCTCGAGCGGCTCCTATTCTTCTAAATATCCCAACCAGACATCCTAAAAGTCCCCACTCCTCGAGGGCGATAGCCTCCACCACGATGACAAATGCGTCTCGAGTAGGGGCAGATTTATAATAGAAGCGGATCATTTAAAAGACCCCTTCATTCTTATGCCATTTTGCTTGTGATCTGACCCGACCTACAAGTAAGTGCTTTCCTCTGTATGAAAGAATGATGGGTGGTACAAAGCAGCACGCATGATGACGACACAATGCCACTGTAAAGCCTAACGCCGAATGGAGGTGGTGGTTCGAGCAACTTCTGTCTCCTCACTTCCTTCTCGGCTGGGCATGACAGTCTTTACCGGCCTGGGATCGCCAGCGAGATTGATTGGGGACAAAACAAGCAGATTCTGGACTGAGGTTTTCTTGGTATTCATTACTGATACTTCCTGGGCTTTGGGGTCGAGGCAGTGTAGTCGAAATATGCCAAGCGTAGGATTGGGAGCCAGCCACGTGCGCCGGCATTCAGTCGTAGATCGGCTCCGTAATCCTTCACAGCGCATACCACTACTTGTGTACATGGAAGACTATGTAATCCTTGATGCAAAACCCATTGACGACGCTCGCTATGGATCTGCCTGTCGATGAATGTCTACACAACGTTCTGCTGAACCACATTGATGAAGCCCAGCTTCAAATGACACAAGCCAGTACTTGAAAGACTCGGTCAAACAATCCGACACCACCGTGTACAATGTACTTACTGCATTGCATGTACTATGGAATGCGCGAGACAAGAAGTCCCTCCCAGTCAAGGAAAAAGCTTATTAGCCTCACCTTCCACATGCTAGAGAAGATGCAATCATAGTTGAGCGCACAAAAGCGCCGGTCCGATGAAAGAATACGCGCATGCCTCCTTGCCCCGCGTCCTTCTCTCTGCGCATCTAGAAGGCAAAAAAAAAAAAAAAAAAAAATACGAGACACGTAGGCAAGACTTGCTGGGACGAATTCGAGCTGCTTTGGTTTCGAGCTGACGCGGGTGGTGGAGACAAAACACGAGCGAGACCCTTCGGACCGAGTCCTCCCTCGACCGAGGCCCGCCCTGTGCTGGCGGCGTCAGGGGCAAAGCGCTTGACTGTGTTTTACTATTCAGCGCTGAGATTCATTACCGTAGGGGCCCCACCCACTGCGGCTGGCCTTCCATTGTAGGGCCTTTGGAAGGCGGGAAGGCCTCACGTACTACCGAGGCAGCTGCTAGGCTGCTAGCCAAGCCAAGCCAGCATCCCAGCAGCCCTAGCTGACGGGACCTGCGGGAACTGCGGGAGACTTTGTTAGTGTTCATAGTAAGGGGGCGTGGGTTTCGGCCGCCAGGGGTGTGCATAAATATGGCCTTGGGGAACGCTCCCGCCGGCGGATGGTCTTTTCCGGGGCCAAGCAGTGTGACCAGTGGGCGTCGGGTTCGTTGAGGAGCACATTCACCTTGAAAGAAGGGCCTTTTGTATTCGTAGGTAACAGCCAACAGCATAGCAACAAGACCCCGTCTTATGTACGCTGGTATTGGAGACACTCTCTTCTTGTCTACTAGTCCGGCCAGATTGACAGCCGATCAACGGGTGCCCATTTTAAAGCAGATCGTGGCTTGCCATGGCGAACTAGTCACTGGCGTCGACTCGGCCGAGAGAAAGCAAGAAGTTCCGCATCTTGATTTGTTCGCCAGCCAGCCCTATCTGAACTTGTCAAGTGCTGTGCCAAGTCCTGCCATTTCAGCTTCGAATTACCATGTGTTGTAGCGCAATCCGACTTGACGCCGTTGGGGCTCTCTCTGCATGTAAGCGAAGGGGACGTCTTCGCGACTACTGCCGTGCTAGGCAGGTTAAAAGTACTCGAGTGCTTCGGAGACGCCCTGCCTTTCAAGTGAGGGCCAGTATCGAATATATTGCGACCGACTTGCAATTCAGCTGGCTCCATACTGGCCTGTTACTGAATGAGCTACTAGACTACTAGTAAGTCAACCTGTGTTTTTTTTTCTTCTCTTTTTTTCTTCTCCATTTGATGGATGGGATTGAAGCAGGAGTAGCAATGTACGCTGTTATTGAAATCCGAACAATTGGCTTTGCAGAAAAGAAAGGCATGTTCGCGTATAAAACCACCTGATAAAGCAATCAGCTATCGCTCAATCGCAAAGTCTTTGCATGTGCCCCCCATGCATAAGACGATTGTGCAAATACTTTCTACCATATACTTTGACCCATAACCGACGATGATGACGACGACGACGACGACGACGACTCGACACAAGCTGTGGAGATGATGAGAGACTTACTGGCAGTGGTTCATTCGTGCCTGGAGCCAAGACATCGATGTCAGTCTCCCCCCGTCCCAAGAATAAGATGAAGCTAGCCGATCGACTGCCCGACTCTCTTCTAGACTGCGTTGTTGGCCGTGAGAGTCGTTGGATGATGGAGAAAGCATATCCATCCACCCCAGCTGGCGCCGAGAATTGTGCTACATAGTACATATTTCAAGTGGCGTGCGTGATATGCAGCAAGGTTATTAGCGGAGGCACGTCCGAGAAGCAAGAGCTCGAGATTAAAAAGAGAACCCTTTGCATGCAGCGACGGCCCTTGGCGAGAATTCTCATTGGTCACCCACAGCGACGGTTGGAGGTAAACGTAATGAGAACGAGTATCAGGCTATGCAACAGAGAAAAAGAAGAAGGCCAAAAAAAAAAAAAAAAGGAGATACATGGTGCTATGGAACACTTACAGGGGAAGACCAATTTTGAATTCATCCCAGCCGCTTACTGCTAGCCAATGATCTCGACGAAGCTGAGAAGGCCGGTGTTAGCGGAAGGGAATAAAAGAAAAATTATACACAAGAGGGCAGCATGCAGGCATATGACACAACCCCCCCCCCCGGGCCATGAACCTGCTCTCGCGATCTAACACATGAGCAGGGAGGGCCTTGACCACCAGACCTACTGCATCCAGAGGCATAATGCATGACAAGTCCTGCTAATCACTCACGGCCGTACTTGAATATGTGAGCAGGGCCGTATGTAACAAGCTTAAAACGGAATTGCCACCACCCCCCACAAAACGACGCGCCATAATTATGTATGTACGCCCGCGTACATTTACCACCAGACGAGAAGTTCTGCCAACAGCCTGCTGGTACGCCACTCGAGATTCTGCTCCTCCGGCTGCTGGCCGCAAAACGGCTGTAACATCGAATATCGAAAGGCGCTCTGCCCCCAAACCCATCCCACAGACAGACCTAGGCGAGCCGGCCTGGGTGGCCAGACCATTCACCCAACCGAAAGAACAATGGCAGACTCGACGAGCGCAGTGCCAGGACAAGATAGGAGCTCCGAGCTCGTTGCCATCTCTATTAGCTTCATTGTCCTAACGACGCTCGTTCTGATTCTCCGCTTCTACGCCAAGAGATACCAAGATGGTGGCTTCTTCGCAGACGATGCGCTGCTTATCGCAGCATATGTTGACAATCTGGGCATGTGTGCTGTTGGCATCAGTAGGTCCCCTCTTTGACCTTGTGTGTTGCGCTCCGAATCACACCCGCCAATAATGCAGACATGTTTGTACCCAGCTGGCTAATCGTTGGTCTGTTCATCCACTGCGCAGTCATGACCCAGGTTGGTGGAGTGGGAAAACACGTCACCTATCTCGAAGAAACAAATCCAGCCGCATTGGTGGGCTGGGCTCGCTGCCTGCTGGCCTTTGAGTTTATATACTTCACGTCGATTGCGTTACCGAAATTGAGCATTCTCTTCCTCTACCTCCGCATCTTCAATTGGACAGGCCGCATCCGCCAGGTTGCCTGGGTCATCCTCGCTCTGACGGCCATGACTTCGGTGGCACTCGACATCGCAACCGTCTTCCAGTGCCGGCCTCTAGCATACTGGTGGGACACAACCATCGAGGGCGGAACCTGTTTCGATGTACAGATATTCTTCCATGCTCAAGCGATTCCTGGGTGCTTGCTCGACGTTTCCATCATGGCGCTGCCGGTCGGGACAATCTGGAATCTGCGTCTGCCCATGATTAAGCGACTGGCGTTGCTGGGTATCTTTATCGTTGCCAGTTTGTAAGTTGACCTGCAGCCGCGGTTTCCCCCAGCCGCGGTTTTGTAACGGACCATACCGAATGAGGCCTGTGCTAATGTTCCCCGAAGCGGCATTGTGGCGTCCATCGTACGTGCCTCCGTCTTTTACGAAACCTCTGCATTCGACGATCGCACATGGGCGTCTGTCGATCTCGTCGGTTGGAGCATCATCGAAACAGGTGTCTACATCATCACTTGCTGCCTGCCGCACCTCAAGCCCTTGGTCTCACGCTGGACACCGGACTTCATCAAGTCGGTCTTCAGGTCCTCGATCCGCAATCTCTCAGGCGGAACATCTTCCAAGGGCCCGTCGGCACATTACGGCATGAAGTCGTTTGCAAGTGGGAAGAAGAACGTGACGGGCAAGTGGTCCGAGATTCACGAAGACGACGTGATTGAGTTGAGGACCAAGGGCTCCGCCTGGAGTGAAGGTCCCATGCTGCACGAGGCGATAGGAGTAGCGCCGACGCATTCTACCGAAGTTCAGGGGTCTCCACCGCCCAGTGTACACGAGGGCTCGTCTCGTGGGCACAAAAAGGATCTGTCCTATGGTATTGTGGTGACAAGGGAGGTGAAATTGAGTAGTGAAAGGGAGGGTGAAGTCAGTGGACCGTCTTGATTCGTTGCATTTTCCAGCTTCTTCTAGAATAGATTTCTTTTGCTTCCGGGCTGCTGTGATACAGTTTCCAACTTCGTATTCGCAACCTGGATTTGACATGTCTCTCTCTGACCAGCTCGAGTTTTTTCTTGGTTGTGGGATTCAAGCATGTCTGTTGTGCGCTCTCGCATCCACAGCCGCGAGCAATTCCCAAAGACTTTCCTCGTCTTTGGTCCTGCTCTCTTCATAAAGTTGAACGCCGTCTTCGTGGTCCATTATCATTTCATGCTGAAAATCTCTCTCAGCCCAGGGCGTCGGGTAGCACCCGGTGCTGAAGCTGACGTATTGCAACAGGCATTCTCTGAGAGTATACATGTCCTGTCCTTGCATGTCCCCCTCGCTTCCCATAACAAAAACCTCAAGAGATTGCATGCTCTGCCTCCAAGTATCCAGAACGCCGGCCCAACGAAGCTCAAAATCAGCAGAAACAAAGTCGTGGTCGTCTTCGTATGGACCTGACCTGGTCATCATGGCTTTTGAGGGGTAGCCTTCGTTGTGCCCTTCTTCCTCTAGCGGGCGAAGAGTAGTTGCACGCCAGAGGATGGGGCAATCGTCCAAGTATAACTCTTGCAGCCCGCCTCGTCCATTTTCCCGCCCTAGAGATGCTATAAAAGCAACCTGCCACTCATGACTAAACACGTAATGTCCAAGGGCGAGAGACCTTAGGTTTGACAGACCTGAAACCTGGCGAAGATCAAGCTTGGGCACCCATCCATAGTAATCATCACAAAAGAGGGACAGCGCCCGCAGATTTGCCACAAGGGATGGTGCAAGCAAAGACGACGGCAAGTTCTCAAAGAAGTCGTATTGTGTCGAGAATAAAACGGATTCATCAGCAGTGAAATTTATGCGGGGTGTCGCAATTAAGATCTCTAGTCGAGTCAACTGTTGCTGGGAGTTTTGGAAGTCCTTGAAAATCGAAGAAGAGTCAAAATATGACTCTAGTGTGGAGGGAACATTCAGAATGGCCAATCTTGTCAAGTTCATTGCTGCTTGTGGCTTGAAAGGCGGTAACAAGACGTCGATGAGGTCGCTGCGCGACACCGTTCGCTGCGAGGTTTCAGGCCTCCAGCTTTCCACGTCAAACTCTGACAGCCAATTCTCTTGCCAGGCCATTTGCATGTCCACTGTTAAACCTCCTATCATAGAGGCAAAGGCTGTATCGAGCATGTATGATTGCAGACTCATGTTCTGTGCTTGGTCAGCAAATGGAGAGAGTACAGCTAGAGGCTGCAGTTTGATCCACAGCTCCTGGAGCCCGTGAAAGGCGCTCAGCCTGGGAAGCGCCAGGAGGAAGCGAGTCCGTTGCAAAAGGCGAGCCTGCCTGTCGGCTTCGCTGTGACACTCGATCCACAAGGGGCTAAACGAAACAGTGATCTCGCGCACCCAGCAGCGTAGGCCTTCTGTTTCTGCAATCCGTAGAAAGTGGCTAGCATTGCCCAATTCATCGAGACAGATTTGGCGAAAAGCCCGCTGGGTAGCAAGATGGCCAATCGATAAATTGAGTAGTCGACATTCTAGCAGCTTTGCGCGTGGGAGCAGAGCAAAGATTTGAAGCAGCAGATCCGCAGGGAGACTGGGCGTCATTTTTGTTTACGTTGGCCTTTGGTGAACGGGTGGGAATGGCTGGTAGAGCAGTAGATATGTCGTCTAGGATGCCAATGGGTGAATGTGGCTATTCCAGTGCAAGGCATCTTGACTATTTATTAGGCATCAATTGCTCAGCCATGGAGGTGGTTGGGAGGCTGTGCTGACAGCGGGTTGTCGTGGCTCATGGCGTCTTTTTCGATGACGACCCTGCTTCTTTGTACAGGTACGGTTAATCTCATCAGTGGACGCATTTCGCTTGAGACTGACAGTGGACACACTAATATTAGTTGATACATGACGTTTGGATACTTCCCTAGAGCAGACTGTTGATGTTGTCGGCAACTGCTATGCTTAGGTGAACCTTCCCAAAACGATACTACTAGGAAATAGGAGTACCTAGAGAACTTCGGGTTAGGGTCTCATTGCTTAATTTGACAGTCTCGCATCAAACCATCCCATGCTGACACCTACCTACCACAGTACGTGCCAGGTCATGATGCTATCAGTAACCCATGGCTTTGATCCTGGTTACAACCTTCCTTCTGGACCTTGATGCATCCATCGGTCACAGTGCCTCGAAAGACATATGGCGTAGGTTACATCCGGCAGACCCAATGGTCTGCCGACCTTCCGCATCAAGCCGCCCGCGGGGCGATACGGCTCTTGAAATTCGCTACTTTATCGGCCATCCGGCACGTATGGAGGTGGTTGATATGGCCGCACTCCAGGGGGCCCCGTCTCCCTGCCAGCTGAAGAATTAGATATCTTGGTGCCGGTCTGCACCGCTCATTCTCTGTTCTTGGCCTACATCTGGATGGCCAATACCGATATCATCTGAGCATCATGCGGCAACCAAGCATCATTTTGAGCCTCGCTCTGGGCCTTGCGCCCGACTTCACAACTGCGGCAGCACACTTCAGTCGCAGCGGTGTGTCTGTTGCCGTGGCCCCTTCCGAGAATGTGATTTCTATCTCTAAGCTCACCAATCGCTCCATCAACAGTCTAAAAAGCCCGGTAAAGACTCGCATTGCAGCCTCAAAGAACAGCACTGCGCTTGAAACGGTCAACACCATCTTTTCCGACGTCTACCCTGTAGCGAACCTGACATGGTTAAACGCTGCTGGCGAGACTGCGCCGCCGCAGCAGTTCATCTCCTTCTTGGACACAGGGTCTTCAGATACCTGGTTTGTGACCCAATCACTCGAATGCGTCGAGATATCGACACAAGTGCCTCTAAATCAGTCTGCCTGCCAATTCGGGCCTCTTGCCAATTTAACGCAGGGAGCATGGACGAACCTCACGGAGCTCGAATTCGAGATTGAATACTATCCTGAGCTTGAAATTCTGGATGGCGACATCGCCGTCGCTCCAGTCTCGCTTGCGGGAATCACCGTCGATGCCCAAGAGATTGCGCTTGTGGATTACGCGGCTTGGTCTGGCGACTCTCACAGCAGCGGATTGATTGGTTTGGCTTATCCAGCCCTAACCTCGGCCATTAACCGCACAACTGGCGAAGAGGTCGAGTACAACCCAATCTTTACCAACATGGTTAATCAAGGGCTTGTCTCTGACGCCGTCTTCACCATTGCCCTCGATCAAGTTCCTCAAAACTACTCGGTCCTTGCGCCTGCAGGCGCCATTGCCGTGGGCGGCCTCGTCCCAGAAGAGTATTGGGAAGGTAACTGGACTAGCGTCGACATAGAACTCACAGAGAACATCGGGAACGAGACGCAGCTGACCTGGTACACCACAACCCACGAGTTCGTTTTCCGAAACGCCAACAATGGGACGTTACGGTCCGGCGGCACGTACCAGTCGATTGTCGACTGCGGCACGGCACCAAACTTTGTTCCCACGCTTGCGGCCTATGAGGTGAACGCACAGTTCGACCCTCCTGCACAGTACAATGCATCGCTTGGATACTGGACAGTCGAATGCGACGCAACGCCGCCATACGCCGCGTATATCATTGGAGGCGTCGAGATGCCAATGAGGCCCGAGAATATGATTGTGCGCAGTCTAAATGGCTTACAGGGCTATGAGGACGTCTGCTTCTCTGCCTTTGCGGATGGTGGCATCCCAGCGATCGATGGGCCAATGATCATTGGTGAAGTATGGCAGTTGGGTTACGTTATCGCGTACGATCAGGGCAACTCTATGATCCATTTCGCACAGAGGAGCAGCTACAGCCAATACTAGACTTTCAATTGTTAGATGTGTAAATAGCAAGCTTTATTCACCAAGGTCCAGAAGGCAGAGTTGCCGTCACAGCTGCATGCTCTACGTGATGCCTCGACTCCCATCACAAGACAAACAAGACGCAAGCAAAGATACCGGTATCCTAATTGCAAAACAGGTTCGCTTTCGGCACCCATGGATCATTCCACAGGTAGACACCTAGGTATTTGGGCACATCTTGCTTCAGCCAATTCACCAACCTCTCTTGAATTGTAACTAGATGATTCTTCTTGTTTTCCTTGAGCATCCCAGCTTTAACACGGAGGCCAATCTTTTCACTGGTATTTAAGTCATCGGACGTAATAAGGGCCTTTGATTTGTCACGGTCTGTGATAAAAGAGTGTCGCAACAATACTTGGATCAATGCTTTCTTAATCATCTTGTAGACAGATGGACACGGTGCAGTTTGAGGTATGACCAGACTAGGTGAGTCGATTATTACGCTTCAAATGCCATAGGGAACATGAGACTGACGGCAAGATCCTAAACTCGATTTCTCACTAGATGTTGGAGCGAAAATAGTTCAATCAGTGATTCAGGACAAATCCTACCCCCAAGGCCAATGGGATAGTGACCGACGAGGTAGTCAACATGAATCGACCCGACTGCTTTCATGTCAATAATAACACGCTGCTGCCATGCTTAGTGGTTTGTGACCCGAAACAGGTGCCACCTTATGGTCAAGACAAGCCATGCTAGGAAGGCTACGTTATCAGCAGACACGCAGAAGATGCTGCCTTGTCAGCTTGAAGTATCACCAGCAGGGCGGCTGGCTAATATCTCGTTCAAGAACGCAGCTACACATGGCCGCTAATGTTCAGACTAACTGGAGATCTTCTTTCCACCAAGGTCTTAAATTCGATACGGCCCCGGCTGCGATAATAGGTTGGACGCGTCCCAAAACGGGGACAAGCTTGGAAAGCCTTCTGCAAATCCAGGTTCCCTCGTTCCGTGCGCCGATTATAGGGCTGAGCCAACCGCAGTTGTCTTTGGAGGCACTTATTCGGGATGTACTCTTGCATTCCCCGGGTGTTGTGTCACAAGTTAAACGGCTACCCCAATTGGGCAACAGATTAGAAGGCAGACCTGGCGAACCTCGGACCAGACCACTCTATCCAACGGACATAGTACCCTGATATAACCTGACTGCCTGAGTACTTAGGTAGCTGGCAGTGGGTAGTTGGCTTGGACATACTGCTGTAGAAAAGTTTTGGACTACCCAAGCTCGCTACTATGCATAGTACCCGGAGGCATTAGGTCAGCATAGTATGCAGGCAGGTGCTGATCGGGCAGTTGCACCTCCTCTCCAAAGGATACAGCATGTTTTTTGTGCCATTGTTTACATAGTTAGGTAGCCTTGAACCACAAGGTTTAACTTCTGCTTCTTTTTGCTTGCCTTCAAGAATTGTTCGTATTCCATCACATAACAACCTTTGGAAGCCTTTTGTTTCTTGTTTGCAAACACCCAGCATCCTGTTCAAGACGCGTCACCAAGCACACCTAGCTGCATCCGGCCGCAGCTTACCGAACAAATCCAAATGGTGCTGCTGTGCTGTGCTGTGCTGTACATAGTATGCTATGCTATGCTAGTAAGCCCTGGGCTGACTGCTTGCTTAGGCGCTGAGCCGCGGGGTTACAGGCCTTATCTACAGTGGGCATTAGGTAGCTGTGCAGGTGCATATCCATTCCAACCCCTGGAGCTGTGAATGACGGCATCCTTTTTGGCAACTTCACCACCCATCAACGCCCCGGCTTCCGCTTCAGTCCTTCGTCGATCCAACACTACACCACACCAGACCACACCACACCACACCATATCAGCCTCTCTGTTCAACTTTGTGCTTGCATCAGCCAGTCAGCCTCTGCGCTCTCACGTCTTCACCCGTGCCATCCATCTTCCTCACTTCTTCCACTCCACCATCTTGCCGCTATCTAAGCGGTTGCGGCCGTAGCGGGAGTCAGGCTCTCCCGCACAAGACGCCGTGGCGGAACAAGGTCGCCGTTCGGCCACGCCCCCCATATATCCCCAACTCACCTCCGACGACCCATCCGCCTCGCAGAATCCTCGGCATCCTTCCAGTACCGACCTCTTTGCCCCATCCGCCCCCTCTGCCTCCTCCGCCGCCGCTGCTGCCCACCTGTCGGGACGGCAGCAGCTGACAGACCCGAACGCCAACCATCAGCATCGCTACCACGCCCACAACGGGAGTCTGCCGGATTCGATCGGGCAACATCGCGCCACCGGCCAAATAGCTGATTCTTCGGCACTCATCTCCCGAGCTAGCCCTGCTCAGCTACTCGGACGGCGGCAGAGGACACACATTGAGGAGGATCAAGAACAGCTTGCCCAGGGCTCTTCTTTGCCCAATCCAGAGTCAGCCGGCTATCCGAGTAGCTCCCTGAGGCTCAAGAGACAGCGTAGGAGCAGCATGTCAGCTGACGGAGATGGCGATACGGGCTCAAATGGAACGACTAGAGGGCTCAGTGGGGATACGCACGCACCACAGCAAGCTTTCCAAGGCCCAGCAACCAACGGAGCACGCAAGGTCTCGAACTCGTCTGTAAATGGCTCATCTGTGCAAAATGGGAAGCGGCAGCCCGGTCAGGTTGCCACGGAGACTGACTATTTTGGCCACGACCGTGAAGAAGTAACTCGACTCCTGATACAGGCGCTGTCTGATATGGGTTATCATTCAGCTGCTCAGAGCGTCAGCAGGGACAGTGGGTTTGAACTGGAGAGTCCAACGGTTGCAGCTTTCAGGTCGGCGGTCCTGAAAGGCTCATGGGAGGAGGCGGAGCACTATCTTTTTGGCGACTCGAATGCTCCCGACTCAAATAGCGGCACAGTTGGCCACGGTCTCATTTTGACCGAGGGCTCTAATGAGAACGCCATGAGGTTTTGCATCAGGCAACAAAAGTACCTTGAGCTCCTCGAAGTCAGAGATTTTAGACAGGCTCTGTCTGTCTTGCGAAACGAACTCACGCCCTTGAATCAGGAAGGTCCAAAGTTACACTTTCTTTCCTCACTCCTCATGTGCCAGAATGCAGAGGATGTCAAGACGAAGGCTGAATGGGATGGCGCCCATGGCGAGTCCAGATTCCATTTACTTTCTGATCTATCCAGTAGGTGCTCCTGTTCCCCTTCCGCCTGCTGGGGACTTGCCATATTTTAATCTTGCCGCATAGAGTTGGCTGACAGGCGAGCTCAAACAGAATGCATATCGCCTTCTGTCATGCTTCCCGAGCATCGTTTGGCAGTGCTCTTGCAGCAAGTCAAGGACAGACAGGTAGGCTCGTGCAAGTGGCATACTTGCGCATCACCGCCGTCTCTGTACTCAGATCACATCTGTGACTCGAGTCTCTTCCCTACAGAAGTCCTATGTGAACTGGATCAGCCAGGAGAGGTTTGGCAGATACGTTTCTCGCATGACGGCAAGCGGCTGGCCAGCTGTGGTGCGGATAAGCACATCTACATATGGGATATGACGACGTTCACCCTCTTATTTAAGCTAGGTAACGAAGACAGGGAATCAAGGGGAGAAGAGCCCGTGGACGAAGGAGTTGGCGATCTTGCATGGAGTCCAGATGACACCATGCTAGTCGCCTGTGAGCGGGACAAGTGTGCCAGTATCTGGGATCTAAAGGTCAGGAAATTTCCACCTTCGTTCACGTTCCTGCACGCTTAAAAGCAGGAAATTCTTGACCATCTTGCTAATCTTCACCTACAGACTGGCACTCTTGTCCAGCGCACCAAAAGATTGAGCGAACCTGTTAGCAGCTGTGTCTGGGCTCCGGACGGTGAATCATTCATTCTCGGTAGCTTTGACAAGGCCCACGCCATATGCAGCTGGAGCATCAAGGGAGAGCAACTTCACACGTGGACCAAGAAGTATCGCATTGGCTGTCTGGCCATCTCCCCAGATGGTCACTGGTTAGTCGCCGCGGATGTTCAACAGGCCATTCACGTGTACGATTGTCAGACTCGGGAGCTCAAATATGATCTGGATCTGCTGTCCCGTGGCGTCTCGCTTGCCATCTCGGCAGACTCCAAGTATCTTCTTGTCAATAAACAGGATGCTGTGGCGCAACTTATCAACATCACCTCGAGGAGCACCGTACAGAAGTACACGGGACATGCGGGCGGTGACTACACGATCAGGAGCGATCTTGGGGGTGCCAATGAGAGCTTCGCCATCAGCGGCTCTGAAGGTAAGTCTTACATAGCTTGTCCCTTCTTGTTTTGAAAGTGGATTGCTAAAGCTAATTGATCGTAGACGGCTATGTTTTCATATGGCACATGCCAAGTGGCCATCTTATTGAGAAGCTTGACGCTCACCGACCGCGATGCAATGCTGTGGATTGGAGCCCGTCAGATCCTATCTTGTGGGCATCCGCAGGTGACGATGCCAAAGTCAGGCTGTACGTTGAGCCTCTTAAAGTACGATGCGATATATTCTGACTTGAGAATCTGAAACAGGTGGTCAAACAAAGAACGCAAGCAAAACTTTGCAGCAACTCAGCAGCGCAACTCAAGACAAATACATCATGGCTAGCTCAATCTTTATGCTGCCTCTCTGTGTTATGGCGACGTCAGCCATTCGTTCATACATCGCTGGTTGCTGGACAAAGATTGACCGAGTCAGCCCAAGTCGTCCGAGAAAGTGTTATACACTCAGAAGCGGATAAACCACTCAACAGCGGAATATTTTATTAATAGAGCATAATCATCAACGATTGTCTCATATTCGAGTTGGGCCAAGCTGGCACCACATGTCACCACGGCAGTCGACATACAAAGTACCATCGCAACTGCTTCAGATTATTCTTTCAAATCAGCATGACTTCAAGTTTCAGGAACGACAGGGTCTGTTCTGGCATTGGCACCGGAGTTTGGAAGATGAGCCGACGGGCGCCATACATGGTAGTAATTGGGGGCGAGGAGTTTGGCAAAGCCATCATTTCAGGCTAAACATGCTAGCATATCTCATTGGTCATTGCACGTATGCTGGTCAGCGTCAACACGTGGCAAATGCAACGATGTCGAGCTCTGAGATGTCGTTAGCAATAACGACTGAGCAACACTTTGCATTCACTACACACAGTGGATAGGGTAAAGAAGAATGGGGCCACTTTAACCCAACTTTGTCACTTGCACTGGCCCTCATGTTATTGAAATCTCTCTTGGATCATCATGCAGTGCGCTGAGATGTGTTGACAATGCAAGGCGCACGTGTAAATTTCACATTATGCTTATCATTGTACCTAATGCGCAAGTCGTATCATTAGGCGCGCGTACCGCCTGTGGATCTCCTTGCTGGCTAAGAGTGACAAGAGTACATCAGGAATAAAAAACAAAGTCGCCTCCCAGGATTAGCGAAGAATAACTCTTACAAGCAGCATCTGGAGAGATTCGAAGACCGTCTTATGGTCAGTGTCATCATGTGTGAGGGATAACAAAAATAAATAGCACGTAAGTCCACGCGGCTTGTGACGAGGTCGCCGTAATCGCTGCAGTTCATGGCATTGCTAGGCCGCTTTGGGGCCCAAAGTTACTATGGATACCATAGTAGTTAGCACCAGCCACAGTGGCTTCCGCCGCTCAAGCGTGGGGCTCGAGTTGGTTAACCCCATATTTATCACGGCCCAACGTGCCAACCAGAGCCTGCATTTCACTGCTGCTATAAGGCTAGGTTCGTACGTCAACGCACTAGCAAGGTACGTACATGGCCAGGATGCTGTGCTTGGAGCCTGTGACCGCTGTTGCACCCTGAAGCCTCCCACTCCAAGCTGCCCAACAAGAAAGTCGACGACGACTCCGCAACCTTCCAGCGATTAGGACGTGTCTGCTCATTCTGCTCCTTCGCACTTGTGCTCTTTTGCCTCTTATCCCACATCACCAACCAACACAACTCCGTCTGCCCGCGGCCCATCAGCGCACTCCAACAAGGCTTTCTCGATTAGCCTTGAAACGCTGACACCTTGGCAACCACAACCACAACCCGTCCAGGCCACCACACCAATCCTCTGATCTCCCCCCATCTTTGACAAGATTGTCGGCCCCTCAACTCCCACGCCTCGCCATTACCGCGCATTGAAATCGGCACGCTTCGCATCTCTTTCATCATGTCTTCTGGCAGCTTTGCTCAGCCGGGTGGCATTTCTGACCCGGCTCTCATCACGTACGTCTCCCCGCCTACCGCGCAAAGACACCCCTCCATCTGTCCCAGCATCCACCACCCCCAACGCCTACCATCACCGCATCATCGCGACCATGTCCTGGCAAAAGCTCCTTGCAGGTAGCAGACGAAGCTTTTCTCCGGCTAGGAGCAGCTCGGTCGTCTCCCAGGACAGAGCTGCGCTCGAGTCGGAGGACTCGACTCCGGCCACGACGCCCTCTGCTACGGACAACGCCCGAGCTTCTGCCCCTCTATCTCCAGCCCGCGACAGCGCAGCACGTTTATATGCAAAACCATCCCAATGCGTTACATATGAGGATGCCGTACAGGACTCTGAGCTAATAGTATCGAAAATCAGGCTTGTAAACAAATTGCAAGATGTCTTTACAACCGTGGGCGTCAACAATCCCATCGATCTCCCCCAAATCGTCGTTGTTGGCAGTCAGTCCAGCGGAAAGAGTTCAGTGTTGGAAAATATTGTGGGAAGAGATTTGTATGTCCCAAGCTCTGGCGCCCAGATTCGGGATCGTGCTGTTGTATATGATGATCAGCGGATACTGATAAGTCCATTGTAGCCTGCCTCGAGGATCTGGCATCGTGACAAGACGGCCACTTGTCCTGCAGCTTATCAACCGACCCGCCTCCGCAGAGCCCAACGGTCAGAGCGAAGACATTGAAAACAGCACCGATAAGGCCGCGAACGCCGACGAGTGGGGCGAGTTTTTGCACATTCCAGGCCAAAAGTTCTACGACTTCAACAAGATACGAGATGAGATTAGCAGAGAGACAGAGGCCAAGGTTGGCCGGAATGCTGGCATCTCCCCAGCTCCCATCAACCTGCGCATATACTCTCCGAACGTCCTCACCTTGACCCTGGTCGATTTGCCTGGTTTGACTCGCGTGCCCGTTGGTGACCAGCCGCGCGATATCGAGAGGCAGATTAAGGACATGATTCTAAAGTACATTACCAAGTCCAACGCCATCATCTTAGCCGTGACTGCTGCGAATATTGATTTGGCAAACTCGGACGGCTTGAAGCTGGCGCGGGAAGTTGACCCCGAGGGTCAAAGGACGATTGGAGTCTTGACAAAGGTCGACTTGATGGACGAGGGAACTGATGTGGTGGATATTCTGGCAGGGCGCATTATTCCCTTGCGCATGGGATACGTGCCTGTTGTGAACCGCGGTCAAAGAGATATCGACAACAAGAAGCCCATTAACGCCTCGCTAGAGGCTGAGCGGGCCTTCTTCGACAACCACAAAGCCTACCGCAACAAGAGCTCATACTGCGGCACCCCGTACCTGGCACGCAAGCTCAACCTGATTCTGATGATGCACATCAAACAAACCCTTCCCGATATCAAGGCACGCATTGCAAGCTCCCTGCAAAAGTACTCGCAAGAATTGGAGAGTCTAGGACCCTCGATACTGGGCAACAGCGCAAACATTGTCATGAACATCATTATCGAGTTTTCGCAAGAGTGGCAGACGGTTTTGGACGGCAACAACAATGAGATCTCCGGCACGGAGCTTTCTGGCGGCGCACGTATCAGCTTCGTGTTCCACGAGCTGTACTCGAATGGTATCAAGGCGGTCGACCCCTTTGATCAGACCAAGGACGACCAAATCAGGACCTGGCTGTACAACTCTTCGGGTCCCTCTCCAGCACTCTTTGTCGGTACACAAGCATTCGAAATGATTGTCAAGCGTGAGATCAAGCGTCTAGAAGAGCCAAGCTTGAAGTGTGTGTCTCTTGTCTATGACGAGCTTGTCCGTATCCTCACGCAGTTGCTTTCGAAGCAACTATATCGCCGCTACCCCACGCTCAAGGAGAAGCTGCACGCCACTGTCATTGCCTTCTTCAAGAAGGCTATGGAGCCGACCAACAAGCTCGTCAGGGACCTGATTGCCATGGAGATTTGCTACATCAACACGGCGCATCCTGACTTTTTGAACGGCCACCGTGCCATGGCCATTGTGAATGAGCGCCATAACCCCAAACCGGTGTCCGTCGACGCAAAGTCTGGTAAGCCGATTGCGTCCACTCCTGCCCGCGCAGCTAGCCCGAGCCTTGGTGGCGCCGACGCCAGCCTCAATAGCAGCGAGGGCGGTGGTTTCTTTGGCAGCTTCTTTGCGGCCAAGAACAAGAAGAAAGCAGCCGCTATGGAGCCTCCGCCACCTACGCTTAAGGCTTCTGGAACTTTCTCGGACCGGGAACAAATGGAGGTCGAGGTCATTAAGCTGCTCATTTCTTCCTACTATAACATTGTCAAGCGGACCATGATTGATATGGTTCCCAAGGCTATTATGCTTAACCTCGTGCAGTAAGTTTTTGTTTTCTTTCGGTGAATATGTTACCATGTACTAACGAGGTTTGTGTTTCAGATTCACAAGAGCTTCCATGCAAACCGAGCTCATGGCCAACATGTACCGCCAGGCCGAAATGGATGAACTTCTTAAAGAGAGCGACTATACGCTTCGGCGAAGAAAGGAGTGCCAGCAAATGGTCGAGTCGCTCTCGCGTGCTTCCGAGATTGTTAGCCAGGTTCAGTAGATGGAGGCAAGTTACATTAGGGCTTGCTTTTGCTTGACATACCTTTTTTGCTTCTTTGAGAAAGAAGGACACGCGATTGGGCTGCAATAACCCCCATCCGATTGTTGGTGACCCTTTTTCAGGAACGCCGTGGTATGCCTCGTCAGGCAGCCCATTTTGTGTTGCCAAGACTTCCGCCACGATGTCGATGATATTACATTTTAACGACAGGACTCTTAGAGGACCAACTTCGACATTTGAGGATCCAAAAGTCGAGGCAAAGATTGACACGCTAGATGAATTCTTTGGGGAAGAGGTCCTGATACTGTGCGTCTCTGATTCCATGTGTAGATAGACGGGGACCCCCCTTTTTGAGTTTTCTCTTTTACCCTTCTGTCATCAAACGCTGCAGTGTCCTCTGTGGTGGTGCAGGGTAGACGGAGGACGGAGGAAGACTACAGAAGGGGGCTTGCGGGGGTGGATAAAGGTGGCATCTGATAAACTTGTCTTTTATTTGCGTTTCCTTTCGATACCAGTTATGCTTGAGGGGGGGCGTAAATAAGAACTAATCGAGAAGGAAGAGTGTTTTCACGTATCTCGTTGCTGCTCTTGCCTTCACTTTACGTTGTGCCTGCATATCTCTGTATAGTTAGACACATATACTGTGTCTATTAATTTAAGTCTTGCCTCTATTGGCTTATCTTTACATAAAATTGTCTATATAAATGCCTGGTAATGTCTATCTACCGTCTGGTGCTGTAACGCTGCCTAGTGTGTCTCTTGTGACTGTGGGGACGAACGCGTAAAGCGTTCGGCTTCATACAGTCACATGTTGCTCACGCCTACTTGTTCGCAAGCATGGTCCCTTATCTGGGTTGGCATCGGTTCAATTCCGGGCTACTGGAACTATTCCTTTTGTTTTTTTTGCTGCCTTTCAGGTGGTATGGCTGGATTGCTTGGCTCGAGAGAAGAAGTATTTATTTGGAGTCCATGGTACATTGATCGGGGGATTCGGTGGCAATGTGAGATTCTGTTTTTTTGCTTATGCCTTCATCAGATCTAGAGGGTTGATTGCGGCGATGTATCTATTTGCGTGTGTGGTCGGGTTGTTCCTCTAAAAAGGAAGGCGCGGCGCGTGAACGACTCTAGGGTGGCAGGCTTGTGACGCTTGCTGGCAGGGAGGTCGCTACTTGCGCTGGGTCTCAAGCATCCATAATAACGATGGTGGGTACAGAAACTCTTCATTTCACAACCAACACCCTCTCTGGTTTGCCTTGGACATATTGCCATATACGCAGGAACTGTACAGTGGCCTGTGATGTGAACTTCTTCAACGCTCAACAACACGAAATGTCGTCAAGTTATAGTTGACTCTGCAGTTGTGGAGCCGCTTGGGTGATCCCTGTTGTGTGGGGTCCCTTGCAGCGTGTGTATTCGCACGGCCCGGCTGAAATTTTTTGGGCATTTCATGTGGTAGTGTACAACTGCATTCGCAAGGACCGCTCACCACATTCCCTTGCGAGGAAGAAACCATTTTTTATTGGGGATCGATTGGCAAAAATCATAGCTTTCCCTTGATCTCAGCACCGCAGCAAAATCAACACAATCCAAAGCCAGCAGCGTCATCATCAATATGGCGCCGACGTTAAGCGAGGACGAGATCGATGACCTGGTGTATTTTGCCCGGGCCGGCGAGGCAGCGGACTTGAATGAAACCCTCACAGCCCTTGCAGCAAGAGAAGGCGTTTCCTCTGCAGAGATCCTTGCGACTGCCAAAGATGCGGGCAAGTCGACGTGCTTACACATGGCTACGGGCAACGGCAACCTAGGTTCGTTTGTTTTAAAAATATGTGTCTTTTTTCTGTCTGTTTGATGCGGTCCCGGCCTTTTATGTACTAACGTTCAGCTGTAGAAATTGTCAAGGTCTTGGTTGAGGCGTTCCTGGGCCGGCCAAAGGAGGAGAAGCTGGCTTTTCTCGATGCACCCAACGAGTTTGGCAACACAGGTCTGCACTGGGCTGCGTTGGGCGGCCACTTGGACGTGGTCAAGTACTTGGTGGCCGAGGGTGCGTCTCCCGCTATTGCCAACGACAAGAACTACATTCCGCTGGATCTGGCCAGCTTTGGCGAGAAGATGAATGTGGTGGACTACTTTTTGTCGCAAATGGACAATCTTGAGGGCGAGAACGAAGACGAAGGGCTGGACAGCGCGGCTGCTGCGATGGAGATTGACGGGGAGGGCAAAGCGGAGGAAGCGGCGGAGGAGGGAAAGGACGAGGGCAAAGGTAAGGGGCCAGCTGATGAGAGCAAGCCGAGTAGCTCGTCATAAGGGAGGTGAGAAAAGGGGAGAGGAAAGAAAAAGACAAAAAAGAGCAGCAAAGGACAGGGAGGGCGGAGGGCTGCCGAGGTCATTCGCTCCTCAACCACGAGCCTATAATCAACAATTCACGATGTCACGACCCAGTCTCAGAGAACACCTGCTCGCAATGGCAGGTGAATAGGTTGTTTTCCCCCTCGAGAGTCTACGCGTCCTCGTCTCATTGACTCGAGAGGGTTTTGCTGGATTACTACGTCAATGCGGCAACATTGTACAGACCGATGGTCCGTCAACATCTTGATCTCCTGCATTACGACATGCATCTGGACCAAGCATGATGTTGCTGAATTGAGAGCGTCAAAGGCACCATTTCGTGCAGCTTCATCGGTCTGTTCGGAATCCATGCCTCGACGTTTCAGAATCTTGGTCAAGGCCACATCAACACCTCACTTATTCATACCCATCGAGTTGTCTGCCTGCAGTCTCGGTCGCTCCCGCCCGTGTTTCTCTTGCCACAGATATAGTAGCTTTCCAACACCCTTGCACACCGCCGCTCATCAACCAACCTTTCTCCGCGCAACTACGTCGGGGGTCAATGGTCTCGATGTCCCGATCTTTGGTGCGATACACCTCTGCCAACCGCCGCTGGTGCGTCGTGCCGGCCAAGAGCGCGTACCTATGCTTGTCCAAGATGAGCCCCATGTGTTTGCTTCTTATCTTGTCTTTGGTCACGAGCGTGTGGGGGAGTGTGCACCCCTCCTCTGCTTTCCACTATCCCACTGTTACCCTGTCCATTATGCCGTTTCAATCATTGTAAGGATTCACTACACGCATGCCACTGTCGGTCAAGGAAGGAGCAAGAAGAGGATCTTTCCGAAGCTCAGAAATCAAAGAGCCTTGGCCAGACAAGGAAGGTATCGCACTCCGGCACTTGCATGTCTTGGCGCGGCTGCCGCAACCGCAACCACAACCACACCAAGGGAAGCAAAGACAATCCCTGGAAGCACTTAGGACCAGCCAGCACTGCACGTTTATCAGAGCGTAGGATTGCCAAGAGTGTACAATGCCTCACTGTTTGTTGTAATACGTGCATGTCAGATAAATCGCGGATATCCGTGATATTGCCAGGCGATACGCTCAGTGGGGCAATGATCGTGTGTAACCGCGGTTGACGTCTCAACTGTTGGCGTCGATGGCTGGCACTGCACGCCACGATCTTGTTTTTGTTTCCAAGGTACGTACGTGCTGTACATGCTTGACATGGCGTGTATATAAAAGGCACAGAAGGTCCAAGGTCCTCATTGACTTTCCGGGTCTCCAGAATAAGGTACAGAGTCAAACTGCAAAGTAGACCGACCTCTTTTGCAACCTTCAAACCGCAAACCACGACCATGGCTGCTCGAATTCCCCTGTTGCTCGTCATCGCCAACGCGCACAGCGTCTTTGGGTGGGGCGAGCTTGGTCATGCCACGGCAGCCTTTGTGGCGCAAAACTTCCTGAATACCAAGACTGCGACGTGGTAAGCATAACATGGCACACAAGTCTCTGGCTGGCACTGGCGAGGACAGGATGTGCTAACCAGACGCCTCTCTAGGGCTAAGGGCTTGCTGTGAGTTGTGGCCGGGTAGCTTTGTGCTTTGATCTGAGAGGAAATGGCTTGACGCATCTTTGCAAACCCGTACAGAGACGACACCTCGACCACCTACCTGGCCTCAATTGCCTCTTGGGCTGACACATACCGTGAGACGACTGCCGGTGCTTGGTCTGCACCGTTTCACTTTATCGACGCTGAAGATGACCCGCCCACGACTTGCAACGTCGACTACGAAAGAGACTGTACGTCTTCGGGGTGCAGCATCTCGGCTATTGCCAACTACACCCAGCGTGTCTCGGACACGAGCCTCGGTACCGAACAGCAGGCCGAGGCTCTCAAGTTCCTCGTCCACTTCCTTGGCGATATTACGCAGCCGCTTCACGATGAGGCATATGAAGTTGTGAGTCGATTCTGGACGTGAAGTGCATCGGCAAGCTGGTTGTCTTGAGCTTACAAGGGGCTGTAAAGGGCGGCAATGATATTGATGTGACGTATCAAGGCAAGTCTATTTCCACTTTTCTCTTTCTATCTCCTTCTGCTTGTCTATAGGCCATATTATACATAAGCACAAGAGTTACATTCATCCGAACACATGCTGACTGGGCCTGAAAAATGCAGGTTATTCGGGTGAGTTGTTGCACAGCGTCCCCGCTCCAGAGGGTCTCGAAAGCAGCAAGACTAAGCCATTGTATTTATAAATGTAATAGACAACCTCCACAGCGACTGGGATACATACATGCCAGAGACGTACGCAGGAGATTACTCGTTGACCAACGCAAAGGCCTGGGCAACAACCTTGACAGCTGCAATCAAGACTGGCGCCTACAAGTCCCTCGCAGCCTCCTGGATCGACGGTGACGATATCGACGATGCAATAACCTCAGCGACGACGTGGGCCGCGGATGCCAACGCCTATGTGTGCACTGTCGTGATGCCGAATGGCGCAGCGGCGCTCACAGATGCTGACGATCTCTACCCTACCTATTACGACTCGGCGATTCCAACCATTGAGCTTCAGCTGGCGAAAGCAGGGTACCGACTGGCCAATTGGTTGAACACGATCAATGTGGCTAAGCGTGATTTGGAGGGCATCGAGAAGGGTGCTGCCGTTGTCAAAAGGGAGCCGAAGCCTATCATTCTCCCAGAAAACAAACCGCTCAGCCGAGCGCAAATGGCCCGCATGGAGTCTGGGTACAAGTGCAACCACAGTAAGAGGGACCACTCGCACCATCACCACTGAGCCTGTGGATTTAAGAGAACCTAGGTAGTCTCTGGTTCTGAAGATGGATGGTGAAAAACCACGGTGAGGGTTGGGTGAAGGTTGTTCCGAGAACATGGGCGAATACGAGACAGGGCAAGTGATGGACAACCTTTGGGAACCCTGGAAAACGTGAGTGGTCAAAGCCCGGAGCTTCTTCGATTCTGGTAGTGCACCGTTGGATTATCTTGCCGATTGTACTCTTCAAAGGCCTTGTCAAGCTACAGACTACCTCAAGTATAAGTCGGACAATCCACACACATGATGTGTTATAATGGCTTTACGTTCTCCTTCTTCCACGTTCATAGCCCAGGCATCCCCCACCAGACCAGCCCCATCTTTGCACAGCACACATGTCCACATGATCATATATCCTCCAGCATGCCATTGGTCTTGATGGTCAACGTCTTACAGCGGCTAAATTCCATCATGCCTCAAACTGGCCATATCAAGACAACAGATGATCACCCTGTGTCCCAGGTGAAGGCTGTGAAGCAAACCTACATACGCTGTTGTATCCTACATGTATTATATGTTGAGCATCAGCATATCACATGGCGACTAACTAGGTGATCAACACCAAACCTGTGTAGATCGCCGCTGCTCCGTGATACTCACTGGGGTTGCTTACGGACGGTGCAAAAGAGAAATATTTGCGAGGCTCTACAAACATCAAGCTGGATTGTTACGCAAGATTCGTAGTCTCTGAGGTGTAGGGACAGCGTGATGGTTCCTCGCCGTAATCACCATCACCAACCAACCAACCAACCAACCACGATTGCCTCCTCTCCAAGCACTGATTTAGGTGGGCAGGTAACCGTCGCGCATGTATACTGAGAGGATCTCTTGCAAGAAAGAGAAGAAGAAAATTCTTGACGTTGCCTCTTCTTCTTCTTCTTCTTCTTCTTCTTAGCATTCTGCCTCACATCAAAAAGCACGTCTCTGCTCCTCTTCTGCGTGGTCTGCGACATACTGTGATCATATAATAACCATCCATTCTGATCCAAATACCACACGACTTTTTAAAAGGGAAATCAAAGAGACGATGGAAGAAAGCTTTCGAGGGCTATCCTGGTGCCTTTCATCGACCCTTTACGGCCTGGTGAGATGTGTTTGGCTTGTACACTGGAGACCCTCACTTACAGATGCTGATTAATAATGCCACTGTATATTCATATTCTGCTTGATAGGCAGTCTGTGGTTCCCTGGGCCTTCACTTATCACCAGTCTCGCGCTTGAGAATGATGGATCAAAGTGCAAAAGCCTCTTCATGAACGTCCGGGGACATATTCAGACCTCCCAGACGCCAGCCGCTCGACGTGGTATCTGGTGTGGCTTCCTACTAGAGCCGCCGTCGTGATCCTGCCGGTCTAGAGCCAGCCACAAGTTCAGCCCAAAGTGGATTCTGCACTACGTCGTCCGCAGCTGTCGTTGTTGTTGTTGTTGTTGTCGTCGAGTCATAGTCTGCAGAAGGGAGCAGGCAAAAACCACCCCGGATCCGAAAGGCACGTCGGCGCAGCTTGGCTTCGGAAAGTTGCCAACCGGCTCTCACATCCACTCCCCTGCTCCCGATTGGATCTCTGGATCTCTGCCAGCGAGAGCATGATTGAGTGAAAGTGAACCTTATCGGCCCCCAGGGGTGCAGTCGCCAAGCGAAGGTTGATTCTTCTCAGGGCTGAACAAATGTTCAGCCATAGTACGTACGTACGTACACTGTACCAGCAAGGCCGCTCGCTTCCTTGCATAATACCATGGTTACTAATCCATGAATCAGCCCATGGCCTTGTTAATCCACCCGTGACAAAGTCAAAAAGTCACGACGCTAGGCAGCAGCAATTCTTTTTGGTCGCAACTCTCTCTCTCTCTCTCGCTAAACCCACAACCTACCTGTCAGCCGCACAGATTCCTCGTGGCTTTTCTTTTGCTGGAATAGGTCACCGCTCCGTTGTGCATATATACTATGTAATAGTAGGCAGGCCTTTTGGTGGGCCACACTTGTTCTTCTCCCTCGCTGGTCCTTGTTCCTTGGCGCGTGCAATACGATATGCACATAATAATACATAGTAATACTACGTGTACTATAGCATTGCCGTTCGGTATGTACCGTGCCAAAAGTATATCGTCGACAGAAAGGGTCAGTCAGTTCCCATCAGTCCGGATCCGAGGGGGGTTCAGATGGTCCCGTGGGAGAAGATCAGCTATTGGCCAATACGATTGTGCTTGCATTTCCAAAGTGTACATACTATGTAACATTAGTTACGAAGTGACGGAGTCAAGAGGGGCAGAAGATTCTTGCTAGATCCCTACGTTTTATTACCCCGAGTGAAAGCAAGGTGGACACGCACGAGACGGGCATGTGATTTTCTGACACCATGAAGTTCTGTATGCATGCATGCATGCATGAATGAATTTCGCTGGAGCCCGTCGAATTTACTATATCCGCAGACCATCATATGTCGACTGCTTGGGTCCCAATGCCCAGGATTTGGAGTGGGTGATATGAGAATGAAGTCACAACCACACCACCACCACCACCACTTCTTTGTTCGTTCGGACTTTTGCTCGCATTGCCATCTGGTCACGTGGTGGCCTGGACCTGTAGCCCTGCGAAGCAAAGCACTTCCCTTCTTCCCAAACGCTTGGCATATCCAGAATAAATCCCACTCAACGAACGTATGTATAGTACTTGAGTGACTGGTACAGTCTGAATGGCCCAGGATTGGGCGGCCCGCCAAGTCTTTTCACATCCGTCTCAACCTCGGGAGAAGCCACAAGAACGGATTCCTTTCTCCCCCCCCCCGGCCGGCGGGAGGGTTCCCTTGCTAGCTGGGGATCGATGCGAGTTATGCCTGCAGATCTTTACACCAGCTGAAGATGGAAACAAAAGAAGAAAAAAGAGGATCTCCCTCTCCGTATGCTCACAAGCGGTCGCCCAAACGAGCGTGAGCCGAAGAGAGGGCTTTTGGAAACCGACCGCAACACACAGTCAACGGGCAGGTGGAGAAGCATGTTGGCTAGAAACAAGGGTGACCGGACTGACGGGAGGGATTCTAGGCTAAGAAGAGGGAGGGGAAAAAAAAAGAAACCAAAAAAAGAAGAAGAAAAAAGAAAGAAAAGGATATGGAACACTTGCACCGGCTGCTCGATGAGGCATAGCTCCCTCTGTGTTACTGGCGACAGTTGCAGTGTGAAGCGAACTGATAAAAGATCAATAAGGCTCGGCCAGCCAAAAGTACCCTGCGTGTTCAATATCGTAGACCTGCTCGTGCGAGTGCCGCGATATCCTCTGGTGCTGACTGACGGCTCTGTCAGTAGCCCAAGAGAGACTCTCAATACGACATTGGATCTTTATTTCCTTTTTCCCTTTTTCTCCTCCTGCAAGGTACGCTTCGTAGTCTCCACGATGTTACATGGTACCCAGACCTCTTTCTGTTTTTCTTTTCCCCTTCTCACTCTTGGGAAGCCACTCTCAAGGATCGTGTCATGTCCGTCTACACCGTTCCTTTGGATGGGTCCAAGGCGAAAAAGAGGATGCGTCTCAACCAGTTGGTTGCCCCATGTACCGCCGCTAGCTCAAACTCGACTCGAGATTGGGCATTCTATCGACATTGACGGGTGCGCGAGTCAAGCAGACCATGGTATAATCGGTCGAGTCGTGCGGAATAGGAGCGAGCAGGGCGGAAAAAAATGAGTGGGAACAGCGTGTGTGTGCCCTTGACTACGGGACCGGGGGGGGGGCTGACTGGCTCACATGATAAGCTGCTTGATGACATGTATGGAAGTCATCTTGTCTGGCAAGTTTGAGCACCCTGGTGGTGCGGCTCTCGCTGTTTGACAAAGAAAGAAATGAAAAAGATCTTCCTCTGGGCTTTCCCGTGCCGTCCCAGCTTGCTGGATGGGCCGTTGCAGGCGGAGTGGACCACTATGATAGCATGCCAAGGTGATCCAGGTTTTCGAGGTGTGCCAGTCAAAAGATGGGATGACACCCGAGGAGGAGGAGGAGGAGGAGCAGCTTGCGCTGCCCGACTTACTGGCAACGCGGCGCAAGGCCTCATCAGCACAACCCAGATGGGACAAGTTCTTTGTTTCCCCTCGTATTTCCCTTTTTCGTCTCTTTTTTTTCTTTTACTTTGGGGCTGAGTTTCTCCCTGGGAAAGCAGCAGCAAAATGCTGAATGTACTTAGCACCGGGCAAAAGCATCAACGGACGGATGGGAGGCATGTCTAGCGCGCCCAAAAGCTGCTTTCCGCACCCCAATTCCGTGGACGAACCGAACCCGACACTATCGATAAAAGTACCGGCGATCATCACTGATTCATGTTCCCTACGGGGCCGAGTTACCTGACAAGTAAGTACTTGCTTGTATCAAGCCCGCATTGCCCGTCAGCCTACCTGAACCTGTCACATTCTTGGCGAACGCTACACGGCAGTCGGCGGATGTGGTGTGTGTGTGTGTGTTTTTGGGGGCGATGAGGTTCCTTGGTCACCTGAGGCTGACTGGAGAAGTTATCATGGTACAACTTTCTTACATACTAGTGATACTTTGGGAGATATTTCACGCTGAACCTTGCGACTAAATCCACTTCATCATTACGTCTGTAGCCTCCGTCAGCGCAACTCAACAAAGATCGCTATATCGCTCGTCAATATCTAGCGTGTTCCTTGGGCGAGTGTCGGGGGCAGGAGGCCGCGTAGAAGACACGAGGAGAACTCGAGAAAACAACTCAGACGAAAGGCGTCCCCCATCGTAACTCCTTGAAGGTGATGCTGTCGAGTCTTTTGCGTCCCATTGCTGTTGGTCCCAAGACGTTGCCCAGTGCCGTTTCTATCTCCGGAGAAAGCAGGCAATGCCGAGCAGAAAAGATGAAGCCGGGGGTTGTGGCAAGGACAATGCAAATTTCACAGCCTGCATCTGTTCGTATACTCGTGGCTTTGGTACCCAAGCGAGAGCTTGCTTGTATCAAGCGAGTAAAAAGGACTGGGAGTCGCAGGAATTGCAATGCGCTGCTCTCCGAATGTATACAGGGGAGATAACAGAGAGATTCTCGTTTCTTGAATGGTAGTGGTAGCAACAGCCGCCTGGCCACCAAATCCCTCTTTACATACATAGTAGTAGTAGGGAACTCTGCATATGCACGCAGAGCACATGATCTCCAGTACGTAGCACCGTACAAATCAACACGCGATACTAGGTAGCCTCACGGACCCCTGCGAGTCCCCGCAGTGGCTACAGAGTCCAGTGCGGCCCACTTTTTCTCTCTCTCCTTCCTCCTGAACACCACATACCATAGTAGTGCCTGCTCAGGGTACTATGTACATGGGGACCACGCATTGCTATGTACTATGTAGCACTGGGCTTCGTTCCTGAAAGTACTGCATAACTATATCGTACTGTAATAGTACTTGAATATGGATCCTCGCCCCCTTCACGGGGTGATTTCCAAACTGTCACCAATGGGACGACTGTGGAGAACAAAAGTGCCACAGAAACATTTCGAAGCTGCATCATTGTAGAAGTACCTGATGAAGTACTGAGTACTATGTAGGAGCCTGTACCTGCGTAGGTTACATCCGTACAGTATACATACCGTGTTTGTACTGTGTATGTATGTATGCATGCATCCATTCGTTCTTTGTTCGGGGGGGTTTTTTTTTTCGGCTTCTCTTTACCACACCCATGATGCGAGATGATTATTTCTTTTTTCCCCTTCTATTTTTTTCTCGAACATCTCCACAAGAATGTCTTTTTGTTCATTTCGTTAATTCGTGTCGTTGATTCGTTCGTGCATTCGCGCCAAATCTCCCAATAAATCAGCGGACCTCTTATTGGGTCGTGCGTTTCTGTGGAGGTCACTCCGTCTCTCCACATTGCATAGTGTGTTTGTTTTATAGGTCTACTTCTGGCCTGTCTTTCCCGTTTATGACCACCATGTACTATGTATTCTACTTGCCCAAGTGGCAGCTCAGCAGCGAATACTATGCATAGCTTGTACCGGAAAATAGATACGGATAAGAACGTAATCTTCACGAGCCAAAAGGCAGGTTGGCGTACTTGTCTTGGTGCTGCGGCGGCCAACTGCCTGGGATCCAAGTCCCTATGCCGGGAATGGTATACTATGATACAGGATCTCTCAGGGGCTGGTTGCATCAGTCGCCAAGAGGGAGCGAACGGACGACGGCCACGTAGGGACACTGCTATTTATCATCTTTCCCGCAAACGATGTGATGAGGACCCGTTCTTTTATTTCTTCTTCTTTTTTTCCCCCTAGGAGCGAGACGTGCTCTGCTCGGTCCTATTGGAATAGCCCTGGCACCAGTATCTCGATAATTGGGGGAAGAAATATAAAAGACTTGATCGGCAGGCTTGTTGCTTGGTATAGAATTATGTATTCTCTCGCTTGGCAAAACGGCTGCCCTGAGGGCACCGTTTCCAAACATTTTCCACTGGTGAAATGTGACGCCATACATACATAACACCATACAGTACAAAGGACAAGATCTTCTTACACCGCAACAGAGGCAAAAAAAAAAAAAAAAAAAAAAAATCCGAATTGCCAGACTGCTGTACTTCATCTCGGAGGCCATTTGTACCTGTCGCCTTCGGCTCCTCCCCACCATAAAGGGGATAATTGAGTGGATCCCTTAGGGGGTTTCCTTTTTTTTTTTTTTTTTTTCTCTCTTTTTTCCTTCTTCTTTTCTTCCACGTCTTCGCCCATCTAACAAATCATTGCATGATATACTCTGCGTTTTTTGTTTTTTTTTTTCGTATTATAGATATACTTTTCCTTCATCGAATCTTCCCAGAGACCCCGTTTCTACCACCACTGCTGATTCCGTTGGTCTGGCGCGATTTTTGCATTACTATGAACTATATATATATGTACACCCTGAGCTGAATCGTGGTTCAAGGCATTACGGGGGCTTGCACGTCCAAAGGCAAAGATTCTTATGGCCTACTTGTTTTTGCTCTGACATTCTTCGAGCGTTATCCAACACTTTTTGCCCTGTACTATATATGTAATTTACGTAGTCAAACAGAGGGGGGTCCATTGCAGTGCACGCGAAGTGAGCCAAAATGATCCAAATGCATGGGGGGGGGGGGGAACAGCGCCAGCATAGTACTAATGAATGGTAGGAGAGGTAATTAGTCTGCGACCCGCTTGTATAGGCTGTAAGTTTGCTGTAAACTTTAGGGTTAGGGCAAGTGAATCGCTAACAAAAGTGCGTAAGTTTGCGTTTTAAGCCGGTGCGCAGCTAGTAGAAAACGCGCTGCCCTACTTATGCGTAACCTTGACAAGGTTTTGAATAAAAGGGCCTGCAACCGTAGTACCACGGGATGAAGGGACTGCAACGGCATGCTCGGGGAAGAAGAAAAAGAAGAATTCAGAGCGCTAAAATAAATGAATAAAAATAGTAGGTTACTGTATATCGTAGTAAGTAGAGCCTTAGGACTTGTGTGAAGTAAATGTAGTACTGTCCGCAACGGGCAAAAACAGAGAGTCGGTTACTATGGTTGCAGGCCGAAATATTCAAACTATATCAGGTCACGTATAAGTGGGGCAGCGCGTTTTTTACTAAGTGCGTTCTGGGTTTATCGCAAACTTACGCACTTTTACTAGCAATTCTATTACCCTAACCCCAAAGTTTACAGCAAACTTACAGGCTATACAAGCGAGTCGCAGACTAATTACCCCTCCCACCATAGTACATACTATGTAGTATATCAAACAAAGAAATTGCCGGGGGAAGCCACCCTTGTCTTATTAGATTTTTGGTGTCCTGTCGTTCTCTCGGGCCGCTTGATCACTTTTTTTTTTTTTTTTTGCCAGCCTTGCCAGTGCCAGCCTGCTTTTTTTGCCCCAAGGGTTCAATGGAAAAGAGGAGCCATGGGCCTTTTGCCGATCAGCCATCTTTTGATTCAAAAAATGCAGGCTTGGCGCCCAAAACAGACAGGGCGTCGGTCGGTCCGCGGAACTACCATTTACACCTTTGTTCAGGAAGGTATCAAGAGTAGATGACTTGCTTCGGCTGGGAGGGAGTTCAATTAGACCCAGTGGGCGCGGACAAGGAAACCAGGCTACATCATGGCCAGTGTGTCATAAGTGCTTTCACGAAAAAAAAAAGCCTGCTGCTCAAAAAATTCCGATCATACTTCTCGCATTCGAGAAAAGTATCGAAGCCGGTTTTTTTCCCTTTTCTTTTGTTATCTTTTTTTGCTGTCGTTGCGTCGCCCCCCCCCCCCGGGCGCCCCCGGTGTTTCGTGCGCGTGCGCAATTCTCCAGCAAATCTTGTCCCGAAACTTGGGGGCTCCAGTGTTATCGTACGATTTCTGGTCTGCAAAGTCAAAGAAAGCGCGCGCTGCCGCCTTGCAAAAAGCATTCGGCGCTACTCTGTACATGGTATACTCTCAACCAGCGACCACGCGCTCTAGCGCAGAACGACGTTTGCATGACTACATTATAGTACTTTTGTGTGTACCATAGTATGTGTGCCACGCCACCCAAGCAGGCTGGCCTCCTTTGGGAGCATGCTCACTGTACCCGACTGGAACGGACCCCGACTCTCGTGGGTTGGTGTGATGAAGAAGAAGAAGAAGAAGAAGAAGAAGAAAGAAGCAAAAAAACAACTCGTCGTCTTTTGACGACCCTACGAGGAACATGGACGGTGCCAGGTGCTTTCTGGAAGGTATCCTCGGCTTCCACGGCATAGAACTGCGATGCCCACTTGCAGTGCCCGCCTCCAAGATTGGACTCGCGCTTGGATCGTGTCTTCAACAGGCAAATCCCGATCCGTAGTTATACTAGTAGTATGCATATGGCAGCTCCACATACGCCATGTACTCTGCCGTCCAATTTGGTGAGCACTAAGCCAATGAGAATGGGGCCACTGATCAGTTGGGGATTCCCAAAAGTCGAGCTGCGTTAGACGCTTCTTGGCTTCCTTCTAGCCTGACAGCTAAATCATAATGGCTACTGCCGATCACGGGGCTAGGCATTGTGGGCTAGCCTGTCCATGGTAAGTACTATGAGCGTCACCATTTGCAACGTGATGTATTCGCTAGGTGCGAACATGACAACAGTAAAGAAACTGGTGCATATGACGCCTCTCGAGATTTCCATGGGGTACATACTATGTAGGATGCCACATACCTTGCGTTCAGCCATTTCCAGTGCGGCCTTTTCTGGACACTATCTTCCGAAGAAAAAGGGGTCTGTCCCTGAGACAACTCGGTTGACAACACCTGCGGGGGGCGTATTGGCCTGCGTAGAGGGCTCCAGAGGATGCGCAGGGCCAGGCTAGCCAGCCACTGGACTTACAATGTACAGTAGGCGCGGAGCTCTCCTTCCAGTTGGCTCTTGGCTCGAGGGGCCTGGCTGAGTGCTCTGTACTAGCGCACACGCCAACCCGAGCAAGCTCACAGCACCGTCCAGCTATTTTTCAGCTCCAAGCTCCCCCAAGTTGCGGTCCTGACTCGTTCTGCCGCAGCCGCATCGCGGTGTGGTACGCAAATGGTGGGGACCTTGAGGCCCGTTTTGGGGGTCTTTTGCCCATGGCGACTGCGCCTGACGAGGCAGGCCGGCAGGCAGGCAGGCAGGCAGGCCGGCTCTGCTGTTGTTGGAGGCCGACATGAAGCATCAAGCCCAACGGCTGCGGGCCGTGGCCCAAAAGCTAGCTGCAAGAGCTGAAGGGGATGCTGCTATGTATATACGAAGTACATGGTAGATGAGGCTTAGGGTTCCTGGGACGCTGGCACTGCCCCCACCCGCTCCTCCAATTCGAGTTGGGGGGCTTTTGTCTTGGGAAAGCACGATGCAGAGTACTATACTATGTGTGGCGGGAGGGTCGGAGCGCTGCATGTCGCGTGGTCGCACCGCATCCTGTGAGACGTTCCACGGGGGACGCCAAAACATGGAAAAGTCAGTACATAGTACTGTGTAGCATCCGGTTCTTGCTTACCTAGTACAAAACTTTTTTGGGGAGCAAAGGGACAGGAAAAGGGGTACTCTGGATAGCAGAATAAAAGGCCGATGCGCGGTACAAGGCTTTCCGAACAAGCGGCACGCCACGCGCGCTGGCCCCCAGCTGCACTCGGGTTGCACATGCACGTGCTTGATGGGTTCCATCCCAGAGCGCTCCCTGATGTGGCCGCGTCAATGAAACCTGGGACGAACCTCGCCTCTAGTCAACGGCAGCAGCAAAACGAACGGGGAGGCACACATGAATAAGCAAAAGCCAAAAAGTTGTCTTTTGGCAGCATCTTTAGCACCAACTTTGGAGCAATGTTGGCGCAAAGCAAGAGGCAGGCTCCTTCCTCCCCTGCCCGAGAGTGGGCGGAATCTGTCCGTTAGCGAGGACGGGAAGGGAAATCACCCAATCTACTTTAGAAAGCGGCGGGAAGGCGCATGGCGGGGTTTCCTGCCCTCGTGCTATTGGATGTGTCGAGGTACCTGGGTAGGTGCTTCCTACTTCTAGAGTACAATGTACATATGAGTACATAGTGCAGTTGAGGACCGTGGGTATGGTTGTGAAATTGTCCATGACAATCAATGACGCTTCTCGCAGAAGCCGGCAACATGGTTTCTAGTAGAGAGACACTAGAGAGACGTTGGATAGTAGAACGTGTATGGCAAGCTCGGCTGTCAGATCCATTCCATCTGACAGGTCACAGTGCCGTTATTGGACCTGCAGCGCACACGTTGCCTTGTACTATGTAATGCTCCTAGACACTTCCTGCTGCAGCCCGTACATAGTACATATAGTATTGCTTTTGCGAGCGATTCTGGGCGATCCGCAGCTGGGTACCATAGTAAATAAATCAGCCCCAACCCATCAGCCAGATCCATGTACCATGTACCCCATCAAGTACCTGGCAGCGCACGATGTATACATCATAGTAGTAGTGATAGCTCGGCTGAATCCCATGTCGCGAAGGAGGAAAGGCTGCTTGGCAGCGAGAGAGTGCGCTAAGCGGGGGCGTGCTGGCGTACCTGGCTGTAGGGGCCAGCGCCAGGCCCCTTTCGGAAATTGAGGGCCCGGTACATCCCCGTTGGCCCCGCTGTTTCTCCAGTGGCTGCAGGTGCTGGAAAAGTACTTTTCGCAGTATAAGTACACTTTGTACATGGTGGTGCACATAGTACTGTAGTACCGCGTAAGAGAATGTCTGGGTACTTGCTGACCCGGCCCCACCCCACATCTGGCGTCGTCTTCATCAGAGCCCATCGTGGCTATATCAGTACTAGCTGGACTGGATCTGGCTGCCAACCTTGGGCCCCTTTCATCGAAACCTTTTCGTACATGCTGTGTACTATAGTACGTACAACGAGCGGTACTATGCATGGATGGCACGCACATACAATGTACTCCCACACCCGCCTGAAAAAGTGGCCGCCTGCTTGGCCGCCCCAATCTATTCAGGGACGGGTGGGCAGCGAGTTCATGATGTATCTTTCACACTTGGCTGACAGCATCCGCGAGCGAGCAGACGCGCCACTACATAGTACTCACTACCATACTACTATGTATGTATGTAGTCATAGTATAGTTTGCCTGCTGTTCTCCTGGGCTGCTCCCTGCTGGTCCGTGGGCCTGGACCGCTTGTCATGTCTTGCTCTGCAGCGGTGCTCATCAAATCGCTCCCTGCGGCTTTGCAATCAAAGTGAATCACGACAGTTACAAGTACCTTAGCCGCCCCTCCCCCCGTTGCTCGATGCGACCAGACCTTCTCTCCTGTGACTGGACACTGGTGAATCACTGGGCCTACTGGACCTGGATCTGAACCTGCAGCGCCGCTCGGAGAGCCTGCCAGACTGAGCAGAGTGGGTATTCGACGGCTGGATCGAGCAGCGCATGAGGCCCGTTGTCCGTGAATGCGCGCCCGTCCTTGTTCCCACGTTTAATTGAACTCATACCAGCCTGCAGCACACCGCAGCACACCGCGGCACAAGACAGGCACAAGACAGGCACAAGACAGGCACAAGACGCATTACTTAAAAGCCTTGCCGACCGCTGATGCTGCCATGGCGCGCCCACGAGGCAGGTCGAGCGCCTGCTCAATCATGGAGGGCTATCTGACCATCCCACCCGACAGGGGATCCATTCTCGGCCGCGCCGTCTGGAAGGTACGCTGCCGTTGCTGCTCGTTTGCCCTCTTCCTGCTGCTGCCTTGCCCGCCGCGCCCGCCCTCCACGCGGCGGCGAGGCAGCCTCGCAGAAACCACAAGCCAGCTCTTCTAACCCACCGCAAATTCTCTTGCCAACTACAGACCCGATACGTTGTCATTGGAAGCGCCCAGGGCGAGGTCGGCGACCCCAAGGCAATCTCCGCCGCCTCCGCGAACGCCATCACCTACCTTTCTATCTACAAGAACCCGGTACGTGGCTCATCTTCCCCGCCAGCAAGCCGTCGCAATGCGCCCATACAGAGACCGCAGAGAGCAGCCCCGACTGACGAGAAGGCTTGCGCCGCGTTCGTGATTGCAGGACGACTGGGAACCCGCCCAGCAGTACGCCATCAGCAATGTCACCCACTGCCAAGTGCAGTCCATTGTGCACCGCAAGCAGGGACCTGCTCTCCCGACACTCATCCTCACCATTGCACCCGATCCTCTGACAGACAAGATCCGGAAGCGACGCTCTAGCCGCGCCGCTACGCTTGTCTCCAACAAGGATAATGGACCGACCACCCTGTGGTTCCGAACAGAGGGCGATGCCTCACGCCTCACCGAGTGGGCAAGGCGCATCCAGTCCGCGATCCAGCCGAGCCTGCCTGACCATCACCTGCCCATGAGCCCCATGACGCCCATGACGCCGCTGTCTCCGTCCTTCCAGAACCCCTTCAGTCCATTTGTCTACCGCGACACGCCAGAGTCCTCTGCTTTCAGGCCGCCAAGCGCACCAAAAGTCCTCCTACACCACAAGCCATCTGCGTCCCTCCATGTGAGCCGCGAAAGGCCCCTTACCATTTCCGACGCCCCAAGCCTGCGATCTCGGCGCAGTGACCTGTCCTCCCTCCTCAGCTCCACGACTACCGGCACGGCCACTACGCACAGCTACACGGCCAAGCCGCCGTCCGATGCCCCCTCACCCATCGAGACGACTGGCGAACCGTTTGGTGGCTTCATTGAGGGCTGGACATCTGCCCAAGGACGTGCTACCACTCTGAATTCCCCAGTGAGAATTGCCCGAAACAGCGAGGATCTGCATCAGCCAATGTCTCCAGCGGCGCTGCTCGACTCGGGCTCGCCGCCAGGGCCTGGCGAGACAATCCTCGACCGGGCATTCCAGCTAAAATACATTCCAGGGTCGGACCAGCAGTGTCCAGGAGAAGAACACTTGAGCTCCCTTGCCCGATTTGAAGCGTTGATGCGAGATGTCGATGCACAGAGGCAAGATAAGAGACAGTCCGTTAGACCCGTGAGCATGGCCCAACAACCCGAGTTGCGAAGCGCGTGGGATGTGGATGAAAGCTCAGACGACGATGATTCGGATGCAGACTCGGACGACACCCAAGGTGAAGCGCTAGAGCGAGATATTGCAAAAAGATTCAGTGCATTCGAGCGCGGTGCGCGACGAACGACCGAGCATACAAAAGACGACGAGTCGACGCCCTTTCAATCACCACGGGGGACGAAGCCCACATTCTCACCCGGCGCGCTCAATCAAGAGTCACGAGCAGCCCTTGCGATTCGGTCTCGTGGCAATGACTCTCGGAGGGGGTACAACCCACGCTCTGGCTCGGAGCGCGTCCCTACGGGCATGTCGCAGCATGAGCCCGCCTACTCTGACGAGCTGATGGACAACCTGAACCCGTCCTCCGCATATCGAACCAGTACGATTGCAGAGGGGCAACACGGACACTCGGCAAACAGCAGCATCGGCGAGAGATTGAACTTCAAGGACTTCACTCGGCGGCTCAGCTCCACCAGCAGCATGCTTATTGTGCAATCCAATGCACACGCCGACACGGCTGATATGCCCAGCCCATCCACGCAGCCCCGTGCTCCACCTCCAATGTACGCTTCTCCGAGGAGAGATGTCCAGGAGCCTGCAGACAAGTACAAAAGCTGGCGGAGCAGCACTACCGTTATTGGAAACGACCGCAATTTTCTCTGAATACACAGCGTCTCGTTAGGTCATGTCGCGACCGATCGACGATAACGCTTTCAAATTTTGCCAACCAAGCTTGGCTCCGTTGCTGTTGCGACATTGCCTTTGAAGATACCCAGACAAATCGTATGCTTCCAACATTTTACAAACCAATTTTTGTTTCACCTACCCTGGTCGATCCAAGGGTACCTACCTACCTCGGGGTCATTTCACCAAGCCCACCAGATCACCTTCTGATCCTTGGGATGCCTCTGGTTTTGCATTATCCTTTTGTCTTTACACTCATGACTCTTACGACCATTTATACCTCCTTGTATAACAGCATATTCAGCATATATAATCATGCATTGGAGTTGGCTGCTTTGCCACTGGTTGCACATACCTATTTGCTATTCTGAACTCTTCTCCCTTTCACTTCAACGGTAGAGGAATGGGCCTGGGCCTGGGCCTGGGGGAGAGACAATCGGGCAATAAACAAATCATATAGATAAAGGGTGCGGCAAGCTTTGACTAGGAAAAAGAAGCCTAATGGAGGGACAAAGTGCAAGACGATATACATAAAAGACAATTGGGCGGATCTTTGATTGGCATACATTTTAGGCATATATTTCTAGTACAAATCTCCATCGTGGGAGGTAGCAGCAACACCTTCTTTAGATGTATATATCCCATTTCTCATTAATCATCGCTCCAGCCAGTGTTTCACTAGTGTGATATTTTGCTGATCATACAGAGAGTATCTATGTACTACTGCTCATCTTGACTTATTAGTAGTTACCAGGTCAACATATCCTCTTCTTCGTTCACTGGCGGGATCTGAACTAGCCAATGCTTGTAGTAGCTGACAAGACCGGAACGTGAGCTATAGCAGAGATGGTGCAAATATTTCAGTGGAAAAAAAGAAACAAGAAAAAAAAGAGGACGAAAGAGGTGAACAATTTGGGGCGAGGCAAGAGATCCTCATCCCCGGTATATGCTAAACAAAATGGGTAAAAGAGAAGGTCGCGCTGAGAATCGAACTCAGATTAGTGGAAAGGATGAATGACTCATCAGAATCCACTGTGATAACCATTACACTACGCAACCAAGTGTTTTGCTTGTGGGCTTGTTGTTTGCTGACAGAATTACACTAATTATATCGAGGACACAATCAAGGTGGTGGACAGCATGAATGCATTCATAATGTGTCCAAGTAGAGATGGGTTCTATGTATGTGAACCTGTCCCTGTTGAACATTGAGACTGTGCAAACCTGGCAAGGCATTCTGCTGGGTGTCACTAGAAGCACCAGCCATCACCAACCCTTACGCTGCCAGTGTTCAGGGTTATCTCGGCAACTTTGCTTTGACCTTGCCCTCGACATGACACATGTTTGACCTGCTGCATCGCATCCTCATTGTCCTTTTCCACACCTGGCGACAGCTTCTTATTTACAAGACGTTATTCTTTATCGATCCCTGGTTCTTTGTACAACGTCTCATCTTCCGCCAACCTCAACGTCGTGGCCCGCATCCGCCCGCCAGCTGTCCACATCCCCCTGCCCCTCCTCCTCCTCCGCCTCCGCCTCCGCCTCCTCTACCTCGTTATCGCTTTTCATTTGGGCGCATCTTCACCTTCACCTCTCAGCCTCGCCGCTACTGCCATTGCAGCAGCCCACCCGCCATGCCTCCTCTCCCACCCACCGACGGCCTGCCCCGCCTCGTCATCTACTTCCAGTCGCACCACCAACCCGACGGCAGCCCCATCTCGCTCCTCCCGCTGCTCCAGCAACCGGGCATCCGCGTGACCCACCTGTGTATCGCCGCGCTGCACATCAACGCCAACAAGCCCTACCCCGCCCAAACAATCACCCTCAACGACCACGTCCCCTCGCACCCCAGCTTCACCACCCTCTGGGCCGAGGCGCGCATCCTGCAAGCCGCCGGGGTCAAGGTGCTGGGCATGCTGGGCGGCGCGGCCAAGGGCGCGTTCGCGCCCGACACGCTGGACAGCACCGACGCGGCCGTCTTTGAGCGGTACTATGGCGCTGTGCGGGATGTGGTGCGCGAGAGGGGCATCGATGGGCTGGACCTGGACGTCGAGGAGCACTGCAGTCTGGCGGGCATTGTGCGGCTGATTGATCGGTTGAGAAGGGACTTTGGGCCTGGGTTTCTGATTACGTTGGCGCCTGTTGCGCCGGCGTTGTTGGATGTGAGGAGGAACCTGAGTGGGTTCGATTATGAGGCGTTGGAGGTGATGAGAGGGAAGGAGATTGCGTTTTACAATACGCAATTTTGTGAGTTATTGGGTCCTCTTTCTTCTTTTGCTTCTTCTTCTTCTTCTTCTTCTCTTCTTTCTATCTGGTTCTTACCTCTTGAAGGACTCGATCAGAGGTCCTCTCGTGATGATTCGCTCAACAAAGCAACCCAGCTAACACGGTACCAAAAAATAAATAAAAAACAGACTGTGGATGGGGCGACTTCAGCAACCCAGTCCTCTACGAAATGATGCTCATGAAAGGCTGGGACCCCGCCAAAATTGTCGTCGGCCTCGTCACCAACCCGGCCAACGGCTCGGGCTTCATTCCCCTGCCCGTGCTGGCGCGGGTGGTGCCCCTCATGGTCGGCCAGCAGCGGGGCCGCTTTGGCGGCATCATGGGCTGGGAATACTTCAACAGCCTGCCCGGCGGGCGCGAGCGGCCGTGGGAATGGGCACAGTTCATGACGCGCATCATGGCGGGCGGCGAGCAGACTATGGCGCCCGGAGTGGTCACGCCTGTGGGCCAGGTTGAAGCACCCATTTCGCTTCCTTCTGCGCCGTCTACCACTACCACTACTGCCACTCTTAGTGGTAGTGGTGGTGGTGGTGGTAGCGAGAACAAAGGAGGAACGGAAGAAGAACAAAAGAGGGTCATGGTTGAAGCGGATGCGGATGACAGACAGAGTACAGGCAAAGAGGCACCTCTACCGGCTGCTTTCGATTACGACACAGACGGGCTTGGAGATGACTAGACGGGGTTGTATATTTCAGTGTTTTTCTTACCCGAAACGACACGACATGTCACTGGTGACGTGTTGCGGATACAAGGAACTACAAGGGCGTGTAGAAGATGGGCGAAGGATTGCACAGCATAGAGGCCTTTTTCAACGACATATCGTGGCACTGCAGCGCGCTTTCGCTGTTGACGCACGAGAGACGAGATGCCGTACAGAAGGTATAGTTTTAAGCTATTCTATACAACTGCCATGGCAAAACTTCACCACTGCCTCAAACACCTACCATGGATTACGTACTGACTTGCAAACAACGCGCCGCGCTATTCACGAGACGCAGCAACGGAGGTCTATCTTTTGGGACAACAACAAGGAAAAGGAAAAAGAAAGAAGGGGGGAAATACCTCACTGCCTTCCACACATACACACACACTCTCTCTCTCTCTCCCTCCCTCTCCCTCTCCATCTCCCTCTCTCTTTGAAGAACACATCCAACTCAAAATCAACCAAGCACAGAAACCCGACCGCTGGACCCAGGAAGCCGTTACAAACAAAAAGGACCATACCCCAAGGCTGAGTTGTCATGTCTGCACTCTTGTGACCCCGTGGCTTGTCAAAACAAAACGCCAAAAAACAAAACAAAATGGCACCACCCCCCACCGCATCCAGCCTACCAAAAAAAGGGGAGGTTCAGCTCTTCTTGAGCTTCCCCTCCTTCCACCCCCCCCCCCTTTTGCCCTCTCAAAAGCGAAGCCCCCCTGCTGGTGAATGCCAATGTATGTGAAGAGATACTGGGCATCATACGAGTTTTGCACCCAGCTCGGATGGGGATTAAAGGCCGAGTTGTGGTACTGACGGCATTACGAGGTTTTCTTCTTCTTCTTCTTCTTCTTCTTCTTCTTCTTCTTCTTTTTCTTTTTTCTTTTTTCCAGCTTAGCACGGGAATTCTGTCTCGAGCTGTATAATTTTCAAGAAAAGACAAGGAGTTATGCCACTTTCATAAAATACAAGCAAATTTTGTCGCACAATTTCTATACGCCGCTGCTCACCACACAACCCAAACTTACCTAAACCCGAGTTCCTCGTATCTTCCCTCTATGGATGGATGGATGGACGGACCGACAGACGCAAAAGCCCACAAGTACTGAAGGAATTCTCGTATCACACGTACATTTTACTTTACTGCATGCGGGCTCGAGAACCGGGATTTTTTAATTCTTTGGGGGCTTGTAGGATTCGGAGCGTGTTTTGAGGTAGCTGCCCGTATCCGTATGTATGTGTGTGTGCAGCATATGCAAGCTTTTATACATAGTATGCATACTACGCCGTCACTGTTGCATAGTACATAAGTAAAAGCTTGGGAAGGGGAACCTGCAATCGTGGGTGCAAGCAAACCTGTCGGTAGGTAGGCTGAGTATTTATTTTGGAAAACGCGAAAAAAAAGCACCAGATTATTGTCCGTACGATATCATGGTATATCAATCAAACGCACACAGTGTAATGATTTCTCTTTCTTCCAAAATTCAATGCTAACTCATCTATCCACTGCCACGCTCATTCACTGACTGGCAGTGCTCGCCTATACATAAGTATTCCTGCAAGGAGCTAGACAATATATCTCCTATAGACCTGACCTGACCTGCCTTGTCCAAGCCACTCAGCACTGTAATCTCCAATACGGCACCGTCCCGACGATCACACGCCCCAAAAAGGGCGGAACTAAAACAACAATGAGAACACTTCTGCTGATGCAAAAGGCAGGCAGGCAGGCAGGCAGGCAGGCAGGTACCAAAGACATGGAATGAACGTTGGGCGACAGGATTGTCAGAGGTGCGGGGTGTGAACGAACGAATGGTGGTGGCCGCCCATTACCACCAGACGATGCTATAGATTCTCAGTCTGATTTGGGGGCGGTTGACTCTTCTATGAATACATACACATACCTACAAACGTACAAAGTACGTAATCCACGCGCGAGCCCTACGGTCTGTCCCCATCTGTGCCACATTGCAGAGCAAGAGCCGCAAGGATCGTCAGCGCTGCCAACAGCATTGGTTGAAGCTGACGGGAAGACGCTCGTTCAAGGGCACCGCTCAACAAGCAAGTAGAGCCCTCAGAAGCGGGTTTGTCGTCAAGCTGCAACTCGAATACGTCACACTTGTTTTTTGCCACAAGGATTCGGGCATTTTTGTCTTGCGCGTGCATTCATGCCTGGAGTAACTCTCAGATTTGTAAGAGACGAATATCTGCTTTCTGCTCTGGGCGGAGTACATAATATGGGCAGCTTACAGCACTCTTGCGAGAGCGGTGTGAGACAAGCTCCTGCAGGCATGTACTGATATTATAGAAACGAGAAGCGTCGCACTCGATGTGGGGGGGTTTCAGAAAAATACCCTTTGGCGTCCTGGGACAGGTGCGTAATGTCATCATGGTGATCGTTGGGTGTTGTGGCGGTGCCGGCTCTAGTGGGTGTTTGGGATTGATGAGTGGTTTCTGCGAGGCACTGGAGCCGGCCTGACAGATTGACAAATGCGAATGGTGTGTTGCTGCGCAGAATGGCACAGAACAAGATATGTGAGGACTAGTAAGCCGTACCTTGAACTGTCAGCACTATACTTATGGATCTGTCGGTGTAGATTTTGGTGATACTTGCTGCATGCCTGACCTCTCCAAGTGCTCACTCACACCTTACCACTTACTATGTACAGCGGATGCGCCTTGTGCACGCGAACCCTCAAGGTGACAGATCTTTGGTCCAAGAACGGATGGACAAGACAAGCGTCAGTCCCAAGAGCCAAGAACAAGGCCAAAGCCCTCACCGGGCTGATCATCTGCCCAGCTTGGATAATGCCCGCTCAACCAGTAAAGAGCTCGGAATATGAACAAATAAGTATGGCTGTCCGGTTGTCCCGATCTCCGACCAGATAACCCGTCAGCACCACCAGCCCTGTGGGGCCCGCATGCCCTCCAAGTCCGTGACAAAGCGAGATGATACGTACTGCACAGAGTTATAAGTAATCCACTAGGAAAACCTAGAAATCCTTCGTGCTGTTGGGTGGGGCAAAGCGTTCTGGGAGGAACAGTGTATAAGAAGTAAGGAACATTGGGGGCCGTTTTGTTTGGCTTCGTAGGGCTGCCGAATCTTTTTTTTTTTTTTTTTTTTTTTTTGGTTGTTGTTGTTTACTGTAACCGTCGTACGATATCTTGCTAGTCTAATACGCTTGCGCCGCAGGGTATCAATGCGAAAGAGGATTCGTTAGATTTTACAAAGGGGTTTTCTTCTTGGTTGCCCTGCGCTGGCAGGGACAAGTTTTCGCAGTCGCCGACACGCCGATTCGCCGACCTCCCGCTCATGGTGGAGGGAGGCGTCGAGACGATGTAGGAAAACAGCTGGTGTGTGGTGCCTTGCTAATCGTATTTGCTGTGCGGTGCGCGCGTGGGCGCAGTCGTCGGCTTGGAGCCAAGCAAGATCAGGCGAGAGCGCAAGACGCTGTGTAAGCACATTTCTTTGCGCAAGATAAAGTCGGTTCGGTTCGTAGACGGCGATAGCGGTGGAGCCAAGAACAGACAAGCCTTCACACATATCCGCGGTGAGGGATACGCGGCAGTCGTCATGTGGGCTCTTCATAGCACACTGTACAGTAGCATCTGTCAGACCAACCGCAAATCATAGTATACACTCATATTCCGGCCGGCGGCGAGACCGTGATCTGCGCAGGTTAGCAATAACCACCGTGTACTATGTCAGCGCAGCACTCACTCGGTCGCTAGTCCGTCCGGCAGCCAGGCAGCCAGCGAGTACTGTTGCTTTCTTAGCATACACACGTAGCAGTAGACTGATTGCGCATATGCAGTATAGTAGTATCTGTCGTTGTCGTCGTCGTCGGGGGCCCTGGACAAGGAACGCAGGCCTTTTTCGCTCCCACCACAACGTTGCGTTGCAATAGGGGAACCACATGGCATCTCACGCACCTGTCCTGTCTGTGACTCTTTCGGTGTGCTGACATGCATAAGGGCGGCTGGTCCAAGGTTTCCTGTCCATGCCGGTGTGCTGGGTGCTGATGATGACTAAAGGCGCACCCAGAGGCAATCGTGAAAGCCGTCTCGAAAGGGTGGTGAGTGCGCGCTGGTGACTTCGCCTCTTGCGTGTGCTGCTATGTATAAGCTGCAGACGGCACTTGGTCGGATGCGCCGGCCAGAGGATGCTCGCTTTGCCCAGCAGAACGACGCAAGCAGAATGGACCGTGGCGAGAGAAGCTGAAGCTCTCCAGGTGGATGAGGACTATGTAGCCGAGCCTCTCTGTGTCTCCAGGCAATGTCGAAGGAAGGCACCAATCTTGAGACACCCTGGAGCGATGCAACCGTGAACCCGACAGCGCCCCACTCAGCTGGAAAGATAGAGCCATACTCTGTCGAGCCGTAATCTCAAGTTGACAATCCTTCCAACGGCGCGTCTAGCCCCGCGACGCTCACTGGCTAGCGGCCCAGCGTCAGGAACAGGCTATGCGCTGTGGACCTGCACCGAAGCCTTGCTGTACCTGCGTCACTCTGTGCCGGTTGGATGGCCCTCTGCAGAATACATAGTAGTACTTACCCCAAGTACAACTGGCTATGTACTACGATACTTATGGTAGGACAACAGAGTGACCTCAAGCCGCGGGCAGCGGGGCCGCTTCAGCCCTAAAGAACGAAGATCTCCTTTACCGTAGCACTGGAGACGGGCCATCCAGCATCCAGCAAAGTACCTCGAGGACTGGCGAGTGGTCCGCTACCACGCCCCAATTTTAGAACTTCCAAGCTTCTGGCTTCTGCTGAGCGCACGTCTTGCAGCCCTTGCATGCAGCCCCTGGCGTTCCCAAGGCGTACATAGTACTATCAATCGGCACTTGACTGGTTAGCCACCGTGGTGGAACAGCCCAGTGAGCCTCTGTGGCCGTTGGCAAGGCGTCCAAGGACCTGTTGCTGGCCACATACCGCTTGGATCTGTCACCACCCAACGCCGCCCAGCTGCGAGTTTGTGAGCAAGCATGGGCCGCATGGTACCACATGGCCTGAGCAAGGGTCGATTCCTTCTTGGGCGCGGCACGGGCCTGGGCGTGGTGGAGGCTCATACCGAGGAACCCTTGCCATACCATCTTCCTTCTCTCCAGGAGGCTGTGTGCGTGCGTGCGTGCGTGCGTATAAGTGCGTGATGCGTGAGACCGAGCCTATCGAGGTACGTTTCTGTCTGCCTGTTCCTGGCCCTGTGCGCGTGCACCGCCGGCACGCCGCTCAAACCCACCGTCGGCCACCTCGTAGATTGTACCCTGCTGCGACGTGATATTGGCAGGATTTGTTCTTGTCGAGACGAGCGAGCGGCCGTTAAGCTGACAAGTCTCCGTAGGGCGGGCGGTAGGGGTTGCCAACAACCGTGATCCCGCGTTTGAGCCAGACGATATGACTTGACAGCCTCCTCGTCCTCTGCGCGCCCAAGTATATAAAGGCACCGCCTCTCTTGCCTTGGATTCCAGTCCTCTTCATTCATCAGGCACCCCTCAACAGTCTCGTGAAGCAAAACAACCAAACAGTTCCACAAACAAATCAAAGAGCTTTCCATACCACCACCATCCCAAAATCCTACTCTTTCCACCACCACCACCATCATCATCATCCACTTTCTATATCCTCAAAATGGCCGTCTACACAACCAGCTTCGTCACCGAGCGCCCTATGCTCTACGGACGCAGCGGTTACAATAACAAGCCAAACGGTGGCGATGATGATGACTCCAAGAACCAAGGCCGCAGCGGCTACAACAACAAGCCTAATGGCGAGGACGACGAGGACAAGAACCACGGGAGAAGCGGCTACAACTCCAAGCCTGACGGTTCTGACGACGAGAAAGACAACAAGAAGTCGCTCAACTTTGCCTAGAAAGGCAGCACCTGTCCTTCACGGTCGTGCTTGACAAGGCGCCACCACAACCTCGACAACTCAACTTTGTGACCAGCCCCGGCGATCCAGCAGGCGGTCACCTGTACAAAATATATACACGATAGAGATAGAGAGCTCAGGCTACCTTCAACTTGCGGATTGTCACTTCACCAACCTTTGTTCCCCCCTCAATTCTGACCGGCAACAGCCGGACCCGCAGCAACACTAGAACCCCCCCTTGTCACTACACAAACGAACCCCCTGCGGCCAAGGGACGAGAGGTCATCTCGCTCCTCTGACAAGCGACTTTTCTTATTTTCAACCAAGAATCCAGAAGACTTGTGGCTGCAAAGCCGAATCATTTGCCCATCTGTGGGGTTTGAGAAGGACAATCGTGGTTTGTAACCAGCTTTGACTTTTGTTTTCGTGATAGGCGCTTATTGAGCATGGTCGAAAGTGGTCGAACTTGAATATAGACGAGTATATAGCAATATCCTAGAAAACAACAATCTCACTTTCCAACACAGAATCTGCAGCACCCTTGTCAGTATTCATAGAGCGTGTCGAGCGGCAAATAGGGGTTGGGGAGTAGTACTTCTCAAAAATGACCCCCAGGACTTCTTCCACGTCGCCAGCGTCTCCGCGGCCGGTGATTCGTGCTAAACAGTCCCCGGCGAAGCGCAGGTGTTCAGCGGCGAGTACAACGTCTGGTTCATTGTCAATATCCTCCGTATCATAGCCGTTCGCTGCTTCGCTCATGAAATCCTCAAGATGCCCCCTGCATCGGGCCAAGAGCTGCCGCTGCCTCTCTGTGCCACCTATAAGATCTTGCAGGTCGTCCGGGAGCAATGTCAAGTTCTCAAAACAGCATATCAACGTCTTGGTGAAGTGATGAATACCACCAGCATCCTTCTGCACAGATGCGCCTGGCGCTTCCGCATCTTTGCACGAGATTGCAAGGCAGGCTCCGACTCGTGACAGCTCATGCAGAGCAGACAGTCTGAAATTGTTCAATAGAGATTGTAGAGTCGCTTGGTCAACTGCGTCGCATTTGTTAACCGCTACAAGACATTGTTCTGCTTTCGCAGCCAGCGCCAGCGTCTCAGCATCGTGGTTAATGTAAGGGTTGCCATGATCATCTGTTTCCACCGAGGCCAAAGCGACAACCACATCTGCACCCGATGCCTTAAGTCTTGCTCGTCGGATTCCTTCCTCTTCGATGGCACCAATGGCTCCATCATTTCCTTGAGCACGGGTTCGGATGCCAGCCGTATCGGCAAAGGTGCACAAGTATCCTCCAATATCCAGACTTGCTTCCACGACATCTCTGGTCGTGCCAGCCTCGCGAGAGACGATCGATGCCTCACGGCCCACGATGAGATTCATCAAAGAGCTTTTGCCCACGTTCGGAGGGCCTAACAAGGCGATCTTGATGCCGTTCCTGAGCAGCGCAGTCCGCTGTCCCGCGAGCTCATGTTGATCGACTGATTGAAGTATCTGCCGTACAAGAGCTGTGACATTGACCAGAAGCTCACGTGGTGACTCGTCAAAATGCTGGTCTTCGGAAAAGTCTATCAAAGCCTCAATCTCACCGCGTGCGAGGAGCAAGTCTGCGCGCCAGCCATCGTAGATTTGGCCCTTGCGTCCAGAGTTGCCGCGTACAGCAGCACGACGCTGCTGTTCTGTCTCTGCAGCGAGGACATCGCTCAGAGATTCTACCTGAGAGAGGTCAAGACGATTGTTGAGAAAAGCCCGCTTGGTGAACTCCCCCGGCTCAGCATATCGGATATTCTCAATCCCAGCCGCAATTGCACAACGCGGTATGGCAGCCAACACTGCCTTCACAGTGGCAGAACCACCATGGACATGCAGCTCCAGAATGTCTTCGCCTGTGACCGTCTTGGGTGCAGGAAGATACAAGACCATGGCCTCAGAGTCCAAGATATGGAGCTGGTCAGGGCGCTCGGGGTCATGTAGCGTTCGAACTGCCGCATATCTTGGCCTGGGAAGCCGCTTGCCTGGACAGAGGCAACTGTAGACGGCTGTACATGCAGGTCCTGATACTCGAATCACGGCAATGCCAGCAGGCCCTTGCGCAGTCGATAAGGCGTAGATGGTGTCCTGCTTGCCTGAGCCTGCGAGGACATCTATGTTGCTGGCGCGTCTGCTGTGGTCATGGTGGAAGGCCGCAATGCGACTGGACCTCGCCAGGTGGGTGCATGCATGATGGTTACCAGCAATTGCAAGCTGCAGGCCGTGTGCAATGTTTTTCAATTCGAGTCTCGAGTAAGTTGAGGTGATGTTGGGGTGGTGGTGGCCAGCTCGAAACACTGTTCGAGCCCTCCCAAACATTGACGTGCCGTGGATATTACGAAGACAGTTCATGGAAACCTCTGCCAATTACGAACAAGGCAGGCAGAATTCAGCGAGCCTTAGTAGAGTAACCCACTGTGATATATATCGAAGGCCCCCTGCAAAGCGCTAGGGAATGGCAGGACGACCCCGGCCGCAGTGACAGCACGCCTGCATTGCCCCACTAGAAGAAGTTCATTGCAAATGGTCGAGCAGGGATTTGCAGGCTGGTGCTGTTATCGATAACCTTTCTATCCAGCAGGGGTCGGAAGATTTTATTTTCTTGACAAGACCAAGCAGCGCAGTCCGCCTCCTCACTTCGCAACACCACACTCTTGCCGCCAACTCTACAGAGCACCGCCCACCATGGCTTCCGACGAAATTGTCTGGTCAGTGTTGCGCGCGAGAGAATGATCAAAAACTATCATACTAACTTATCCAAAGGCAATACATCAACCAGAACTTCTGTGCATTCAAGATACGGTTCGTCGCGAGTCTGCGCCCGCGTATTTTCTTGCTTCCGTAGCTAATCCCGTCTGAAGGACGCCAAACAACCAGAAGCAAACCAACTTCTGCCGAAACGAATACAATGTGTACGTGAAGCCACATACAACATATGTCGTTGAGACAAAGCCGACTAATTTTGATACTGCAGCACCGGTCTCTGCAACAGGCAGTCCTGCCCGCTGGCGAACAGCAGATATGCCTCTGTGCGGCCGCATCCCGAAAAGCCAAATGTCCTCTACCTCTACATGAAGACTGTCGAGCGGGCACATCTACCGAATCGCATGTGGGAGAAGATAAAGTTGCCGTCAAACTACCAAAAGGCGCTGGCAATGATTGACGAAAAGTTGATGTACGGGCCACGCTTTCTCTCCCTTTTTTTTTTCTTCCGTCCATAGCGACGGTGTATTGATACGATGTAATCTACAGGTACTGGCCGGAATTTCTCAAGCACAAGGCCAAGCAACGACTTACGCGCCTAACCCAGGTTGCGATTCGCATGCGCAAGATCGCCGCTGAGGAAGACCGTCTTGGCGAGAAGCTCGTGCCCAAGCTAGCACCCAAGGTGAAGCATAGAGAAGCTGCACGCGAGCGCAAGGCCGAGGCCGCAGCCAAGCTGGAGCGAACCATCGAAAGAGAACTGCTTGAGAGACTGCGACAGGGTGCTTACGGTGATCAGCCGCTCAACGTGTCACAAAAGATATGGGAGAAAGTACTCAACGGCCTTGAGAAGGAGGGACAGGGTGTCCGCGACAAGGACCTCGATGAGGGTATCGAGGATGAAGATGAAGAGGACGAATTCGAAAAGGAACTGGAGGAGGAAGATGATGAGCTTGAGGGAAATGTCGAATACGTCAGCGATTTTGAGGAAAGCGAGGACGACATTGCAGATATTGAGGACTGGATGGCCAGCGAGGAAGACGATGATGACGAGAATGATGATGAGGAAGACGACAGCGAAGAAGACAGCGAGGAAGAGGCTACCACCAAGAAGGGAGTAGCAAAGGCGGGCGACAAGCGCAAGAGAGGCCGTGTCGTGCGTGGGAAGGGCCGCAAGAGGAGAGAACGCGAGATTGAGGAGGAGCCCGTCAGGGAGAAATTGGCTGTGTCGGACTGGTAGAGAACATGCCGGTTTTTGTGCATTGACGAGGCGCTCTAGGAGTTTGGGGGGTGTTTATCTGGGCTAAAGGAAAAGGGAAAGAGGTAGCGGTAACGATGTGTGGCATCCCGTTATTAAACCTGAAATACATAGTAATAGAAACTCTAGTCCTTGAATCCATAGCCCAACGTCGATCCATTGAAGGTACTGGAGTTTAGGGTTACTTAGGTACATTCTGTAGGCTGATCAATGGCCAAGCGGTGTGTCCCTGGTCTCTCGTTAGCATTTCAGGGGCCGATATCGACCGCCAAGCTCCATAGTACATCCGTTCAGGGTGGAGGGGTCAAGGCTTTGGGGTGGTCCGCCGATTTCAACCTGACACAAAGCAACAGTGGCATAACCCGACCTCCCTACCCAAACTTGGGCCTGTTGACTTCCAACCTCAACCGACACAACAACAGGCCACCACCACCAACAGCCATTTGATACACTGGTGCGATTTGGTTGAGAAATACAGCGTGGCTGGCTTAGCACCTTCGTAACCACACAACTCGGCCGCAAGGTGTTCAGCAACAACAAACAAAATTTCAGTTCCGACACGCGAGGCGGCTGTTCAACCAAGCCATCATTAGCGCACCGTGGGCCATTCCCGCTTGCTATCCGAAGGCGACGAAACGAGACCTGAAGCATAGCCGCGACCGCCTTCAGTCAAGCACGCAGAGCGTCTGGGCAGCGACACAAACATACCTTGTCGACGCTCAGCCGATCATCCTTCACGAAGACTACAAACATACCTACCCATACACGAACCTTGCAGCCACAGGCGCGTCTGCTTTGAAGAGCCTACCCACCATGTCGTGGTACTCTAACATCGCCTCGCGCGTCAACAACTCCGTCTCTAGCTTGCAACGTACCGTATTCAACAGCGAGGCTGACGGCGACACCGAGGACGACACCTACGTGTGCCGTGTGCTGCGGCAGCATTACACCGAGAAGGGCTCTGGCTTCCCAGGCTGGCTGCCACCGGACCCAAAGCAAGCCGCGCCAACACCAGTCGCTGCGAATCCAGCCGTGAACTCGCGCTACGGAAACCTTCCAGCCAGCCAGAGCGCAGGCGGCCTTTCGTCGTTGTGGGACAAGAATCGAGCGGGAGGCGGTCCTGCAGCTGGGGCGCCGAGCGGCGTGAATGCCAGGAACCCATTTGCACAGCGCAATGCTGCCGCCGCGGCCGCGTCGCCGGACCAAGGATCGCAGGGACGGCCAGCAATCCCGAGTCAGAGATCAGGGAGCTATCAGACCACTGCAAGCTCAGGTAGCAGCATACAGGACCGGTTGAGGGGCAGACTGGGCGGAGGCGCAAGAACAACGAGCCCCGGCAGTGCTGGCAGCCCGTTCGCACCGCCACCAACGCAGGGAGGCAGCAGCGGTGGTGGCAGCGGAGACTATGATCCATATCGACCGGGTGATTATAGCAGTGGTGGCGCAGCTCCTGCGGCTCGAACAGGCGGGGGCTTGCCTAGTGGGCCGAGGAGAATGGGAGGCTTGCCCAGCGGGCCGAGGATGAGATAGTACATGAAGCTGCGGTCTAATGTCCCTAGTATGGTGGGGATAGGTGACAGGGGAGGTTGGAAGTAATATCGTCTCACAGGCTGGCCTTCGGGATGTTCTCTACCTGACATTGGCGCATCCGGAGCAAAGGCGTTCAATAGCATGCGAGTTTGAATTCATTTCGACGATTACGTCGGTTCTTCTAGCTCTTGGTACAGGCACTATGCATGGATGTTTGCAGTATGCTCGTGCCGCTACAGATGATATGATACTATGTACGCTGGCTTGGCTGGGTCATACTTGCCCGAGCCACACAGTTTGATGCAAACTCGCTTGGGGCTCTCGAAGGTCGAATTTCCCGAGTGGGACGGCGCAACATTCAGGTGTCAGGATGCGTTCCGCTTCATTGTTCTTGGTCAGGGGGGAATTAGTGGCTAGAGAAGTTCTCGAAGGTTCGCTGCTTGAGAGGGCATCACCGGCTTTACGCAGCAGCCGCGTGTTTTGGGGCGATAATATGACAGAAGCGTGGCAGTGGCACGCTTTAAGGCGCGGTCAGCAGCCAATCTGGGGGCGGTAGCACAGCGGGTTTGCATCAGTCCTCCCAGTGCGTCATGGCCCCTCGGCCACAGCCCGCATGCACGCTTAGAGGCGCTAGACTAGGATGGCCGCGGGGTTGAGGCCTCTCGTCGCGTCCTGCTGTAAGCCCAAAAGTGATCATCAACCCATCATATGATGGACCTTTTGTTTCCTCGACTATGCCCTTTTCACCCGCATTACACCTTCCGCCTTACTCGAACGACTTCCTAGACATCCCTTCTTCTTCTTCAGAACCTCCGAAGCTCACTCTCCTATGGTTCTCAGAAGAGTAGACGCACCAGGAGAGCAGCCTAGCCAGCCAGCACAATCCTCTGGCACATCCGCGATGACGTCTGGCGGGCCGCCTCACGCTGGCGGAGTCCAACACGATCATCCAGTATCGCCAGCAGGCAGTCTGTACGCAATGAGCGACGACGAGGAAGGAGAATACAACACTATCACCCACGCCCAGTCTGGAAAAGGCGTCAAGCTTCTATACTCCAAGAGCAAGGTCGGTCTGTCCGTTTTGAATTCCGCTACACTTCCGTCCTTTTGCGTGACGCGCTACACACACGGTACGTTAGCTGACTTGGATGGCTGCCATAGGTTTATATACATCCCACACCTTCTGCCAAGGACAACATACCTGGCTTCATCGCTCTGCTTCAGCAAAAGTCACCTGCGGGTGCCCGTCCTGCCTCCGCTGATGGCGGCGAGCCGAAATCCATAGCATCGGCAGATCTGCTTCTAGCATGGATCCCAGAATCACAGCTCGGCGAGGCCGCTAGCATCTACGTAAAGGTCGACCTGGCGGAAGGCGACTCTCCTCCAAAACAGTCCTACCTCGTCCCTCCTCCGCCGACCATCACCGCCCACCGAGGCTCCGTTGGCCACTACTCCTTCGCCATTCCCGTCAGCGCCATCTACTCGCTTCTGGTCCGCCCGCCAAGCTTGGGGTGGTGGTTTGGCTCCGTCATTGTCAACACTCGCGCTGGTGACAGCTTCCCGGCCTTGTTCTTCCACGATAGCGAGTGCGAGTCGACAATCTTGCAGAAAAAGAAACATATGAAGGATCGCTTTGATCCTTTTGGGGAAAGCGGTCAGATGTTTTGGGGAGGAGACGAGGTGCTCAGGTGGCTTAGGAGATATGTAAAGATCGAAAGGAGCGTCGCAGAGCCAAATATCTACCTGATCGAGCCCAGCGAAGAGGACATTCTAGGATTTGGTACCAAGCCAACAACAAGCACCGATACTCCCAACAGCCATCAAGGTGGTAATCGCGGAGCTACGGTACGGGGTGCAGCTGGAACGAATCAAGGCATGGCCGGGCGAAGCAGAGACGCGCAGATGGACCCTTTCACCAAATTTGTGAAAGAGACTGGCTGGAACATCATGGAAAAGTTCAGCAAGGTTACAACTTTCACACGAAATGCTGCTAATGAAGTTCTCGACAACCCCCGTGTACCACCTCAGGTTAGGAGCTTGCTCAAGAATCCTGAAGTCAAGACTTTGCAGGATGAATTTGACAGTGCAAGGATATACTTGGCGCGGTGGGCGATGGGCATAGCAGAACAGAGTGAGAGGGATCGCCGTCAGCGAATATGGACTGCGCAGGATATCATGGAAATGGAAGACACAGATGTTGGTGAATTTGAGCTACTCGAGGGTGCAAGCTCCTTTTCTATGGAAGAGAGAAGAAAGGCCGTGACCTTGAAAGAATGGCGGACCTTCTTTGATCCGACTACGGGAAGACTAGCAGTGACAATTGACGAGGTCAAGGAAAGGGTATTTCATGGTGGCCTGGACCCCGATGACGGTGTGCGCAAGGAGGCTTGGTTATTCTTACTTGGCGTGTACGACTGGCACAGCACTGAAGCTGAACGCAAAGCACAAATTGCCTCCCTCAGGGACGCATATGTGAAACTCAAGGGCGCTTGGTGGGAGCGTCTTGTGGACTTGGGCGGCCAGGGCGAAGAGGGCGAGTGGTGGAGAGAGCAACGTTGTAGAATTGGTAAGTGTGGTGCACTTGCCGTCCCTTTCCGTGTTCCTGTTCTTCAAAAAGCTGACATCCTGGGTAGAGAAAGACGTCCATCGAACTGACCGGAATGTACCAATTTTCGCAGGCGAAAACATTCCCCATCCGGATCCAGACTCTCCATTTGCCGAGGTTGGCACTAATGTGCACATGGAGCAAATGAAGGACCTACTCCTCACCTACAATGAATACAACAAGGAGTTGGGCTACGTTCAGGGCATGTCTGACCTCCTCGCCCCCATCTACGCCGTTATCCAAGACGATGCCATTGCCTTTTGGGCTTTCCAGCACTTTATGGACCGCATGGAACGCAACTTCTTGAGGGACCAGTCCGGTATGCGCATGCAGCTCACAACGCTTGACCAGCTTGTGCATTTCATGGACCCCAAGCTCTGGGATCACCTTGACAAGGCTGACAGCACAAACTTCTTTTTCTTCTTTCGCATGCTACTGGTGTGGTACAAGCGCGAGTTTCCCTGGATGGATATTTTGCGCTTGTGGGAAGGTCTGTGGACGGATCACTTAACGAGCAGTTTTCATTTGTTTGTGGCGCTGGCGATTCTGGAAAAGCACCGAGATGTGATCATGACTCACCTTCAGCATTTTGATGAAGTGCTTAAATACGGTATGTCCATTGTTCCTTGAACCTGTCTCAGACGTCCGTCGATCGTAGAGCTAACAGCTTTGGCCATCAGTCAACGAGCTTTCTGGAACGATCGATCTGGAATCGACCCTTATCCGCGCCGAAGCCCTCTTCCGTAAATTCAGGCGTTTAATCGAGGCCATCGACAAGAAGCCCAACTTCCCCGGGCCGCGTTTTAGCTTGTCCGCCGCAGCGGCTTCAGTGGCTGCAGTGGCAGCTCCCAGCAACGGCGGCAACTCAGCTCCTAGTAAGAATAACAACAACAACAATGACAATAGTAATGTTCAACATCAGAATAAAGGCAAGCAACCCGACTCGGAGCCCAAAAAGGTCATTACGCCTGAGCTGCGCCGTCTACTAAGCAGGACAGTGGAGGTGTTGCCACGACAGGAGGTTGCGAAGAATGGGGAGGGTATCTCTGCAAAGGGGAGTTCGGGACGCTGAGTTTGAAGCTCTGGGCAGGGCTTGGAAGAAAAGATGGTCACCTTCGGTAAATTGCTTTTTTTTTCTAATTTGAATTGCACGTGGGTACTCAAAATTGGTATTGGCGTTTTATGGACGGGTAGGCTAAAATGGGCCCAACATACTCTACACGAATGGGGACGAGAAAGGAAAGCATATTTACAACCAAAGTCATTCTTCTCCTTGGCCAATTTTTTTGGGGGACAGACAATATCAGTACCTCTTGCGGTTGATACCGGCTCTTCATCGTGAAGTCTTGCCAGTCTATGAAACACTATAATTTACTCCCTTGCATGCCAGAAGGAACGATTTGACAAAGAAAAAAGAAAAGAAAAAAGAAAAACCCGGTTTACGCTCCCTCGTATCTCTCCAAGTTTGGGTGCAATTGCGACTATACGTATAATTGGGTATATCACAAACAAAAACCTTGCTCATCTCTAGCATAGAATGAACACTCATCAGATCAAGCCTATTGCCCCTTGCCCCCTTCCTTTTTGTTTTTGTTTTGCTTGTTGAAATTTCTCTTGATCTGCACAATCCAAAGTATTCACTCTTTTCTTTTCTTTTTCATTGTTATGCACACAACTAGAGTTCATCCTTCACGTATCCACCACCGCTGCTGCTGCCGCTCAAATCAGGCATGGCCATGATTTTGACGACCAAGCTCGTCCATCCCGTAAAATGTTGCGTGCGCTGACCGGCGCCGGTCTCGGGGTTGTATTGCTCCCAGGCGAACCCCGTTTCCTCCCAAGATTTGTAGATGGTACTGACGAGGTTCTCGCGCAGGCGCGAGTACAAGTCCTTGGCTTTGGCTTGGTAGGGCCCAGATTGGGTGGCGACGTTCTGGAAACATTATGTGAGTAAGCGTATTCATGTGTTGTGATAGTAATCATTGGAGGAGGAGGAGGAGGGTGGGGGTCATATTTTGCAGAGAGGCGAGGTGCGGGTGAGGTGGACTTACGTGAAGCTGGGTGACGACCAAATAATTAATATTAATCCAGACGGGGCTGCGCCAGTAGTTCTCGTCGGTGCCATAATACTCAGACTTCTTACTCAAGCTGCGGATACCATGAGGACTCCAAAGCTCATCCTCATCACCAATCAGATCCAGGAGTTTGCCCACCTTGGGGCTGTCGGGCTTCAGCAGACCGGTGAGGAAAGGCATGAGCGAGACGTAACCCTTGTGGCAAATGAGCTCGTTCTCCTCATAGTCGTTGATGGTAGCATCGCAGTAGCAGCCTTCCTTTTCAGACCAGTGCAGATCGTCGAGGTTGTGCTCAATAGCGTCAAGCACCTTGCTAAACGCCTCGACATCCTCAGTCACGCCAATCGTCTCCGCCACGTTGATGAGGGACTTGGCCATCAGGCCAACCCACGCCATAAGGTCAACATGCAGCTCGGCCGGGTGCGGGGGCTGCGGGCGTGGGTAATCGTCCATGCCGCTTGTTAGCACGTGGCGTGGGGTGCGGCCGCGCCAGCGGTAGGCTTCCTTGGAAGAGTAGGCTTCGCGGTCGTAGGACTTGATATCGCCGAATTGGGTCTTTTTGAACCAGTAGAACTGGCGGCGCATGAGTGGGTAGAGCTGGCGGAGGTAATCCAGGCCGAGGCTCTTGTTGTCAACGAAGGAGGAGGTGCCGGGAGTTGTATCCTTGGAGAGTGATTTTTGCGACGCAGCATCGCCATTTGCGGTGTTTTGCAGCTTGGAAATGTATTTGTCGATGACAAAGAAGAGGGTTGGTGGATTGGCGTAGTGCGGGTATTGGACTTGGAACTCTTCGGGCACCTTGCTGCGTGCTTCCTCGCCGAGGATCATCTCGCGAGGGATCCAGCCATCCTCGTCCATGAGGTTGAACCAGCTCTTGACGATTTCGAGCGTCAGGTCCAGGTCCCAGTCGGCAATTGGCAAGAGATGGAAGCCCTCGTCCCAGAGGAAGCCGCGAGGGAAGAAGGGTCGGGAAGGAATACTTGAAAAGAGCTCATAGGGGCCCTCGAGCTTCTGCTGCTTGCGGTTCCGCGCCTCGGCAGCAGCATCCCAGAACGCTTCGTCATCTTCTTCGTACTCGGCAGCGTAGGATCTGTCGACAAGGTGCGATCCGTAGAAGTAGCCAATGCCTCCAAGCAGGTTGGAGAACATGCTGTGGCCAAAGGTCTTGTACTCGTCTGTGGTAAATGGTGCCTGTGGGGCAAACACGCTGGTGAAGCGCTCGCCAAAGGACGCGGTTGTCTCCTTGATCTTCCTCGTCAGATCGTCTGAGGTCAAGTCCTCGCCAGCCGAAGCGCTGGAGAAGAGGATGTCAAACTCGAATTCGCCCTCAAAGATCTTTTGGACAATGTGGGCGTTGCCCGGGCCAGGCTTGCTGGGCAGTCCGTACATCTGCCAAGTTGGCGGCGGGGCCTCTTGGTTGATAAGGGGTACCATCTCGGTCATGTGCTCGCCGAGCTGGCGCATCGCAATTGTCTTTGCCTGCCAAAGCAGTTCGGGAGGGACATTAAGAGACTGGACGGCCGTCTTTTCCAAATCTTGGTTCTCGTCGAAGTCGGTGCCTGACGACGGATGTTCGCCGGTACCCTTGGTGATGGCAACCTTGAAGTCGCCAAGAGATTCAGAGCGACCAGTGAAAGTAACGTCTTCAGAAAAGCCGTTGCTGTCGCCGTTGGCCTGAGGTTCCAGGGTCCTACCAATGCCCTCTTGGCCAAGGAACAGAATCACTTGGGTTCTTGTATCGTCTGGAACGCCCGGCCGAGGGACGCCCTTGACTCGAGCAGCCCAGCTGCCACCGTGGGTACCCCCAGGGATCTTGACAAAAGAAGTAGTGATATCGATGCCGTTGCCAGCGTCGTGGACAGTCTGGACACCACCTTTGCGGATGTCGTACTCATCCCAGCCGTACCCAGCCATTCCCTGGTGCTGCTCACATGTATATCTGAAGTCTGCAGAACAATATTCAGTATATAGCTCCGCGAAAAGGGTGATAGACGGCTTACTGTCGCGGGCGACCTGGTAGCTGTCGACATTGGACCACATAAGACCTGTCAGCAGCGAATTTGGTGCGCGTTGACGGACGCCAAAGTAGAGATTGGGCCGGTAAGGGCCCCAGTGGAGGCTCTGGTTGTTGAGACGGCCCAATTCAGCGTTGATAGCGGTATCGTCCTGGGCGAGAACACCGGTGAGTAGCAACAGCGATGAGACGAGGCTGACCCAGAAGGCCAGCAGGCGAGGCATCGCCATAGTGGGTGGGAGGATGGGGAACGGAACGCCCAGTCGTCGGCCAAAAGTGCAGAGTACGCTGGACAAGGCTGCACAGGTGCGGTGAGGTTCAAAAAGAGGAGGAAGTGTCGATTTGGCTCCCCGAATAGCCAAATGAAAGGTTGGATGTGTTTTGGGGAGGACTCAATCGCATGCTGCGTGGCTACGAGTTTCGATGAAACTACAGCTGTTCTTTTTGGCAGTTGACGTTTCTGCTGTAGCTCAATGTGCCAGGGGTCCCCTGATTGAAGTGCGTACCGTGGGAACGCTGACGTGGGGAGCCCAGGGGAGCCCCACAGTACTTGTATACGTACCCGGGATGTAGCTGGCACGTGCTTTTACCATGACTTTGAGGTACATAGTAGAGCTTCAATTTCAACGACAAGCCGTCCATGTCCTGCTGGTACACACAAGCAATGATCTAACAAGCCTGCGGTTCTCTTGGGCGTCTTCAAACCAGGTCACGAACTCCTTTGACTGGATTTACATCCTCACAGCCCGGGTCACCACAGCTCGATAATAAACCAAGAAAAAAGCTATCTCATTGCAAATACATATGGAAAAGCTTCAGCTTCGATATACAGTAACCGTCAACCGAGCAGACAAAGTTCCAGACAACGAATCAATATGGCGGTAGCTACACAGGCTTGCTCTCTGGTGCTCTATGCCTAGCCTTCGCCCTTCGTTCTGGTGAAATCCAGAATCCATCCGAGTCATAAATGCTAATGCGAGAGTTCTCGTGGCCTGTTTGTCGTGGCTGCCTTTCGTCTTCTTCACTTTGCTCGATACCGGCCGTTCTGTCTGCCTCGTCCTCGTGTTCAGCGCTGATGTTTGTTTTCCCATGCACATCAGTTTTCCCGCCCGTCTGATCCTCCTTGTTTATATCCCCAAGCTTATTATCATCATTACCATTATGTCCATTACCTTTTGTACCATTATTCGTGCCAGCATTCCGTTTTACCATCCCGCCTGCCCAGATGGACGGATTCTTGTTTTGAAACGCCAGAAATTTCCTCCTCGCCTCCTCCCCCTCAGCCACTATGCTACTGCTGCCGGTGAACCTCCCGGTCCCCTGTTCTCGTAGCGTCGGATACAAAGGATGGCTGCTCACAGAAAACGACGATCCTGTGCCGTCCGAGTATCCGCTTGCCGCGAGACTGGACGAACTCATCTGACTATTCATTCGCCGCAGCTGCGCCACCGTCGATGAGACTGGTTGGATGCGGTAGTCCTCTGGTGGCACCAGCCGCACAGTGTTGGTGAGGGCAGACGGTGGTGCCGGAGAAGGAGGAAGGACGGCAGCAGCACCCCCAGCCTGCGTCGGCATCATGAGCTCGTCATTGACTAGCCTACTCAGCTCCGTCAGTGCATCCAGTTTACCCTTTTCCCAAGCCGCGTGTGCGGATGAGGATGATGCAGACGACGGCGCTGGCGGCGGCAAGTCGGACAGCTTGTGCACCTCTCCCGCAGCGCGCCGACGATGGTGGGCGCCACTGGTAGTATCGGGGGATTTTCCATCGGCAGCGACCGACTGTTGGGCCTGAGATGAGGCACTGCTGCCGTAGCCAGCCTTGTTGACCATTCGCATAAGCGCCGGGCTCGGCGGTGGGTAGTCGGGTGTGTGGTCTCGACAGTAGCCTAACGTAGGCGAGCTGGCTTGGGCGTGGAGCTCGCCTGGATTTTCACGGTGGGGAGTAAGAGGTGTGGCTTTACCTCCGCTGAGGTTGACTAGCGCAAGGCCTGGGATCAAGCACGCGTCCTGATCTTCTTCTTCTTCTTCTTCCTCGCCAAGATCGTGAACCGTTGACAAATTCCGTCGGTGAAGAAGGTTGGTGGTTGACAGAGCAGGAGACGTTGCTGGTGCCACCAGAGAAACTGCCGCAAGACTACGGTGCTCAGGCGAGGTCCTCGACGTACTAGAGATGATCGACAATGGACTTTCTGTTTGCAGCGAGCGTGCCGTTACTTCACTCCTGTTGCTGAACGGCCCAACCGGCAGACGCGGTGCATTGTGGAAGGCAGACTTGCCGCGTGTGACTGGACGGAGCGATCCTGTCACCCGCTCGCCGGTGGTATTGGTGCTGGGACTCGCTCTCAGAGCCACAAATGCATCACCGTCACCACGGCGAGGCTCACCCAGGGCCGTAGCCAGCTCAGTGATCTTTCTGATCTCATCCGAGATGCTACTGCTACTCTCGCCAGGATTCGTGGCCCTTGTCTCGTCCGCTCTTTCGTCGACGCTGTCAATCGTCGACAATGACCGGTCCTGCGCCGATGCGATGCTGCTCGTGATAGAATCTGTCATGGAGCTCTTCCGGGTGAGCGCATACGGCAGTATGTTGCTTGCAGATCTTTTGGGTGTCGACGAGAAGCTGGCATAAGTTCCAGAGCCGCCGCCGCCCCCAGGACCAGCGCTCGTATCCGTGGCGTTCCCCCCCAAGCTGTCAGCATCCGACGCTACTGAACTCTGAGAGTTTACCCGACGGTGGTGGTAGTATTGCTGTTGGTACTGCTGTTGGTACTGCTGCTGTGCCTTGACCTGCGAGAGCGAGCTCTGCGTCCATGGTCCTGTAACGCCAACCAGAGTAGTGGCGCTGGATCCCACGTCATTTTTGCTGCCATCTACGCCCATGATGCGCAGAGAAGAACCCGACCTGGTTCTCGCCATCGTCACAGGCCTGGAGCTTGGAGAGTGCTTCGCCAAGTTACTACTGCTGCTGAGTCCATCCGCACTGCTCTGCTTGACGAGGCCCCGTTGCAACCTCCTTTCGGTGCCCCTGAGAATCTCCGTCAGCGTCGAGTCTGTCGATGACGCACGACTTCTCCGGCTACCACCACCGCCGCCACCCCCAAACGACACCCGCGACGACCCGCTTGTGCCGGGGCGGTCATTGATGTCCTCGTACATGTAGTAGCTGAGGCCTGTCTCGCGGGGTATCACGTTCAACGCTCGCGGGCCAGTCAGGTTCGTGGTTCGCTGCTCGTACGTGCTTCTCACAGGCGCATCCGTGTTGGGTGTGGTGGCGGCAGCGCGTGCTTGCCTCGGCGGCTGCGGGAGTTTGCGAGGCGGCGAGTACTGCGTTGCAAGATTCTGGCCCGTGGCATTGTCCTGCGGTATCGGCAGCTTTGCAATGTTTAAGCTTCTTGGGAGTGGCTGCGTGTGAGCCAGGTAATGATGTTGTTGCTGGTAGTTGTAATGGCGATGATCGTGCCTAGTGGCAGCGGCTACCTCTTCGTCATCAGCACTAGGCTGCTGAGCACCGTCGCTCGGTGCAGTAACATCCCCACCAATATTGGGACTCCCAAAATAGGCAAGCATGGGCAAAGTAGGAGAAATAGTCTTAAGTGGCCAGCTCTCGCGAAAGCTTCGGCGCCAAATGCGGCTCATCCTGTCTCGCACACCAACACCGCTGCCGCCGTCTTTGCCCAACGGCCCGCCCCCAGCTCGAACTCCCGCGCCGCGCTTCTTGGGCGACGACGAGGCACTCGTCACGGGACCATGGATAGCATCTTCATCCACCCACGCATTGGAAGTCCTCCACTGGAGACCCTGTCGCTGGAGTCCACTGCCTGCTGAGCCTGCACTTGCGACTGCGCCCCCAAGAATAGTATCTCTGCTCCGCAAGCTCGGACTGCTGTCGCTGCGCATGGAAAAGAGCCCCGGGCTGAGTCTTCGTCCGCCAAAGAGCAAAGGTAGTACGGGCGGGAGACTCAGTGGTCGGCCTCTGTCTGGGTCCGTGTCCGGAGAGAATCGTGCTGCTGTCGCGCTGCCATCACTACTCACCATCCCTGCGGTGATTTGGTGGCTGTGATTGGTGCGGACCCTTCTTATCTCCCTCATTTCTCCTCGTATCCGGTTACTGCTGCTGTTGTTATTGTACTGCGCGTGAGTGCGTTTCCGCAACTTGTTCAACTGTCTCCTTCTCCTATTCTGTCGCTTTTTGCGTCCCCATGCATCTCGCCCGCTCAGGTGATGCCAGTGGCTCTCACTGTTGCCATCCTCCTCCGTCCCTCCTTCTTCTTCTCCATCTTCCCCCTCCTCGCTGAGTTCATGCCCAACAGCATGCCCGTCATGCTCCTCACAACTCGACTCTCTGTCTCGTCCATTCTCTGCGCCACGGTACACGCTGACTTGCCGCCCTCGATCATCAATGGCAATTGTCCTTTTCCTGTACCCTGCCCTTCTCCTCTGCTGGCGCCGCCAGTGCTGTTTGAACAGTAAAGCGAGCACCGTGCCCGTAATGGCAATCACGATGCCACCTACAACGATGCAGATGAGGGCCCATAGGGGGATGTGCGACTTGGTGATGTTGGAAGCCATGTGGGCGGTGTTCGAGATGAGGCGGGCGCCGGGCGCCGTTCAGGGTATGACTCGATCTGGGTTCAATCTTGTTGCCGTCGCAGTTGGCAAAGAGAAGGGCTGGATGATTATAGTCCGTAAAGAGGGAGCGATTAAAAACAAAAGGAGATAAACAAAAAAGAAAAAGAAAAAGAAAAAAAGCAAGAAGCAAAGAAGAGGTAACACAAAGACCAGATGACAATCAGCACCGGATCAACAAGCAACAGCAACAAGATCGAAAGCAAAATGGAAAGAAAGAAAGCTGGAGAGAGAGAGAGGGAGAGAGGTCGTCGTCTTTCCTGTTGTGGTCACTGTTTGGCTTGCCTTCTCGCCCTTCCTTCTTCCTCCCTTCGCTCGCGTTATATGCCTATGTGGGTTGACTTTGGTGGATAGGTTATCGGTAACTTATCCAGTACCGTCTCACGTTCCTTTTTAATTGACCATTAGTACGTCGTGAGACGCGAAAAGCGTGTTCGGACGTGCGTTGGAAATTCTTCTCAGACGCGTCGTGTCAAGGCTCCTCCTCTCTTCGTTGGATTGGAATGGCACGTGTCCTGCTTGCTTTTGTTCATCATGGCGTTTTACCGTGTATTCTAGGGGGAGGGGATCCAAGTAATCATTAACCTCTCTATTTCTGCAAAGCGCATTAAGCCAACCAAACACAAAAGAAGAAAAACTTGTCGCCACCAACAAAGAAGCGTACCAGGCATCCACCAAGCAGAGAATAGCAAGAAGGGAGAGAGAGAGAGAGAGAAAGAGAGAATAAAAACCACCGTCGCCACAGCACCTTCACTCAGGAAGAAGACCGAAGAAATGGTTCCACATCAAAGGGAGGCAACTCTACAAAAGCGTAGAGAGAGAGAGAGAAAATAACTATTGAAATATGCTTGGTATTTTGTCGCGCCTTCATTATAGCCTAACTGGAATGCCAGTGCTGATGAATGCTGCGTTCCTAGCTCCAACTTCCAAGACACATCATCATCATTCTCATTGAACCCCATGGCATCGGCGCGTGCACTTGCTCTCTTTTGCCTTAATCAGATCAGTTTCTGACACCTTGGAAAGGGAACTAGCACATTACTATCACTTGAGGCTATTTTCACAACGACCCCTTGACTATAGTTTGAGAGCACATGGAAAGGACATGGGCTTTTGTTGTGAACGCACGCATGGTTTAATTTTTTTTTTTTTTGATCCTTGCAGAATCAAAATGGTATCAAGAGGTATCTCGTGAGTCGTTGCAAATGCTACCTGACCGTTTGGCAAGATCATCTTCCCCCAAGCTGATGCTCATCATTGCAGAACGCCAAGCCCCGGAGAAAAAGACAAAGGAAATAAAGACAATCAAAGCTCCTTTTCCACAAGTCCTTCAGTGACAGTCTTCTGGGTTTGGAGGTTGCCAGAGTTGGTTTCACATCCTGTGCTACTTCCAACAAGACAAAAGAAAACTGCACTTTTGCTTGCGAAAGCCCTCAAATGTTTTGTGGAAAGATGGTTTCTTGTTATGTCCTGTCCTACGCGACAAACACTGCTATTGACTCCCCGTCTCCTTGCAAAATGGCCCAGCCACCTAGCCTACTAGGCTAAGGGCAACCCTGAATGAATGGCACTGAGAAAGAAAAAAAAAAAAAAAGAATCGAACGCCCATAAGAAGAGCAAAATGGAAAAGAAACACGTCGAAAATTTGAAAACCCCATCTCAACCGAAGATTTGTACACAAGAATGTCGAACTGACGGGTGAGTCTCCACACGATAAAATGCAGTGAAATCACCATCAGCTCGAATGGTCCAAGCATAGAGTGTGTGCACTCAGTGCTTGTGGCCGTGCACATGGCGGTGTTGATGAGCATGGACGTCGCGGCGGACGCGGGCCGCTGCGGTGGATTCCTCGACATACAGAGTTGTCGTGGTCACCTCAGTCGTCCAGGTGATGGCTTCTTCAAAGACAACCACCGAAACGGTAACATCACCCGATGCACCAGTGTAGGTGTAGGTGGAAGTGCCCATAGTCACCATGCTGTCACCAGCAGTGGCAGTGGCAGTGGCAGCACTAGTGACACCTGCGGCAGTTGTGGTGGCCGGGGAAATTTGGAAAATGTTACCAGGAACGACGCTGCCGTTGACAGATGCAGTGGAACCAGCAGAGTAGGAAAGGGTGGGCATCGAGATGCTAGTCGTTGTCGTACCCGAAGCCGATGCAGTTGCTTCGCCAGCGGGGGCGGGGCCCCAGTAAATGGCAACGTCACCAGGGAGACTGGTAACAGGTCCGGTAACATTCTCCTTGGCAAGAGCAGCAGGGAGATCCAGGGTGCATTCAGCCTGTTCGTCCTCGGAAATGATGGTGAACAACGCACAGGACTCAATCTCGCCGTCCAGGTTGGTGCAAGTGTCAACAGCATCCTGAAGAGTGAAGTTGGTCTGGTCCCAACCCATGATGAAGTCGCCGTGGTAACCGAAACCTATCGAACAGTTAGTCCCGGGTACGAGCTAAGCTAATTCATGGAATTTGGATGGGAGCAACATTGCCTACCAGTGGGGTCGCCGTTCGAGATGACAAAGATGCCGTCGCGGTCAGAGTAGGCAGCCATGTCCCAGATAGTCTCGTAAAAGAGACCGGGAAGGCGGACAGGGTGTGTGTCGGGGCAGTCACCGGTGATGACGAGATCGGGGTAGGCAACGTGGCTCTGGTGGTTTGCCGAGTCCAAGTTGACACCATCCCAGCAAGAGGGGAACATGAGCTCGAAGCGGAGACCATCGGGGCAGTTTTCGTCAATGTAGTCCTTGGACGGCATGAAGTGGCGGTACAGGGAGCCCTCAGCAGTCTTGGAGTAGTCGAGGCAGTTGAAACCAATGGCACGCTGAGCGAGATCATTCTGCGTGGTCTGGCCCAAGGCAGCCCAGTCGGACTTTGGCGGGTCAGGCTCCTCGTAGCTGGAGTTGCCGACAGTGTAGTTGCGGCGAGTGTTGCTTCCAGCAATCATGCGGAAGCCGGGAGGGAAGGCAGAGATGGACTGGTTGCCAGAGGGAGCAGAGTTCAAGAAATAGTAGCTGTGGCTGGATGTCAGCACGGTGGTCATCAAACGGTGTGTGATGTGAAGAGGGGCGTCGCCGTCAAAGCACAACCAACTGCTATGGTCACGGACAAGGCAAATGTACTTTGGGAGCTCAACTTACGGAAGCATGCCGCCGACATTAGCGACGAGTTCATACTCGCCAGTGGTGCTATCCTGAAAGTAAGGGGGCGGGGTCCAGTAGCCGGACTTGTCGGCAGTGACGGCGCACGAGGTGCAGTTGGAGGCGACGAGAGAGTCATAGTCAGAGTCCTCGCTAAATGCTGCAGATCACAAAAGGTCAGTTCCCAATCTGCATCTCTGCTTGAGGGCTCATGAAGCGTTGCGACTTACACTGGCCGCCAAAGATCTCGTGAACGTGCTCGCTGACCGTGCCGGGACTAACGATCGGGTCCAGACGAGCAGTTCCGAGAACACCACGGCACTCCATACGCCAGAAGGCGTCGGCCGAGTTGCTCAGAAGAGCGACAGCGGCGACGGCAGACGAAGCGAAACGCATGGTCGCTATTTACACAAGAAGGTAAGCATTGTGCCTGACGGTTGGTTTGAAACAAATCGGGCATGGGGTTGAGAGGGAGCGTCGCTCGCCGTTGACACCGCAAACGACTCCGTTTCAATGATGCGATTTCATACTCGACCGATGACTCTACTGCGAACGGGGTGCTTGCGATATTTGTATGGTAACGGGGCTCGTGATGCGAGGAGCAGAAGGCAGAAGGAAGGCGGACTGGGGCACGCCAACAGGACCATAGGGGTGAGGATCGACAAACCTGATTGTGTAGGGATTTTCAATTGAGATTGGAAGTTATCTTTGTCGATCAGAAAGAATCGATGTCAACAACCTGGAGGTCAAGTCAGAATGAGTGCGTCGAGTCAACTTCCAAGTAGGGGCTGAACAACAAAGATAGTGAACGGGTGAGGAATAAAGGAGAAGGAGGAAGATGTGGAGAGTGCGACGAGGTTGAGATTTTGAGAGTGTGCAAGCTGCAAGCTGCAAGTTGGGCAGGGCAGGGCTGGCAGGGTAGCGCGCTTCGGCGACAACACAGTCGACAACAGTTGCTGATAACAATTGTCGACGCGTTGAGAGGCAAGCTGAGGTGCAAGTGGTCACGCGAGTTGGCAACTTCTCAGCCAGATCGACAGCAGTGCTTTCAGGCAACAGGCAGCCCAGACATACAACTTTCGACTAGTTGCCTTTTGACACCCTCAGAATAGCCACCACCACCATTCACTGACCCAGACTATCCTTTTTCTCTCTCCAGTCTCGACAGAATACCCACGCTCAGACCAGCCAACATTTGACTTCAGCCTCACAAGACGTGCCTTGCCAGCCTTCATGCATATGACATATCCCAAAAACATACCACCCAAGCCATTTACGAAGGATGCAAGTGAAAATCCGAGAAAGGTCAGGCGATCAAGCCAAGAGCTGTACTAACCTCAGTAACGACAGTGATGGTAAGCCGCAGCGCACGGTACCAGTTGGGAGGTTCCTGGAAGATCGTCTCTCTATCGGGGTCGATGGCGCATATGACTGACTGATGGCCAGGCGCGGGTGGTTTCCTGGGCGAGTTGGTGCCGATGATATCGAGGTCGTTGCAGGGTGTCGGCGATGGATGAGCTCACAGTCTTGCTGCGCAGCCTCTGTCAGGAATGCCGTATGCGATGTCGGGTCAAGTGACTCGGATGAGGCTCGTTCCTTCCTGGGTGGTGGGAGAAAGTCAAGGTGAGGCTGGTGGTTGAGTGACTTTCCCAATGTGGAAACGGGACCTTGTCTGCTATTTTTGGGGCGCTCCTTCCACTTTCGACAACTCTGCCTCACTGCACTTCTTCTTGTTGTGTACGATATCCGCACACTTTTCTTGCTCTTCCAACAATGCTCCCGCTATCACCGAGTCTGTAAAAGATGGTTGTTGCTGGAGGGGTGTCGCTGATCGGCCTGGTAGGGATGTCTAACGTCGGCGAAATAACCTGCTAATGCCTAGCTGAATTTTCCTGCCTGCACCAACAAACACTGCCCGTTCTCTACAACAAAATGGTAAAAGAGCGATGCGATAAGCACGTGTAGAAGATGAAGACCTAAGATCCAAGTCGGCCGGCGCAAGAACGAAGGGAGAAAGTAATGGTTCTGTCAAAGGACCGTTACCGCTGGGCTGGAGGGGGCCTAAAGAGAGCCGGATGTTGCACGAGGCCAAACCGTTGCACAGGGGGTCCAGAGAGAAAAGAACAGAATCTCGCACAAAAGGCCGCACAGAGTGTTCAGAAACGAAGGTGAGGAGTTTGCCAAAGGGCACTCGAGGTACGAAGGAGGGTGGGGGGGGGCAGAGAAAGGAGGGACAAAAGAGGAAGTAAAGGGACGGCTAGGGAAGAGAAGAGAGAGAAAAGTGTTTGTTCAAAAAAGAAGAACGAGAGTGTATGTACTGTATTCTAACGAGCGAAAAGCCCCTGCGCGAACCGATGTACTATGTATGCGCCGCGATAAGAATAACCGAGGGAAGGACTGAAGAGGGACGAAGGAGCGAAGGAGCCTTGTGCTGCGGCTCTGGGCAGGTATGCAGGTACCGCTGGTACCTTACATACTAAATACAACTGGTACTATTGTGAGTCCCAGAGTCCCAGGGTCCTAGGGAGGGCAAACAAGAGGAGAGACAAGGGGGGCGGGCGGCGCCAGGGGGTGGTTCCCATTTCTGGAAGTGGGGATGGCACTGATGGGATGTACATTGCGCCCCATCTCCATACTCCCACTATGGTATGGACACAATCTGTACTATGTACACCATCGCAGAGCTCCGTAGGAAAAGAAAAAGGAGACATTGCCTTCGCAATGGAGACTGGAGACGCGGATCTCAGAAGAGCATAACCGAGCGGACCCACGGTGCACCGTACGATAGATTGCTTCAGCCCAGGCATCTCGGATGTGTCCTCTCTCGCACTCTTTCGCCTTTTGCCATTCCATTGCTGTCGCTCCATGTCCGGCTCGTAATGCATAGTGTACAGTAGTAGTCCAGCGTTGATTCATGATTTCACGAATCGGTTTCCCCATATGCCCACCCAGCGACACCTGCCCACCCGGCATCTCGTTCCGTAGCGATCGGGAACACTAGATAGATGAAAGGTTTGCGAGCGTGCGAGCGGCTCAGGAAAAGGTATTGGTTCTGCACACAGAGGGGCAAACCTGCACCACAGCGCACACACTCCTTTTTCCGAAACATTTTGCAGGAAACGTTTGCAACCACCGTTGGCACAGGCACAAGCAGATACGCAGGCATAGGACTACACACAGCCCACCAGTGGCGCGGTGCACAGGAGAAAGAATCATTAATTGCTAGTACATACCTAGATAGTACATAGTATCCCATAGTACATAGTAAGGGACAGAGGAAGAGGGCGCGCCACCCCTGAAAGACAAGAAACACAAGGGCGATTAGGGCTGTCACACCTTGATTGGCCAAGGTCTCTGTATGGGGAGGCCTTGCGCCCCTGTGATTGGCCAGATTCATACTATGTACCAAAGTACCGAAACATTCTACTATGTACTACGTAGGTACCCAAATGCTGAGTACGTTGCGCGGGCTGTGGTCAGAAACAAGCCCCTCCGACGTTCCCAGTCGCAGTCAAGTCCAACTTACATAGTATAAAGACGCTCCATCTGCAAGGAACACGGCAGGGCAGCACCGCTATGCTTCGCTGCAAGTCTGCTGGAAACCAGCTGTGCGACGCCAGAGCTGGCCTACTATGGATGTTCAATATGCTACTGCATAATATCATAGTATATACATAGTAGTATGTTTTGCGGAATCGGGACTTGTTGCCGCATCGAGCATCTCGAACCCAGAGTGCCCTGGCTGAATACCGAGGGGTCATATTGTTGATAAAGGCCTGTTGGAGCATGACAAGGATCGGCTACGGCACTGATACCAGGCAGACCATGGCATTGTCAAAATCTCCAGTACCGTGTAGTCCGTTCAACCAGGATGTTGCGGGGACAAACACGAGATTATCAAGGACGAGTTGGTCAGAGAACAGTCCTGAGGCCAGCATCAGCGTGCTCTCTCTCTGTGTGTGTGTTTCCTGAATGAAGCAAGAGAGAAGAAGAGCGCCTGAAAACAAGGAGGGGCGGCTCGTCTTACATAGCACCCCTCAAATTCAGTTTCGATTGGTTTGGTTTGCGTCAATGCGTTTGGTTTCCTACTGCTGGGCGTGGCACGTGTCACACGCGAAGAGCGTCTGAAAACGAAGCGAACAGGTACAATCGCAACGTAGTATCTATCTTCAGTACTGGAATGCATATAGATGGGCCGGGCTTGTGCGGCCTGCTGTTATATTCGCCTCGCTCTCGCAGAATGCAACTGTCCTGGAGGACCGTTATGCCCAAGTGCCGGGTGCACCCTCCACAGTATCACGGTCGGTAGAGGGGCAGAGGGGTCAAAGCCCTGTGAGAACACATGTACGATGCAAAGCACAACACAGGATGGCAAAAATACGGTAGAACGGCAGAGAGCCATGTCTTGCGTGGCCTCCAAGGGAGCGTGAAATTACAAGGGGCCAATGCCAGGGGACAGGTGCATCTGCAGCCGCCTCCACCGTGCGGCGCGCAGGGGTCATCCCTCGTAACGTTGAGAACGTGCCTGGGTGCGGACTTTCAATCCAGCGCCAAGCTTTTCTGCTTGACGAGCTAAAGATGTTTCAGAGTGACCACCCACTCAGCGCTCAGCGCTCAGCATGCAGAAGCCCACCAGGCTGCACCCCCTCCCCCTGTGCTTCCTGCACGAGGCGCCATGCCCTGTCGGGGGTTGGCAGCCGGCAGCTTCCTTCTTTGTTTCCTCCATCTCTCTCAACAAGAGCATTTGCCCACTCGCCGGCCTACTCTCCATCGCCTGTCAATTTCGGAATCTACTCGCCTCTTTGACGTGATCTGCACCTCCAGCTTCGGGCATTTTCCTCAAGTCTGCCCACCGACGGGGCGCACGTTGCATCCCCGCTCCCATTCGTCGGGTTTTACGTGTACGCAATCTCCTCACTCGATATCCTAGATAATGCTACAGCTGGCGCTAAGGTGTTTCTTACCCTCTTCTCTCTTATATCTCATCATCATCCTATTATGCATTGTAGTCGCGGCAAAAGCACCGTGGCGAGCCGTGGCCCCCAATATACTGTGTTGAGATTAAGTTTCGCACCTGCGTCCTCTCTCGCAGGTGACATAATAGCCTGGGCGCCAAACACACGCGGGCGCCATCTTCGGGCCCGCCCGTGCCAGCTAAAAAGAGGCTTTGGCTAGCGGCCTTTATATAGTATTAGCATGAGCCTAACACGCCTCGCGAGCCAGGCCCCCACCAAGCCTAATAAACCCAGACACGAGCCCAGTGCAAAATTCCTAGGCTTGCTCATCGGCATCATCGTTGGCAGTGATTATCAACAATACTCAGGAATGTAGTCTTCTCGCATTGCTGATTTCTCGGTGCAAAAGCTACCCTCGCTACACCCCCCCCTCTCTCTCTCTCTCTTTTTTCCTTTCCTTTTGCTTCAGAGAGCTCAGACCAGCCGTTCCTCCCAAAAAGAAAGCATCGACCTATAGCAAATAAAATCATCGCTCGTGAACGAGGCCCACCATTGCGATCCACCTCACAAAATAGCAGCATACGCCTAGCGCCGCCAACAGTTCGCAAAACTGCGCCTCTGTGCAAGATCGTGAAGAGCGGGCCTTCTTTTCTTCGTCTTTCTCGCCCATTTATGTACAGGGTAACATATCAGCGGTTCCCTATGTGGAAATTTAGCGCCGAGATGACTGCGAAGCGCCTCATTTGCTCATCTGGTTGTGCTATTATTATCATATTTGACGCTACGATTCAACCGCTCGTCGAGATGAATGGAGATTTGGGGGCAAAGTTAATTATAAGGAGCACACGTACGTGCGCCCGGGGCAGCCCAATCATCACCAACCAGCAAGGTGTTCTCTTGTGTCTCTCTGCATCGTCAATGTTTGCTGTTCTCCAGCGTGTCTCAACGTCTCGGGCAAGTGGCAAGCCTAAGACGGTTCATTGGCCTAGGAGGCGCCCACGTCTACTATGTAATATCGGTGCACCACACAGCACTTGGACATATACACAGCCTGGCTCCTTGTTCTTTTGCCCATGCCCCATTAGGAAATTTTTTTTTCGGTTATCAGATTGGCTTACCAGTTAAGCAGCATCAAGAAATCCGGCGTCAGCAACAGTCAGGTTGGATGCATGCCCGTTGTAGTTCAGTTTCTGGCTTTTGTCCTTCGTGACTAGGCGTTGTCCTGATGCAAATACTGACCAGATCTGACATGCGACTCTAAATGAGCGTCTTGGCATATGAAAATATGCAAAACTCATATTATGATGGGCACAGAATACACACTCAACCCTTCCAAAAGCTTGCTGCCGACCTAACCGAGGTGGGTCAGCAGCGGTGTGAGCATCATTGTTGCTTCTGAGTTCTGTCAAGTCACGATCATGGAATTTCCAGAGACAAAAATCCAGGCACACAGAGCCGATTTCGTCGCTTTCCGACGGCTTCTGAGAAAGGAAGGGAGGACGGGGCACCAGATCCATAGTAATAACAACCTGCATTCGGCAGACCGAGTGAATGATGGAAAATGCTTACAATCACATGGGATACCAGTCATAGCGAGATTGGATAGGACACATGATAACCCACTATTGGGGCGCATCATATGCTTTTCGCTAAGGCACTTCCGCGATGCTAAAAATCCAGAATGGTGAAATTTATGCGCAGCAGGCTGTGCAGCAGAGATGAAGTCGGTCATTTGACCTTGAGTTTCTTTCAGGTGACATGACAAGTGTACATTGCAGGTTAAAGCAGGCTCTCTGGTGACGCTCCGTGGCTCTGTGCTGTGTGCAAGAACGGCAAGGCTTGCTAATTGAGGATATACTATGTAGACGATATGCTCGATTGGAGAAAACCACACGGCCCAAATGCGGGTGAACTGTAATTGTAGCGTGGTGGTCGTCAAGTAGCCGCATGTTTAGTAATCCTGGCCAAAGATGCTGGAGCCGGTGGTATGCTATGGAGCATATTGGGATCCTTGATTACACCACCTACATTACAGAACCCAGCTTGATAGCCTTCATGAGGCGTACTTTAAGGGATTCAGATATTCAGATATTCCATGGATACTATGTTGTCTGTCCAGCTATTACATGCCTCTGTCATCATCTGGTATGAAATACCTCGTGATGGCTAACAAACACCCGGTCACGACCATGGGCCTTTTTGACCCCAGAGTATCCAGCCTAGAGGACTGATCTTCAAAACAAACAACTCAGTTTCAGAATTTCTCTTTTTTTCTTCTTCTTCTTCTTCCCCCCCATATCTGTCAGAAAAAAAGAACCGCTGGAATGAGGAATCCCAAGAACCTGGCACCCTCCGCCCGGCCCGCCCGCACGGTACTTCAACACTCAGACTCCCACACCGTTACCAAAAAAGCAAATTCCATGTCTTACTCCGATACGCCCAACAACCCTAAACGTAGGTGATGAACATGAGGTATTACATAGTACCGACTTAGGTAATGCAAAATATTTTTTCCCCAAATGTCGATCGATTTCAGAATAGGTACTTTTGATCAACAACGAACAAAATATTTCTTTCGTCACGCGGTGGAGAGAAACATATGTGCATACTACAATGTGATAAATGGGTTGGCTGGGCGGGCCAATGCGGGATATGATATATCGTTTACATGCGTATATGAACCACAGGCACCGTCATCCCAGCCTCTTGTAGACTCTTGATATTGGAAGGGAAACAGACTGGTCATACACCTTGACAAAGTGTTGTCTTATTTTCCATGTAGGGGGTCATGACAGGGTTCCTATGCTCAAGTGAACAGAGCAAGTTTCATGGCCCTCTACTGGAACCATCACAGACGGTCGTTGAACTCACAATTCCAGAATCTTTCGAAATTTCACATATCTAGTGTGGGAGTCTTGCATAAAGACGTTGTTGTACTTGTTCACTTGACGCTTCCGCAATATTCCAGCTTCGCTTCTCACCTTAGAGTTAATTACCCGATGACTATAGTCTCGTGCACGAGGTGGTAGTATCCCAGGGGTGGTAGAAGACCAGATATTGCTTATATAGAAGATATATTAGTGTCGATTATTATTTTAGAAAGACTTTTCTCTTTCTTAACAGGCTATTATGTGGATAGATTTATCATGAACTCGATTCAGAGAGCGAAAAGCCAACATACTGTCGAAGATCGAACTCAATGTCAGTATGTGGCATACTGAAGATCTCGAAGAAACGGCAGAGCATAAAGTCCATGACATATCAAAAGCCAATATTGAAGCACAAACCAATAGATCATATCTGATGAGCCATTATATGTCTCTTTTCAGATAATGTCCATATCAACTAATTATGGAACGGGCAGTAGATGGCGCCTTAGATCGCAAGGCCGCTGTCATCTCCAAATCGCACGCATAGGTGGCCATATTCTCTATGGGAGAATAAAATGCTTAGTTAATCTATAGGGCTTGGGTCGCTTTCGTAAGTTGTCGTAGGTGTATGTTACTGGTCACCTTAATCGATCAAAGGCTTTCGGCTGTTACCACGTGATATATCAACAAGTGCTTGTCATACATTCAAGAGCACTTAGGAGTTGGGGAGGCATGACTGGAAAGAACATAGTCTTTTGAAACAAATTACGTATGGCGAGCTCAAGCACAGATTCAATAGCAGTTGAATGTCTTTCCATTTTGGTGAGTTCTACCTCTATGCTGGGCAACTTATACCACGTATAGATACTGACAATCATCGGGTTCATAACGGGGTTATATCAGAAAAAGTAAGTACTTTGTGGCTCGAGTCTCGGGATCTCCAACTGTTCAACTAGTCTCTGAGGTTATTCTAATATCACCAAAACCACATTCTCGCCACAAATGGCTTTCATTCTCTTTTCCTGATTTAAAGAAGGTGCGTACTATGTGTATGCCACCAACAGACCGGCCCCACCTACTGTAAGTAATCAAAATGCCAAAAAAGACCCTTCTCGGACTCGAACCAAGGACCTTGGGATCTGCAATCCCACGCTATAACCGCTTAGCTAAAGAGTCGTTTGGTCAATGCAGACCCGTTAGCTATGCTGATCTATATTCCAAAGAACCTCCAAACAGCCACTCCGATCCATGCCTCCACATCCAAGCACGGCAAGACATTTTCGCGTCTCAACTTGTAGGCGATATACTACGATCTAGTGGGATGCTATATATGTAACACAGTCTCTTGGCGAGCTTGAAATTCACCTGAGCCATGATAATTGATATCAAAGCATTCGGGTCTTGCTCGGGCTACGTGATCGTGATGCACTGTGGCTCGCGATCAATTTGCAATTGGAAAAATAACAACCGTTATATGCAATACTGTATTGCGCTGCAGCCTCACATAACAAGAGATGATACGGTCTGAGAACTCGACAACTCAGAGCGCTGGCCAAGGGACCATTTATTTATATTATCCTGTTGTGGTGATTGTTCCCTAGCAGCATGGGGCATGCCGTCAGTACTTCATGTAATTGAAACCTCTCTGGATTTCGTTCTGTATCTTGCAAGCCAACTAGGACAATCGTCAACGACTTATATAGGTTGTCAAGTCCCGACTGCACAATGTATAGTCGATCTCCAAAGTCCTCACGATTTTATAATGGCCTATTTGAGCAATTCTCGATGCAGATTAGTCCCGATATATGCCGCCAGATATACATAGTACACTGATTCAATTAGCCAAAAACACCTGCAGTCGGCAATCATAGCCGCAACCCTAACCCTTCCTAGAAGATGCTGACCGCTGACGTCGGTCCCTGGCCCGAGGTGCTTCACGCCACTTCATGCACAGCGGGCTGCATAATCGATAGGTTCTCAATCTCGACGACCTCCTGAGTAAAGACACAAAACTCTTCAACTGCTGCCTCACCCACCACACCACTGCATAGCACGTTTATGCCCTGCTTCCGCCACGAACACCCTCTCCAAAAGCCACCACCATGAGTGGACGGCTCCTGGCAGCGGGGATCGTGCCCCTTAGCACGCGACGCGCCGCCGCCCTCCCAGAAGCGGCCGTCCGCCACTATCACCGCTTTCGCTTCCCGACTGGCGGCCTACAACAAGCCGATGCTGCGGTACGAGCCACACGGCAGCGCATCTGGCCCCCGGGAAACGCCTTCCACAATGCTGTCATTGTACGGAATGCTTCCTTTGCAAGGTTTTTGCCCAAGCTGGCAGCAAAGTTTATTCGGATACCGGCCATGTTTGGGGGCTTGATGATAGGCGGTGTTGCATGGATTCAGTACCAAGCTATACGTAAGTTCGGCTCAGGCAAACTACGGCAAGACAAAGCTAACGCTTTGCCCCGCAGAGGTCAGCAACTCGGCAACAGAGATGTACAAGAATGCAAAAGGAATGGCAACCGAAACAGCATCCGGCCTCTTCACCGGCGCAAAAGGCATTGCCGAGCAGATAGGGAGAGGGTGGGAAAATACAAAAGACACTGTTGAGATGCCAGAATGGGTACAGAAGATACTTCGTCTACAGGAGGACATAGGCACGGGCGGTGAAAAAGGCGGACCTGACCCCGGAAAGGAGCCACCCAGACATCGCAAAGCAGCGGCCGTTGCAAGTGCTTCAGCAGGCGCCTTCACCGTTGTTGACGACGATCGGGACGAGGAGGAGATTTCCAAAGATGACCAGATGATGGTTCTGACCAAGAAGATGATCGAGATTCGGAATATCCTTTCCAAGGTTGGCCAGTCGAGTGCACTCACCCTGCCATCCATCGTTGTTATCGGATCACAGTCCTCGGGAAAGAGTTCAGTCTTGGAGGCCATCGTAGGCCACGAGTTCCTCCCAAAGGGCTCTAATATGGTCACGAGAAGGCCAATCGAGCTCACGCTCATCAACACGCCCGACACTAAATCCGAATACGGCGAGTTCCCAGATCTTGGCCTCAAGACGACGGACTTTTCGTCGATACAAAGAACACTCACCGACCTGAACCTCGCTGTGCCGGACACCGAGTGCGTGTCTGACGACCCAATTCGCCTCAGCATATACTCTCCAAATGTCCCTGACCTGTCCCTCATCGACTTGCCTGGCTATATCCAGGTTGTTGGGCAGAACCAGCCACTTCAGCTGAAGCAGAAGATTACGGAACTCTGCGACAAGTACATACAACCTCCAAACGTCATTCTCGCCATTTCCGCCGCAGACGTGGATCTGGCAAACTCTACAGCATTGCGAGCAAGCAGAAGAGTAGATCCACGTGGAGAAAGAACGATTGGAGTCATTACCAAGATGGACCTAGTCGATCCTGTGCGAGGCGCCGCTATTCTCTCCGACAAGCAATACCCGCTGCGTCTTGGCTACGTTGGCGTGGTAACCCGCGCTCCTGGTGTTCAAGCTTTGTTCAAGAAAGGCACAGGCGGCAACCTTACTTCTGTCATTTCCAAGAACGAGAACGCCTATTTTTCCTCGCATCCCCTCGAATTTGGGGAGGGATCCGGGTCGAACGTCGGCACCTTAAACTTGCGCAAGAAGCTCATGCACGTCCTGGAACAGACCATGTCTGCTAGCTTGCAGAGCACGCATGACGCCATCAAGCAAGAGCTTGAGGAAGCCACCTACGAGTTCAAAGTGCAGTACAATGACCGCCCCCTGTCGGCAGAGTCATACCTTGCCGAAAGCCTGGATGCCTTCAAACACTCGTTCAAGCAATTTACTACAGAGTTTGGTCGGCCGCAAATGCAAGAAATCCTCAAGGCAGAACTCGACCAACGAGTTCTCGACCTTCTTGCCCTGCGCTACTGGAACAAACCCATCACCGACCTCTCGCCACCACCTCCCGAGGCCGACACGCTCGCAGACTTGCCCAAATCCGACCCCGACTCACTCTACTGGCACCGGCAACTTGACGCTTCGACATCGGCGCTTACCAAGCTCGGCGTCGGGCGTATGGCTACGAGTGCAGTCGCAAGCGCAATTCAAACACACATTGAGCGGCTGATCGCACAATCGACGTTTGCGAACCACCCCTTCGCTCGCGAGGCCATCACAAACGCCGCGTCCAATATACTCAATGAGAGATTTTATAGCACAAGTGACCAAGTTGAGAATTGCGTAAAACCGTATAAGTTTGAAATTGATATCGAGGACCGCGAGTGGGCCTCTGGCCGGGAGCATGTAGCCGGTGTACTCAAGAGCGAACTCCAAGCGTGCCAAGGCGCGCTGGCCAGTCTGGAGAATGTCGTTGGTGGTAAGAGGAAGTTGAAAGAGGTCATGACGTTTGTTGACAAATGTCGCAAAGGCGACATTGCTGTGGAGGGTGAGGGAAGGATGGGCGCTGGTGGTTTCAGTGCTGCGTTGTTGGAAAAAGGTAGGTTTCTTTCTGTCTTGTTTCTGGTTGACTTGCAACGTCACAACTGACGCGGAACCCCTAGGCCGAGAAGCAGTCTTCCTCCGCGACCGCGCAGACATTATCAATATGCGTCTCCTCGCCGTCAAGTCGCGCCAATGCAAGGACCTCAAGAACAAGTACTACTGCCCCGAGGTCTTTCTCGACGCAGCGGCATCCAAGCTCGCCCAGACAGCCGTGCTCTTCCTCAATGTCGAGCTGCTCTCTGAATTTTATTACAATTTTCCCCGCGAACTCGATGCGCGGCTTGGCCGGCACCTGTCGGACGAGGAAATCGAGCGCTTTGCCAAGGAGGACCCCAAGATCAAGAGGCATCTGGAGGTTATTCGGCGCAAGGAGATGCTGGAACTTGTGCTTGAGAAGATGGAGAGTCTGCGGCAGTTTGAGGGCCGGGAAAGGCCAAACGCTCGTCGCGGTGCCGCTGCTGAGAATAAGAGGGAACGTGGTGGGCGGTGGGGATTGTTCTGAGGGTCAAGGGTGAAGAAGGGCTGATGGATCGTTGCATGTCTGGGAAGAAAAGAAAGGGCTTGGCGGAGTGGTCAATCTGCTATATACCAAATGATGTTTTATAACGATACAGTTCATTGTTTCTTGTTCGCGGAAGCAGGAGGAACACGACTGGGAGTTTCATGGTTGGTGGGCACTACTTGTTCGGGTCACTCGTTGATTGACTGACACGTCATCAGAGCTGGTCCGAGACATGATTAGCATAGAGTATTTCTCTGCTTCCGCACATATAAAATATCATGTTTCTCGATATATAAGGTGCCAGTTTCGTAACTTGGTTTGGTAACGCTAGACAGGTAGCAGCTATTCAAAATAAAAAAAGACAATTTTCTTATTTTCATCACGTAGGCTATGCTCGCTTCTTCCAAAAAACATTACACATCCAGGGCCTCGCCCTGCCGCCCGCCCGAACGGTTTCCCTCGTCGCCGCCGGCGCCAACAACAAGCGCAAGATACTCACATCGGCACGACGACGCACCACCCTCAGTGGCTTGCTATGCCGGGTCCGCACTCATCTGCAGCGTAATCTCCCATTTCAGTGGGCCGCCCTTGCCATACCCTTCGCCGCCTAATCTGTTCTGCACAATTCGCCCAATGCGTTGTCGCAGCTGACTCAGCGCAGCGTCGTCGCACCCGCGAATCACGTAAAGTTTGACGGTCGCCATGCAAAGACCGTAGTGGACTTGCCAAAATTGGGCTTCTTCGACGCGTGAGACGGCGGGCTCGGATTCAATTTCGCGGACGACACTATCTGTGGCGGGGTTCTTATCCATGGAGTTTGTTGACAAGGTGGAAGAGGAGGAGGAGGAGGAGGAGGAGGAGGAGGCGGCGGTGACTGTTGTTGCCATATTATTGTCATGCGTGCGGCCGTTGTAAGACATGAGGAGCATGAGGCCTTGCGCAATGGCGAGCCGAGAGCCGAGAATGAACATAGATACGGCAATGGCGACGCAGACAAGCCGGTCAAGCCAGACAAAGGATGTGACGGATAGCAGAGGAAGGAGGAGCATGAGGAAGCTGAAAAAGAGGGTGAGAGTGTGGAACGGATTCGCGAGGATCTCGGGGAGGAAGGTAGAGAGATACGAGGGTCGCATGACGCGACGGATCCGCGCGTGGTTCTTGAGCCCATAGGCCGAAACCAAGGTGCTTAACGCCGCGGCGAGAGACGCAGTGTCGATTTCACCGGCACTAATGACATGATCGGGCCCGTGGGCATGGCTGTGTTCGTGTGGAAAGTGCGGCGCGTGCGAACCGACGCTCTCGAGAATGTGCTTAAGGTTGTGTGACAACAGGTCAAAGCCTCCAAAGACGAGGAAGACGCTCAAGGCAAAGCCCGCGAGCACCTCGGCTCTTTGTAAGCCAAACGGGTGGCGTATGCTGCTTCGTTTCCAGACCTCAAAGTTGCCCAGCACATCCACGCCCATACATATTGCGGCTGAGCCGACGTCAAAGAAGACGAGGTGTGAAAGCGCCGTCAGAGCTAGCGACTCGCCTGCGCTAAAGAATACATATGCAGCGACGAGGCCGTGACAGATGCACCAGTAGAGTCGAGCGCGCTGATCTTTGCGCATAGACGCCCATGCTTCTCTCAAAGTCGGTACGGGTAAAGAAGCGGGCAGGACAGGCGGCGCTCGTCGGGGCGGTTCTTTGATGATCTGGTGTTGGGAGCTGATGGACGAGTGTTTGTACTTGTGGCCACGTCGCTGTCCTATCGTCTTTTTGTGATTGCAACCAGTCGTCAGTCCTAATCTTTTCCAATCACAGGACAAGGGGGAAGTATAGGTCGTACCGACTTGACAGGCGAAGTTGAGATGAACTGAGTCTGAAAGTTGAAGGGGCTGGGAGTGGTGGCTGGAGAGGCAGCCTCGACGGCGACGTCCGGGATCGAGGACTCGGACATTCTGCTGGATGGGCGGCGCGGTGAGGCAGCCTCGTGAGGACTGAGGAATGCGCGGTCTCGGGAGGAATATCGGTCGTCTAAGTCATTCCAATGGCTGGAGCCGCCGTTGCTCGAGCGCGACAAGGGCCGGTCGAGGTCGAGGTCGAGATCGAGGTCAAGGAACTCGTGGTCGTCCTCAGGGGGCGGCTGGACCAGGAGAGGAAGCGGAAGGTTAGATGGAGAAGAGGGGGAAGGGGACGGAGGAGGAGAAGGATTGTCCGCCAGCCCAGACGCCATGAAGGTGGTCTAGGATCGGATGTAGCAGCAGAAGGAAGGACGAAGGCGATCGGGAGGAAGTTGTGGGCCTGTTCCGATAACCAAGGTACTGTGTAAAGGGTGGCCCAATCGAGGCTAGCGCTGTGCTGTTCTATGCTGTGCGACTTTGCTCGGTGTACTATGAATTGAAGAAACGAGATGCTCTCTGGAACAGGAAGAGAACAGAAACGGGGCTGAGCAGGTAAGTGCATTTCCCAGAATGAAAGACAAAGAAAGGCCACAGGTCGACAACCAATTACACTGAAAGGGCTCCCTGAACTCATCTATCGATGTTCTGCCAGTCTCGTAGCTAGACAGTGGATGGCCTGCCAGTGGCGGCCAGCCTTGATTGAACCCCTACAACAGCGGGCTGGTCCAGGGGCTATGAGGGCCGGGGGATCAAGGCTCTACTAGCCCAGCGCCAAGTCGGAAGGCAAGCGGCACTCGCAATTGAAACAGCCTGATGAGCGTCGCTTTCATTGGAATGAAAAACCACTGCATGAGATACAACAAACAAGATATCACCAGGATCTGAGGATTGGCCCGCTGACTGCTTCGAAAGTCATCCCATCTTTTAGCAGCGCGTCTAAGTGCTACCGTAGTGCTATCGTAGAGCCGAGGCCTGCTTGGCCAGCCACTGGTACATAGCAGAATCGCGCGCAAGCACGTACTATATACTATGTAGTACATAGTACATAGCATAAGTACAGTGCCAAGCAACGATCCTCTAACTAATCAACTTCGGCAGGCATTCTTAGTCAGAAATATGACAGTCACAATTGGCATTACCATTATGTACCAATGTACATAGTAGAGGCTGCAAATGGAAAGTGGATAATGCAACCCCAGATCGAGCATCGACTGGGCTGCGCGTCCCCGAGTCGTGATGACGCTCCTCTTCTTTCTCTTCCACCAAGAACTTCCAGATACAGCGGACGTATTGAGACCACCATCACCGCTGACATCTATCTCCAATGCGGAAATGTGAGAGCTCGCTGCTGCGCCTTGCGCTACCCATCCCGCAACTCCCGAGCAAGTAGGGAATTCCACGGTCGTGCGCTCCCGCGCCCTAACACAGAATCATGGAGCCGTCCTCTCCCGTCCGCGACGCCCAGCTCGGCGGTGGTCCTAGCATCGCAGGCCAGTCGCCATCAGCCTCCAGCCAGTCAGCACACAAGCGTAATCCGTCTTCCTCCGGCGCCGGCGGTCTCTTTTCAAAGTTCTCGTTTGCGCGAAGAGACCCGTCAGATGCGCACAACAATAACATCAACAACAAACAACCTCCACGTCAGGACGATAACGAGCCCCCCTCGCCCACATCCGCGTCCAAGTCCACGACAACCCCACAGATCATCATCGCACCTCTACCACGACAGCCACCATCAATTGCGGGTGCGCTACAACAACAAAAAACGCGTCGCCGCCGAGGCTCCTTGCGCAAAGTTGCGCTGCTGGGACGTGGAGCGCAGCGGGAGCGACGTGAGGCCGGCCGGGCCAGTCTCAGCATAGACATCAAGCAGGCCGAGTCCTGGACCACTGATCCAACGACTAACGAGGCGCCGCATCAGAAAGGGGAAGCCGACGGTACCGGGCTCGGGTTGGGCATTTCTGATGTCACACCCCGTCCTTCAATGGATGGATATGCGAGACGAGCCGTGAACAACGGAGCAGCTGCGGCAGCTGCCACATTGCTTAACAAATCAACAACAAATACTAACGCCAATCCAGCTACTACGGTCACAACCATTGCCGCGACCGCCGAAGACCAGCATAAACCCAAAGTTGAAATTGACGAGCCGACTCCTACAAGCCCCACCATAGGATATACTACTACAGACGATGAAGACGCTTTGCTCATGCGGCGCAACACACAAACCCGTGCCGCGCCAGAGCTTGCCTCGTTGAGCTCGGGCTCCGAGAGCTTCTTTGGCCATATTGAGTCGGTGCCCCGACGCCGGGCAACAATCAGCCGGGCTAGATCGCCCTTGGTCGCAGCTACCTCCCTCTTGACAGCCGAGGACGACTGGGACTATTCAGAGACTGAATGGTGGGGCTGGGTCATCTTCCTGGTGACGTGGGTGGTCTTCGTGGTGGGCATGGGCTCTGTCTTTGGCGTGTGGAGCTGGGCATGGGACGTTGGAACAACGCCGTATGCACCACCTGAGCTCGAGGACGATCCTACCTTGCCCATCACGGGCTACTATCCTTGCCTTATGATATTGACATGCGTAATGGCTTGGGTCTGGGTAGTGAGTGCCTGGGTGGGCATGAAGTACTTCAGACATGCGAAAATAAGCGGGGATTAGAACGAGTCCGAAGAAAGAATACCATAATACTACCTACACACATCAGTTCCGTGAAGATGGTATCCACGGCCCAACCGCCCAATAACCGTACCTCCTGCATATCTTAAACGTGACAAGAGACAGCAATGTATACTGTATCTTCGGCAGCGGCAACTACCGACTAAAGGGCTGTTCGTGGCCTCTGCATGTGTATGCTAACCCAGATTTGCCAGGCACGAATTGACTCCCCATCGGGGCCGCCGGACCGTCGACTTTAGTTGCTTTAGTGGCCAATGCTCGTGTCATGTTGAGACATTACACGCTACTATGCTATACACACGCCTACTAAAGTGAAGAAGGCTCTGCTTCGACAGTGGCAGGTTAGTGGCAAAAGGCGAGCAACTAGAGAGAAAATGTTTCAAAATTAGAGACAGAGCCGCATACTATGGTGCCACTATTTCCAAAGCCATACTGGCAGACTGGGTGGTCTCCACGTGAATAGCTAGGAGTACATGGTAGATGATACCAGAATATTATAGAATGCCTCCGCTCATGGCATGCTATGGAAGTCTGTCCCCACCGCATATGCGGATGCCTCTTCTTCAGCCTGTTGCAGCTGCACCATGGCTGAGGGGTAAGTACACCCATACCTAGGTAGTGGTAGTAGTGGGAAAGCGGTGGTCGGTCACTATGTACATAGTACTCTCTCAGCCTCATTGTCCCACTTGCCACACAGGGCATCCTGAGGCCCGCTGGCCCAAGAGGCTGACGGTGCGCATTCGTTCTGTCTTGCCAGGCCATTCGGGTTACCAGCAGAATTTTCCAGAGTTCGCCTGTTATATCTCAAGTTCGCCGTCCAAGCTCGTGTCCGCAAACTTACCACCAAGCAATTTGGCCTCGCAAATGGTAGTATTCGCAGGTGTTTGCTGCCTTCATGGACATCTGGAATCTCTTGTCCCCGCGCAGGGTCCAGAGCGGTGGGGCTTCCCCAGGCAGCTTACCCTTGCTTCCGACCAATGACCAGCCCCCCAACAGCGCCTGCCAGAAGACTGTAGAAGCGCAAAGTCGATAGAACCTGCTGGAATTTCCATCTGCATTAGCCAGCGCCAGGGGGGTGAGTCCAGAGGATTATTTTTTAGCTGCCGCAGCTCTCACTTCTTCTATCAAGCAGCCCGCAGTCTTCTCTTCTTCAAACATCTTCTCTTTCAACCATCCCCCCAAACATTTCTCTTGAACCTTTCCTGCTCTTGCACGCAAGACCCTCCCTCTGATTACTCTCCCTCAGATCAGACACTCTGCGCGTTTCTGAGTTCTCTATTTCTCTCTCCGTTTTCCAGTGATACCCAAAAAGGTAAGCAGCATCGTACCCACCCTTTTGTATTTCCTCTCCCCGCCACCTTCTTTGCATCACATCGCACGTCTTTCGTTGCTGTTCTCGCGGCTGGGCAGTCAGTGAGGTTCGGCAATTTATGAACTTTCTTTGCATCGCCTGCTCTTTTCCCAGCCTAGCAAAGAAGCTGTTTCTCTCCTGGCTCGCCGCCCTCTCGCAACCCCGCCACTCATTTATGCCCCACATAAGCACTGGCGACACCAAGAAGAAGAAAAATCAGAACAATATGAATGAGGTCAATTGGCATCAGTACTAACATCCTGAATCATCAGTCTATTGACGACGTTACGTTCCTCTTGCCCAACATGTCTGGCGAAACCTTCGAGTTCCAGGCTGAGATCTCTCAGCTGCTCTCACTCATCATCAACACCGTCTACTCTAACAAGGAGATTTTCCTGCGAGAAATTGTCTCCAACGCCTCAGATGCTCTCGACAAGATCCGCTACGAGGCCTTGTCCGACCCCAGCAAGCTGGACTCGGGCAAGGACCTGCGTATTGACATTATCCCCGACAAGGAGAACAAGACCCTCACCATCCGTGATACCGGTATTGGTATGACCAAGGCTGTAAGTTCAAACAAGCATTATCCAAGCCTGCGAATCGTGCATAAACAATTTCGATACTAATACTCTGCGCAGGACTTGGTCAACAACCTGGGTACTATTGCCCGCTCCGGCACCAAGCAGTTCATGGAGGCTCTGACCGCCGGTGCCGACATTTCCATGATCGGCCAGTTTGGTGTTGGTTTCTACTCCGCCTACCTTGTTGCCGACCAGGTTAAGGTTATTTCCAAGCACAACGATGACGAGCAATACGTCTGGGAATCGAGTGCCGGAGGTACCTTCACCATTGCCCCCGACACCGAGGGTGAGCAGATTGGCCGTGGTACCAAGATCATTCTCCACCTCAAGGAGGAGCAGGCCGAGTACCTGAACGAGGCCAAGATCAAGGAGGTCATCAAGAAGCACTCTGAGTTTATCTCGTACCCCATCTACCTCCACGTCCAGAAGGAGGAGGAGAAGGAGGTCCCTGATGAGGACGCCGAGGTCGAGGAGGTCAAGGACGAAGAGGGCGATGACAAGAAGCCCAAGATCGAGGAGGTTGACGACGAGGAGGAGAACAAGGAGAAGAAGCCCAAGACCAAGAAGATCAAGGAGACCAAGATCGAGGAGGAGGAGCTCAACAAGCAGAAGCCCATCTGGACTCGCAACCCCTCCGACATTAACCAGGAGGAGTACGCCGCCTTCTACAAGTCCCTGTCCAACGACTGGGAGGACCACCTGGCCGTCAAGCACTTCTCCGTTGAGGGTCAGCTCGAGTTCCGTGCCATTCTCTTTGTGCCCAAGCGTGCTCCCTTCGACCTGTTTGAGACCAAGAAGACCAAGAACAACATCAAGCTTTACGTCCGCCGTGTCTTCATCACTGATGATGCCACGGAGCTCATTCCTGAGTGGCTCAGCTTCGTCAAGGGTGTTGTCGACTCTGAGGATCTGCCCCTCAACCTGTCTCGTGAGACCCTCCAGCAGAACAAGATCATGAAGGTCATCAAGAAGAACATCGTCAAGAAGTCCCTTGAGCTCTTCAACGAGATTGCCGAGGACAAGGAGCAGTTCGACAAGTTCTACTCTGCCTTCTCCAAGAACCTGAAGCTGGGTATCCACGAGGACTCCCAGAACCGCCAGCTGCTCGCCAAGCTGCTGCGTTACAACTCGACCAAGTCTGGTGACGAGCTCACCTCGCTGGCCGACTACGTCACTCGCATGCCCGAGCACCAGAAGAACATCTACTACATCACTGGCGAGTCCCTGCCCGCCGTCTCCAAGTCTCCCTTCCTTGACGCTCTCAAGGAGAAGGGCTTCGAGGTTCTCTTCCTGGTGGACCCCATTGACGAGTACGCCATGACTCAGCTCAAGGAGTTCGAGGGCAAGAAGCTGGTGGACATCACCAAGGACTTCGAGCTTGAGGAGACTGAGGAGGAGAAGAAGCAGCGTGAGGAGGAGGAGAAGGAGTACGAGGGTCTGGCCAAGGCCCTCAAGAACGTCCTCGGCGACAAGGTTGAGAAGGTCGTTGTCTCCCACAAGCTGGTCGGTGCCCCTTGCGCTATCCGTACCGGTCAGTTCGGTTGGTCCGCCAACATGGAGCGTATCATGAAGGCTCAGGCTCTTCGTGACACCTCCATGTCGAGCTACATGTCCTCCAAGAAGACCTTCGAGATCTCCCCCAAGAGCGCCATTGTCAAGGAGCTCAAGAAGAAGGTTGAGACTGATGGCGAGAACGACCGCACCGTCAAGTCCATCGTTCAGCTTCTGTTCGAGACTTCTCTGCTTGTCTCTGGCTTCACCATTGACGAGCCTGCCGACTTTGCTGGCCGCATCCACAAGCTCGTGTCTCTGGGTCTGAACCTGGATGAGGAGCCCGAGGCTGCTGCCGATGCTCCCGCCGCCTCTGAGGCCACCCCTGCCGCCGAGACTGGCGACAGCGCCATGGAGGAGGTCGACTAAATGCCTTGATTCAAAGCGCGGGTTTTTATAGGGTACAGGCAATCGCATCAAAATGGTTCAGGAGTTTGGAACGGTTCTTTTTTTCGGCTTTCTTTCATGGCACCCTACCTGGCATCCAACTAATACATAACTGAAGCGGAGAAATTCTTGCTTAGATGTACTTTTAGTATCTATCGCCAAGGGTCTGCTGGGTTCGGCACAGTTAATCCTCAGATAGATGATGATGATATGATATTAGATGAAACTTTCTAGTTCCAAACGTATCTTGACATGTGGCTGCATCCATTCCTCTTGCCATTGCAACCCATCATTGCAAGCCGTCTATCATCAAGCTGTAACTGTACAAGTGTTTGGGTAACAATAGCCGTGAGTTCAGGGATATATCCCTGTGTAATAAGGAGCCTGCTTGGATACAACAAGTCGATATTGTACCACTCATCTTAACACGACCTGCTATAAGCATATATACGTACTATATAAGCTACAAAAAAAATAGCATAAATAACACAAAACACACATACCCGCGGTCTTCGGGGTACCAAGGAGTTTTGGGTGCAATACGCCGCACTACTTACTATATTGTTTTGCTTCGAGTTGAATGTATTTGTTTTGGGTCGTTTTGCTTTACTTTACTTGGCTTGGCTTTGCTTTGCTTGGCTTTGCTTTGCTTTGCTTGGCTTTGCTTTGCTTGGCTTGGCTTTGCTTTGCTTTGCTTTGCTTTGCTTGCTTGTTCTGCTTTGCTTGTCCACTTGTTTTGGGAATAGGTTTGTTATGTATTCGGGACGAGGACCCGAAGGACAAACACCAAGACAAAACTCTTCAAACAGCAGGATGATGGTGGGGCCATTGTTTGTTCTATTCATCCCTCGTTGGATGCGTATTGGGCAATACGGTACGTTGTTTAGTCCCCCAAGTGTAAGGTCCTTATTTGCTCTTAGGAATCAGGGATAAGATGGAGAGGAGCCAAAGAAGGTACAAATACCAAGCTCCCTGGATGCATTTATAAAACGCGGGAGAAGATGGATTATTTCAGGTCTCAACGCTCTTGATTCTCGTTTGTTCTTTGTATCCCCGTCATTGAGAATCGCAACGAATACTGATGGTCATTTGTTCTGACAATCGCAAAGCACCTGCTCATACACTCACACATCTCAATTCCTTCTTCTACCCCAAAACACAGCAGCAAACTACCCAAAGTGAAGAGAAAGGAAGAAAGAAAAAAAAAACACCAAGGCTCTTGTCTTGGCCAGACAAAAGATCATACTGGCTTCATTGGAACGAGATTCAAAACGCAAAAGGCAAAGGATAAGAACACCTCGGATGAAAATCGAATCTTGACAACGAAAATACAATCGATAGCAACTAACCTCGCGTCCTTCCCCCCCCCCCCCAACCGGGGCTGATTCATCGAGGACAAAAGACACCAAAACACAACAGCCAATCCCCGCCTCTCCCAATAGGACGGGACCGAAACCACGAAAACAAAGGATCGGAAAGACAACCACAGACAATAATTACACACAAGAATCCATATTAAAAAAAAAAAAAAAAAACACACAAAAACAAAGAAAGGCAACCCTTCCAGGGAAACACCCCTCGAGGGCCACACCGTACAAAGGAAAACCTTCCCTGGGACCCCAACCTAAACCCCAAAACGGAAAAGGGACATTCCAATGTCCTCACCCTCCTCGTCAACCACACTCCCGCTCATTGTCTGCCTAGCCTGCCCCCTGACTATCCTCACCATTGTCTTTCTTCTCTACCGCTACTACTGGTCCGACTGGATGGGTCGCGCTTCGGCAGCGGCAGCAACAGCAGGAACAGCACCCGGAACAGGGACAGCGAATCGGTCACGTACGAGACATCCTTCTTGTACTCACACCAATCAAGGGAAAAAGAACAATGGCCACGACATTGTAGACGGCAATGGCAATAATCATCATCAGAAAATTCGGAACCACCACAGGTGCAATAACGAACATCATCATTATCATCCCAATCCTTTGCATTTCAACAACTATCACTGGTGCGGTGAGGACGTGGAAGCAAGCGCAGATGTAGCCGTTGAGGCTGCTGCTAGATGCGGTTGTGCCACATGTGTTGGGCTTCCTGAAGCATAAGAGTATCTTAGGAACAACCAATCAAATCAAAGTAGCCTGAATTTCATGGGGTCAACCCAAGAGTTCAGCCGGCGGAGAGTTATATTTGGAGCTCGCGGGATTTACTTGAAATGGTGGTTGTTGATATCTTAATGGCCATTAACTGCAAATCGCAGAGTCAGATACCCGAATGTGAACAAAAGCTTCTCTGCTTCCGTACAAGAGACCGACAGTGTGAGGGATACAAGCCTCAAGGATAGATATTTCTCAACACAAAAGTATCTTCTATTTGTTTTGGTATCATGATGAAAAGGATGGTCCCAAGCCAAGCAATAAATCAAGACAAAACTAACCAATATAAAGAAGAAAAAAACCTATCTAAAACAAACACTAGTCATCCTATAAGTTTGGTCTCAATTCCACGATCTTTGACCCTAAATAAATAGAGATGATGGGGATATAACGTGGGCCCCACCAACATAGCATGATAACCCGAATGGTGCAGGTTTCATTAAAGGGGAAAAGAGCCATCAAGTAATATACATACAGACAAGAGGCAAGGCCTCATACATCTTTCTGGTTGACCCTCTGTCAATGTAGAAATAAGTCTAAGCAAGGAATCTTGTAGAACCGAAAGTCCCTATATCCTTCAACACTCTTTATGGGTACCAAAATCCAGCCCCCCCAAGCAATCCATTGTACCCTCTAGTTCCCTCTGTTCTCTGTTCTCGTGTCGTCGTCATGTGTGGCATATGCATATAGCCTGGGTGGAAAGAAAAATCCTTGCTCTTGTCGCAAGGTGAGTGAATTGCAGCCGCAGCCTCGAGCCCGTACGGAATATCGGACATGTGATGACTCGGGGGCCGTATAGCGACATCCTTGTTATAATACTTCCTCTCCCTCGTCCGCCTCGAGGAACCTCAGGCCTTCCTCAACTGCAATTCCACCTTTTACCCATTCTACTTCTGCAACCTTCTGCAGCGGCCATCGACGACTCGCCCGCTTTAGGAGGGCTTCAGTGACTTGCATTGCACCGAGCATGCCGACACTCTCAAACTTCTTGGCGTCGCCTTCGTGGTCGCCATCCTCGCCAGCGTACTTGATCCACTGCCACTCAACACGGGCAATTCGGTGACTCGTTCGGCTTCGCATGCGGAGGGCATCGCTGATTCCCGGAGGAGGGTCAAAGGGTAGTCTGTTCTCAAGCAGTGCATAAAGGAGCACACCGACTGACCACGCATCGGTAGCGAAGCCGCTATACTCCATGCCCATGATCAGCTCCGGGGCAGCATAGTCTTCACTGCCGCAGCGGGTCGTCAGTTTTTCGTCGTCGGCAACTCGTCGAGACAGACCCAAATCTGTCAAGGTGGTGACACTGTAAGGATACGTTTGCCAGTCGATGCTGCGATCCGTGAGTTCTTGAGGAGTAAGGTTGACAAGAACGTTTTCCAGTTTGATATCTCGATGAACAATGTGGCACTCATGAAGGTATTGCACTGCGCCAACGAGCTCGGCAAAAATTCTCCGGATTAGAGGTGGTGTCAAAAGATCGGCGTGAGCGGTAGCAACGTCAAAGAGGTCGCCGCCAGGACAGTAGCTGAGAACCAATATGGCGCGCGTGGGCTCGATGCTCCATGCCTTCAGATCCACCAGAGATGGGTGATGTATGCTCTGCATAATCTCCAGCTCCCGCTTGAGGCTCATTTCAACTCGCTCTTCCGAAGCGCCACCTTTTGGGCCGTGTTCGCATACCTTGACGGCAACGAGCGCCTTGCGGTCGAGACTCGATGTTGAGCTGGAGGTGAGAAGCCCGCTATCGACCGCGCTGTGCTCCGCTTCAATCTCGTCTTCGGATGCGGATACATGGCTGGTCGCAAGTACTACGCGGCTGAACGTTCCCTGCCCGAGTGACTTGACAGCCCTCCATCTTCGCAGTTTGCCGTCTTTGCGACCCCGTGCATCAAAGTATTCGTGGTTTGGTTTGAGCTTGACCAGGGAGCTGGTAGAGTCACCGGCCGTCACCGAAGACTCGCTTGGGGGGGGACTGGGAGGCTTCTCAACCGGTGTCAAGCCTCGAGATTCCGACAGGTGAGGTTCTCGACGTAACGAAGGTTGATGTTTGTGACCGGGTCGGGGTCCAGACACTGTGCTCATACGTTTTGGAAAATTAGGGTGATCGGGTCGGTACTCGCTAATACTTCTATTGCGAGTATGTATTTTGGATTTTGCGCCGTCCTCGTCGATCTTGTCGTTGTGGTGGGTAGTGGTTGTGTTGTTACTGTCTGCAGGCGTGCCATTCGAAGTAATTAGACTTCTTCGTTTTGACTGGTTGGCGACTACTGATGAAATTGATTCACCATTGCTTGTAACCAGAACCGACTCGGACATGATGGTAGGCAATTGAGGAACAGCATCCCTCGAGGGCGGGCGGCCTTGAAGCCGCTTCCAGGGCCCCGGCGAATCGCTAGATAGTAATGGTGACGGCAGAGGAGTTACGTCGCCCATGGCTGTAATGATTGGGCTCGGAACGCGAGAACTGGCGGCAGAGCCAAGACCGCGATTCAAGGCCGCGGACTTGACGCTCGGTGTTCGGGATATGGGCTTGAGACTTGGTGCGGATGTCTTGCGGCCTAGCGACAAAGGGGCAGGTCTGCGCGAGTCTAACAGACCCTCCGAGTCTGGAGCGGAATGCAAGCCGCGTGTCAGGGAAGGAGGACTCAGTGTCGAAGCGTGGGTGGATCGAGACTCGATAGCGGCCTGGGACGGATCTCTTGTCGCAGTAGACGAAGGCTTGTCGGCTAAATGATCCTCATAGCCAGAGTCGACTCGCTGAGGAACGGGATCCGCGACTGGTAAATTGACGGATGGGGGAGCGGCAGTGGCAGGGGAAGTCGTGGGCGTGTGGGCGTCGGTATATCTTTGGGAAGAGGACAACACACGAGTAGTGTAGGAAGCGGGCAGGGAGTCGGCGTGGGGACTGGCCAAGGAGTTCATGGTGGTGTTGCGGCTGTTTCGAAGATTGCAAGGCTGGCGCGTGTGTGTCGCAGAGCGACCCTTGGGGATGGCGTCGGTAGCAGTGCCGGCATGCATGCAACTCTGCACAGAACCTGCGGCGCCGATGTTTGGAGGTTGCAGGGATGTGGACTCGGGATGTCGAGAGGACATGATCTGGGGGGTCGAAAGCCGACGAGGTTGAGGGAGGCAGAGTGGGTTTTGCTGCTGCATGGAGGCGTCTGTGTCGTCAGAGAAGCGAACGATAACAACCAAGCATTTGCAAGAAATCTTGTCGTCAGAGCCTCTCTCTGTTTGGGCCTGGCAGAGCAACAAAGTCTCCAGCCAGGCGCAGTCCAAGCCCGGCCCATGTGGCCCCAGCGATTGGCGGGCAGGTGGGCTGGCGTTGGCGGAGCGCGCGTCATGCTCAATGCAGCCAGTGCTATGCTGCCATTGCTGCTGATGAAGGAGCGGGGAGGGGGGTAGTATGGCATTATCAAACACGTACAGTATTGTGGTAGTGGTGATGGTGGATGGTGTGTGTTAGTGGCTTGCGGCAGTGGCAAGCTGCTGGAGAAGGCGCTAGACCGGCGAGTTGCAGGCCTGCAAGGCCCTGTGCGTCAGCCCTGTGCAGCGCTGCTAAGCGAGGGCGAAAGCGAGTGCGCTGGGGAACGAGTTCGAGATTCCTAGCAGAGACACCAAAATGTGGAAACCGATAAGGGAAGCGGCAGAAAATCTTCGGATGCCGGGCGTGGGCTCTGATTCAGACAAGCGGCTGGTCGGGCTTTTGGTATCCAAGTGCGCGAGGGCCCACTCAGCGATGTGTCATTGCATTCTGTGCTGGACAAAGGAACGGGGTTTTCGCTTCGATAGTTCAGGTGGTAGGAGCAGGAGACTGACTTGCAAACGAGGATAATGATAGGGCGAGCGCGTGGCGGTGGTTGCGACACGGGTGGTGTCTGCGGGTGTCGAGGATGGAGGAAGAGAAGGAGAGGAGGGAGAGAAGGAAGAAGAGAATGTCGAGGTGATGACGAAGAGAGGGTCCAGAGGTCCCAGTGACTGTGGGCTGTCCGCAAGTAACGTTTCGGCTCTCTGCAACAAGAAAAAGCACGTAGCAGCAGCACCAGCAGGAGTACATAGTACACATTCGGACGCTGGGTACTATGTACTATGTAGTCCAATGTCCAATCTTCCACTGGCAAGTGCTATGTTTAGCGCTGTTGTGCATACTTAGTACTTACATAGCAGGCATAACTGACAAGGGAGACAGCAGCCCGGGCGGGGGTCCCGACACGAATGGCATGCAGTGGCTTCAGCCCCTGGCCCTTGTCTAGCCGTCTGGCCTTGACTGCCTGGCTGTCAACGAGGCCAGTACGTACAGAGTACCGTGTATTTTAGTGGAGCGCACCACTTTTCTGCCGTCTCCAGCACCTTCCACTTTGCTTTCTGCCCTGCCCTGTTATCGAACCAAGATTGAACATCTCTGCTGCGACAGCATATTTTGCTTATCTCTCCAGCATGCTTCATTTGGCCTCTGCCAGCTTTGATTGCCATGTTGTGTCGTTGCGCCATCTTCTATGTCTTTATCTTGCCGTCTCATTTGCTCGCCCCTCTTCCCCACGCGCGCTATGCCAACTTCAAATCTCTTGGCATCCGGATGCTTTGCGGAATGCTGCTGCTGCGCTGCCGACTGAAATTGCAGCAATGTCAACAATCTCCAGAAAACCAGCTGCCAAAAGAGTCTAGGCCGCGTGCCTGACAGGCCAGCCCAGTCACGCTTCGTGTCCCATCGTGTCCTGCAGTGGCGTCAGATCCCACCGACGGGACAGTAGCCTGACTCTGACCTCTTTCCACGAGCGAGCGGTTCAGCACATGACATGGTTGTGCCGCGCTGCCCCCCCTCTCCCCCCACTCTCCTTCGACAGCTGGGGCGCGGCGGTTGAGTCTGACCCTTTTTGCTTCGAGCCCAAGATCCCAAGTACATGTTATTCTTCAACTACGCCTTGTGCTACTATGTAAACGCCATCCAAGGTGCTAGCAATCGCACACGGCAGCCTGCCTGGCAGACGAAGGATGGAAGCGCAAGGAGACGCCAGACAGACATTCCCTGAGCTGTCATGGTCGCGATTATACTTTGTAATCTCGTCGCCTATAATCCTCCGTCCTGTGGGCTGATTGTGTGCGCAAATCTGCCCCATGCGAGATGGCACATGGCAGTCAAGGGTATGGTGGGTGACTGCTGCCGCAGTGGGTCCAGCGTGACAGCCTTGGTGTTATCCGCGGTTCAAAGAGCGAGCCATGGTCAGGTCTATCTGCTAATTTCAAGTCGTCACATAGTATGTAGTACACACGCACAAAACGTCGCACAACTTCAAGGGCGAGGGCAGAGGACAAGGGGCAACGCCTTTCGGACATGAGCGCTTTTTCACGCAACAAAATTTGGCTTCGAAATTAGCAGAAAACAAGTGTCCTTTCTCTCGATCCAAACACTCAACTGCGCTAACCGCAGCCCGTTCCGAACCTGATAATCAATTCTCTTTCCGGCGTGTTGCAATTACCGTCCCGTCGGCACTATTATTACGTTGAGACACTGTCAGAGTGCTATTCAGAAAACAAACCAGCTAAGCTGCAGGGTGCCCGGTGTGTTGGTGTGCTCACCCGTGCAAACCAGTAAAGGGCGCATGTCCTATGATAGCGCATCCTCATTGGCTCATTCTGCCATTTGGTTGATTCGCCAACGCCTCGAGGATTTGGCTTGACATTCCACTGCCGAATAGTTGATGACGTTTGGCTAACGAGGCCATAAGATTAAGGTTTCGTGGCACAATGCCCATCTTTCTCCTTGTGGCAACAAACCCCGTGCCAACCGGCTCGAGGCAAAGCGGACAGTATGCACGATTGGAGAGGCTCCCGCGCTGCCTCGCACTTATGACGCCACTAGAACGTTCTACCTTTATTCTGACGGGCACATAGTTCACAAGCAGGACGGGTCAGTAGTCTCAGTTGTCGCTATGGCATTTGATCATTTGGTCCTAGGATGTTTCGCAGGGGGTTGAATCAACTAGAAAGGCATCGCCGCGATTGTAGCTCAGGAAAAAAACGTCCAAGCAGGTCGATCCATATTTCCATAGCAATCTCAATGTGCCAAGCGCCGCCCCATGCCTCAAATGGGATCCGCTTTGGTGCCCAGATCCAAAGACGGTGGCTTGTTATCTGGATCAAGCTTAATGAATGCATTGGAGCTCCTTTACTCCTTTACTATGTATATTATGCCAAGCTCTTGTTAGCTTGTGCCACCCCGTCAAGCCACTTAACACCCATGCAATCATGCGGCGCGCGGGGGCGCCACATCTGTGCCACGCCTATACATAGTATATTGTGTCCAGGACGGCTGTGCGTAAATAAGGAGGCCATGGTTCTTTGAACTAGAAGGTCCGAGAAGGTTGCGTGACATCCAGGGTACAATGTAAAACTTGTATGGGGTTCGTGTATTGTTTCTGATGATGGTGGCTTAAGGCCAATAGGGGCTCTGGTAATGGTATGCCCCAGCAGAGATCAGGTAGGGAGCGAGCTGTCGATTACGATGAATAAAAATAAATAAAAAAAAACCTGTATGAACTCGATTGTTTGTTCTCAATGCCTCCTCACATCTGCGGTTTGCAAACATCAGCAGTATCAAAGGAAGGTTTTAGCCAAGAATATATGTAATGCGAGAGTCGCTATTGCAACGGTAGTGATTGCCCAGGCCCCCATTTTGTCTCCAGATGCGGCTCATCTCTTCCAGGCTGTTTTTCATGATTGACCATGACTACTTTCTAATCTTCGGCAGGGGACAGTGCCTGTGTGAGAATGCAGAATTCCGTCTGGTACTGTATTTCCATGTGAAGCCACAACGTCCTTACATAATCTCTTAAGAGCCACCCTCTCATTCAATTCATTTCTACGCAAAACAAATCATATCAAAGATAAAAAGATCAGTAGATTAGAGCAAGGACGCCTATGTTTATACTTCCAAGCTTGGTTGGTCAACTACTATTATGCTTTTGTTTTACTTCAGATTGTGACCGTCAGAGCGCAGAATAACGCTCGTTTCAAGAATTCAAGCTAGCAAGAGGTTATTTTATTTTATTTTACTTTCCGATATGTCCAAGGCCGTTTCGCACAGGCATAATTTGTTGGATAAGCTTGCGATCGTCCCTGGATTCAATGACTAACCCCATCCTGTAGTCATTAGCATAAGGTAGATTGTATAGTTACACCTGGTGTCTGAAATTAAATTTACTGTATATGTATACTTCGGTTGCAATAGCTCCTCCAGAAGGCTCCATCGGAGATAACCATGTGTTCGTGGCCATTGCTATTTGACGGAAACTGTGTAGAAAGAGCGAGTTATACAAATCAACCAGGTCTTGAAGTAGGTTTACCAGTGAAAGAAATCACCATGAAGCCTATGTATGCCCACGTATGCTCCACGAACCAGATAAGAGTACAAAAGAATAAAATCAAGAGGTACTGCAATTCCAGGATCATTGTAGAGCCTGCTTCTTGTAGGGAACAGAAAGTCCATCCAGTATCGCTTTCGTCGACGTATACATGTTATATGCACAATAGATGACTTGATCGAACCAGGAAACCATATATTTTATTGAAGTTGCTAGGTTGCGATTGCTTTCTTCATCTCTTGACCTGATTTCCTTGATCTACTCGTTTCAAATTCCCGTTGAATCGTAACTTATGGATGCAGAATTTGATTGGATATTCTTATTATCCGCACACAAGAAAGACCCATCAATCATATCGTACAGCTCCCTCCGGCCTCTCCAAGAGCTGGCTACAGTCTATTCGCGCTCACCCTCCCCCAATCAAGCCTCTGTGTATAGATTCTCTCAGAGTGTGAATAGTTATTTGCTAAGCCAGTGCGCCAATTCCTGACAACCGGGGACTTTTCCAAGCTATTCTGAGACGCAGCAAGACTTTACAGGTCTATGATATCAAACGCTGGTTAGGGGTGGTAATTGAATATGGGTAGTTTTAGGAAACAAGACACATCAAGACATGAGGCAAAACCTTAAGGCCTTCCCGTGTATCTTATGAAAATATTTTTAGAACAAGATCTGGAAAACAGCCTTGGTAACACTGTAGACTTGAGTATCTTGATAGATATACTACTATAGATGCAGAATCCATGAAGCTTATTTGGCCTGGTATTACTATCGTGTAATGAACTTCATAATAGCAAGCGCGATGAAAAAATCCCCAGCCCCGTTACCATGAATAAGATCGCATAGGCAGCACACTATTGATACGATTTTCCTCAGAAGGACAATTAGATACCAGAAATAGATAGTGAGAGTGAGAGAAAACATCCAAATATCATGCTTCTATATCACACAAAGTAATCAGTGACCATATCTAGGAAATAGGAGGGCTCATAGCTGCCACTCCATGGGCGAGCCTCCAACACACCTTGCACAACGATAACAGGGAAAAGCATTTTCCAAACTAAAGACCCTGTCTCGTCCAACTGTCGTTTTCGTTTCTCGATTGTGGCAAAATATTCAATGGAGTCATGCTACCTGGAATTGCTTCCCATCGAAAGACTAGTAGCGTGATTGTATCTACAGAATGTACGCACGGTTTCCATTCTTTCCTTTTGCTCGGTGCTTTTTCGCCCAATCAGAGCTGTCCGTTCAGAAGAACTCTACCAAAAAGAAACTACAGAAAACTGAGGAGAGAATTGGTCCCACTAGTGACACATATATATATAGAGAGATTGAGCATGCTGAATAGTAAGACTGCTTGGGCATCCAGATATAGTAATAATTCCCACCAACTGGTAGTACTTGGCATTCTCCAGCATCACAGGTTCCCTTCCCCCCAAATGTACACCTTACATTATATATAATGATGAAACCTGAGGTTTTCTTCTTGAAACATTCGACACTTTAAGTAATACCTTGCTCCACATAAGACGCATTGGGCCTTGTTTCGAGCTACAGTGTCCCATGAAAGAGAGCCTTTCCTCTCCAAATAAGTAGTAGGTAGTTTTAGTTTTGATCATGAGGTTGGCACCGTGCAGAACACATAAAGTCATCTAAGCAATGATCCTTTGGACCGAGAGCTTCACTACAGTATCTACCACAACACCGTCAATCTCTTTGTTACCCGTCATGGTATAAGAAAACGGAGACCTTCCATACCTGGCAAAAAGGCATCAAGACCTTGATCTTAAGCTTAACTACCAGTTCTCTGATTGCCGAATATCTACCTTATGAACATTCTCAACCATGTGAATGCAAGAGTTTGATCACCATTCTCAACTTCTCGGTCCACTTTTTGCCTTTTTCTTTCTTTTCTTCACCCTTGATATGTTTGCAAATAATGCAAACAAAACACTGGCCGTTGAGGTATACTATATTCGAAGTACCACGCAAATTCCCGCACCAATCCTGCTAACGAATCTACACTACCAATGACTGCCAGACTGCCAAGAATAAGAAATAGTCTTCAGAGCACCGAGCTCCTCATTTGGCTGTTGCTATGCTTCATGCTTGCCATCTTGCGCTATGATCGTATCAAACAACTCAAATGAAGCTCTTTATCTTTGTCAATCTCCTGCTTGGGGTGATTCTACCCGAATACAGGCCCAGAACTCGTTTTGATCTTGTTGTGGTACTTCAAGGGCATCATGATGATCCGCGTCTGCATAAGGGAGCAGCGGAATCTGCATCCTCGGAGGGAAGAGAACAGCCGTATCAGAAAAGAAAATGATGACCGACATCGGCCACGGTAAGCAATTTGGTCGAACATAAGTAAGCCGCTTCATCCACACCGTGCCACTTGGCCTTCAATGCCGAATGGAATTGTCCATCTTCTTCATCGGTGTGGTACAATCAACTACTGCTTAAACGCATACCTACAATACTCCACCAACTCAACCCACATAATAAAGCTGCATAGCCCCCAATTCCTGAAAGCCGTACACCCTGAACTATTCCAATAGCGAAAGACAGACAGACCCTGTCCAACTTAAAGCACTTACATTTATGCAGAAACATTTTCAAATTGCTCTTGGAGCAAGGCGGATAGTGGCTGTCATGGTGGACATCTTCACCTGGATGGACCCGTCCCGGTTGCCGTGAAATAGGCTGCTAGCTAGCTGGATACCCAAGAAAACCAACAAATATGCATCCAGCATGAAAAATGAGAAGCCCCGGTATGTATGCCGAGTCGAGCCTCGAATGAAAATGCAAACGTGGGTCATGGCGCCACAGTTGGCGTTGTTGAGACTGTGGATCGCTTCCACCCCATACGCGCGGGGCTCGAAGCTACATAGTACTTGATATGCCTAGATATGTTTCATATTAAGGAACATTCCGTTTCGTAAGGCTCAAAATAAAGTCGGTAACTTTCGGATTCGATAAAGAACGCTCTATAGAGTTTGCTGTTCCTAAAATATTTATAGAACCATATATCTTCTTGTTGGTTAGACCAATCAGCCCTGGGACCTCGTGGATACCAACTCAAGGAATAGGGGTCCCAGGATCCACTTTGTAAAAGCCAGCGTAACTTCAAAAGACCCTACATAGGACCCTTGGACCCAGAAATGCTGTTTCGGTCAGTCCGTAAGACCTTTGTTCTGCGATGATGGAGTCTTGTTGGACCCTTATTTTAAGGCTGAGAGACAAAAGTGTGTATGCATGTGTGAGGGAAAAAGGGAGAGCAACACAGTATTGATTCCTAGGAATGAAAGTAGGCTGCGCCACATGGCTACAGGGTCGCTTGAGCCGATTGTCAAGACTCATTCTAGAACAGCGAGGGTTTCTAGCGTGGAACTGGGCATAATGAGCCAGGCACTACTATGTAGCCAGAATCATCAGTCTGACAAGTTGAAAGATTGTGCAAAAAAGATGCGTACAAGCCGTCCGCCTCATTCTGAGACCTTGAGCTTACCAGACCCGGACGTTAATCACAAATCTATTGGCAACGAGTGAAGAGGCCATGTCCAGGAGTTATGCCCTCTGATGCAGCAAACAGTGTACAGAACTCACAATTAGACCTCACTGATCTATGACACTAGACAGGTTCATCGCATCTGAAGATTCCTTTCAGCTATTCCTGTCGAGCGGGCAGCTTGACAGTTACAATTGTAAATTGCGGAGCATCCCGTTGAGCTTCCGAGCCTGCGATCTTATTTGTGGTGCAGAATTGAGAGCAATTCACGAAGTAAGGGTGCATCTTGTGACACTGCTCGAGTGGTAATCTCAACCAAGTAGACGCCGCTGTTTCATGCGACTCTCGACAGTGTTCGTCTTCCAACAGTAGTGCTGTGGGGCCGGGGCGCTGCAACTGGATGGGCAAAAGAGGACTTTAGATTTGGCGGGGCTGTGTCGTCGCGAGTATCTCGCACCAGTGGTGCCGGCTTCAGTGATCAGATTGTGGAGGAGTCGTATGATGAGTTGTATTGATGGACTATTCTTGGGAGAAGGATAGGATGCATACCTGCACAATACCTAATCGCGGAAGGCACTGAGCGGGGGCGTATGTGCCGAGCCTTCGGCTTCCAGGACAGCAGTATGGGAAGGAATATCAGTGCACGTTGTCCAGAAAGAAGCGGAAAAGGATCATGACTTAAGGATTGATAAGGGGACTCTCGACAAAACCCAAGATCATCGTTACCGTGAAGCCGGGCCGAACGCGATTTGCGATACTTGAAATGCGTGATATAGTGTCGTGGAGTTAAGAGCTGCGGTTAGCCTAGTCCTTGGACCAGACAGATACAAGATATGAAGAATCAGGAAGAGTGGCTGTGACGAGGGCTTGACCCAAAGCCCATCAAGAGATGTTTGCATCCGCTCTCCATGCCGCAACTGGCATCAGTATAATTTGAAGCATGTCGAAATCTCAGGGCAGGGTGGACTTCCAAGATTATCCCCCCTTCCCCCCCCAAAAAACAGAAACAGCGCTGAGTACTTTGAATCATTGTCAACAAGGTGTGATTGCCCATTGCAAAATTCATTGCCGATGCGACTTATGGTTCCTTCAGTGTTTCCCCGCCAGCTGAGGTCTGTCACGATCTACACTGCTACTCCGAAGCTGAATAGCGTGCAGCCAGAGTAGCATCCACTTAAACCGGGTAGCATCGTCGATGATCTTGCACACAGAGGAATAGCGTGTTGTATTTTAACATTACCGTATGACTCAACACTGGCTGTTGTGGGCAAGGTGAAGACAACTTTGTTGCGCACGAGCAGTCGGCGATAAGCGATGAGGAAGATGAGGCCCACGTGGATGGGCCAACACACTAGTCGTTGGCGTAAACCGTGTCATGGCCTTGGGCGTTTTGGGGTGCTTCGGCGTTTTGAGAGGCTGTCGGCGTTTTGGTTCATATCTCCTTCCAGCATTGGTCGTGCGCAAAGTGTATCAATGTACATAGTAGTGTGAGACCGTCCTGGGGTCGCGGAACGGCGTCCTTGTCCCGGGGTCGGCGAAGGGGAGCGGAGTGTGGCTGCTCAGGAGGTAGCGTTATTACTAGATTGCGGGCGCTTTGGTCCGACCGTAGCCGGTGCATCGAGATTGGGCGATCCGGAAGCAGATGGGAGTTAGCCCCCGGTGTTCCACCGCCCTGTCTCGGGGGGCTCTGGCTGTTCCTGTTGACCAATGCTCCCATGATGCAACTGTGAGTGCACACAAACGACAAGAGATGACGCTAGCTATGCTGTGGGCTTGACAGACAGCAGACCACGCGGGCCGCACCAGCTGACGCTTCCTTTTCTCCTCTCCATCTCTTGGATGACTTCATGTCAATGTCTGATGGGCTGTTGGTGTGATGGACGGGCCGTTGCGCCGTAGACAGCTCGGTGCAACCATTGGCACATGGAAGCTAGCCTGAGGTCGTAGACAGCTCGTTTGCGCATCGTGGATTGCTGGCACTCTGGCAATGCACAGCATGTCAGAGAAGGACGACCACACGGCCAACGAGTGCTGAGGACAGACAGGAAGTGCCCGATCAACTCACAATAGTACTTTCAGATCGTGGTTAGTGTGGCAGTAGGCGGCCAATAGGTCAAAGCCAGAAGCCCATGGGAAAGGCGGAAGCGTGCCGTGGGTCGGCCGCATGGTGGGGCAGCTGGCGGTCTTTGGTTGCACTTGGAGGAGGAAGGAAGAAAAGGCGGGCTGCACGACACACCCATGGATCGCCATCTTGGGGGGCTGCATGTCCGAGGATGATTGGAGCCAGGAGCTGGTAGTGGTAGCTTCAGAAGGAGAAGGAGACAAGCAGACAGGCGAGGGCGCCCCGCTACGGGATTGCGTAACAGGGGTACGACGCGGGGATCGAGATGTGGAAGAATGCCATGTGCGCTCGATGAGAATGCCATTTCGATCGCGCCTTCTATGCCACCGGGGTGAGCACGGTGGCGTTCAGCATACGAGACGCAGATGAATAGAGAAGGTGCTGGGCGTGAATTGGCGTTGAGAGTCGAGCTGATTCCCAGGTGTCCTGCTCAGGTACGTACATAGTACCTTCATTCTGATGAAGGACGCTGGTGGATTAGCTTGCACAGCTTGATTTTCCACAAGTGCCAAGTCAACAAAGTTATTGCAAAACACTCGGGTCCACCATCGTTGCCGGGTCGTAGAGCAGCGATACGGTCTCACGGTCCCTTTCTCTTCCCTTCTCTTATTTGCTAGGAGCGAGCTGTTGTTCTACATAGCACAGGGACCAGCGGTACAATGTCTACCATATATGGCTTATGCGCATGTTTATTGCGGCTATTATGGCAAATAGTTAGTAGGGTCGTTTTCTCCACCAGGATGTTCCCTTCTACTGCTGTCGTCGGGGTATTGACTTTTGTTTTCAAGTGTCAGCAGCCTCTTATCACGTCTGCAACTCTTGATAATAAGCCTCGCCTGCGGCTGCTTTTGATGCTAGTAGTCAGTTATGCTTTCGGCCTGTCCTCGTGCAAGCAATGGTGGTGTTTTGATCGTATTGCCTTTTCTTGTTCCACTTTTCTTCTTTTTTTTCTTCTTTGGAGACCACGAAAAAATTAAGGAGACAGCAACCAGAGCTGTTGATGGACTGTACTCTGTACATCACGATCGCAGCGCCATGTGCAAAACGCGGCTCCACCATAGCAAGTGATAGAACAAAAATCCGAGACTCGGTAGCGCCAACTGGCAATCGAAAACGCGCAGCGCCATCAGTGACACTTTGCTCGCCACAGACGCACCCCGGTTCTGCCACCCTGCCATGGGCTTGGCAGAGGGGAGAATCTATCATTTGTTGACCCCAGGCAGTGCTAATCGTCCCGAGTTTGGGGCAACTGCAAGTGGACGCTAACAAAGCGGCCTGCTAGCCTGGACTGCCAGGCAGCCAGTTTAGTGCTATGGGGTCGCCTGACTGTACGCTGTGGCAGTGGTAGTAGTAGCATGCAAATTCTCACCCAGCCTGCACATCGTGCCCTCAGCAGTGCGATCGCTGTTTAACAATTTCACGGTCCCTTCTCCGCTTCGTCGCGCAACCGCTCTATGCTCGGGTCCAAATGGATCAAACCATCCAGATACTCCACGCAACATCCCACGCTGGCGCCATCCACAATCCGTGACCACACAAGCTGCCATCGTGATTTTCGCTTGGAATCATGCCTGTGACTCACGTACTGCCGACCCAAGGCGTGCCGCAGTTTCAAAAAAGGGCACAATATCAACACGCCTTCCAGACGAAGCAAGACATCCATGTTCTTGTACATACTATGTAGTATTCCTATATCGAAGGTCTGCACATAGTATGGCTTGCGCCTGCGCCTCATTGGGGGCGGGGAGGGGCGGCGTTGTGATATGCTTTTCGCTGGCGCGACTGGGCAAATACGCCATTTCCCGTTGCCATTGTTGTTAGGTTTGCATATTCCCGTGCCAGTTACTCCGTGCTATGTGCGCTCGCTTACTATGTATAGCAGGCTCGGCTTATCATCTCCACTCAAACCAGCCACGGCAACCCGCCGCTCCGGAAACTATGCCCCAGCCACGTCCTACTGGGGCGGCAGGCGGGTGTCGAAAAATCCATACTCAGCTCTCCATAGCACATACTGGCATGTAAGACTTGCAGCTTCTTTCTGCCAGTTTCCATGCAGCCATCTATCTGATCACATCGTGGTTTCAAGACGTCAGTCCAACATGCCATCTAACAGAGCATTTACGATGATATCACGTGCATTGTTTTACATACCTAGCTCGGTATGCATTGCGTTGTGTGGTTTGCATAGCTACGGCTACGTAATTCAGCAAGCTTCATCCAGCAAATTCGATGGACATCGACGTCGTTTCGTCCCTGTGACAAAACCACATTTTTGGAACTCGGTGTTTCATCTCCACAACTCTGATTACATAGTAACTGGCAGGCTGGCAGTTTTGATTCATCGCCCCCCGCTCCATCCGCGTTGATCATTCTTTCATCTGCAGGTTTCCAGGCTGCCGAGCCCGGTCGATCGTTGATCCTCCACATATGTACCGATAGACCATACGTTTTGTGCGTATACGTGTCGCGTACTTCTACATGACGTGCCACAACAAAGCAATGCCAGCGATTATGCAGACCGCTTGTGCGAACGCTGTGCAATGTGCGTAGTGTATGGAAGCCGGGCATCGAAAGTTCCTGCTGTTATCGAAGATATTGTTTGTTACCATGCCAGACCGTTCGTTTGCCTTGGACGTACTGCATAGTAACATACGTATCAACCAAAGTCAGTAATTGGCTTTTTACAGAGAATAGCACACACCAGCAGCAATAACACGGACCAAATAGCAGACCCATCCGATGGCACAGACTCTTTTGCAACGTGAGGATGCATGCATAAATGAGTGCTAGCTTTTGTTGTCTTCTATATGATCTCGATGAAAAGGCGGAGATGTCATCCTATCCCTTTCCTCCCCCCCCCCGAAACTGTTACAGTACAATACTGGGGCCAATAGGTTCTAGCCAAGATCATCATCTTTTGGCCCCAGTTCGGCATCTTGATGGATTGCTACTATGTACATACTATCACTGAGCTGAAGAGGAAATCATGGTATTACGAGCATTCGTCGATTTCCGAACTTGTCATCAGACTGCCATTTTGTATGCACACTATGTATCGTACGAGGATACATACTAGGCAAGGCAACCAAAGCACTGCAAAACCCCGATTCTGGAACGGAGCACATGGCCCGCTCTCCCAAGACAAGCAATAATCATAAGATGAATGATAACAATCCAATTGGCGTGGTCTTTTCATGTCCTTCTCCATCTGTTTTCCCTGTCTTCTGTTTTTTTGACAGCTTCGCTTCCATAAGGCTGGGATGTTCCTGCATCCAACTTTGGTATCGACAGGGAAAGGAAATAGTGCCTTATCCAAAAGACTTGGCAAGCCTTAGCCAGCATCTGGTCAGTGTCAGCTGGCCGCGTACTATGGCACATAATCGTGAGCGAGTTGAGTCAATCCCAAGTGTATATGAGTGGCAGACGAGCGTCGTGTCCCCGGTAGGGCTACGCTTCTAAGCGAGCATGCGTGCCTGCTCTGCGATAAGAGAATGAAAGCCAAGAGGAGAAAAAGAAGGAAAAGTATATTCGTGTCCATGTGGCTCATACTTCTTTCTACTTACGGTTTGGCACAACAAGAAAGAGGGCCGAGGAAAAAGACGACGACGACGACGACGACGACGAGTGTCCACAATTTCTTTTTTTTTTCTGCTATGGCGCAGGCCTATTGGAGGGTGACAAGCCGGCAGCACAAATGAAAAGCTGCGGACAAAATCTCCGCGGCTTGGATGAGGTTTTTTTTTTTTCGCTTTTCTTGCATATGTCGTCCTTGGTTTTTTTTTTTTTTTTTTTTTTTTTTTTTTTTTTTTTAAACGTGCCCCCGGATGTGAGCCCATAGAAAAAAAAGTGCCCTTTTGGAGAGACCTGACCTTACAGCCTAGTAATTAGTAAACAAAGGCGCCAGCATCAGAGGCCAGCCGTTTGCGGTCCGCAGCAGGTGTTGTACTAGACCACATAGTACGTAGTATGTGTGTGTGTGTGGCGCTGGCTACTTCTACTGCCTTTCCTCGTGCGGCGCAGTTGCCAGGCGCACCAGGGTCCCGCGGATCTGGAATTTGAGTGCGGATCAGAGGTTCTGGACTCATCTACCAGGCACCCATCCCGGGCTGATCCTTTTTTTCACTCCAGTTTCCCCCACCTTTTCACACTCTCTCACATGGAACGTGTCTGCACTAGCATATCAAAATGTTTATTTCTCCTCCCCTTGCCAACAATATCCGGCCAGACTGCCAGAGTCTTCCTATCAAACTAGTACAGCAAATGAGGAGCCCCAGCGTGGCGACCGGGGGTTGGGAGTTTGAGCAAGGGAGAGGGGTTGAGCGGAGGAAGCGAAGCCCAGATTGCGACTGTTGATTAGTTGGCTAGGTGAGAATCCGACCCTGTGGTCTGACAGGCAGGAATATCAAACCCGCAGACCTTCTAGACCTCTACAGGACTGCCGCGCAGTGACCAGTGCGCCTGCCTGTGCCTGGGCTGGGCACGAGATTCACGACAAGGAGAATTAAAATCCCCTATTGCCGCAACCTTCTACCGTATTCCCCTCTGTCGCTGTCCCCTGCTGAAGGGGGGGGGGGGCGGTGGTGGGTGCTGGGTGCCCAGAAGAGGCCATTGATGGCTCGAGGGCTTTCTCAACAGCTCTCCCGGGCGTTCCGTTTGTACAGTTGCATGGTTTAAAGCCACGCTCGCAAGCAGTCAAGTACTATGTATGTCAGCGGAACGTCCGGTATACATACCTTAGTACAGCCAGCTGCGCCTGTTCGTGTGCCGGGCGGACTGGGGCCCGCAATCTCGAAGACCCCCCGACTTGCCCGACAAGAGGACAAGGGCGATGAGGGGGGGAGTTCAGGCTCATAGCAAGAACGTTCGATGGAGACGCCCATGGGGGAAGCTTCCAGCGGCTCGACGACACCGAAAGAGCATGCCCGAGCATTAGGAATCTCGATTTCTATGGTTGGGATTCTATATTCCGTGCATGTGGCCGCTACATACTATGTAGTACTGGGAAATTCTCTTGTGTGCGACTACCTACACAGTATGGATGGTCAGTCATAGAACATAGGCTAGCAACAAATTGATTCAGGTTTCCACTTTTGGATTCAGTCAACCAAGGCACAGCAATAACTGGCGTCTCCTCGGCAGCCAAATCCTGTTGCGTGTTGGACTGTTGACTGCTTGTCCGCGGGCCCTATAATGGGCCTTTTTTCTTCTCCTTGGGGCAGGTTTGAGTAACAGCCACAGTCTGGGGCAATGCTACATAGTAGTTCCGCCACTCTGAGCAGTCAAGGTCTGGCAATGAAGAAGCTTGCGTTTCAATCCGCGGCCGTGTTCCAGGGCGACAGTCGTTGCCCAATTGGCATTCGCTAGGCAGGATCCTGACCGCTCGCATGCCATTGGATCCCATCCAACCTTCTGGGCGTGTGTTTGTGTGTCTGTCTGTCTGATAACTGCCATTGCGCGTCCCACGAATCGGTGGGCAGGGAGGCGACGAGCACTAAAAGATGAAACCTGCGATTGGGCTGCGTCTGTTGGGGGTTACGTGTGCCTCTGCAACAGCCCGTTTCTCTGCCCTGGTGGTCCATCTACATAGTACTTGCAATATGGGTGCCACGCTTCCGTCGTTTTCGCGGGCTACACAGTAATCACTATGGTCAAGTTCGTTACTGGAAGAAGCTAGCAACGACGAAACGCAAGGGCTTGGAAGGACTTTACGTAGATACCGAAAAGGGCCCAGCTCGGCTTCTCGACCAGCTCCCCTCAGCTCAGCACAGCGCAGCAGCATAGTATCATAGTAGTAAACTTGAGGTCCACCCAGCTCCATCACCGAGGGTCCAGACATGTCAAAAACTCGTGCCCAGCAGCAACATAGCAGCCCGCACCCCGGGGGTGGAGGAGCCAAGCGAGACAGGACGCTCGGGCGTTGCTGGGCGCCGCTGGGCGCTGCTGGGCGCTGCTGGTTAGCGCTCTCTTTTGCAAGTGTCCCTCGGTAATGACAGCAGCGTCTTGGAAGTATGTACCCGTGTATTTTCTACTAAACGACTCCCATCTGATATAGACACCCCTGCTGCAGTTTTTCGGTGGGTATGCTGCCCCTTTTTGTGGTATAATTGCATAAGCACAAGCCACTCAACTACTCGACTACTGTATGTGCTTAAAAGCGCAGCTATTTCCTGCCTGCATATGTCTGCCCCTCAAAGCTTGCTCTTACCTCATACTTGCATGTGTGCTAGGTAGCACCGTCCATTTGCGTACACCATAGAAAAGGGGAGATGCACTGCAACCCCTGTCCTACTATACGCAAGCCATTAATTGACAACAAGCCCCCTGTGTGCTTTGCCCTTCAGTATGTACTATGTACGCAAATCCCGTTGTGGGCTCGCTGCAGCTCCTCCACTGACTGCAGGTGGAGGCGTATCTCCTCCCCTGGTCGAGGTACACATGTACAGTATAGTATATGCACGTACAAGAGTAGCCAAGAGCGTGGAGCTAGGGACAGGGGGTCGCAGCAAGTGTACCGCCAGCGGTACCAAAGTACCCAAGTATCCAAGTACCTAAGTACCTCGGTACGTACTTTGTCCCTGGTCGACAGACTGTGCCCCGCCCAGTTTGGTCACTCGTCTGCCGATCTCCCTTGAGTCCGTTCTGGTATCTGGATGCACACTGAAGCTCTCGATCCATAAGACCTTCTTGGCCCCCCTTCTCCCACACTCGGTTCTCTGCTGGCTTGTTCCCACTCTATCCAAGAACCAGGACCAAGGACGCATTCTCGATCATTTACGACCACATATCAGCCCTCTTGCAGTCTGCAACAACTACATCAACTCACTGTCTGCCACGCCTACTCCACTCCACTCTGCTCAACCGTCATCAACACTGTCCACCACCATCTATCTACTCGCTGCCAGCACCCATACTGCAACAACATCTACCACCAAACCATTCCACCCTCCAGGGCTCCCATACGGCGCCGGCCGTCACATACTCCCGCTACCCTTCAGCCACCAGCCACAGCCACAATGGGTTCCACCAGACCACCAAAGAAGTCCTTCAGCAGCAGCTCGTCGACCTCGTCGACCTCGTCCTACTCGTCCTCAGACTCCGACTTTTCTGCCGCCTCGGTGCGCGTCAGCATGGACCGGCCCGTCGCCAGCATCGAGATCATCCGCTGTATGCGCTGTGCCCGTGAGGTCGAGATGACGTCGACAGACTCGCCCAGCATGTACGGCATGATACCCGTCGGCACCGGTATCTTTTACTGCGATAAGTGCGCCAGGGTAACCGGCTACCGATGAATGAAACCGTCAACTGCCTCTTTGTCTGGAGTGAGCATCGCTGCGTAGTATGCTCCTCCATGCTGTCCAGTTTTCCAGATGCAAACTCTCCGACAACAACGACATCATCCATCACCACAGCTATTTACACACACGCGTTGTGTCTCGCCTCCCTCTGCGGCACTTTCAAGCACACACCAGCTTCCGTCTGCCGTCTATCCGGGAGGGCCAAAGCCAAACGATAACATGGCGACCGTTTCTCGATTGGCATACATTGCGCCACGCCATATTTCGCTTGGTGGAGGCTTGCGGAGGTCGCGCGCTGGGAATAGAGTTTCTGCGGCTAGCAACCATTCAGCGATGATCGCAGGCCTGCCGAGGCTGTGCTACAGAGCCCCATGCGCCACGGTAGTTGTGCCCCTGCGGGATGCCAAGCGCTCGGCCAAGGGAATCGAGTCGCCCAAACAACGACTACCTGCTGCTGCAACCAACGTCCCTCACATCATCATTGGGAAGACATAACGCATCGTGAATGGAGTACCTTGCTGCGCCGACACGCTGGGCTGCTCATGGCACACTTGTGGATTTCCGGAATGCGCGTCGAGTGGAATCGCGTGCGCTAGTCTAGCAGCATGCCGTCTCTGTCATCGCAGAACATGTTGGCCTTCCGGCTCCGGCTCCCCCATCTCAAGAGACCTTGGCTTTGATAAAGCGACAACTGCTTTCCGCTTCTTGACGACTTAAAGAGAAAAAAGCAATTTCACCGCACTTCCCCCGGCAGTCCAATCTCCCCAAGGCTCCACATCACTTGTCAGTGTTCAAGTCAGACTGACTCAAAAAACTCCACCGTCGACGACCATGAAACATTAGGTCAGCCCTATCTCCAAAGCTCGACACGGTCTTACCCCCCACTTTGCAATCAAATCACCAATTTCCAGCAAGCCACCATCTCCCTGCTGCCCATGGCGCAATGATTGATATCCTGAAACAAAGCGAGATGCTCCGCACTCTACTCGGGATCATTTCGCTGGATATCGAAGAGGGGTTAGCGATGCGAGCTATCAGTGCGCTCGTTAAGTGCCTGAAGCACATCATATCTTGTTCTTGTGCTGTCTCGTCAGCAGTGCTTCGGAAATTCTGCAACGTTGAGATGAATGTGCTTGAGTGTCGAGCCTGCATCATAGCAGGTCTTCCTTGTAATAGGCACCTGCATATATGAGAGCGACAACACAGCCACCATTTAACCATTCAATCAATTCGCTTCCGTTCCATTCACCTCCTTCATCTGGCACTCTCTCTGCGATTCAATGGGCCGCGCCGCACTCATGACTTATGGGAGAGAAACAAACGATTCAAATATGCAGGGCATGTTTTTTCTTCTTGTTCTTTGTGGTTGGGGAAGCAAGGGGGGAAACATCAAAGTATATCATGGCGATTTGATTATTTTGTGCGAGACTACGATTTGGTCTTGATTCGTGTGTCATTGCATTTTTGATTTATTGCGAATATACCCCTAGCTTTTTATATATATATATATTATTGATTCTCTCTACAAGAAATTCTTTCGGTTGCCTTCCTAAGGCGGACAGAGAAAAACACCATGAAAATTCAAAACATGCCAACTTATTCTTTCACCACGAAACTCGGCTGTCTCTTGATACAATCATCTCTCGTGAATTATGTTTGGTTATGTACATAGTAATGGAGTATACACATATTTTTGTTTATATAAAGAAACAAATACACGGAGCGATGATTTTGGCTTGGTGGGACTCACTTGCTCTCGCTCTCGCTATCGGGGTTTTTCTGAACACAAAAAAGGCCGAGCACAACTTCTGTGTGAATACTTATGTTGGCGCCAGGGGTGTGCTGGGAAGGCAAACGGAAGCAAAGCAGAATAGGAAAGAGAACAATCAGGAAACCAAAATCAATCAATCAGCCAGATACTTTCGTATCACTTTCCCTAGAACAGCAACAATACAATTGTCTTGCTTTTTTGGAACACAAGAGGAGTTTTTTTTTTTTTTTTTTTTTTTTTTTCTCTCTTTTTCTTTTCTGATACAGTACAAAAAGGAAGACAAAAAAGACAAGCTAGGGAGGGGGGCGCGGGGAAGGGCCCATCCGGTCTAGATGGAGTACTACCATGAGGTGTAGGGGGGGGGGTTTCTTTCTTTGCCCTTTGTGCACGTATTGGCCGAGCGAGCGAGAAGAATGTCAAATTTGCATTCCAACGACCGAGCCTGAGACAGACACAGACAGACAGACAAGAGACAGACATGACCACTCACGTTACTATACATAGTAAGACTGGCTGAAATGCGGGCCTGGCTTTCAGTGTTGGGGGGGGGGGCCCGCCCAAGTGGCTTTGCTTTTGCCTTTCGTGTCACTTGACTATCAATAACATAACATGAAAGAGCCTTTTTCTGTTCTCGCATTGGAGAAGGAAAAGTAAGAAAAAATAAAATAAAATAAGCATACCTGCACAATACACCATTTACTATGTAAGCGGTAAATGGACGATCAATTGGGCCCTTTTTTCTTTTTCCCTCTTTATTTTATCCTCCTCACATACATAGTATACGTGTAAAAGTACATTATCAACGCCTACGCAGCTGATGGCCAAAAAAGAAAATACAAGACATGTCCAGACAAGACACGATGCTCACTCTGAGACGACAACTTGTCTCGCTCAAAAACAATCTCAAACAGAATCTCTCGCACGAGCCAGCCATAGGAGTATACTTATGATAATAGGTACCATGTACACTTCAGTATGTCGTACCCCACTAGGTATAAGCACGTAGTAAGTGCTTTGCTGTGCTTTACTATTCTGTATAGTATGTAGGGCCTGGGTGTTACTTCTTCTTTTGCTGCTTCATCTTCTTCATACCGGTCAGGTCAAGCAAGGCTCTTTGCCCAAGTATTTCCATTAGCGTTTCCGCTGTCATACGATTGAGGGAATAGTATCCAGTTAATAGGGTTTCCTTCCCTGTCTTTCTTTGCTTCTGTATCTGCCCTTTGCACTCTTTCGCTCAGTGCCCGAATACTACATACTACGTAGTACTCGACCCTGGAGAAGTGGGTTTCTCCATGTCAGTCTGCCGCGTCTGGGGGCCTGTCTTGTCAGAGACACGGCCAACCCAAGTAAGCGATGGCGGTGGGCGTCAAGCCCAGTCTCGTGCTCGGTTATCAATCAGGCTTGACGGCCGGGCTGCACTGGGCTGCACACCGGTGGAGGAGAGAGAGAAATGGCACGAACGGGATTGGGAAGGTTTCGATATCAGGTTGTTTGTGCCAAACCATCCACAAACGCCCAGGCCTGCTGTGGGACGCCCACCTCGTGTCGTTGTTCCCCTTCTTTTCCTTTTTTTTTTCTCCCTCCCCCCCCGACTTGTGTGCTCTTCTCCGTCGTCTTCTTTGGCTCTTTGAGGACTGTCTTATTGCTATAAGCGATTTTTGGGTTGGACAGTCCGTGTGAGGGTGGGACGACGCGTCGATCAGGCAGTGTTGGTGATACTACATAGTACCTTACTTAGTACATACCTTTGGCGCCCTCAACCGTGTACTACGTTGGACTGCCATACATGCTATACTATGTGAGTATATAGCACATAGTAGTACACAAGTCTTACTCGAAAGTCAAGAAAGAAAAAAAGGACGGCGACATTGGGCTTGCGCGCAAGACCAGGATGTCGCGAGTCTCATAGACGATCACTTTGAGGGCACTTACAACGGCGGCCTATCAAAGCCACAGGATGCCAGGTCGAGGATCGAGGCGCCCAGCCTGGAACGGGGCGCGCGTGCAAGGACAAGATTAGGTTGTTCTCGCCAAAGACGGCGAAGTATAAAATGAAAAGGAGAAGCATGGAGTGCATCCGACTATGCTGGACAGCTGGGCATCAAAAAAGGTGGCTCTCCTAGTTGGTCTGGGAAAGGATCAGCACCAGCATGGCGGTTTGGGCTCGGGCTGGCTGGCGGGCTGGCTGGCATGGCAGCATGGCCTCAACCCGACCGTCTGGGGGCGAACCATAGAAGCCGTGTATCTTTGCTGTTTCCTAGGCCCCGGTGTGGAGTCGCCGTGGCCAAAATCCCCGATCCTTGGGATTGCCGAATGCCACCGAGTTTCGTCCCTGGCGTCGTTGGGACGGGGACGGGTCCAGACAATGGCAATTGGGCTTCCAGCCCGGCCGATTGGGTCGAGAAAGGCGGCAGAAACGAGATGGGGCCGCGGGGATGCAACAAGCAGAAGAGATTTCTGGTCCTCCCCTTGTTGTGATGCTTGCGCGCGCCATACTAGGTACAGTGTAATTGCATATGCTCAGAAAGCAGGCTTGAGGCTCAGGCTGTCGACGACGAGCCATGCTAGAGCTTTGACGAGATGAGGTTTGCGCGACTGGGGATGGAGGCGTAGTCTAGACTGCCAGAGAGCGCAAAAAAAAAAAAAAAGTTGGTTCTTCCCGCTTTTGCAGGCTGGTCGCCAGTGGGACCTGCTGCGCTGAGATTAGCGCGCCCTCCTCGACGGCTATTACCACCATGTAGTACTACTATGTAGAGCTATATACCTACTACTTTGTATAGTATAGCTGAGTCATAGTATCAGGTAGCGTGCAACCCAGATTGCTATGACGTGGTACTTGGACGATTCGACCACATAGTATGTTGTCAGTTATAGTATGGGCCCCCCCTGCTCTTTCCAGGCTTCGTGTGCCTTCCTTCCACTGCTTTGCAAAAAGCTGGAAGGTGCCGCCGGAAGCAGCCGTGCATACCATATCCCAGTACATAGTATGTATGATGGTACGATTACGGAGCCTGGTCCCTGTCGCGCAGCGCGCGAAGCTGGCTCTGGCGGGTTCCTTGGCGCGTCTTTCTCTTCTCCTCGTCTCTCGAAGCTCCCATGCAGTGCAGCGTTGTACGCTGCGAGAACACGACCGCTGCATTCCCTCTTTTGCCCCAGCACCGCAAAACCGAGCGCATTGCACGCGGTGCTGCTCGGTGCTGCTTAGTGCTGCAGTGCTCAGGCCCAGAGGGCCTCTTCACCCCACACCCCGTCGACCCTTCTGGCCGCCTTTCGCGCGAAGATGCAGCGGCGCCCACTGCGAAGGCCCGTTTCCGCACCGAGTTCCCATCTCCCACTTAGCCAGGCTAGGCTAGGCCACGACGCAAGCGCGCACCGGGGTACGACTTCGACTTGATGTACGGCGTCGCGGCAGTACGAGAGATGTGGCACTGTGCTGTGCCTGTGCCTGGCTGACGTGCCTTGGTCCCCTCACGACCCGACCGCCAGCCTCTTGCCATCCACCCAGCAGCAGCGACCCGACCGCCAACGAATAAGCCCTCACGCACTGGTGGGGGCCCCGCGACGCCGACGTGGAGGTGCTCGTCATGCCCCCAGCAGCAGCGGCAGCAGCAAGGGCTACTACTGCATAGTATCATGTATGTACATAGATGAAATAGGGACAGCCAAGGGAGGAGAAAGAGGGCGTGCAGCGGCATATTTGCATATTGCATCTTGGGCAAGGAGGTGTGTACTTTACTATGCAGACTTGTTGCCAGATTTCATGGACAGGGTGTATCGTAATAAGCGACTTACTTGACAAATGTGCAGAGAAATGCATAACGACATCATCGTGAACACCTTCTCCCTGGAGCTGTCCCTCCTCGCTCGGGGCTCCATCCTACTTTACTCTATCCAGAGTAGCAACCCTCTCGCATACGACAGAGTATATATAGTACAAACCTTAACACAGAATCCTTCAGACACCATTACATAGTACAGCAACCCAGGCGGTGACACACACGGTCGAAAGGTCACACATGCCCGAAAAGAGAAGGAAGTCTTGTGCGTGCCAGGATCTGGAAACCGCGAGAATCCGTCCACCCCGTCCCGCAGCCCCGGGGCTTATTACCATAGTACGACGGTGTACTGTGCCCGTTGTGCCCGTTGTGCCAGTGTGCCAGTGTGGCCTTTTGCCCAGTTTGACAGCTGTGGGGGCCACAAGGTCGCGACCTTGGGCGAGGGCCGAGAGCTCTTCCCCACAAACACAAAACAGGCATGGCCAGCGCCGATCTGACAAGATTGCGATCTGGGATCGCCGCCGCTGCGAACACGTTGCACGGGTCGCGTTTTTCTGGTCTCTTGCTACCGCCGTCGTCGCTCAGCGCCCTGCTTGTACGATCGTCGCTGGCTCTTCGTTTCATGATGTGTCCTGCTTGTCGACAACTACAACCACTATGACTCCTACTGCTGCTGGTAGGCAGTGATGAGCCGCTCCACGCTCTCCTCCTACTCTCTGCCATCTTGCAACGTTCGCTCCGGCGCCAACCCCCTCTGACCTCATCGTGCAGCGGTTAGCGTCGTGGCACGACTCTTTGTGGTGACAGGTCATGGTAGTGCCAAATTACCCGCGCACCTTGCTTAATTAGCTGCCTGTCTTTGGAGAATGGCGGATGGTCTAGGTCGGACGATTACATAGCCACGTATCTGGGTATACTTCTACTAGTATGCCCCTGTGCTCGGCGGGCTCTACTATGCATCTGGGGGTGTATCTATGCAGATGCCCCCAGATCCAAATACTATGTATGCTATGCACTGACTGAAACCCTCAAGATGTACCCAGCTGTTTGTTTCATGCGCGCATTACAGCACCGTGGTCCCACTACCAACCACATGCCCGTCACAGACAGGCCACGCCCCGATCTCAGGGGACCTACTATGAACTTTTAGGACCCTCATAGAAGGCCTTGTCCTTTGCACACACACCCTGGATTCTCCCTTTCTCGCAAAGCCCAGTCGTCAGCCTTGTGCAACTAGTGACGCAGGGTCTCGAACAATGACGTCCATGGACAACAACCCCCCTTTGCGGTAAAGGGTGGCAAGCCTGTTCTCCTCTGAACGAATCCCCCCGGATCTTGATTCGGCTCCGAACTGGAAGGGGGGAGGGGTGGCTTCAAGAGGGCGGTCTGCGCTCCTTGGTGACCCTGAGAACCCCCCCCCCCCGACAAGAGAATAAAAAAAGGGGGGGTTGGGTAGGAGGACAGGTGGTGATGCGTCTGAAGTACTATCATGGTCCGGAATGGTCTGGCATAAGGCGAGAGAGTAGTATAAGTGGGCCGATGAAACGTGCGAGGGAGAGATACGATAGTAGGGTGCTACACGTGCGTCAAGTGGCACGAGGTTAACGAGCGGAACATACAACGACGAGGTTGCGAATGCCCTCATATAATATAGAAGTATGTTGAGTTACATAGTATATTCGGGATCGCGAACTTTGCGGGTGATCGACAGGTACCCGGAGAATAAGCTCCGACGAGCGTCTCTATTTTTTTTTCTCCATGATTTTCGGACTCGGACTTTGAAACAGCCTACTAATAACAAAAAACATTGTCATACCGAATTCTCTTTTCTGCCACCCTCGCCAAAAAAAAAAAAAAAAAAAAAAGAAGAGCCTTTCATACTAGTATGATACTACTATACTGGTACTATATTACTGTATACTGTGTATCAATAGCACATACATACTATCAATATGCGTGACAAGATCGTGATGAAGAATACTCTTGCCCGCTTTATTGTTAGTTTAGAGGGCGTGCTTGAACTCACGTGAACTGTCGACATTTGATCTTGTGTTGATCTTCACCCCTTTTGGGGATACATACCTGAGTATCTATCTCATCACTTTTCGTGTTGTTGTTTCCAAACGACGACTCTGAGAAAAGAGTCTACTGTAATAATTTTCGTAGATTTATCTACACAGGAAAAATAATACTACTTGCCCTTCCTTGTTCCTGCTAGGACCCACCATCCGCCTCAAAGGAACCGAAAAAGAAATCGTCAATACCCTTTCCATACCTCCAAATAAAAACATCACAGCATTCAAGCAAAAGTGGCTTGAAGGCAGCCAGCCCATGTTACGCATAAGTCCTATGTAGCCCCCCCCCCCACCTTTACGACACGTGCTTTTAAAAGAATGGAGAGACTCGAGAGTTGACCTACCCGTACGACAATTGTCAAAACGTACGTTTGCCGAGAGAAGGGCGAAAGGAAGAAGAGAAAGAAAAGCACTCGGGAATGAGGAGCAATCAATTCCCGCAATGAAAACCGGAGAGAAAGAGAAGTCGGTGGGGTGGGGGGGGGGGGAATGGGTTGTTTCTTTTTTTTTTTTTTAAAAAAAAAAAAAATACACCAGGTACGTATCATAGTGTACACGTAGAATCTTTGGATTTTTATTTTTGGGTGTATGTCCTCACTGCTGCAGGTACAGCCGAATTCCGAATACTCGTACGATGGTTTAGAACCTACCTTGGTATATACTCAAAACAGCAGTAGGGTAAGGAGGGTATATACTAGAGTACAAGTTTCCTGTTCGCGTGCCTTCTGCGCAACAACAACAACAACAACAACAACAACAACAACAAGAAGAAGAAGAAGACGAAGAATAATAATAATAGTAAAAGCAGCTGGCACGCTTTCACTTTTTGCAAGACACATAATACAGCCAAAAGCTGAACACTATTTGCATGGTTTTCCCCCCCGCCCCCTCCTTACATACGAATGTATCAAGTTGAGTGATTCAAGCATGAACATCAAACCAGAGGCAAGGTTCCATGGAAACAAGTTATCGAAGAAAAAAGAACTCCCAACCCCCCATATGACATCTTGAATGGGCCTGACATCGGCATCGACATCGGCACTGGCAGGGCTCAATTGGCAGTTCAGACAGGCTATACGAAAAAAGAAAAAAGGAAATACACCCAAAAAAAAACATTTCTTCCCCCACTACTTCCCAGCCACACAGTCACAGCGGAAGCGCGGAAGCGCGGCAGCGGCACAGCCAACAGCTACGTGGTGTGTGCAGACAAAAAAAAAAAAGACGTGAGATGCGTGGTTTTTCTATTCTCGGAGTGGCAGCGCCCTTGGCACGCAGGTAGGCAGGCAGGCAGGCATACCAAAGTAGGTGGCAGCATGCATACTACTGTCATACAATACCTTTTGGGATACCAAAAGGGTACTATGTAGGAATATGTTACTGTAGAAGAGGGGTCGCTGTTGACTTGGATACTACTCCGAGCGTGCCGAGACGTTTCCGTACCTGTCCGTCAGCACGTCTTTTGACCTGTGTTTAAAGGTACGTAGTTAGTAGTCGTAGCAGTAGTGTGGTAGTAGTAGCAGTAGCAGTAGCAGCAGTACTTGCTATGTACCAGCCAGTAACGTTTGGTAGCCTCGATAATTTCATATATTGCGGATACTTGTCTCCCTTGATTTCTATTCTTCTCGCTTGCTACCGAGACCAGAAAAGAAGCCGATTTTTCCCTGCCGGGTCTGTTGGGAAAAGGGTCTCGCAATGCAAACAAACCCTTTATTCCGTCTTCCGCCGTCACCAAGAAATGTTGTTTCCGATCCGTTTGGCCGCCGTGCGGTCGCCGCCACTTCTCACAGCCATAATCCGCAGTCAAATGATGAACAGGCATCTGATGGTTATTTTTTACAGTGAAACAGTCATGCTCCCTCGTGGCTCTTCTTGCTCGTATCATTATCTGCTGTAGTGGATGGAAAATCCCTCAATGAGTCAAACCAACAGCAAAAGCAAAAACAAAATTATCCCCGCAACTCCTGTGTATCCAGTGAAAGAAAAAAGAAAAGAAAAGCGGCAAATAATGTACGCATTCCATCCAATGCCATGCTTGAAAGGCGTGAAACAGTGAGATTCAGATATTCCACACACACCATGCCACATATCAGCTCTTCTCCCCATGCCCGCCCGTCATCTCGTCACCCTTCCATGCGTACGTCTTGACCTTTCATGTCCTTGTCGAGGTTTTTCAGGAGGTAGCTCCGTTTAAAGTACTCGTTGGGATGTACAATCGTTTCGAGTTGTGCCACGCTCATGACTCCTTCATCCTTGGCTCGCCTGATCTCGGCCCTGTGTAGATGCTCGAAGACGCTGGGGAAACAAAGAACGAAATAATTAGTATACAAAAATGGCAAAAAAGACCTTGATGCTGGCCTTGTCTAGGGAAACATAGAACGTACCGATTACAAGCCATGTGAAACTTTTGCTTGTCCTTGTCATCCTTCACACCTTGTAGCACGCCTCTGTCGTTGACGCCCATGGTCTGCATCAATGCCGTCAGGTTTTCCAAGCTGAAATGCCTATATGGACATCCGTGTGCCTCACCAGGCCCAGGCGGGTGTTCCGTCAAGATCTTTTGGCAGCTGAACGGGCTGTAGCCGCCGCCACGTCTGTTGGAGTCGCCTCCCACATCACCGTATGCGTGGCGCACATTGTAGCGGTAGTCCTTGTTGAACTGGTCATCTGTAATCTTGTGGAACGACTGCCGCCAGAAAATCAAACACTCCTCCAGATTGAGGCCAAGACCTTTGAGGAATAATGTATATTGTAAACGTCCATAGTGCTTGAGGTGCGCATCGCGCCGCAGCGAACGGTGCAAATGCGACATGCAGGCAGGAAAGTGCTGCGAGAGGTTGTCGATATTGCGTGCCGAGATTTCAGCTCCTGCTGGCAGGTCGCCCGACCCGCTCTGGTACGAGGCGTCGGGCGTGATGAAGTTTTTGGAGAGGTGGTCGAGGATCGGGGTCAATCGGTCATCTTCGTCAAGTCGTGGAAGTGCGCGTGCCGTGAGCTGCATGGCGACAGGGTCAGCATCCTTGTTCAACAGACCTTTCATGCTTCATGTCTTGTACTTGCCTCAAGAGCCTTTTCCAGCCTGGACGTGAATTCTGCAAGAACCATGCTAGACTGTTCCCTGGACGGAACATATGCCTTGCCATACTTGAGAAACACTCTCCTGCTCTCCACCAGATCTGGCACGCGTTCCCAGTCGACTTTGCACCAGGTCTCGTCCTCTGGTGGGCCTTTGCGACCGTAATTGCTCGCTGCGGCCAACTCGTTTGCCAAGTCTCTCTTTTCATCGTCTGAGACCATCTCCCAGTCCAGGTTGAGGCTATCGACAAACCGCGCCCGGTCTTTGGTGTCTTCTGCGGCGATACGTAACCGGAAGAGCATGGTCTCGACGCGCGTAAACCGTCGGCGCAGATCCTCGGTGGATGCAAAGGCCAGTCGCAGGATGAAGTGGCTGTAGTGGTCTTTTTGTCTCTGGATCGCGAGCTGTGGTGAGTTGGAACTGTTGTGGTCGAGCCGGAGGTATTTCTCTAGCAATGGCTTCATGTGGGCGGCGGTCTCGTCTGGGGTCTTGTTGCGAAACGAACACGCTTCGAGTTCGGCGAGGACTGAGCAGAAATGTATCGGTCAGCACCTTGGCCAAATCCAGACAGGTTCGACGTTTCGGGACAGGTCCTACTTCTTAACCGGTCTATAGCCCACTGTTCAAACTGCTCGAGGGTGATGTCGGCTGTTGGAGGCGTGGCGTAGAAGTTGAGTCTGTGGGGGTATAGCGTCTCCTTGTAGGCGGCCTCGGCAAATTGCTTCTTTCGGTGGTCGACATGACGCCGTTTTGCGTCGATTCGATTATAGTCTTGTCTAAACATCCTGTCGCTTTCCCAGTGGATTGTTTGTGCTGAGCTGTGATGCAATCAATGTAGTGCTCGCGCTGTAGGTTGAAAGTGCTAAGAGAAAGTCTAGGATCAGAAAGTCGGGGAGACGCGACGAGACGCGTTTCCCGTTCATTTAGCGCATCCGACTAATCAGGTGTAAAACAATGTCCGAGTGGGGTCTGGGCAATGATAACGTCAGCAAAGCCGTCATAATGGACGTCTTTTTTTTTTTTTTACGAATTCGAGGTCGACTTTTCTGTCAAAGGCGCTCATGACATTCTCAGGACATTAAAGCCCTCGGTGGTGTTGATACTTGATATTCCGATGGAAGTCCTAGAGTAGTAATTCATTCGACAGAGTACTCGACACTCACTCACAATCTGGGCCATATTTCCTGCTTAATGAAAACCTGCGTCTCATTAGGAACAATGAAGAATGAGCAGGCAATGAATGAAAAGAAAAAAAATTATGAATTAATAGCGTATCCTCATAATCTGAGTTGTTGTTTTAGTTGTTATGAAGAAGGCGACCTCATGTTCATATAGCGGATACTGCGCTTCCACTAAAAACTACTAACTGACAGGCATCCAAGACGACCAAGGCAACGTTGTTTTGAGTCTTCTCACGGAGCAAGATTACGAATGAATCAGAATTGTAGACACAGAGGATAGTATGATCAATCAATGAGAGCCGGAGCATCTCTTTTCTGAATATTTGGGGACAAGCAGGTCGGACTGGTGAAAATTAAAGCAGCCCGAGAACTCTCTCCAGCCTGCACTATGGCCATGGGCACCGTCTCCTTCAATTCGAGCCAAGTCAAATAATTTTGTGTTTTCATTCTTGTTTCAAAGCGTGGGCGTACTTCCAATCAGATTTCATGGGTATCAAGACTCGATTCCGATCAATCACTTTTAGGTCTCCTCCTTTGTGTGCCTTTCGTGTTCCTCACCCGGCGATTATGGGCCTCCATAGTGTGTCAACAACCTGGCATGTCTGCCTCCATGTGTCGATGCCTTCCTGAGTGTCGTAATTTCAGACAGCTAGGGCGTGGGCCTTGGCGGTCCTTCCAAAGAGACAGGTCGAACCTTGGGGAGTCTTCTGCGGTAGGCTGGTCGGTCACGAGTTGACACCAATCGAATTGTATGTAGTGCAATAATTTTTAATCAAACGCAAATGTCCTGTAAGATGCAGACAAGACCAAAGGAAGAATACCATTCCGTGCTTAACCTATAACTCCCTCGCAGCAAACAGTTCTGAATTGAAAGGAATAAAAAGCAGTCGAGTTTGGATTCGGATCCTGCATTGGCCTGACAGAGTACTGTGATTCGAAATTGTAGTTCAAATGACAAAGGGAAAACGCGATTTGCTGTATTGCTCGAAGTTGGGGATTTTGAAAAGCAAGAAACTAAAACTTGTTCGTTAAGTCGTGAACGCCTGAGCACTCTATTGCTCTATTACTTCAAAGGGAAAACCAAGTTTGGTCGTAGTGTTTCGGTGTGCCAAGACCTTGAGAAATTAGGCTAAACCGGAAGTGATTGAGAGGTAGCCTTCTTGTGGCCTTGGAATGTTGTTGGGTTGATGAGGCAGCGCGAAACGCGGTCACGACGGACTCAGTGCGCAGGGTCTTTGTCGTATACCACTCAAGGAGCGTAATGCAGACTGGAGAATTGAAGACGCCATTTTACATGACAATACAGCATCCGCAGCCTTCTTTCTTACCACCTTTGCCAGTCTCTTCAGCCTTTTCGACATCAGGTACCCTTGTAACCTGTGTGGGCCTCGATTGCACAGGTTGTGCGGGTTGCTCGGGTATGGGTGCAGAAGGCTGTGGATCTCTCGGGCTGGATGCAGAAGCATGCGAGGGCACCTTATCTTGGATCTTCGGCATGGTCGAATACGTGCTTGATCTTCCAATTGAAGCAGGACTCTTGGGGGCTTCGGGAGATCGCAACGGCCACTCATCGGGGCTATTAACCAGTGGCTCGATGATAATGTCAACTGGTGAAGTTGGCTGTGATGCAGGTGTCGAAGCCGCGGGCGGAGGGACAAGAAAGCCCTCGTCTGTAAGTGGCCTAAAGTCTTTGTCGTAAACATTTCCGAATTTGCCCTCCTGTTCCCATTTCTCCTGTGCCAGTCGTTTCGCCACAGTTGGCAGCAATTGTTGATCTGGTGGTAGTCGCGGATCAGGCTTGTACGCCGAAATCATCCATGGCGGGTCGCCCTCCATCTGTCGCGGGCCAGACATACTGCCAGACAGCTCGCGCTCTCCAGATCTCGTGTTGGGCCGCCCATTGCTCCCGTTGACTCCATTCTTGCCCTTAGGCTTCGGCTTGCCACGTGCTTCCGGTGGGATCGTCTTCGATTGACCTGAGGGCTTCCGATTTCCTCCAGACGGCGTGGTCTTTTTAGAGGGCGGATCCGTCACCGCCTTCTTGACTGGCGTAGACTTGAACGTCGGCGAAGGTTCCAAGCTTTTCAGCGTGGTGCTATTCGATCTCGACCGAGCAGAGGAGCCGTCCAGCCGCCTCGTGTCATGATCCTCACTGCTTCCTTCTCTAGAGTGGCCTGCGGATGAAACCTTCTTCGGCACAGGTATCCTCGAAGAGGTCATGGGCCTGGATGGAGGATCGCCATCGGCACCGTCGTCATTTGAGCCTAGGTCGAGCGCATATGTTGAGTTCTTCCTACTCCTCATCGAACTCTCGCCCCCGAGCTTTCTATGGCTGCTCTCGCTCCGGTCTCTCCTGGGACCCCTGCTCGTGCCCCTGCTCCTAGATCGTGGTCGAGGCAGAATGATACCAGCAGCCTGAAGTTCCTCGTTCTCGATCTTGGCGAGCTTGTCTCTGTGGATCCACTTGGAATCTTCGTCGCACCACTCCATGTCGCCATTGATTCGCTTCTTGGAATGAACGAACCCATCGGCAGTCTTGACATACTGGTCATCGTCGGTATCGTCCAGCGAGCCATCGATCATGGTGTCGGGTGTGTCCTCGTGATTTTGCGGTCGCGAATAATGTTCATCCGCGCCTTCGCTATCGTCCGAAGCCGTGCCTGGAAGGTCCTGGTGGGCGGAGACAGCGTTGCCATGTTGGGCGGCAAGGGGGGCCCTGTGCTTCCCAGGGGGCGCTGCGCTCTTGTAAGAAGACGAATGATTTCCGAAATATTGATTCTATCAGATCGAGGCACATATGAAGCCCACATGTTAGATTCTTGCTATGGCGACACCCCACTTTTGCAACTTCTTCCAAGGCCGTACGCGAACTATGCACTGTCGGCCAAATGGGGTCACCCGAACTCACCTCTAATTTACCAGTCGGCGCGGTGGCGAATTCCCACTGGAAGCCGTTGGCATCGCCATGTGAGCTACTGGGCGGTGTTAGAGTGGCTGTTTGGGAAGTTGATATGGCAGCCATAGTGATATGGTGGCGATGATGGCAGTTGGTGCAAGGAAGGTTTGGTAGAAGACCCTAACCGCCGAGAACCGTCCTGTCGGGGCTGCGCTGAGACAATCAACTCGGGACAAGGTGTTGATCTCGCTCCCGGGGAACACGTCTGGCCTGACCGACACAATGCTCGTGTTGTGCATACAAAGTGCGGCAGGTTGCCGTGCAGTTCGACGCAGTCAGAGCTGCCGCAAGGTGCGGAGAGAGGGAGAGAAGTTTCAGAGGGGAAGATGGCAGCCGGCGTCGAGTGACGGGGCAGAAGTGACTGGTCTGGATTTGTGCCTGTTTGGCTGGCCCGGCCTGGCGAAGTTGATCACAGCCGAGGGTCCACCTCACGAACGCAACGGCGAGCGAGTGCTGGCTGAGAGCGGTAAGGCTGTCGTATGTCGGTAGTGCCGATATTAATTGCTGGGCCTCTGTAATCCAATCAATCCCACGCTGATCCCCACCGAACGGCCCTCTTCGCCCATCCAAACCTAGACAGCGGGGGACGAGGTTGTGAGCTGGCTTGTCTCGCGGCGACGAGGCGGCATCAAGGTCGATGGCCAGAGTTGGTCCTCCAGGATGGATGGGTGATGATGGCGCAGATGAGAGTGCGAGAGGGAAAAAAAAGGTAGGTGGGTGGGCGGTTGGGGGCAGCCTGTAAGTTGCGGGAGATGAAAAGTGACGAAAGTCACCCAGCCAGGCTTAGTTGGAGACTAACTTAGCAGGCACAGGGGCGCGAGCGCTGGCTATAGCAGTGCTACAGGGTAATAGCACCAAAGACGTAAGCGCAAAGCTTCTGCACTTGGCACATGGAGTGCCCTCTCATTTACCGCCTGACAGGCCCTGTGACAAAGAGCAATGCGGTGGCACGAATCACAATAACAAAAGAAGAGGCCTGACAGAGACAAAAGGACTGGTTTATCTCGAGTTTCAGAGTGCCACAAAAAGTGCAGAGTATCTGTGCAACTTTGAGTGTGTGTGTGTGTGTGTGTGTGTGTGTGTCTGCCTGCTCCCAAACACAAAGGAAAAAATGCAAACACACTTGCTGTAGGGTGCAATTTCGCCTGGAACCAAGGTTCCAAAAGTTGCTATTGGAGGTAATTTCGAAAAGGAGATGCAGCATGGGCACCTGGCACCGTTGGCACAAAGCTGCTGCATCTTCAGCGCACTGCTATGCAGAAGTAAAAGGCTCCGCAGCAGAACCCCTGGTATGTACATCGTATGCCAAGGTATGCTTGGGCGGGACAAGTGCCAGTGCTTTTGCAGGCCTATTGTGCCTGAACAATGGCAAGAATGGAGCACATGGCAGCTCACGGCCACTCGGAACGCTGGCGCCCTCCGGGGCTGGTGCCCAATAGGGGTTCAGTGCTGGCCCTGCAAGTGCGCATTCTGCAGGCGATGCCAGTGGGGCTGACTGGGCTGCTGTTCTCGCTAAAGCCCCAAATGCTTTCGCCCTGAGCCAATGGCGCCCTCGAGACCCGCTCGCGCATTCTGAGCGCCTTTGCAAGGACTGTGATGCCGCCTTGGTACCGTCACCTTACCCACGCGTCGACAGCCGGATCGTGAACTAGACAGCTCCGAGTGTGTGGGTTTGTTGCTATTCCTTTATGTACATAGTATACCGCAACTATTCTGCTAAACCGTGACGAGACACTCATCAAATGTTCGTGTTACGCTTTGAATGCTTCAGCAAATTCAGGGGCACCAAACATCTCGTAGGTTGTGCAACAGCGCAATCTGCCCGCGGCGAGATTATATTGTGAGAGATTACTATTAACCCAGTCCGAGCGGACTGTGACCTCTTTATTCCTAGACCAACACTACAGTAACGGAATATTGTGTACCGGTATGGGCAGACATAGCGTCACTCTCCAACTCTCAGACGCTGTCTTCCCGTTCTCGTCGCGGTAGAGGTATTTCAATACTTGCACTGCTAATGTTTGGTACCTAGCTGGGAGAGAAAACCGTCATGGCTTTATCATAAGTCTTGATGTAGTATGGAGCGTGGAACCTCAGGATTACATGGCTAGCTATTAGTCTATTTATCCTCAAGCCCGCATTACTCGTCCACATCAGTACTGTTGCTCAAGGCCTCGTACTTCTTTATCTCCTTGGTGTACGTGACCACCTTCTCGTTCATCTGCTTGTATGCATCGGATCCAATGGCGCACCGCAGCGGCGGGTCCTCCATCGTCGCCAGCTCGTACATGGCGTTGGCGGCCTTGACTGGGTCACCTGGCTGCTTACCGTGGCGATTCTCAGCGTTCTTTTTGGCATTGATGTGGTCGTAGGCCTTTTGTTCCACCTCGCCAAACAGCATGCTGCGGCCAGCCCAGTCGGTGCGGAAACCGCCGGGCTCGACGATTTGCAGGTGAATATTCCATTCTGGCTTAAGCTGTGAGGATGTTAGCATGACTGTTCTCCTGTCGTACATTCTGTTTGGCGTTCTTGTTTCCTCTATTGGACATGTTGTCGGAGAAGAAAGGGGTAGTCGTGTCAACAAGGGACGCACCTCCTTAGAAATGGCTTCGGTAGCACCCTCGACGGCCCACTTAGAGGCACAGTAGATGGAGTATGTCGGGTAGCCAACCTGCCCTCCAATAGACGTGACCTGCTGGATCAAACCGCCAGGCGGGCTATTGACCTCGCGCATCACCTCGAGAGCCTTACGGGTGACGTTGAGCAGGCCAAAAAAGTTGACTTCCATCTGCGTGCGGATCTGAGTCTCGCTCAGTGTCTCAAAAGGCCCACTCAAGCCGTACCCCGCGTTGTTGACGACCACATCGACGCGCTTGAATTTGGACAGCGCCTGGGCAAAGGCACGGTCTATGGTGTCCTGCTTGGTCACATCGAGGTCCACGGCCAAGTAGTTGTCGGGTGTGGTGTGGTCGAATTGCAGCTTGGACGAGTCTCGTGCTGTTGCTACGGCAATGTCGCCTGCGGCAAGGATCTTCTTGACCAGCTCGTGGCCGAAGCCGGTTGAGGTGCCTGTTACGATGAAGACGCGAGGCATGATGGGGGCTTTGGTGTACTGTTTTTGGGTTTGGCAATGGATGACAACAGCTCCGCTGGGAACGACTGACGACTGGCGACTGATGCCAAGATACGAGTTCCTACAGAGCAACGGGAGCCAGAATAAAAGTGTGCCGTTTAAGTACGCATTCTTGATTCTCTGATGTCAGTGCTACTCTGCCAGTGTATACTGACAGGTCTTGGATCTGACGGAGCTATGCTTATCGCCGCCAACACTGAGCTTAAATGATAAACGCCGATGACACAGAGAGCATAGCTGCAACAACCGCATCGCATTGAGGTGCGAGTGTTGCACATCATCACAACTCAAGATGATGGTTGCCATCGTTGCATCGTGGCATATGATGACGACGTTCAGTACCGCCAATATGCTTTTCAATAGAAGTACTCTGTACGGTAGTAAAAGCTTAGCTCGACCCTAACCCCGTTGTGGCCAAGTTTTTTCGGTGTTAACACGCAGACATGGCAGCTGAGATAGCGTTTGAGCTTTCGGCAGACGGGCCAACGGGGAAAGAGCGGCTGGGGTCGAGCCAGTACACAAGTACCTAGGTATTCCTACACAGTAGTTTGGCGGGAATGATGGAGCTGTTTGTCCCTAATCCGAATCCAACCATCAATTACACACCTCATCTGACTGCATGTCGTCCATAGTTTTATACTTTGAATATTAGCAATACGGATATTCAGCTTGCAACATCCGCGCAATGCCAGCTGAGAACACGCGCCGTTACAGAAAGACAAGGTTCGTTTGCATATCGGACACGCACAATCAAACTCCAAAGCTTCCAAGTGGCGATGTCCTCATCCACGCCGGGGATTTGACAAACCAGGGTAGCATTTCAGAGGTGCGTATAGCATACTCGAGCATGCGTCCCAAGCTTGAAATTAAACTCATGGTAGAGGACACAGCTCTCCAAAACCGTCAAATGGCTCGAACGTGCGGACTTTGAGGCCAAGATTGTGGTGGCCGGCAACCACGATGTGACACTCGACAAGCAGTTTTACGAGGAATATGGCTCTTATTTCCACAATCAAGTTCCCCAGTCTCCTGACGCATGTCTTGATTTGTTGAAGAACTCGCCCTCAATCACGTACCTGAGCCACAGCTCAGCCACGATCGCACTCAACGCATCCCCTAATCTCAAAGTGTCGTTCAAGGTGTTTGGATCGCCCTATAGCCCGCGGTGTGGTATGTGGGCATTTGACTACGCCAAGGCACTGTCAAACTCGGGTGATTCTGTGGAGAAACCAAGACGAAGCGAGAAAACAGCAGAGGAGCTGTGGTCTGCGATTCCTAACGACAGCGACATCGTCGTGACACACACACCACCCTACCACCACTGCGATGAATTTGCCACGAAGCGACGGGCAATGGGCTGCGAGGATCTGCGGCGCGCCCTTTGGCGCGTGAGGCCCAGGCTCGCCGTGTGCGGTCATGTCCACGAAGGACGCGGTGTAGAGCGTGTTCGATGGGATATTATGGGCAACACCAAAGCCCCATATGCCGAGCTGGGAATTGCACGGTGGGAGGACCCTAGTGCAGCACAAGGTAGCAAGAGGCTGTCTTTGGTCAATCTGACGGCCCGCGGCGGCTGGGAGGGCGCACTCGACAATGACGGCTCACACCCAGCGTACCAAGCATCGTCTGAACTGCAGCCATGTCATGTAGATGATGGTGTGGGTATTGCGCCTGGGTTTAGTACACGCGGCATAGGCGGGAATCCCGAGACGTCTAGAAGGTGTGACAGGAATGCGCTGTGTGGCCGCATGGGCAGAAGAGAAACTTGTGTTGTCAATTGCGCAATTGCAGCGACTAGCTGGCCGCACGTTGGTGGGAAAAGGTTCAATAAACCGATTGTGGTAGACCTAGACCTGCCCATCATTGAAGATTGACAAAATCACATGCCTGCAGGCGCCTCTCTGGACAAGGAGCGAACGTCGTCGAAGGCGAAAAAATTGACGCAATACCGAGCATAAACGTGCTTACCAAGCAACCGAGGCCAGTGCACCCCTATTTCAGAGGCAGGCCGAAACCCCAGAACCATTTCAATGCTCCACGAGCGTGGCGGGGTGCAAGAGGAACTCTCGGCAAGGGAGGGGAAGAAACAATCAGAGGGCACAGCGTCGTGCGCAGGTGGTTTCATGCACCTCTCGAACGGGGAAAAACTTTCAACAACTATGACGCGACCGCGTGGAGCTGTGTTAATGGATTTCAAAGCGGAGATATCCGCTCTCCAGACGGGGTACTACATAGTTAGTATATATATCTTTTGCATTGTCTCTCCTATTGAGGCTGTTTGGCCATTGACCCCTCTGTCTGAACCTGATGTGATATTCTTGCTTCCATCAACCGTGATTCGAATATCTGGAAATTGCGCAGCCTACGCATCCCGACACCGGCTATCACACCCTCAAAAGTTCCATTACCCTACACATACCTCAGAGAACACCAGCAATGTCTGTCCCAGAGACGTTCAAAGCGGCCGTCGTGCCTGAGCCCGGCGCGCAAAACATCGTCGTCGACCGCTCTCTGCCGGCTCTGTCCGCAGGCGAAGTCGCCATCAAAATCACTGCCACAGCCATCAACCCCGTTGACTGGAAGATACGCGACTACAGGGTCTTTTTGCACGAGTTCCCCGCGATTCTGGGCTCCGACGCCGCAGGCGTCATTGCCGCCGTCGGACCCGAAGTCTCAAATTTCTCGGTCGGCGACCGTGTCTTTTTCCAGGGTATTATTGGCAACTACCCCTCGTCGACCTTCCAGCAGTACGCCAAGATGCCCGCGAAGCTCGTCGGAAAGACCCCCAGCTCGATCTCAGACGACGAAGCCGCCGGCGTCTCGCTTGCTACCGTTGCGGTGCTCACGGGGTTCTACGACAGATTGACGGGGCACGGGCTGGCGGCACCGTGGGAGGAAGGCGGCGAGACCGCCGGTAAGGGCAAGGCGATCGTGATTCTGGGCGGTAGCTCGTCGGTGGGCCAGTATGCGATTCAACTCGCCAAGCTGAGCGGCTTCGAGAAGATTGTGACCAATTCGAGCGCCCGGCACGAGAGCCACCTCAAGTCGCTGGGCGCAGACATTGTGCTTGACCGGTCCAAGCAGGGCAGCGCCGAGGACTTCCGGGACGCGCTTGGTGACAGCCTGCCGCTGGCGTTTGTGTACGACGCGATTGCCGAAAAGGACACGCAGACGCTGGGCGTGGAGATCCTGGCTGCTACCAAGACGGCGGGAAGTCATGTCATTGTCGTGCAGGGTGTCAACGAGGATGCCAAGGCTCTGGGCCAAAAGAAGGAGCCTAAGGTGGAGGTGAAGCAGATTATGGGCCTCGGTAGCCGGCCTGACCTTCGATACCTGAGTGAGCCGCTTATGGAGCACCTCGGTGGCGAGGATGGGTACATTGCCAAGGGCAAGTTTGTCCCTAACCGTCCCTTGGTGGTGAGCGGTGGATTGAGCGCGGTGGAGGAAGCACTTGCCAAGAACAAGAATGGAGTGTCAGGCGAGAAGGTCGTTATTCGGCCACACGACGCATGAGTGTGGAAGGAATGAGTGGGAGGGGGGTCTTTTTAGGGATATAAAGCTCCCGACCATCTGTAACAAATCAAAATAAAAAAAAATCAAGACGCGTTGGCAATCTGCGGACAGACAAAGCTTTCACGAACGCGTATATGCCAAAGCTGATCAGAAACCGAGCAGCATGGTGAAATGACCAAACAGTCGATCACTCCCAGAGGTTTAGTAAGCCTCTTATGGACTTTGATGTATGTTGAGCTTCTCATTTATTCAGCCTGACGTCCTCGCAAATTTTCAAACCTTCTCCCTCCATGCTCATCAACACGTCGATATACTCTGTTAGCTTCGATGCACCATAGCCGTAGACACATTTCCTTTTTTTTTTTTTAAAAAAAAAAAAAACACACAAAGTAGCAATTCGCAAGTCGTCTACAACTTTTGTCATTTCCATATCTTACCCAAACGTTTGAAATGTTCGGTTGATTAGCCCAACAGACGCACAACACAGCGTAAGCATAAGAGAGACGGAGCAGCAAATGCAACTGTCTCATCTCTCGCTCTCCAAGCTAGAAAGCTGATATTCCGGCACACAGACACCAAAAATTGTAGTTGATACAGCATATTGACGTGAGGTTCTTGGTGAAACGAATGCACTTGTCTCCGTTTGCCTGCTGTTTCTACCGGCCTGAAGGTTCCTTTGGGGAGCCATCTTTAGAGACGTTCGCGAGAATGGGTCGGCTGGGCGGATATGGATTGGTATACTTGATATGATACGCTACACGAAGGAACTGGAAAACATATCAATGAAGTAGAAGTACCCTTTTTTATTTTCAGTCAAAACTCGTCGGTTCGGCCTAAGTCGCGACCATAACCTTACACTGCCACGGTCTAGTCAGTCCAGGTAAGACTCGTCGACACTTGTTCTCATCGTGATAACCATCCTCTATCTGACGACCTTGACGAGGTTGAATTGAGATTGATCTCTTTTAATGATCCTCTATAACGACAGGACTGGCCACCTTCACGATATATTCGCTCACCTCAAATATTGGTGTACTGCTTCTAACCTGACAAGTATTATGTATTGATTGAACTTGTGAGAGCCCTATTGGTAACATCTGGCAATCAAGCTATTGGATCACATTGTATATTCATTCGTCTTTGGAATTCGGGCAAAGACCGCAGAGGAACACATGTTTGCAGATGTGATGCATCTTGAAAACTTGAAAAATTGCTCGTTTATGCCCTGCTCATCACACTGTCTCTGATCTACCAAGGAAACGCAGCAAAAAGAACTTGTCCATCCCGCAAGACTTGCTCTGGCTCTGATAATCTGTAGGATGAGGTACGATTCACTCAGGAATCCAGAGAGAACAGGACCGCTATCTTCTTGTCTTTTCCCTTTTCCCAGCACTTCCACCCTTCTCCGTCGTGGTCTTTGTCAACCAATGCGGACACGAGGAATCGAGTTTTCTGTTAGAAAATAGGGTTAAATTGGACATTCAGCCATGATTTGTAATTCGTGCCAGAGTTCATCTGCTGGGGCCTTTCGTTTAGTCAGGGAAATTTTGCGAAAAGCCATCGCCACCTCAAGAGAGGACATCGACATTGTCAAATCGGAGAATGCGGTTCGGTCATCTGGGCAGCACGGCCAGCGACACAAAACGCACTCGGGACGTAGCAACCGGTCGAGAAGATGACGAAGGGTATCACAATCCATGCAATTGACAGTTGTGTTCAAGCATCAAGCAAACACGCATTGTTTTTTATTTCTTTTTTACATAAAACTATGACGGTATTACGACCTAGACACTTTTGATGTGATTCGGCTCCTGTGGCTCGTCGCGAATGGCAGGCGACTACGCACAACTAGAAAATCACAAAAGGACCTAGTGAGATGGAGGGAGTCTTGGTCTTCAGAGTAGCGTTGTCGTTGTGGTCGCTGTCGTCGTCGTCGTCGTCGTGGTGATGCTCGTCCCAGCGAATACGCTTTCAGTACCAGCCATGATATGACGAACGAGGCGTCGTCCAAAAAGACATGCTGTTTGTTAGAAGCAAGCGTGCCCCCACCTCTCCCCCTTCTCGGAAAAAAAAAATGAAGGTCTCGTGGTCTAGAATTGCTGGATGACTTGGGATGGGTTTAATGGTTGCTGTCGTGGGTTGCGGGCCGCTGGGGATTGCACTGATGCTACTGTCGGGTGTTAGCCTGCCAAGCCCCGCTAGGATGCCAGGTGCTCAGCATGTGCTCTACTGTATAAAATACATATTGTATGTAGCAGAACCCGATTCCCCTAGGCAAAAGCAGAGCGGGCGATGCCGCTGTAAGTAAAGTGTGTTAGTGCTAGGGACGGGCCAGACCCAGTAACTCTCGGGACGGTGCAGATGGCCTGACGTCAACCCAACCCCCCGGGAAGAAAGCATTCGACACCGTCACGTTGCCGATGGCATGACACCAGCAACAGCAAATGGTGTGGTTGGGTGTTTGTTGTTGTGGAAACCTGCTGTGAACGAGCTAATTGCTACGATACCAGTACACCCCAATCGTGATGTGTTCAATCCAGGCCCAAACACCGTCTTCAGATTCTTTTTGTGTCTGTACGTCCGTCTGCCTGGTGCGTGTGGGAGGATGAGCCAAGGTCATCGGGCTCTGCGTGCTGGCAAATAGTAGAAAGAAGAATGGAGTGCTTTTTCAAAGTAGGATGGTGTGCCTCCCAATACGTACTTCCCTGGGCTATACTGTCCTGTGTACCGAGAGGCTTTCGATTCAACCAACGGCCTTCCCAAGCGGTTATCGCCGCGCCATTTCTCAAGGGAGACAGCAGCACACTAGCCAAAGGCCCAGATGGGGATGGTTACAGGTTCTACCTTCTGCTACATACTATATGACATCCCCCAATCAGAGGATGACGAGGCAGCGTCTTTCCACCTGCCCAAAGGGAACAACGCCGCGTCTGTGAAGTGAAGGTTATGCGGATGGAGATCGCTGACTAGCATAAACATGCATTGTCGGCTTCCGCCTTCGAAAGAGTAAGTAATACGTAGGGCTGAGGGGAGGGCGGCTTTGTATGAATAGGTCAGGGTCTTGGTTGCAGATCATCAGACACAATAACTCATTTCGAGCAGCAAGAAAGAAAGCTTGAACAAGGAATTTGTCTCGACACACGCAGTGTAGGTACTGGATATCTCACCACGATACAATGGGAAAACAATACCTTTTTTAAGAGAGAAAATGAAGACCAAAAGCAGAGAGAGACAAGGGAGATGCGTTGGTCGTATAGGCGTTTCTGTATATGCTATATAAGAACGGTGGATGCTCACAGTATACATAGTAATAATAGCTCAGGTTATACGACTACGTACCCGCGGGTAGTCTTTACCGACAGCGTCTTCCGTTATTACAGTAAAGAGAATAATAACATAATGTCTCATTCCCCCGCCCAGTGGCATACATGATATCTACCGGTGAGCCCAAAGTAGACAGTGTACTATGTAAAACACGACCCCGAGAGCACGAGAGAAGCTGACCTTGCAGAGAGGGAGATTATCTCAGCAGTAGCACCACCAATTTCCCTGCACTACATAGTAAGTGCTGACATGGGGGTTTGCCCAAGGGTAAGAACTGGCGGAGAAGAGGGCTGAGACGTGCGGGAAGAGGTCTTTACTCTTGGACGGTATGCAAGGAAGAAGGCTGAGGCGGTGGCTTTGGACGGGATATGGGAATGTCTTTGAATTGTGATTGTCTTGGTTGCGCATCTCTCCTCTCATTGAAGGGTTTTCCCGTGGTCAGTTGACGAAAAGTGGGTGAAAATGCTGGGTCGATTCGCATCACCGGGAAGAAGGGTGCCTTGGAAGCGTTCTGAAAGGGCATGCAATGGCACTTGCGCACGTCATGCCCCCTCCTCCTCACCCAGTCACCAAATCTCAGCGCTTAGAGAGGATCCAAATTGAGGGCGCATCCGTTTATTCTCTCACACCTGGCGGGGTAAAACCACCCACAGCCACCCACTTGCTTTCTTAGAAGGGAAGGCCGAGACGGGGCATCTCTTCCACGAGTGTCGAGCCCCCCTTCTTTTGAAGAATGCATTATCTCTCTTGTCCTTTTGCTGCGTTTAGCATGTAGCCATTAGGGGCGTCAAGTGCTCCGGATGGAAAAGCAGCTCACAGGTGTCACGCTTGCAACCGGTTTTATCGTCAGTCGAGGCCGAAAAACAGCAGGAATCGGGACAGAACTAGACACAGGATAATAATGCACCGCTTCGATAGCAGGACATAGCCCATGTAACCACGACTACTATGTAATCGCATGATTCGTGCAGAGCCATGTCTGTGATATCCCTCCTATAAGCAGCCTTTGTCCTACAGTTCTTCGTAACATCATCACACGATATGTTGATAGAAACGAGCCTATGAGCGTTACGATGTGGTCGTGCTGCGGGATGGCTGCTGTGGTGCCACGCATGTGAAAGGCAAGAGACTTCTACAACTACTTGTTGGTATGGTTTCTAGCGACTGTTGATGGGCGAACAAAGCCCCGCTCACCCTGAAACAGAAGCTCTCATTTGCACATGCTCAGTCAGCACATAACTCATTTGTCATGGGGTTGCGGTTCCATTACAATAGACTGCAACTGAGCCGCGCATAATAAGCCTCATCACGGGTAACATGGTGTGCTCTCTTGCGTTGTGTTGGAAGGGGTGAATTCGGTGGATGCCGATGGATGGTGTTGACTTTACTGGTGCCACAAATCAATTGCACGGGGAACCAGTACCTGCGTGCTGCTGGCCGTCACGAGAGGCCGCAGATGATCGCAAGCCCACCCCACCTGGGCAAAAGGCGCCGTCGTGGGCTTGTGAAAGTGACAGAGTGACAACCCCTCTTCTTCGAGTCTCGTCACACATTTGAGCAACGTTTCCTTTTTGCAGCGGGTGGGTGGTAGTAGTGTTGCCACAAACACTACTTAGCTTTGTACAGCGAGTGCAATAGAAGCACCAACGTTGTGTGAATGGATGGAGGAGGAGGAGGAGCAGGAGGAGGCTATGGTCGGAAGTGGCTGCGACCACGGGCCGTTCACCGTCGACACCAGGCAGAGCGAGTTTGGGCCAAGCATCCCATCGATATCATTTGTCTGTGCTGCCTGCTGCCGACTTTCTTTCTTTTCTTTCTTTTGGGATCCGTCATGGTCGATGCCTGGCTCGTTTGTTGGGTTGTGTTTCGCTTGGGGCCATTTCATCACTTCAACAGGTCACATTTCACAACGACGCTTTGACAGCAGCACAAATGATGCTTCTGCCGCCGCAGGGCAGTGTAGACGATTACGTAATCGACCACCTGCCACATCATGTTTCGCAGCCATTCAGGGGTAGTGAACATCCTGCCGCTGGCGTACTATCCCGCTGTAGGGAGCAGAAGAAAGAGGCACGCAAGTGGACGAGCAGGAGCAGCTAGAGATATAGCAATCATGCCCAACCCGGCTTGGCTAGGCTGTCTTGTTTGCTGAATGGTCCATGCACGCTGCCAACCGAAGCGATATCTGCAAGTTGGAGGAGGAGGAGGAGGAGGGTTAACGACTCCAGGAAGTCGTCGGTCGATTCCCCGACCAAACAGCAGCTCTCCTGATGGATCCTTCTTTTTCATAGTCCTTATCATGCTCCAAGCGCAACCGCGTGCATGCTATGATCCCTTGCGCATCGGGATTGCGGCTGTCCTCTGATTGATTCGGACCCTGCTGGCACGCAAGTACATAGTACAGCAAGTAGAAACATGCACGCTGCAACATTCAAAACGACGCCGGGCTTTTGGTTGGACTGCACTTCCTGCTCGAGTGACGTGGGCTTCTCTTGCTGGACGCGATCAAACGCAGGGCGGCACAGACGGAGGGGACATCCAACAACAACAACAACAACAATCGCCATGTACAACAATAACAAATAACATGATAAGCATCATAATCATCACCACCACCAGTGCATCTCGACGAATCTAGACAGGGAGCTTGGGCCCTCCTTCCTTCTTCTGTTCCTCAGCGTCCAAGCGCATGGGCTCTGTCGGGAAGACAACGCAGCACGCAGCCACGATTGATTGATCTGCCCCTGGATCCAAACCAAACGAGCTATACCCCGCCTTTTTGTGTCTCTGCGTACATTGTCGAAGAATCTAGTCACGCTTGCGGGCTGATCTGATGGGGTCCACAAGTACCCGGCGGCGCATGTAGTTACATAGAATGGCAGTTCTGGATGACCAAGAAAGATGTGTCGTACGCATGTACGTACGAGAGACGGTGAGTTAGATGCTTGTGACGGCCTCAACCGAGCTGCCCGGTACTTGTTGCCGCTCAAGGCCGACTGCGAGAGCGGACGACGACGACGACGGCGGCGACCATAGTAAAGAGGGAGGAGCTGCAGCAGCGGCATCGCGTTCGCAGTACATGGCGAAGTACTGTATACAGATACTCACCGCCATCTTTACTGCAAAATACCTCATCTGTGGATGCTTGTAGCGGCATAGATGTACGGGCAGTAACGGTACTTACTCGTACACAGTACATACCAAGTCCAGAAGCTGGGACAGCAGGGTGTCCATCTTGATGCTCTAGACCCGGCTTACTATGTACGATTCCCAGTTGCAGATGCTGCTCTTTCCACGGCCTCCAATGAGCCCCAGTAGTTATGCCGTGCATGTGCAGATGTGCCATGTATGTAGAAGTAGACTGCATCAAAGGCCCATGCCCAGCTGCTGTGCTGTTCGTCTGATCAACGACCAACTGTGAAGTGATGGAGTTTCTTCTTTCTCGGGTCCCTGCCTCTGCCAGCTACACACTCGCGAGTTCACTCAGTCTATCAAGTTGTGGGTCGCCGTGGACATTTTGCAAAGAGTTTTGCCCTTTTGCCTCGACGACCCCATTCAAGGCCTTTCGCCACCGACCAGACCGAGCGCTATCAGCCACTCAATCTCCTTTGATGGCCATAGACACTGCTGGAGACAGCCGCCACGGCTGTGACAGGGCTCGGATTCACCGGCGGAAAAAAGCAGTTTCTGATTACATAGTACAGAGAACGAACCTAGATAGTATTTGCCGCTTTGTCACTTTCACAAGTCTTGGGGCGGTTTGTTCTTGAGCAGAACGTACCATGTACTCGGAGCTTTGTCAGAATCCGTAGGAATGAACGGCAGCGCCTCGACCGTACTACTGCGTGGTTGACCGTTCATCATTTCTCATCATCAGGGCTTTGAGACCAGCAGCGATGCTCGATTGGTTCGAAGGATAGCCCGCCTCACGGCACAGCGAACAGCGAGCGGCCAAGTGTAATAGTATTAACCTGCGGCGTCTGGCTGAAGTCGAATCGGACCTCGTCGTCTGCGCAGCGAGAATGAGACGCGAGTTGGATGCCCACTCGAGTGTTGGCATTGGCATTGGCATTGCCAGAGAACCCCGTGGAAGCAGATGGCCACCTCTTGCTGACGTCTTTGCCTCGTCTTACTTGTTCCTCTCGCACGGCAGGGTATTCTCAAAAGGGAAAGACGTGCCAACTAAAAGACAACTTCTCAAAACAGCGAAAACATCAAATCAAAAAGAACAGAAAAGCAGCTGCAAAGGCAACCAACCAGAGACGTTGCTTTCCCCCGAGATCTTCAGGCCCTGATAACAGTCAAAGGCTGCATTTTCACTATCATTCTGCACTCTGCACGAAGAAACTGCACGTTTTTGTTCCACTTTGCACCTTCTCTCCATGACAGCTGACGGGCCCGCCTGCCTTTACCATTTTCCTGCTCCATGGCTCTGGACGGGCCCCCTAGCCAGTGAGCCAGTCCACCACCCCAGACGAGCCAGGGCCGCCCCTGCCAGCTACCCTGCCTGCCCAGCGATTGGCTAGCGTGTCCTCGCACTAAGCCCCCCGGGCATTAGGCTCTTGTTCAGTCAGCGCCAAACGCCAGTGCGGGACCCTCTCTTTTCAGGGCACTCCGCAGATCCCCTGTGCTGCGATCGACAGGTCGTCACTTCTTCCCGCCATGCCCTTTCAGCCCGTCAAAGCCTGTATTTGTGATGGGCTTGAGCACCGGCGGCTCGCTGTACATAGTACATCTCACCTCTCGCTGGGCGAGAGTCAGGGTCAGAAAGAGAAAGGGCGTGCATCTGTGTACCACACCCAAACAGCACCTCGGTCTTTCTGCTTCTACATTGGCATGTCTGCCTTCCTTTCTTCTGCCTCTTTTGTTTTTCATTTTTCCCTCTTCCAACCATCCTCGCCGATTCCTCGCTCTGCTTGCTGCTGCGGAGCCTCGTCCCCAGCAGGCATTCCCTCTGCCTTGGTTTGACGACAGCCCCAGGTCCAGCACAGCCTAGGCCAACCCAACGACCGCCTTTCGCCCTGCTCTCGCCCTCGCCCTCGCCCACGCCTGCACTCACGCGTACCGCTCTCTCGCCTGAATCCGGGGAAGGGCTGCTTTCATTCGACCAAGTCACGACAAGGAGCAGCACTCGTCGCTGCCTCTCGTGCCTTGTGTGTCACCAGGCACTCTTCCAAGGATTATTTACCGCGGCCACGCCAAACTGCACACTGGTGCTCCAGACAAGCCCTCGCCTGTACCTGCTTATGGCCGATCCCCTCCTTCGGCCTCTCAGCTTTTCCAGTCTCCAGCCTTCTTTTCGCCCCCTCACACCCCTTGATACATATCCAACATCAAGCTGGAGCCTTATACGATTCCGCCTTCTGGCCCATCTCTGATGGTCCGAAATCTGTCCGCCAGCCTTGCGTACTTTGGCCCAATATCCCCCTCTGCAACTTAACCGGCAAGCATCTACAGACCTTGGTGGCTGGTCTCAAGTAGCAATCACCCCTGAGACGTCATCGCCACACGATTATTCCCGCCCCTTCCTTCCCCCAGCGCTTGGAACACAGGGGTCCGGAACAACGTCTGCCATCTCTTCTTCTTCGTCCCACAGCTGCCTGGCAATCTGTTAGATGGCGGTAAGCTGGCGTGATAATCGCAGTCAAGATATACTCGCATAAGCCCCAATTCCCAGTGGCTCCCTCTTCCCCCCCAAACAGCCACTCTCTCTCGCGCCGCCGTCGTCCAGCGACCCGACACTCACTTTCACCCATCATGGCTACCTCACCAACTCTAGATCCGTATCAGGTCCTTGGCGTGGAAGCGGATGCAGATGCTGCCGCCATCAAAAAGGCCTACCGCAAGTTGGTGCTGACTTGTCATCCCGACAAGGTCACTGATGAGTCGTTGAGGGAACAGAAGCAAGAAGAGTTTCACCGGATACAGCAAGCTTACGAAACAATTGGCGAGCCTGACAACAGGGAAAAGTACGACGCCGAGGTCAAGCTCAAGAAACTCAAGGAAGAGCGAGACCGGACATTGCCAAAAGCCACCCCAGCACAAGCCCGTCGCATGAATGTCAACATCAACATCTTCTCCGCCGGCGCTCCACCAGAATTTCGGTCTTCGTCTTCTTCTGCAAAGAGCACTCCTTCCAAAGGATCCTCCTCAAACTTCAAGCAATACTCGACAGACTATTCTAAATCTTGGGAGTACAATCTAGCCTCCCGCCCGAGAGGATACGAGGAGGAGCGCAAGACTCGACGAAGTGCGAGCGAGGAGAAGTTGAAACGAGGCAGAGATGACGCACGACGTGACCAGGATCGTGACAGGCGCAAAGACGAGGAGGAGCAGCGGCGAAGAGCGCGCGCTGAACGAGACATGAAGGACAGAGAAAGAGAAAGGAGGGAAGAGAGAGAGGCACGGGCGCGTAGAGCCGAGAAGGATCGCAAAGACCAAGAACGACGACAACAACGTGAAGAGCTGGAAAGAATCGCAAGGCATGACAGGAAAGCAAGAGAGCGTGAGCGCGACTTGAAGCGGAGACAGGAAGAGGAAGAGAAGGTGCGAGCGAAAAACAAGGCCTACGTCGAAGAATATAGCGAAGACGACGAAAGTTCCCGAAGGAATCGCTCCAAAAAGTCGTCCAAAAGAGACAGCCCGACAAGAGAAAAATCCTCCACCAAGCGGTCCAGTCACCCTGACGAAGCGGCTCGTGAAGGGCCGACAGTGGCCAAGTACAGTTTCACCAAGGCTTATGCCGAAGACTACATCAGACGCCCCCAAATCAAGACGAGCAAGTCCACATCCAGCCGGACCGACGGCCCGTTTTCGTCTCCCGATTATCAGAATCCATTTGTTCCTCCACGTCATGTATCTGGCGAGGCAAAGCTTCCCAAGGGCGATGGCATCATTCGCAATGAAACTGGTACTTCGTCAAGAAGCCATTCCGCGATGCCCAGCGCCTCACCTGTTTTGGAAAATCCACCGCGACTTCGCAAGGCCTTCACTACGACACACGTCCCTTCGACCGACCCTTTACCCCAACGCGCTCCTCTTGGTCGCTCACAAACAATGGAACCAGAATACTATAATAGACCGCCTGGCTCCGAGAGGCACCGTCCGTCCCGCGAACGATCTTCATTTGATGATGAGAATTACTACCGTCCAAAGCTGCAGAAGACTTATAGAGTGACGCACGACACTGGCTCGCCCCGAGTCTCGGAGCCATTCTATAAGGATCCCTATCCGCCAAGTCCTGGCTCGGGTTTCCCCAAGGTCAAATACGCGCAAGCGCCTGAACACATTTCGACATCCAAACGCTACGATGAAGGCCACTATGCGACCTCAAGCTACAATTCGCCTTCCTACACTGATTACCCCACTGCCACATTTGGTCAACCATATGTTGCCACCAACTAGTGGAAACAGCGTCTAGAAGCTGGCAAATGACCACCTGTGGTATTAGAATTTCCTTTTACAAGCCATGGAAGGGGTTGTATTTCCATTTACTTTGTGAGTTGCACTTATTTACGGCGTTGGCATAGGTTATGTAGCTATCCATTTGTGGGTCTGCTCTCATGTGCAGGTTGCTCTTGCCAATTTTTGGAACGGCGTTTGACGGTGTTGCGTTTCGGTTGTCGACATTTTCCTTGATTTGACTACTTGGCTCAAGTGGATATGAAAGACGGCATGTCTTCAGATGAAGAAGAGCAGTATGAGTATGGGGGTAAGGGAGCTTTAACGTGGTCATTTGCTAAGTAATGCGAAGCTCCTCCCGTGCGAGGATGGCCGGCATGGACAGCCTTTATTTCTGCCTGTGGAAAGTGTCTCTGTCGTGGTCATTCTGTACGTGGATCCAGCGAGCCGCATTCTTTCTCTCTCTATACGGACCATGATGCATTTACATATTGGAAAGACCGATCTTTACACGCACGCAATACATGAACGGGAATGATACCAGGCATCGTGTGAGTGGACGTGAGCCATCCAAGGAGGATGAAAGATGCGAAGCCCCCAGAATGCGCACTGCATATTGTAATGATTAGGAATGATGATGACACTACAGATTCAATGATATGGACAAGTTTGGATTTTACTTTTCCCAGGCCCAAAAGGAGGTTGCCTTTCTTTTTTTCTCTCTGTTTTCTGTTGGGGCTCTTTGTTGTTCTAATCTTGTTTCTCTTTGCACATATATCTTGGGTACTTGATAGGGTATCTAGATGATGATGATTCATGATGCAAAGAGAACACTCTCTTCATGCTCTGCAATATCTTTCAGCACGATAGATACATATCGCGATGGAAGTTCTATGTACCGGGTACCCAAATGTATCAAGTCAACCACAACGCTGTCCAACCACCGAATGGCTTTGTACAATGCGAACGTGTAAAGAAACGGCATACGATCTGAGGCAAAATGGGTATCTTGTAACTTTTTTTTCTAAAACAAAAAATAAAAATAAAAAATAAAAAATAATAATGCTCCCCCAACGTTATGTAGTGGTGGTAGTTGTGGGTAGCCCAATCCGTTTCCTATTCAAGACGAGATTGCAAAGAGTGTCTTGGTTGACTGACATTCGAGGAATGAAACCGGTTCTCCCCCCGAAAAATAAGCCGTTCTAGATTTGTCACTATCTCGCTTGCAGTATCCTGATGACGGTTCCTTGGTGAAAAGGGCATAGTGATACGAAAGAGTCCTCTTTCGGTATGTCTAGACAAGGACGTATAAAGCGCAAATCTGGGGGGGGGGGTCGAGTCAGCAAGCAGACGACAACGTCATACACCACACCACAAGGTACCATTCTCTGACGGGATAGTAGGCGTTCATGGGCAGGCAGGACACTCACCACACTCAACCCCAAAATCATGGAGCACCAGAAACAGACGTTATTCAGCGTCTCTTTGCCACGCACCCACTTGATGCGCTGCAGCATGACAATCGGCAGCTGCAGCATCTGGCAAACAAATCCATACCCACGCAGCTTCTTGGTGATGCAGGCCATGACAATTTCGTGGCCCAGGGCCGAGACAAGGAAGGTGATGACGGTCGCGTAGCTGCGACCAATGTGTGGCCTCGACGCGCTGTAGACGTGGCGGCGCAGGAAGCTGTAGACGGGAACGTTCCATTCGCGGCTAAACTCCATCCAGTCGGTGCTGTTCCACCAGTCGCTGTAGAAATGGCGATCGGCGAAGCGTGTAATTTCGGCAAACGCGCCGAGGACGTACTCGAAAATGACGAGGAAGACGAGCAGAAAGGTGAGCATAAATGGGAAGAGGAGCCACGAGGTTGTTTCGGCGAGCACGAGGAGGAATTCGAGGGCGCTCGCAGACTGGTGCAGGCGCACCGAGGAGCTCTGCAGGATGGGCAGGATGAACTCTTCGGAAATGATGGTCAGGAGGAAGATGCAGCCAAAGACGGCGATGATTTTGGAAATGAGATTTTGCCAGTCAATAGCTTCGATGCGCGGATACTCGATTTCGTAGCAGAGCGTTGGGCAAAAGAGGAAGTCGACCCAGTTGTTCCACGTCAGGTTCTTGGGATATGTGATATTGCCCATAGGGCTAGTCAGCTCGCGCGCCAGGTCCTCGCGCAGCTGTAGCACCTCCTCGTCATCGCTGCCCCCCCCATCTTGGTCGTCACTCTCGTGCTTGCCGCGCGTTGGGCTGGCCAGCGTGCCGCCTGGGTTCTCGGCCGTCGGATACAGGTAAGCTGGCTCGCGCGAGGCAGTCGAAGGGTGGTCGAGCTCTTGCAGGCGCTTCTCCGTCTCGCTCAGGTGGCCGTTATAGAAGGCATACGAGTGCATCTTCATGAGGATGACCATGGTGTGGAGCAGTAGAAACACCTGCGATGTCCAGGGCCACTGGAGCAGGAACGGCACGGCAATCCAAAATGCCAGCCAAACGGCCTGGTAGACGCTCTGGACTGCCATACCGCCCTTTGCCCACGATGCGCCACTGCGTGCCTTTGCTTGCCGCACGCGGAGTTGCAGCGGCAGGACGCCTGAAGCGCTTGCAACCATGGCAAAGTCGACGAGACCCAGGTGCCAGAGCTTGACGGTGAAGAGGGTCCATATCTGTACGCGCATGGGATAGCCCGTGTCCTTGATGTTGCGCAGCATTGTAGTTATGGCCATGATGGCCAGGCCTATCCAAAAGAGGTTGAAGAAGCCATGGAAGTCGCGGTAGTCCGAATTTGGGTCAAAGTGGGATACGCGAGTCGCAAATTCGATGGTTGGGAAGATGCGGCGGCGTTGCTCGGCGCGAGCCTGTTTGCGGGCTGTCGAAAGCGACTTGACAGAGGGTAAGGCATCGGCGGGGATAGGAGTCGAGCGGCCACTGTGATGGAAGAAAGAGCAAGCGTTAGTGCCTATGTCGTTACAAGATCTGCCAACGATCAGGAAGCAGGAAGAGTGGTGGCAATGGTGGCGGAGGTGCAATACCTCGTCTGGCCTGTCCGAATGCCAGCATCAGGAGAGTCCAGGTAGCTGCCATTGCTCGCGTCCGAGATGTTTGTGATCTGAGAGAGCTGGGAGTGAACGGGCTTGCGAGGGCGCGGGCGCAGGATGCCGTCGGTGTTGTCGTGGAGCTCGGCAGAGGAAGCCATGGTGGTCGGCACGGCGCAGAAGCGCGGCGTGGATTTCAGCCAGTGCCGGGAATGCTCAGTAAGCTAGAGGTTGGGGACCGGCGCGGTCTGGGATGCAGCCAGAGCTGGAGCCAAAGGTCAGGTAGGTATGGCCGCAGCGTTGAGGGTCACAGTTGTCCAAGTAAGAAAGAGAGAAGGGAAGCAGAGTGTATGCTATGTAAAATGTATGACGAAGCAGAGTGCACCAATGTCATGCAGCGATGCAAGTCGGTCAGCCAGGCCACGCAGTCAATCAATCCATCAATCAGTCAGTCAGTCAAAGCCAAGCCATGGGGGTTGCCACAACCAGCAATTATACCAGTACTGCAGGTGAGAAGCAAGTGGTCTTGCCAGATTAGCCAGTACTTGTCAAGGCGCTTCATTTCCTGCCATGTGCCCCAATATCTAACCCCGAGAAAGGAGGACAAACATCACATCTCCGCCAGACACGGCGAGCGAGATTGGACACCAAACATTACGGCGCCGCTCTTCTCCGCTCATGCGCAAGCTCCTGAGCCCGTGTCCGTGGGCGAAGATGCTTTTTCTCCAGATTGTCTGTGTTGTCAGGTGCACGTCCATCAGTAATAGGGTTCTTCCTCATTAGCTCCAGTCATGGGCGCATTTACATAGTACGTGTAGTATCGCGACCAGTTGCATCGCAGCACCTGGCGTTAGGGGGTTAGGGGGGTCACGTCACCCCCTTTAGCAGCAGCAACCCTGGCATGGCCATACTTAGCTAATGCAGGCACAGGGGACAGGGGTCGGGCAATCAGATTCCTGAGACATAGTACAACGGTACTTACATGGTAGGTCTCTCGTGTTGGCTCTTACTGAACAAGAACAAAGTCTGAGACTTCAGCCCCGTGACAAGGCTGACAGTTTCCCTTGTCGACGCCTGTCAGCCTGTCAACTTCAATGAGTGGCAGTCCAACGGGAGTCATGATATTGTTCGCCCAATGGCAGGGTCAACTGTCTTGGGCTCCTGGGATCAGAGCCACAATTACTACTATTACTATGCCAGCTATGCATAGTATACAAGGCGGATTGTTCATGCTGGGCAGCAACGGACAATCTCCAAAACCACGCTTGGGCTGGACAAGCAGGTTCATAATGCTACTGTGCTTATCGTTGGATTTTTCTTTTCCCAGACCATGTTGAACTATAGACTTTGCTGCGTCCTCTGTGCTCGTAACGTGACAAGCTAGAATACTTGCCATGCCGGCATCAGGCCAAGTGTTCCTTTCCGTTTGCGGGTAGACTTTGAAGCCGCAGCCACCAAAACCGCAAATATCTAGGTGTCACAAATTACCTGCTTAGCACTCAAACATCTGTTTTAGCGGAAAAGCAGGATGGCTCTGCAAAAATAAGTCTACCAGATTTTCTTTTCTTTAAAAGAAACACAATTTCATCATCTGGCTCCCTGCAACGATGACTTACGACGAGCGCCTACTACTGACAATGCTACTCAGCCAAGCCACCCACCGACTCGACGTGTATAATATGGGTTCCACAGCCTAGAACACAAAGGGTTGCTTGGGACCATTTCGTCCGCTGCAGCGAGCATTGTCGAGGTATTGGCTGGCGGCCTGAACGCCAGCCTTGGCCCTGCTTTGGGCTCGTCGCTTTGAACAGAATGTTGATAGACTGCTGGGCCATTAATTAGCTACTCAACACTAAAAGCTTATGCTCTGGCAATTTCTTCTTGCGGTGAGTATGTCTATAACCGTTGCCGAATTCTCATTTTGATGCGCACCATGTACATTTTCATGAATTTGTAATCCGCACAAGGTATCATATTTCACGGCTCTCATCGAAAAGGTAAGGAAGAATCATGCGAGCAAAGGGGGAAAATGGTGAAAAATCCCAATCCAGCAGACAAGGCACAGCGCAATGCTCCCAACAAGCTCAGAACCAGTCCGCACACGGAATAGCAGTTTGCCTGATTACCCAATCCCTCACAAAATATGAGCCCGCATCACTAACATGCGATTAGATTCTTGAACGATACCAGGATATACCACCGGCGGCTAATATTCTGACGCGGCGAGCGGTTCTTTTTCCTTCTTGTTTCTTTTTGGTATTCCCTTTTCCGGATTTATCCTTCTCTCCCTCCCCGCGTTTCGAGAGCTAGCACCGCTATAGTGCTCCTAGCTTGGCCATTTCAAGAACGTACCAAAATTTCCGTATTGGTTGCGAACGAAGTGAATATATAGAGGTTCCCCTCCCCGCGTTGGCTTATATTCTGGAACGTGGTCCACAACACCGCTCTTGCTAGTGAAACTGTTCTCTCTTTTTCGTCTAGCAAACATCCTTCCAACCTAAGCCACCCCGAGAGTTTGATAAGCTTGTCTCTCCACGAGCGATGTCCGACATCCAGGCTGTCAGCCTTCCTCCTTCCCCTTCGTGTCGCAGGCTTAAAAGGCGTGATGGTCTGCCCAACCTGAAAACAGCCATGCCGCCCTTCAACCGCTTCCTTGTCCGGCGTCTTTATGCCATCCGTGAGGAAGACGAGCAGGCCAGTACTGCGCCCATTGCCGGGGCTCCCACAAAATCCACCAGAGCCTCGAGTTCATCGACCAATAACCATGGAGCAGTCACATCGAATACCGACCTAGACTATCATCCTTCAGACGACTCAAACGTCCGAGGAAGATTCTCTGTACGCTTGAATCCGTTCACCTTTGCAGACCACAAAACACAAGCAGAGACCGGCACTTCTTTCCTCTCAGACGACATGGATGAATCCTCTTCTGGATCCTCCGAAGACACGTGGTGGACAGCAGGCCAAAGACAAACGGACAGAGACAACAACTTAGCAACCCTCAGCGGCGATGCGGGAGAACCCATTCGACACTTTGGGAGACGAAGCATTCGTGCAAACCCATCTTTTGCTGCCACGGACAACTGCAGTCGCTTGAGCTTACGCGAGGACCGCATCATGGTTTGGGAAGAGATTGCTCGCTACAATGACTCGGCCATCGAAACCCACTGGATCTTCAAATCCTCCCTGGACAAGGCGTGGAACGAGGTACAGCACATGAACTGGGAGAATGAAGTATCGCGCGTGCGTCGAGAGACGAACCGCACGGTGGCGCAAATAGACGTCGAGTTGAAGCAAGAATCTCGAGGCCATATCACTGACACGTTGTGTGAGCTTCAAAGGGTCAGAGAAATTACTAGGAGCCCTGTTGCTGGGAGACGACGAGGCAAGAGATGCGAGTCGATTGTGGATGCCTTGTGGCGGTGGTGGCATGACGCAAAGTATTGTCCTCACGTGTCCTGCAGGCAGATCAAGCAGATTCGGAAAAATGTAGAGGCGGAGAGGTGCAGGGTAAAGAATGCGATGGTTGCTAGCATATATCGTGAGGCTAACAGGAAATTGCTGGAATTGGATCAGCGATATGCCTCTTTCTTGTCCCCTGGAGAGCGCTCCAGGTACTACAAGATGCCAGAGGCCCGGCCAGGTAATGATGGGCCTTCCAAAAGACCAATGTAGTCGGTACTTTTCATCGTCCATCACCCTGCACGAACTTGTGTCTTGTCATACAGAAGATAAATTGTCGGTCGGATAAGGATACAGCGCGGTTGACATTGTTATTGGCTGTCTAGATTTTCGGCTGCACAACGGGGTTTTGGTTACCGGAGCAGGAAAGATCGGATAGTCAGATCCTAATGCTAGTTTTGTTATTATGTGAGGAGAATGGAAGCATGCTTCTCTTGCACTCGAAGTACCTAGTTAGCCAGTGGCATGAGAATGATGCGCCACTTTTGGTCAAAAAGTACTTGCCAATTTTGTAAAGTCGTCGCTCGTTGCACTGTGTTCACGACCCGTGTAGTGGCTTGCTCCAATAACAACCTATCAGGTAGCTGGCCTCTTGATGTTCGATATGAGAAGGATATAAGACTGTCTGGTAGCATGCTCGCCCCAGTAAGCCGAGAAGGCAGCGAGGATGAGTCCAACGGCATGATTGCAGTTCTACTTCCAGCAGCAACATCTTTTCTTCTCTCTTAATCACAGAGATGCCCAGAAGACCGAAAACTCTTGCTTGAATGCGGCTAATGAGAAGGGAACACAGATGTTGGTCGATGTAGCCGATGCTAGAAGGCGTAGATGGCGTCTCACCGTGTGAAGCCAACGACTTGTCGGCGAGGGATGTCTATGGATATTTGTTTCTTTCTTGCTTCAGTGATGAATAGGTTGACGCAGGCACGTTACCAAGCTATCATAACATTACTCATTGCAGTAGTCATGTATATAGCCCTGGAGTTGCCAGAGCAGGCGAGTTGCTTCGGTAGTGCGTTTTCCCCTCAAGAGCAAGGCGGTAGCGTCGCGTAGAAATGGCTGTTCGTCCCGTAATCTCTCTATGTTTTCTGAACCGAGTAGTAGCGGCAGGTTGAAGACCGGTAGAGAATATCCTGTTCCCGTCAGCACCATCTCGTACGGATCCCAGTCGTCGTCCAATGATATGATGCAGTTCGTTCGCCTGGACTCCTCTGACAGACGCAAAGTCTCAAAGTCGCCCTTTTTGAGGTAGTGTCTGTTGCTCTCTTCGGTCATTCGCGCCAAGTATGACAGTTGGCTGATGATATCACGGTGCATTTGGGCCAGGATGACTTGATCCATATCCTGGCGCCAAGTTGCACCCCGAATAATTTTCGCAACACTTGGGTTAGCTGCGAATCTCATCCAACCAGAGGGATATTTGCCCCTTTTATTGAAGAATTCGAGCAATAAATCCTGCCTCATCAGCGCGTGGGCTGGCGCAAAGAACTTGGCTGGTTTGTTCGACGAAGCGGCTACTGTATCTTGTGAGCCTCCGTCCAAGCCCGAATTGCTGTCTGCCATTTGACTCTCGTTGATGCTTGTCTCGGCTTCAACAGCATCACTGGTTTCCGCCGCGTCCGCTTGAGGCGGCGGTCGATAATTTGATGGAATCCACCACTGGTGACCCCCAACTGGCTCCCTCACGAGGCCAAAGTCTTGCAGAAAGGATTTAGGGAGGCGAGCCCTCGTTACGTGGCATGACCTCACAGACTGTGCGAGCATTTGTGCTGTTTGATAAATTAACCAATGGCCCTGGAGTAGACTGGACGGCGAACCATGCTGGTCTTTACCTACCGAAAGGGTTGTCATCCACTTTGCGTTGGAATGCATTGTATCTGGTTTTGTCGGGCGCTTGCTTGGGGATAGCACGCCTTCTGGCTGTGCGCCATTTCGGGTCCAGCAACGGTGATATGGGCAATTCGCCGGCGACTGTGTCAATTGTTTTTGTTTCGGCATCAACCTCTGCCCACTCATCGTATCCGAGACTGTCGATGGAGCGAACAGCATGAACAGATGGCCCACTCGATTCGTCTTTTGCTGCTTTGGCCGAGTAAAATCTTGAAGAGCAAGGAAGACAAATCCTGCTGCCAAGTGAGCCACTGCATAGAGAGACGCGCTGCATCGTTTTGAATGTCTAATGTGCAAAACCCGGGACAGCGAGGCGCAACCCTGAGGTTGAATTTCGAGGATGGTTTCTAAATGCTGGTAGGTTTTCTATAGGCCCATGCTGCTGGGGTCTCGGAGCGAGATTCGCGTCCTTTTCAGCCGCGCCAAGGGACTCCCGCCCGGGGGCTCCACAGCGCCTTGCTACAGGGGCATCTTCCGGGCCGGCAGACAAGTACATGCTGACTGACCGCAAGACGTCACCTCCGACTTCTCTTTGTCTTGTGCGCCTTGCAAGCCGGACCTCGCACCGGCCCTGTCTCCATCCATACCCGTCCGACCACGTCGACAGCTACAGACTTGTCGCGTGGCGCAACGATGAACACCCAACGCGCAGCATGGCGCCTGCTCCAAAGAGGCGTCGTAGGGACACATGCGCGTAGTTTCTCCCAATTCTCAGGTCGCGGTGGTGGGCCTACAGCCTCCATTCCGATGCCGTACATCACCGAAGTTACTGTATGATCCTGGCCAAACCTAATGCGTCCATCTTCTACCTACTGATGAATCTAGTCTGGAGGTTGGAGGACATGTGAGTGTGGCAGTGTCCCTGGTGGCAAGCGGCTATGGATTAGGTTCTAGCTGACTTGCTCATGCAGCCGACATATTCTCCAAGTTATTGCAGGTAAGTCACAATCATCTCTTGCACTGCACAGTCCCAAAGAATAGAATGCGACACGCAAAGTAACTAACAGGTTGTTTTTTATTCGTTCAGGAGCGTATAGTATGCCTCAATGGGCCCATAGACGATACTGTTTCCGCCGCTATTGTCGCACAACTTCTCTGGCTCGAGTCCGATGCCCCCGAGAAGCCCATCACCATGTACATCAACTCGCCAGGAGGTGAAATCAGTTCTGGGCTAGCCATTTACGATACCATGAGCTACATCCAGTCGCCCGTGTCGACAGTCTGCGTCGGCGCAGCCGCCAGCATGGCCGCTATCCTATTGCTGGGTGGTGAGGCAGGCAAGAGATACGCGCTACAACATAGCTCCATCATGGTGCACCAGCCTCTAGGTGGTACCAAAGGTCAGGCCTCAGATATTCTCATCTATGCGAACCAGATACAGAGGATACGCGGCCAGGTGAACGACATTGTGCGGAAACATCTCAATGGAGCGCTCGGCCATGAAAAATACGATATCCAAGCTATCAATGATATGATGGAGCGGGACAAGTACCTGACGGCGGGCGAAGCCAAGGAGGCTGGCATTATTGACAAGATATTGCTTAAACGGCCATCGTCCGGGGAGAAAAAAGATGGTGATGAAGGTTCTAATTGAAGTCTCACGAATTTGTCTCTTGCGACATCGCTTTGGGGACGGTTGCCATCTTCCACTGCCAACCTTCATGCTCGAAGTAGGGAATTGTGTTATAGAATATTTTCCCGCTGCCCCCAGAATGACGATCCTGACGTCGTTGAACATTCAACATCCATGTGAGAGACAATATTTAAACACAATTTTCTTAGCACTGGACGATGATATACTTAACCATTCGTATACTGACCATTTACTGTATTAGCCTTGGAGCATACATAGTGCCAGCTTGTATGCCCTTAGATCTGCTATGAATGTAGGCGCAGTGAGGAGATCGCATTAAACGTGTCAGTCATGATTGTGACGTCGCGAGGCTTCGTGGATGGCCTCTTGACAACGGTACTATGTAGATCGGCACATCACAGTCTGTCCACCCAGTACACTAGATAGCAAAACAGTTTATAATAAAGACGCAATTCAATGAGGGAATCTGATAAGAACCTTGGAAGTATCGATTTTGACGAGCTAGACCGGAAGGAGCGCCGCAGCAACCCAGTGCGTCTTACATAATATACCGTTGCATCGGCTGCTTGCGCGGTAGACGGCGCAGCAAATCAGAGGCCTAATCGACTTGCTGACCAGTCTTGGGGAGAATGTGGGGGAGCAGGGGTGCCTGTAGTGTGCCACGGTCGGGGCCGATCTCGCAGAGAAAGTTCCCAGGCCGCCGTTAGGGAAGGCGCCTCGACCCTGACAAGCTTCGAGGCTGGCTCTTTTTGGTGAGCTCTGGTTTGTCCCTGTGATCTTCCCTGTGACCTGCTGGATGCCACCAAAAAAACGTCGAGCGAAAGAAAACGCGCCCGACCTGAGTCTTTGTTACCTCAAAGCACACCTTGCCAGGACTTCTCCACCCCGGCATGTCGAATTGAAGCCTCGACATATCCCATTGTCTTCCATCTTCTGTTTCAATTGCCTCTCCACTCTCAACCCCCTTCTTCACAACAATGACTCTGCCCTCGCTGCTAAGAGCTCGGGCGCCGCGGGCCTTGGCCGCTAGCCGCGCTCTGGCGTCGAGTAGCCATGCGTAGGTCTTGGCCCCTTTCAATTGGACCTGAATTGTTTCTGACAAGCGATTTTCTCAATGTAGCCGTCTGCTGTCGACAACCAGTGCCCGCTATGCCGACGAGAAGCTCAACAAGGTGTCCGCCTGCATCACACAGCCCAAGTCGCAGGGTGCCTCGCAAGCCATGTTGTACGCAACAGGCTTGACCGAGGAGGATATGAACAAGGCACAGGTTGGTATCTCGTCGGTGTGGTACGAGGGCAACCCGTGCAACATGCATCTGATGGACCTTTCCAACCTGGTTAAAGAGTCGGTGGCCAAGGCAAACCTGGTACCCTACCGCTTCAACACAATTGGTGTGTCGGACGGTATCAGCATGGGTACCACTGGTATGCGCTACTCGCTGCAGAGCCGAGAGATTATCGCAGATAGTATCGAGACCGTTATGCAGGGCCAGTGGTACGACGGAAATGTCTCACTGCCCGGCTGTGACAAGAACATGCCCGGTGTTCTGATTGCACAAGGTCGTGTTAACAGACCCAGTATCATGGTTTATGGTGGAAGTATCAAGCCTGGCTGCTCCAAGCTTGGCGGCGAGTCGCTGGACATTGTCTCGGCTTTCCAGGCATATGGACAGTACATTACTGGCCAAATCACTGAGGAGGAGCGGTTCGATATTATCCGCAACGCGTGCCCTGGCGCTGGCGCCTGTGGAGGCATGTACACGGCCAACACAATGGGCAGCTCGGCTGAGATCCTCGGTATGACCCTGCCCGGTAGCAGCAGTTTCCCGGCCGAGAGCCCCGAGAAGCGTGCCGAGTGTGAGGCTGTAGGCCCTGCCATGCGGAATCTGCTCAAGGAGGACATCCGCCCCAGTGACATCATGACTCGCCAGGCTTTTGAGAATGCCATGGTCCTCATCAGCATTCTGGGCGGCAGCACCAACGCTGTGCTGCACCTGATTCCCATTGCCGAGGCTGTTGGCGTCAAGCTTACCATTGACGACTTCCAGGCCGTCTCGGACCGCACACCTCTGCTTGCCGACCTCAAGCCATCTGGCAAGTACGTTTTTGAGGACTTGTTCCACATTGGCGGCATTCCCGCTCTCATCAAGTTCCTGCTCAAGGAGGGCCTCATCGATGGCTCGGGCATGACCGTCACGGGTAAGACGCTCAAGCAAAACGTCGACGAGTTCAAGGCATTCCCTGAGGACCAGCCCATTATCCGCCCACTTAACAACCCCATCAAGCCCACCGGTCACATCCAGATCCTGCGCGGTTCCCTCGCACCCGGCGGTTCCGTGGCCAAGATCACTGGCAAGGAGGGTCTGGTATTCAAGGGCAAGGCCAAGGTCTACGACGCCGAAGACCTGTTCATCGAGGCGCTGGAGCGTGGTGAGATCAAGCAGGGCGAGAAGACGGTCGTCATCATCCGTTACGAGGGCCCCAAGGGCGGTCCCGGCATGCCCGAGATGTTGAAGCCTAGCTCCGCCATCATGGGCGCAGGTCTGGGCCAGGACGTTGCCCTGATGACGGATGGCAGATTCTCGGGCGGCAGCCACGGTTTCATCATTGGACACATTGTGCCTGAGGCTATGGAGGGTGGCCCTATTGCTCTGGTGCAGGACGGCGACTCCATTGTGATTGACGCCGAGAAGAGGGTGATTGACCTGCAAGTTTCGGACGAGGAGCTGCAGCAGAGGAAGGAAAAGTGGGTGAAGCCGCAGCCCAGGGTGCTGAGGGGAACGCTGGCCAAATATGCCTCGCTGGTGAGCGATGCCAGCAAGGGATGTGTCACAGATGACAAGCTTTCGACCATGTCGTAAATGTTGGGCTTTTTTCAACGGAAGGGGACTGACTGGAGGAGGGAAGTTTGGGACCAGGGCGCGGAAGGGCTGCGCTAGTGTGGATACAGAGACAGAAGCAGAAAACCGCTTTCTCTACCGGTAGATACCAGATGCTATATTGGATTACATAAAATGGCGTAATGTAAGATTGTTTTCACCTTCACGTTTCGTCTTGCACATGCACATTTGTATCAATAAGGTTGGTCATTTCTTCCATTGAACGGCTGTATCGCAAGACATCAGGTGTCTACCTTTCTCCAATAGGACCATATGCAGAGTTGAGCTGAATGAAACCTTCCCGAACCCCCAGGGATCGCACGCAAAATCGATCAGTGATCACAACAACAGGAATTCCCGAAAGTGTCTGATGAAAAATACGAAACAAACACGCCAAGCAATGCTAAACAACCTTCAAAGTTTTCCCATGCCCCCCTCCCAATCCTTCATCTCTCCAGTATCTGTCTCGTGTGTCTCGTTGCCTTTCACTTCTTTTTCCAAGCTTCCACAAATTTGGCCTTGTCCTCCACCGTCAGTCCAACTCTCTTATTCCTACCCAAGCGTGCCAGGTTCTCAGCAACCCTGTCGAGGACCCGCTGCTCTTCGAAGGTCACAAGCCCGTCCTCATCCTCCTCGTCGCTGGTTTCCGCAGTGTTTGTTCTGGCACGCAGGCCTTGCCTCGCACCTCCAATTCCACTCGCCTCGCCCATCCCGTCAATCATGCCAGCCGTGTTGTAAACCGCATCGGCAATGCGGATTCTCATGACATGCGTCGGCCGGCTGAGAAGTTTCCAAAGGAACGTGAACCAAGCGCCAGGCACTGGCGTCGCGATATCAGGCGAGGTGTACCGGATGCTGACGGGAAAGATCTTGACGTTGCCCGGCACGGTGAGCAGCGAAGGGCTAAAAGGGAGGATTCCCTGGCCGTTGGTCGTGGCGCATTCGGGAAAGACAGCAATGACGCGACGCGGATTGGCGGCGATGAGGTCTGCAATCGTGGTGAGGCTTGCTGCGGACGAGGGCGGGGGCGCGGTGCGGAGCTGCGCGGGGCTCAAGGCGTGCCAGATGGCGCCAAAGAGGCCGACGCGGGTGACTTTGCGGGTGCGCGGGTAGCTGATGGTGAAGATAGGGTCGAAGACGGCGGCGAGGTAGACGGCGTCGACGGGGGAGGTCAGATTGGCGGCGATAACGGAGGCGGGCGGGGCACCAGGCATGCGCTCGGGGGGTTGCTGCGAGAGGGAGCCGCGCTTGACGCCGTCGAGCTGGAGGTCGCCCCAGATGATCCAGGGGATGCCGAGGAAGCCCCAGGTGAGGAGCTTTTGCAGGGCCTGGGGCAGGAAGGGGATGTTGGCAGCGAGGAGAAAGTAGAAGGCTGTATATGCGAGGAGAAAGGGTAGGCGGAAGGCGAAGAGGCTGATGTGGAGCAGCTTGGCGGCGGCGGAGGAGGAGGAGGTATGTGGCATGAACGGAGAGACGCCAGAGCCTGTGGTACACAGAGAGAAGAAGTCAGCAAGACGAGGCCGAGACGATAACCAGGTAGAGGAGAGCTTTTGGTCTGGTGTACGTGCCTCGATCACGAAACTGGGAAAACTTCTCCATTGTCGGCGGTGTTGGCACGTAGTGCGATGTGAAGGTATGCAGGAAGGAGGTGCGGGTGTGCTTGTTTATAGGGTTTGAGAGTCGTCACGCCAAACTGATACAGACTGCTAGAGGTGTCATAACAGCCCGTGGAGTGGACACATAGCAGCTCACTCTGGCAGGAGAGGCAGTTCCAAGATGCACAGAAAGGGCGGATGTGGGATGCGGTGAGATAGAGCTGGTGGTGAGAGGAAGCTGATGGGGTCATCCACAGCCCACAAGTGTCCAAAGGCCTGAAAACCCACTTTGCCATGTGAAGAAAAATGGAGAGCGAGGGGCAGGGATACAGGGGGTTTGGGGCTTGGGGGTCTTGGCCCTTAGCACTGCAGAGAGTGACGCTGTGTAATGGTCTGCTTGGGAAATTGAGACAAGCCTGACAAGGTAACTTTGCCATAACTATGATGAATCTTGCACGCGTATGGGATAGTAAACACATTTCTTCATGGCCCATCCCGAGACATATCGCGGCTCCAGTCAAGGACACCGTCACGGGCTGGTCAGATGTCTGACAATACGGCGCAGTTACTCTTTGAGCAGAAGCGGCATATTTACACGGTTTGGATTCTTCTTGGAGATGGAATGACCCCGAGTCTGGCAGATTCTGCGAAGACTTCGACTCTCCATCATGGCTGGTCATGGCTGGTCGTACTATGTATACTACGTATACGAGTGTGATCTGTGTGCTTACAACAGTCTTATGACTGTCTGCTGTCCCAACTAGCGGGGAATAGGAACGTTCGGCTATGGGTGAAGTTTGTGTGAACGCTCATAAGACAAGGCGTAGCACTTGGGACAAACAATAGCCACAGCAGCAGCACATACCTACTATCTGCAGGTGCTTGAGATAGGAAGTAGGCGACTATCGTCATGTGTAATACACGGTAATCCTGAGTTTCCGTTCAAGAACACAATCCCAACTAGCCAGGGCACACAATATCCAGCAGCAGCAGCCCTAGCAGGGATCGAGCCCCCGACCAGCCAGGTACACTGACATTTTGATTGATCAACCCCCTCATGAGAGCAGGTTTGGCGGATGAAACAGGAATTGGAGAGGCTGGGCGATGAGAAGCAGTGTGATGAAATGGAACGTGGGGTGCCTGAGTGCGTCGGTGATGGGCTTGATGAGGAGGGATGGAGGGGTGGGTGACTTGGAAGACGCGGGCGCTCGGACCATGTGCTGCTTGGATGATTTAGGGCTATGGGCTTGGTACTCTGTACTATGAACACTGGAGGACCTGTACTAGTAGAGCCTGTAGAGCACTTTGCACGCTGGCAGAGCTGGTTGCCGCGCAACGGAGTCAGTAAATACAGAACTCGGGCTTGTCAGGCTGCCGGGGCACATCGACTCAAATCCTCTCTGCCAAACCAGTCAACATCCCGGCCACCCACACCATCCCGCGTCTGCACCTGCACCTGCATCTGCACCAGCCACCACCGCGCAGCAGCAACCGCCCTTCCGACCTTGCTAGGCCACCGACACTTTAGCTATTGCTCTGCGCATGCCGACTGCCTTCGACAGCGCGTGGACTTGCGACTTGCGACTTGCGACTCCACTTCTCGAACTGGGGCCAATTCCAATTCCCTCGACCAGCCGCGCTTCAATGCTGCTGCTGCAACCTCTTTAAACAACCCTGGACCTGTCCCGCTCGCTCTTCTCGCCGCCGTGTCTCCTCTTGCAGCATCTCTATCTGGAGCGTCGCTCCTCGCCTCCTTGATCCTCGTCCGCGCTGTCCTGCCCCACCACCACATTGCTAGCTCGCGATACACCATGGACAATAACCCAGAGCACGCGGTAGGTCTAGTATGCCGGCTCGCTGCCCTCTGCTCACTCGCCACTGCGCTGACATTTCTGCCCGTCTTCGCGCGGTGCCGCAGCCTTTCCGCGCTTCCCAGATCCGCCCTCCTGGCAGTCGACTGCCCGCTGCCAACACGAGACCCGGTACCCTCACCGAATTTACAGAATCACAAAACAATGTCAGAGCGCAGCCGTCCATGCTGCCACAGCCGGGGCTCAAGCGGCCCACGTCTGGACATGGTTCGTCGATGCGCTCCAACATGCAATGACGCGTCTGCTAACGACTTGCTCGGCTACAGGACCACAGCCCGACGCCAAACAGAGAAAGACTCTCATGGAAAGGGCAGGCGAGTATCCAGAAAAGCCCACTGCCGCCGCGCGCACAATGACCAGAGGCCTGCCAGTTGCGTCTCAATCTGGAGTAAGTTTCTACCCGCAAAGTGCCAGAGCCAATCACAATCCACAACACTCTTTTTATTTTAGCGAGACTCGGACGTTTTGGCTATCGAAATACGAACAAAATCGGCATGGTTGGCAGAATACAAAATTTGGACGGTATAGGGCTTGCTAGCGATAATGATATGAGACGCCTGTCATGACGCGCAAGGCGAAGGTTGATGGCGATTTCTTTGCTGACTTCTCTTTCGCCTTCTTCCAGATCAAACAGCCTTCTTCCATCTCGGCGCTCTCGCGACACCATTCTACCGCCTCGCTGTCGGCCGTCACCGCTCGCAACCAAGGCAACTTCTCTCAGAGTGTCGGGCCCGGCTTGGGCCGTTCTCACTCAACGGTTTCTCGCGCCCACACAGCAATGTCCAATCAACAGCCCACAGGGTCACGGCAGCGTGCCAACACTGCTCGAGCTCGACCCCAAACATCCATGAATAGCCGACATGCATCGGAGGAACCAACAACAGGAAAGCAGAACTGTATGAAGCATTCTCAGTCTTTGGATTCTTTGCAACCCCTCAACGTCAGAAGGGTCACCTCCTCTCAATCAATGAGAATGCGGCAAGCCTCATCACAACAAACCAAGCATCCATCGCCCAACACTATGATGGGAAAATTAAGTCTCAACGCCCATACCCACAATGGCCTCTCGAAGCGAAATCAAGTGGTTTCAACTAGCGAGAACGGCGCTCCAATTCCAGCTCTAAACAACATCTCTTTGCGTTCTTCAACTAGCCTGGACGACAGCGCAAGTGGTATGAACTCGCGGAAGCCGATTGCTCAAGTGAAGGCGACTGCGCGGCGCGAGGATTCTAGGGCTAGCAATGTTGCGCCGCCCAAGACTCCTCGTACTACAGAGGCTGCTCAACAAATTCTTCAGGACTTTGAAGTTTGTTTCTTGGCTTCCACCAGGAAGTACACGGAGTCTCCTCACAAGTCTCCTTCCAAAGTACGTCCATTCTTGACTAAGGATTCTAATTTGCGTACATTTACAGCATGGGATGTGGACGAGCGCTTGATCGAAGTAGAGGCTCAGTTCAAGACCATGAAAGAGGTCATGAACGTCTCTTTAAGCGACAAGAAAGCCATGGAGGAATTTATAGAAATGGCAAAGTCGAGAGGTGAGCTTCTACAATGCGAACCGGATTTTTTTCTTTATTTTGTTATCGCCTCAGATATGACTGACATTCTGGCAGCTAATGATCTAGAACGCGATCGAAACCGACTGGACGAGAAGAACACAGCTCTTCAGTCTGAACGTGATGAGTTGAGGCAACAGGTATCACAGTTAAGTATGGACCTCGACTCAGAGCGTAGGGCTCAAGAATACAGATTTCAGGATCAAGCACGAGATCATCGCAACGAACTCGAAGAACTACGCAGGACACTGGGCGGTGAATCAGAGAGCCTCCGAAAGCAGCACCAGGAAGAGGTCGATATGCTGAAGCGGCAATTCCGAGTCGAGCTGGAGGACGAAAGAAATCAACTTTCGCGAGAACTCGAGGCACTCAAATTGAAGCTAGGATCCGAACAAGCCGATCTGGCGCAGTCCCTCACGGAAAAGGATCAAGTAGTCTCGGAGATGCGCAGCCAAAATGACACATTGCTGGCGGACCTCGACCGAGAGCGGATGCTGAAATCCCACCTGCAGAAGCAAATGGACGAACTGGTAGCCACCAACACTTCACTAGAGGGAACAGTACGAACGCTACAAGCACAAGTCCACTTTCTGGAATCGGATAGCAAGCAGCAATCAGACTCGTTTGCTGCAATGGAAGCCAGAATGCAGGAAGCTCTCAAGGCTGCAGAAGAGGCCCGGCAGAAGCTGATCAGAGAAGAAACCGAACGGCGAGTGCTCTTCAACAAATACCAAGAGCTGAAGGGCAACATTCGGGTCATGTGCCGAGTCCGACCAGTCCTTGAAGGCACCGACGATTCCGTTGCAGACCTTGAATATCCTGACGACAAGACCTCGGCCCAGATCTGCGTCAAAGGGCCAGAAGAAAAGAACAGCCTTGGGCGAGTAACCACCAAGACGTTCCCGTTTGAATTTGATCGGGTCTTTACGCCGCAAATCGCCAACGAGGAAATCTTTGGTGAGATTTCGCAGTTGGTGCAGAGCGCCCTCGATGGTTACAATGTGTGCATCTTTTGCTACGGTCAGACCGGTTCGGGCAAGACATATACCATGTCTTCGTCAGACGGTATGATCCCACGCGCGACAAAGATGATCTACGACACTGTGCACCAACTCAAGGAGAAGTCGTGGAGCTACACTATGGAGGGCAACTTTATTGAAGTATACAATGAAGAGCTCCATGACCTGTTGACGCCGACCAAGGACCAGAAGAAGCTCGAGATCCGGCATGACGAGGCTCGCCGGACTACGACGGTGCTCAACTGCAAGAGCGTCATACTTGACTCGGAAAACACTGTGGAGCTTATGCTCAATGAGGCGCAAAAGAACCGATCTGTGGCAGCAACCAAGTCCAACGAACGCTCTTCTCGGTCGCACTCAGTCTTTACATTGAAGCTGATTGGGGAGAACGCGGCTACTCATGAGCGTTGTGAGGGAACTTTGAACCTCGTCGATTTGGCTGGTTCTGAGCGCCTCAAGTCCTCGGGCGCCGAAGGCGATCGTATGAAGGAGACACAGAACATCAATACAAGTCTCAAGTCACTGGGAGACGTCATTGAAGCGCTTGGCGCGGGGCAAAAGCACATTCCGTACCGCAACTCGAAGCTGACATACCTCTTGAAGAACTCGTTGGGCGGCAACTCCAAGACGCTCATGTTTGTCATGGTCTCCCCATTGGAGGCACATTTGAACGAGACATTGTCCAGTTTGAGGTTTGCCACAAAGGTCAGTCATTTCCTAGCCGTGATATTTGCTCGAGTGACGAGTTGACCAACGACCTGCCAGGTTCATAACACGCACATCGGTACGGCAAAGTCTACGAGGAAATCGGCATGATGCCCTGGCGAATTTTGAGGTTCGTTCGTTTCAAGAAGAACACTATCCATAGGCGGCACGATGTACAGAGTGGGCGGCAGTACTGGATGTTATGATACCAAGGGATTTCTTCTTTCTCGATTTCTGTCTTTTCTGTTGGTCCTACGGATTCCTGGGTTTCTCATTCTGTCATGCAGGCCTTTGGCCATGCATTCACATCAGCTACCGGCCGAGTCGTTACTGCGTACGGTCTGCTTTTGATGTCGGTGTTGGAGTTTACAGGACACAGCTGCCGGATATGGTACTATACAGTACTTTAGGGTTTGGATTGCTGGAATGACAACAATGAATTACGACAAGTACCTGTGCACCAAAAGTTGCGGATGGGCGTTTTGGAGGTGGCCAGCTGGTGTAGTATAGTCGGTAAGTGTGTACGATGTATATGTAGTAAGTAGTGCAGAGAGCGGGAAGCTGCACGTCTCCAGCGCCGGTAGCCCAGACAGCAGCGTTGCAGTTGCCAATGAAATTACAGAATTTGTTTCAACACCACACTTTGATATCATAGTCGCGTAGACGACCTGAGAGGCAGGTGGTGCCTTCCTCGGGACTCCCATTCTTGGCAGTGATTGGAAGTATACAAGTTAGCAACACCTTGGTGCCATATTTGGCAGCAGTGACAGGGTAGGCTGTGGTGGAGGCTCCTTCCCTGCAAGCATCACATTGTTGGTCTCGGTCGCTTTTTTCATGTTGCCATGAACGATGGAGTAACACGCTTTGATTCTCTACTTACTCATCAACCGCACCAACACTTCCACCGCCCGTCGGCTTTCTCTATCTTTTTGGGAACACATTATCGCTCGTTGTCATTCTACCCCATGCTTGGAGCCCATCTTATATCCTGGATGCGTCCCGGCAACCAAATTGACAAGCTTTTTGCCCGAGTTCTTGCGAGCCTCCGTCGTGCGTGCATCTCGAGAGCATGGCCTCTGAACAAGAACCAGGCCTTCGCCAATCCAGATGGGCTCCAGCCCTTTCGTTTAACAAAATTAATACCAACAATAATAACCAACCCCAAACCCCGAGTGTGTCATCACCACTCTCGCGTACTGCCCCACCATTGAGACAAGCGTCTTCAGCTCCTGGTCCGTCGTGCCTCAACCTCGACGCGGCGCAGCAACGAATCCCGACACCATGGGCGGAACTCGCTCGCTATACTAAGATTGTAAGGAGGCTGAAATGGAAGTTGCCCTTTCTCTCACACGGCTATGGTTGTGCCACCAACCAGTCCGTTCCCCGTGCAGAGAAAGAAGAGGCAGAGCTCATGTTCAAGCTCGACTTTTTCGAGTATTACATGCTGTTAGAGCGCGCCTTGATACACCTGCTGAGTGTTTTTGGTATCAAGGTGACGGGCGCCTTGAACGGTGGCGGCAGCAACGGAGGAGAAAAGTCCATTCTCAATGGCAACCGAGGCGGCAAGCCAGGTCAGCATCGCTTCCATGCCAATGTCCTCAAATCGCTTGATGATCCTGCCAATCCTTTGCATCGAGTCTTGGGCCAGAACACTGTGCGCGATTCACTTGCGCGAGCCAAGGAATGTGGGTCCGAGTCTGCTCTTGTGGAAGTGAATTGGAAGCCGTGTAGTTGACTATTGTTGTTCAGTGCGGAACCGATGGAAGAATGCGGACGAACCAGCCACGATGCTGCCGCAGGGAGACAAGTGCTCCAGACCGCTCACAGACTATGACTTGGGCCACATGCTCGGAACCATTTTCGACGGGTTGGACCTCGCTTTTGGTATTGCCAATCGTTACGTTACTGAAGTGCGAGCTTCAGCCGCTCAGCGTGGTGTTGGTGGCGCAGATGTTTCCAAAGAGCAAGATGATGAATGGGAGTTCATGGTGGAGGCCATGGACTGGGAAGCGGTATGATTGGCTCTGTTGGAACGTCGGAGACGCTCGTTGAAACGGTGAGAGACGCTCGTTGGAACCATGGCGTTCAGGGGTTTCGCTGGTCAGTGTGATACTGATCAAGGTGATGTGATGGGAGGTAGGTGTAAAAAAACGCTATAGCAGTGTAGAAGCAGCGGCTGTATTGGGATACCAATAATAGTAAAAATGAAAGTAAGAATGGGGGTAATTTCCTTTCCACTTTGTACGTCGGGGCGGGCGTCTTTGGATATATTTATAGACAATACGTCGTCGAGCGATGAGGACACGTTTCCTCATAGCAAGACCGGTTTGTCGCCGCTATGACACATGCTATGTCCTGACTGACTTTAAATATTGTCTTTCGTCCTACTATATACCTGATGGTTTCGGAAAGTCTCGAGATACTACACCAGAGGCGGCCGCCTAGGGCGGAAAAGGCGGGAGAGAGGAGAAAGAAAATGCTTAGCCTTGCACGATTGGTTTCGGTACTTATTTGGAAATGGAATGGGTATTTCTTGGATGACTTTTCAGGCTCCTTTCCCAGGCGGGCTCGCGATGACTCTCATCTACTGAGCTAGATTGGGGCCGGACGGGAGGGAAAGATCGGTGGCTAGATGGTGATGAATGCAGACATGGTCTATCTAGGGATGTTTTTGTCTATCAAACAAGTCAGACGTTGGGCGATATACCGGTTCCGTAGATGAGTTGGGATGGACAAGGGGCTGAACGCGTTGTGGCCAACCACACCGGAAACGCGTGTAGAAGCTGTAGCAACAGTCTATCGACCAAAATGGCACGTACTTGGGCGATTCTGATTAGAGGAAGAAGGATTGTGGGATTGTTGATGAAAATGCTCCCAAGTTTGGATATATATTACGGTGTGGCAGCAGCGTTTCACGCAAGACTTTTCTCTCCCACGCTCTTCAGCTTCCGCAATGTGTTCAGTCATTAAGAACATGTCGAGTTATCAAATGCTATCATGGGGTAAACAAGATCATGCGTGAGCTCCGCGGCTACCCATCTGCCCATCGTAAAATAAATAAAATAGGTACAAGCCTTGCGCAAAAAGAAAAAGACCAATAAGTACATCATACAAGTCGTTCATGCCGTGATTTCTTGCACAGATTCGTCTTTTCACTCGGCATAGCCAACCAGCAGACTGCAGCATTCCCACTCGGCACCGGCCGTCTGCCGCCACACGGACGAGGTCACCGCCTCGACCTGCTCATTATCCTTTGCGCTGTCGCCCATCTTGTACAGCGTCACGCGGCACATGGTGGCCATGGACATGAGGCCGATCTGGCTGACGACACGCGTGTGCTTGTGGATCTTGTACGAGGTCCAGGGCTTGACCTCCTTCAGCTTGTCCTCGAGCTCGTCGCGGTTCGTCGGCTCGGCGGTGCCGAGCGTGACGGGGTCGATGACCATGCAGTCCTTGGCCATGTACTCGAGGACCGAGTCGGGCTCGTCGCAGTAGGCGCGCCAGAGCAGCGTCTCGCAGTCGATGGCGTCGGCGAGGTTGCGCTTGGCAATCGTGTTGCGTTCCTTCTTGGGCGGCTTCTTGGCGCCCCGGTCGTGCGTCACGTCCGAGGGCGAGCCGTTGAACATGCCGCCTACCTTGCCAGGCTGCATTTGGTTTTGGGAAGAGCCTTGGGAGAGTCCGAGGAGAGACATTGTGGATTCTTGGTGGGTTTTCGTCTTTTTTCTTCTTTTGAATTATTTGAAGTATTTGAAGATAAAACTTATTATTGTTGGTGATTGTGGTGATGTGTTTGTGTTGATTGTGGTGATTTATCGCGTATTTCGGTTGACTTGGGGTTGCTTTATATTATTGCCGCAACCTTTGTTTATATTGTTCGACTTTGTTCAATGCTGTTTCGCTATTTATATGCCGCTGTGGTGGTGGTGGTGGTATTGGTGATGATATATATTTTTGGGTCAAAAGTCGTAAAGGAAAAGGGTAAGATTCCCTGACTACGAATGCGAACCTTCTTGTTTTATTTTTCAAAGGAACCTGAAACTTGGCAAGCCTCCAGATTACTAGAAATTCATCGAAGCCGGGAAAATACTTTTTGCACCACACCTATGTACTATGTAGAGCAAGAATGGCATGGCACACCCTTTGATTTCATCATTCATGAGAGGCAGAGTGTGTGTGTGAGAGAGAGAACGCGGCCACCCGAAAAACCGGATCTCAACGAGGCACTGACGTCAAAATGCAGGGTCCGAGGTCGAGCACCCGGGGGGGTGGGGTGGGTGGGTGGATGTGGCTTTTTTTTTTGGATGTTGGGAGACCCTTAGGGAATGAACAAGCAAAATCACATTCTGGATAGTTTACTCTCTTGTGCGTCCGTCCTTGTTTCCAAGATTTGCTGGAGGTTACCTCAGTCCTGACGCAAGATGGCGTGTCAGCCTTGTGCAGGACGTTGGGAAGGAGGGGCGGGGACGATACATTGTAGGTACTATGTACTACTATGATAATATAAGTAAGTGGACAGGGGGTTTGATTGGTTGGAATCGGCAGACTTGTGTACTTGGACCTTGGCATGACTTGCATTGTACTTCCACTCAGATGATGGGTGAAGTTACATAATACTATGTAGCCAGGTAACTTCTAGCATCTCTAGCAGCAAACACAAAGTTCGATCCAAAGGCGGGGCAAATCGGCCGATATATACATCGCATCTGCCAACCTATATAGTATAAGAAGAATAAGAATACCTGTGGGGGGAGAACCGCCATCGAAATGAGGGGCCACGACTTCGCTGGCGTCAACCGTCCGTCGTTCTCCTTGCTGTCACAGTCAACCGTGTACTCGTACAAAGAGAAGAAGAAGCACGCGCCCCAGAAGCGGCCCTGATGCTGTTTTCAGGATTGTGTACAAACAGATACCCACAGAGGGGAGAATTGAAACAATGTCTCTTGGTCTCTTGAATGATGGGCTGCATTTCAGTCGTTGGACATCTGCCTTGGGTGGCTAGTGTCGTACAACCGCTCGATCCGATCTTGGATCCTGCACGTTCTCTGCTGAGCCTGTCCAAAAACGCAGAGGTCGATACCACAGTGGCTGAAGGCGGGTTGCGAGATCCTTGGATAAGCCAATTTGATTCACTGATGCTTCCAGTTTACAATCGATCCGTCCCACGAGGGAATATCGGCAAAAACCACAAACAGTGTCTTTGTGCACTAGCGGAAAAGTCGCTGGGTGTAGGTGAAAGTAACGTATGGTTGGAGAGAGAGAGACGTCAGACGCGTATTCTTTTCCATCATGGAGAGATATCATTGGAGTGTCAAAGAAAAGCACTGGAAACATTCGGATTTTGATATGTCCGGTCCTGATCTAGTATCAGATATTACTGGAATATTGTGGTTGGTCCTTATTAGGAGCGCAGCACACTTTGGAATCGAGAGGCCATACATACTATTGGACAGGTTGTAGTACTCCTTGCGTTGTATCGATATATAGAGTGCTTTGTATTCCACAACTGTAAGAACACGGAAATCGATCGAGTACATTGAACATAACATGTGTCAGTACTACTAACGAGGAAGCTATATAGATTCTGCGACTTCATGATCTGCCTCTTGACTACTATGTACTCCCTGGGGGGTTTCTAATCATGATATAGCCTCAATTCTGTTGCATTGAAGGCATACAAAAAGCTGTGGCTGATTAACTTGAAGACATGGTAATACTCGGACAAATGTAACTACCATAGTAGTCAACACCTATTGATCGGAATGACAGCCAAGCCCACCTACATTTGCGTGATGAGATATATAAGGAAGTCGGCACGTCTTTGGCGTAGTAACCAACCCCATGGAAACAACGCCTTTGCTGCGCTGGCCTCGACAGCCCGAGCCAACTCAGAAGTGGATATTCGGCAACACCTGAGTCCCTGCAAAAAAAAAAAAAAAAAACGGTATCTAGAGTTAAATAGAGTATGCAGATAACCTTGGTGGCACTGTGGCACTTCATCGATCCACTCGGCCCCCTTGTTCCAGCATTGAAGGCATGGTCGCTTTCCTTCACCGCAAGACGATGCGGTATACCACTTGTCAGGATACAACTCAGTATATTGATCCGACTTTCCTTTCCATCAGCTGTACGGCCAAATCTACTCGGAGATTTGACTGCTTTCTCTGCCAGCATGAAATCTTGTGACAAGCACATTTAGACCACATTCTTTCTTTTTGACAGCGACAAAAGCCACCAAAAAGAAGAAAGAAAAAAAAGAAGAAAGAAAGAAAGAAAAAAAAGGAAAGACACATTAAGCCACATCGTCTCATTCCAAGTAAGATAAGACGCTCGCTGACTCGCTTTGTACACTGAGCGGGCCGAGTTCAAAGCTCTGTTGAACGAAAGCCATGGCGAGAGAGCAAACACAACAGATAATTTCAAGTCAGTATTTCGCTGTTTGGTGGAGAGTGAACCGATGCCCGGGTTCTCCTGCGCAGGCCCCCTGATGATTGATATGCCCGATTGTGTCTTTTGTATGAATGCCAATGTGGATTTGCGCAATGATATGCAAGATGCAAGATGTAGAACACAACATGCGGCAGAGCCAGAACGGCTGTTTCCTCCCCACCGCCCACGCTACCCAAAATGGCAAGGAATCAAGAGGAGAAAAAGCAAGGAACAGCTGATAGTTTTTGCGGATCATGAGAAGGACTGAGGGTCTGGTCTGTGTGGTTTTATAGAATGTACATACTCAGTTTTGACCACGGAGTTGAACAAAGAAAACCAAGAGAAAGAGACAGATGCCGGACCCATTATCACGAGGTAGTATCCAACAATCCAACACACGCCTGCATGCTGTGAGCATCTACTATGCCGCTGGCCCTGGAACCCCCCAGTATATATATGCAACTTCCTCTTGGCAGCGCGCCCAGTACTCATGGCCTTGACCTTAAAAAGAGGCCCATGAGAGGAAAGTCGAAAGCTTGCTTTGGTGTGCAACGGTGACCTCTGAAGGCGGTGACCGGAGACTCCGGAGGGGCACCCAGCGATGAGCATTGAATGCAAAGAGCAGAACGTCGGACTCACGTCAGCGTTAGCCACGACCACCGCTTTGCTTGTAGTACGACGTAGTTATCCGTTATACATAGTACGGGTTTGAAAAAGCCTTGTCTCCAGAAAGGGGAGACTAGACAAGAAAGAGAAAAAAAAGAAGAAGACAAGCCAGGGAACTTCCCCCCCGTCCCCTTCAGAACGCCGACCAAAAGTAAGCATATTGGTAGCCAAGACTTTTCGGTTCTCCGCCCTGCACGGTTACAAGCGCTCGGTCGCTTGCTCACTCAACCGAACTCCGCGCGATACAACGTCCAGGAAGGTAAGTTGGAGATACATGACGAGTATAATCATCCTTCAGCTGAATGAGGCAATGCTATATCGTCTTCTTCGAGCCTGGCGACAATGCAAATAATATCAGGGGTTAGACTTTGCTGCTCGGGCTTCTTGTCATACACATTGCCGCAAAGACATTCTGGATACTCGACTTATCTACTTGACTATGTTATTATTGTATTGAATCTGTCCCCACGAATACATATGGAGTGGTCGAATAAGTACCAAACTGAGCGGGAAACGCGGGCAAAGTGGACACCCAGACAACAACAAACGAGCAAAACAAACCACCTGACTGACTTTCCATCCTTCGACTGCAGTGGCCCCGAGCATGAATACGAACGCCGATCTGTGGTCCGCCCAGTGCTTAGCCGACAGGATACGAACCCAGGGTTTTGTCAAGTATCATGTGCGAGGTGAAGTAACTTGACCTGCCTTTTCCCTGGATCCTCCAGCCACTCCGCCAATGGCGATGCATAGTATCCCTATTTTGACACACAGCTAGCAGAGTCTTCCTCTGATGATACTATAGCATAGTGTAGAGACCAGAAGAGGAGGCTGCATCTGAATGATAGCCCCACCCCTCCAGCGTCTCTTGCAGTATCCATCAGATATCTGTCGTGGATGGACGGACCCCTTGCCGCCCCCGGCCTCGTGACCTCCACCTCCAGCCCAGCAAGTACGCCCGTGGCCCTCGGCGAGAGACATGGACGGATAATGACACGATGCGACTTATTTTTTCTCACTCTACTAGGGCTTACTCCTGCTACTACTCCTGCTGTTGCTGCTGCTATGCTACGTATCTTCTGGGATACGTGATGCTTTGCTCTGGTCGTATCCTCTCTGCTCCATGCGCTACCTCGGGAATGACGCCCGCCAAGGCCAATGCTGGTCCACGGTCCATCACAACGTTGCTTTGTGGGGTGCTATAGAGAGAGAGAGAGAGAGAGAAATCGAGAGATCGCGAGAAAAAGGGCAAGGTGTTGCGGGACAGCCAATGCCAATGCTGATGGTCGAGAGTGAGACAACATGCTCTGTGAAAGTGGGTTGGCAGATTCGCATAAATACCACGACACCCCATGGTGGCTGCTGGTTACTCCCAACAATATCATCATCTTCTTGAACAACGACAACAACAGCCCTTCCTCTCAAAACAGTCACTCGTTTTAGCCCCCAAGACCAAGCATTGTGTCTCGTCGCATCTATAATCAATAATCACCATGTACTTCTCCCAGTTCCTGAGCATCGCTTCTCTGGCTGCTGCCGTGGTGAGCGCCCAGGCGTCCGTCAGTGGTAGGTCTTGTCGCACGTTCTGAAGCCGTGTACATTCCCTTTCCGATGGATGGGAGAATCTATCTCAGTTTGTAGTTATACAAAGCTGACGCAAGAGAATAGTGTCCTACGACACCACCTACGACGATGCATCCTTGAGCCTGGCCTCCACGGCTTGCTCAGATGGTGCCAACGGCCTGTTAACCAAGGGCTACACCACCCTGGGCTCGCTACCAGACTTCCCCTACGTGGGCGGTGCTCCAGCCGTGACTGGATGGAATTCTGCAGGCGTACGTTGCCTCTCTCCTTGCTAGTGGACATTTTGGAAGACGCCATTTCGCCGACTTCTTGTGTTGTGCCTGTTTCACTATCCACCAGCCCGCAAGACATCCGTTTGCTAACGCGGCTCGTATTTCTAGTGCGGAACTTGCTGGACTCTCAGCTATGGCGGCAAGTCCATCAACGTGCTTGCTGTGGATGTTGGCTCGAATGGCTTCAACATCGCCGAAGAGGCTTTGAACGCGCTCACAAACAACCAGGCAGTGGCCCTCGGCAGGATCACCGCCACGGCCACCCAGGTTGCCAGCAGCGTTTGCGGTCTGTAATTTTGCGAGCAGCGTACATGCAGACGAGCTTGATAGAGACGGAGAAGTAGAAGAAGACGAAGAAGAAGGAGGAGGAGGAGGTGGTGGTGGTGGTGGCGGCGGAGAAGAACGAAATCATGTGTTCATGACTGAAATACGGCCGAGTACCTCAAAAAGACCCGATCAGTATATAATGGCAAATTTAATGTTTGTAATCAGACTGCTTTCTCTGCCTGTTCTTCCTCGGAGTGAATTCACCTATTCCACGTATTGTGGCATCATGCCACTGTCATGCGTTCGAGTGTGATTGAAAGGGTACTCAGTCCAGGATGGTAGGAGTTCTACTGACTCTCGGGTTCTCTTAGCAGTTCGAAGATTGTCCGAAGGAAGCCTGCTACGTCGCACAGCATATCCTCGGAGACTTCATGCCCCACATCTTCATGAGCCCGCCACACAATGTGTGGTAGGCCCAGTCGGGAGAGAACCTCTGTAGCCTGACGGCTGCGCTCGGTATAAACTTGTTGATCGTCGTTTCCGTGACACAGGAGCAATGATGCTGTGCCTTGGGGCTGTTGTGGAACCAAAGACTCGCCGTTGGGCAGCCCAATCTCGCCTTGTAGCCAGCTCAACGCCGTGGTGGTTGTTGCTGTGTGGTCTTCAAATGGGTCAAACTCATCAAGGTCCACAAAGCCGTTGCCGTCGGTAAGCGATTCGTCAAGATGCTCAGTCATCTGGGCCGAATAAGGTAGCCAAGCACTCATTCCAATCACGGCGGCCAGCTGCTCCTCGCCGTTCCATAACAGCGCAGTAATGAGGCTCGTTGCTCCGCCCTGACTGAAGCCCCCCAATACCACCTTCTGTGCGCCCCCCAGCAAGTCTGCTTCATCTGCGATGAGCGTGTGGAGATAGGCAACGGTTTCGCCCAGACCCGCAGTCTGCAAGCCCTCGTCGTAGCGCAAGTTTACCACATCACCAGTCATCTCCGAGCTCAGGTGCCAGTCATCGAACCACTGGCGAACAATGCTGCGCTTGTAGACGGTAGCCCGCTGTTTGCGCGCCCAAGGAAAGACGAACTTGGCGTCGGGAAGAGCCTCGCGGAAGGTCACAGGCGGGCTGATGGAGGAGCATTGTGCACCGAAATCGACACTGGAGCCCCAGTCCTGGGCAAAGGACGGTATCTTGGAGACGTGGGCCGTGAGAAGCTGGGTGCTAAAGACTTGTGCATTGAATCCACGACCATGTAGTAGGATGATGGTGTGCCTGTGGCGGCCTGAAAGAGGCGCAAATACGAGAGGTTCTCGAAAGACGCTCTCAACTGGCATCTTTGCAAGCCTGGGCCAAACGCTGGCGCAGTGGCTTTGCGGGAAGATCACTGCGACAGGGCGATTTCAGCATGTGATAGAAAGGCAGCGATAGTGCTGACACCGCTATCGGACCCGAAGCTTAGCGCCAGATCTGCGGTGCATTCACATGCCCCCCAGTGGATGGCTTCCCCGCGCGTCGCAAGCCCTGCCAACCGAAACAACCGCTAGGGCAGCCCACTAAGCGCCCCAGATAGTGACGACGTCCCATGTTTCCCCCGTCCACCAACAGCACAAACATTACGACAGCCTTGTCAGCTTTTATTCCTCGCGACAACATCAAGCTCCGCCCGAACACGTGCATCGCCAGAGCTTCTGAACAAATTCAGCTACGACATGTCGAGATCCGTGCCTCGTCCTCTCTGAAGCAAAACCACCTTCTCATTGCCCGTCGCAATTATGCCGTCCATTCGCTCTGTCCTGGCATACGCCAGCAACTTCCTCGCGCAGATGCCCATTTTGCAGGACATCCCGAATCCATTCCAATCACCAATTAGCTCTGGCCTCCATGGCATTGGGGAGAGCCTTTCACAGCCGAGTAGCGGCAGCAACAGCGGTGCGACGGCCCACAACGATGCAACACCGGCGATAGCCACCTATGAGCCTCTCAGCGGCGCGCCTTCGTGTCCCATCAACGGACCTGTCAGCTGCCTCAATAGCACGCCCATCGACAGTCCTTCCTGCTGCTTCATCTACCCCGGTGGCAGAATCCTCCTCACGCAATTCTGGGACCGCGAAGTACATGTGGGTGGCGCAGAAGAGGACTGGACCCTGCATGGATTATGGTACGTCCTTCCCAATTCCTTCTACATGCTTCTTTTATTCGGAGTAAGCAGTGGCGCTTGCATCAATGGGCCTATGCTAATCTGAGAGTCTCTTCCTGAATCACAGGCCCGATCTCTGTGATGGCACCTACAATACCTACTGCGGCATGGCGCCCACCTTCAACGACATCCCTTCTGTCTTGAATGCCTACAACCAATCCGACCTGCTGTCTTTCATGGACCGCTACTGGGTCGCCGATCGAGGCTCAAACGCCAACTTGTGGAAGCACGAATACAACAAACACGCGACCTGCATCAACACGCTTGCACCCGCGTGCTACGGCTCCTCCTCCTCCTCCATCGAGCAGCCAGTATACACCCCAGGCCAAGAAGTCGTAGACTACTTCACCCGCGCGACGGGCCTCTTCAAGCTCCTCGACACGTACACAGCGCTAGCACTCAGCGGCATCACCCCGCACGAGCGCACCCACTACCCGCTTGAAGAGGTTCGCAACACACTCGAGCGCTTCAGCGGCGGCAAAGTAGTGCTGCGGTGCGGCGGGCGCAGACACGATGAACTGCACGAGGCCTGGTACGTCTATTTTGTACAGGGAAGCCTGCAGACGGGCCAGTTTGTACCTGCGCAGGATTATGGCGCGCATGGAGATGCGAATAATTGCGTTCCATGGGTCAAGTATTTGCCCAAGAAGCACAAGCGCTGATGACTGATGCCGGACCCATGAATACATGTCTTTTATATTTATTGGCAGGCTTTGTCTCAATTTCTCCTTTTTCTTACATCTGCACGGTCAAACGTTTTCGTACAGCGGTTGGAGTTGGGCGTCTACTGGGTCGATCTCTGGGATACGATTCTCGGTGTTTTCTACGCCATCATCTGCTGGTTGCACCTTGGGCGCAACCTGACGAGGAATTCGAACCGACTAAAACATTATCAATGCTGTAGGTTCGTTGTGCCAACACTAGTCGTATTTAGTGACGCAGGGATTCCAACTGCCAGTCGAGGTAATAGCATGATGGCATATTCATCCTCCTTTCTGTATCTCCCTCACTTTTTGGAAGCCCACGCCAAACATCAAGGATGAGCAGACACACAAGACTTGTCACTTAGCTATGGCGTCTTTACTGTGTGTCCATTTAAACAGCATAGCATCCACGGCCCCATCTGTACAAAACACCCACGTGCCCCTCTCCGCAAATCCCGCAAAAAGTTAAAGATCCATTTCCTTTTCCAAGCCCGCAACGTCAGCGACTGTCCGAATCCACTCTTTTCCCGGCCTCTTTCCGACCGCCTAGTCTGGGGTAGAAGAGGTATTGTTAGCATAGAAGTATCTAGTGTCACGATGCAACCCTGAACATGTATCTACGTTAGTATCCGCAAGGTAAATTGATGCCGCAGAGGGGAGGCACTGGCGCGGCGCCGGTAGGAGACGGATGCGATGGAGGTTGGGGATGTACAATCCCGCACGGGATTCTCACCCGTGTGGAAAGGGAAAAGGCAACCACTTAAGAAGGACGAGAAGTGTCCGAAAGAGGCTATAAGTTGTGATTTTTTTTTATTCGAGTATCGTATACATAGTATTGCTACATAAAATCTGCGTATGTTCCTTCAACACATATTGTTCCATATTTTTGGGAGATCATTGCACGAATCAAAATATCAAAAACTATTAAATCTTGCATGGGAAAAGGCTCGGGTTCTTTCGGCGTTCGCACAGGAGTAAGTAGCGAGTAAGTGGCATCACGCGTGTCGATGTTCGCTAAAAAAAAAAAAAAAATGAAAATGAAAAAAAAAAAAAAAAAAAAAAAAGCTCCATGCCATCAGTGCTAAATTTGTACAGTACCAAATGGATGTTGTATGATGGTGGCCCGGAAAAATTATGTGTGAGGCCAAGGGTTAGAGAAACTATTTGGACAAAATGAATCCCTTGGCTGCGACAAGAAGCCGCCCATCTTCCATCTAGCGGGCCTTGGCTTGTGGGCGCAGTTTCGGGACGCGGAAAACCTACAAGGCATAGTGATTCAAGACTGGAGAAAAGCTCCGGCGGATGGTTGGCCTAAGTGTAGAAGGTGATACATTTTCTGGTTGAGCAGTAGTCTGTATCACTGCTGCCTCGAACGATTGCATCCTTGTGTTGGCTTTTTTGGTGAAGTAATGATAGTGTACGCTGGTTTTGCCGGGGGACATGGGGGGATGCACCCTCAAGGAATCTCCCAGCCTCTGCTCTTTACTATGTAAGTAGTATGTACTTAATTTCACTCAAAAGGTGCTTGAGACCGAAAGCCGCGGCCCCGAAACGTATGAACATTGGAGTGATCCTTCCCGCTAGACCCTGCCCGTAAGCAGGAAGTGCCGTGAACAGGATGGTGGGAGGCTTTCGTGAGAACTCTCAGTTGCAGGATTGCTTCCCGCCCACGCGGCTACGACGGCGTTCAGGGCCAGCACAGGCCAGCACGGTCCCAAGGACTGATGGAAGAGAAGCGACAGCCGAGTCCTGCCTCTCTCCCGTGGCACGCTCTGCCAGCAAGTTGGAGGTCACTTTGTCTCGAAGAGTATACGCATGTCTTGCTTCTCATGCCCATGAATAAACACAGCTGGGGCCAGCGTTTGACCGGACACCGCGGGCCTCGGCAGGCACTTGTGAAAGGGAGCAGGGGGTGCATTTGAAGCCTTACCGCTCCTGGTTACCGACTGGTCATGATCTTGTTCTTTTCTCACGATGGTTTCGTCAGGCGCACGAGGCTGTCCCAGACCTCAATTCGACCCTGTTTCGAGATGAGGTCTCCGAGGCACCAACTGGTGCTTGTTATGTCATTATGTTTTCTATTTCCTTTCCTGCCTCACTCTTTAGCTTGTCCTAACGGTTGTTGCCAAAGCAATTCCCTCGTCTCATATGCACGATGGAAAATTCGGGCGTCGATCTCCAGGGGCAACAGTCCATGCTGAGTCGTACCAGCCCAAAGCTTGCTAGTGCTATAGTACATAGTATAGTGAGCATGCCGTCCATTCAAATACGCGGCAGTCTGTCTTGTACTGTATGAGTATGTAAGCGAGCAAGAGAGGCTGATGAGCTTGTGAAGCAAAACGTGTGAATCGGATGTTGCTTTTATTCCCGACCGATTACCAGTGGCAAATGGAGTCCCGACACACACACTGTGCAAAGCGAAGTACTTGTAGCACAAGCCGGGCGAAGTACTTGATGCGCAGACACCTAGCGGAGCTCAGTTGGTCGAGAACTCTGCCCGACTCTGATCGTTGATACGAGTATGGCCTGCTCGAGAAAACGGGTAGGCTTTTTGTTCTCTCCTGGTGTTGCTTGAAATGTATCTGTAATCTTCTTTCAAAGATCGTCAGGGCCGCGTGTACTACGTACTGTAGTACAATATGTTTCGGGCCAAGGGAAGTGCTGGCTGTGGAAGCCTCGTGGAAGGCCTGTTGTGGGTCAAAGCGGCGTTCTATCGGCCAATGCCGCACGCCAGCGCCCTTGCTGGATGAGACAAGACCCCCGGTTTGAATGACTTGCTCCCTATCTCCATCACCAACTTCTCCTTTGTTGTTGAAGATCGCGGTATACTGACGGCACAAGACAAAAGGGGTTGGTGTGGACAATTCAGGTTCTTTTGCATACATGCAGGCCTCTCCGCAAGAGAGACAGAGTACGGAGTAGGTATTTTCCCAAGTGGCAGTGCCGATCCGTGGACAGACGAGGATCAGCAAGGGCCAGGCTAAGCCACAGGAAAGCCTTTGGGGTGAATGGAATGCCTCATTAGGAATGGCCTAATCGATGAACAGCGTGCGTCGTCTGATTGAAGGTCATAGCGTGTCAGCGTCAGCATCAGTCATCGTGTTTGCAATAGTACGGCGACAAAAGAAGGAGCATGTGTACTATGCACTGCGTACGTAGTAGTGGCTTCGCTCCCCCAACTCTTGCCTCTTGCCATGCCGCTTTCAACACCGTCGGCGGGCAACACGAAGCAGCACGCGAGGCAGCGCTGCGCGTTTTCGGCAGCTGCTCAGCCCTAAGGGATTAGAGCCCACTGCCATCGTCATGTTGAGGGCCCAGCCGTAGCGGATGCGTGTACTACTCGAGCAGCGGCTTCTGTGTAACGGAAAACCTTTGTCGAATGAGGATGCAAAGCGGGCTTTCCCTCGAGATTTGGGGCGGTTCAAGACAAGAGGAGAAGGCGTCGAATGACAAGGCGTTCTTAGCAGCTTGGCTCGGAGATGAATACAAGTGCGATGTGCGCAAGCCTCGACTCATAGACGGCACAATGCTCCGTGCAACCTGCGCTTTTCTCTCTTGCTGGATTTCGGCTTCTTTGTTGTCTTGGACCGATCAAAAGCTGGAACGAAGAGTTTGTTCTTAGATGTACGGCGATCGATACCCTTCCATTTCCGAGTTGTCGCTTCCGCCATGCTCTATCAGGGAAGATACACCGTTGTAACGAAATGAGTGCGTGTGCTGCCTTGTCGACAACGTGTTTGCTATATTTAATAGCTGCAGTGACCATCACATCTCCTCGACTTCAAACTTCTCTTGCCGTGCTGAAGAAGACGGCGGTAGGGCGGTCACGGGACGAATGACAGATACCCCAATTTGGCGGCAATGCCATACCATACCACGCCATGCCATGCGCTGCGCGATGCGATGGCATGGGCTGGATGACGGGGGGAAGAGATTTGAGATGGCGGTGGGGGAAGAAGTGGTGAGACCCGGCTGGCTGCCCGTTGTTAGGGCCGGGTCCAAGAGCACTGTTTAGGAAGTCCTACCCGCGAGCTGACAGGCATGGCTCCTTGCTGTTCACCCCACTCGGTCCCCAGTTTCTGGGGGCCAATTGGCTGGAGGGCTATGCTGGGTCTGGGGGTTGCGTACCGAGTACTTGGTACCTGGGCACCGCCAACCTGGCTTGCCAATGAGCCTGGCGGCGTTGCCCAAAAAACCTGGATACAACGTTGCGATGTGCAGTCACCAAGACAGACAGACAGACAGGCAGACGGGCTGCAACGATCACAAATATATACTACTATGTATGTATTAAAAAAGTAAAGGATGGATTGCTCCATGCGCTTGCATGGTATTCACTGCCATAATATGCTGAAATGAGACGTGCCAAACGGCTATCTTTAGCAATCGTTCGACCCCAGCGCGACTCTCCCAGTAAACATGCCTCATTTTCTCCTTTCGTTCATGAGACTGTCAAAGGACATGGATGCTTCCCTGAACTCTAGGAGCCGGTCTCATCCTAAAAGGCTCCATCCAAATGCTGAGAGGCAATGCAGGTAAGGCCAATGCTGGAAGATCCTCTTTCGAAACGAACTGAGACCACGTAGTATATGTCTTGCCAAGTTATTCGTAAAGTTCAAGCACAGAGTACTATGCATAGCACAGTCGGTCACGAGATGGGGGCTGATGAACAGTGGGCGTCAAGGCCTGCTTTATCAGCCGAGGCTGTCAGCTTCATCCTCTTCCTCGTCATTATGATGCGTGGAGAACGAATAGACTGATGAATTCGAGCCTTCTACAAGTGTCATTGTGGCCGAGTCGGGCTCAGTGAACAAGTATGGCATTATATTTGGTAATCAACAGCAGCGAGCCACCCCATCAACTCGGCAAGGTGAGGCATTGCATATTGTTCCGAATGCAAATTACGATCCCATGATAATTTCGCAGCCTTGCCCAGAGTAGAGTGTGGGTATTCACAGGTACACCGGTACTTGCGTGACCCGACCCGTCATGGCTCCTTCCTCCGCACTCCGCACTAGGTATGGAGTACTGTGTACCTGTGTTCAGTGCTCGTTAGCAGCTAATAGGCGCAGTACTCATCGAACCAGGCTCCGTACTCGATACTCTACATAGTAGCGGATGGCGCACCTGGTGGTGAGCCTGGCGCCCTGGAGCTGGGGTCACTAGCCAGTCTCGTGCTTGCTCGCGAGCCAGTGTGGGCTGCCGACCAGCACTACGCTAGACCCAGTAAGGCTCTAGCGCTCCAGCCAGGAGGCGGTCTCCTCCGCATTTCCGCCCGCTTCCAACCCCCGGCCTTGGACCTCAGCATGCTGGGGCCGCTGAAGGCTAGGCCCCCCCTGGTTCCTGGACGCTGAATGGCAGCAGAATACTTTCCGGACTGCTATTGCAGGTACCAACCCCGACTGAGTCTGCTTGCCCCCCCTGTAAACAGTCCTCTGTCCGCACTAAGGCCTTTCCCCCACCCACTTTTCTCCCCTTCAATCCACTTGTTCCCTCGCCGACCCAACACCTCGCTCTCTCGACTCGACTCGACGTTTTGCCTCGCCATTTCTTCCCTTGGGACCAGTGTCTTCTTGTTTTTCCTTCCCTCATTTTTGCCAACCATAGACCCTGCGATAGCCCACGTTGGCCTCGGAATTGCCCCATCAACAACCTCGACTTCCGTCACGCGCCTTTTATTACAACAGACTCGGCTTTCCCTCGCCCTAGCCACTGAAACCGCCAGAGACAAGCGAGCCGATTCCCCGGATTTGGGCGTTGCTTCTTCCCCGCGAATTCCCAACTTTGGAAACCTCCAACGGCCCGATTACCACTCTCCTACTATGGTACAACCTGTCTAGGCTGCATGAACCCCAGCTTGGCCTCTGCATTTGGTTGTGGACTCATCATCCGCTCGCACTTTAACGATTAATACCACGTACAATATCCACGCCATTGTCTGAAGCCGCTCGACTAGTACCTGTGGAGGCCAGTGTGTACGCCCCCTGGCATCCAGAGAGGCAAGAAAGAGACATACGTCCAATCCCGCCAACCCTGACTGCCAGCAGGATATAACTATCCTTTTTTTTTTAAGAAAAAGAAATCATCAGCGACGCCCATCAACATGACGAGCGCGGTAAAAAGAGCATGCGATGCTTGCCATCGTCGCAAGGTCAAGTGCGATGGAATCAACCCCTGCCGCAACTGCAACACTGCATCTCTCAACTGCACCTACAATGCGGTGCCCCAAAAGAAAGGACCAAAGGGCTCCCGAGCCAAAGTCATCAGCGCGCTGCGCGAGGATCAAAAGCAACAAAGTCTTTCGGCCCAGGTCCAGAATCGCCTCAATGGCATCGCAGGTCCCCCAGTCGCTGCATCCTTGACTCCCACGGCTGGTCTGTTGACCGGTGAGATGGCGAGAGAATGCCTGGATTTCTTCTTCACCAATATGTACCCACATATGCCGATCCTTAATCGCCAACGCCTGGAACAGCAGGCTCCCTTTATGGAGCAGAGTCTTGACACCTACTGTCTTCTCACATCACTATGTGCTCTGATGATGCTTCAGCCTGGCATGACTATTCCGGGAGGCGACCCATTTGGCTTAGACACCATGCCGGGAGCCAACATCGTCTCGAGCACCGTTTTGATGGAAGAGACGATCCGGGTTCGAAAAAGTTTCGACTATACCGAGTCGCCGTCGCTCAACACCTTGGCTACCAGCTACTTCTTGTTCGCTTGCTATTATGGCCTGGATATGCATGAGAAGGCCTGGTTCCATTTGCGGGAAGCGACGACACTGATGCACATTATCGGTATGAATACAGAGGAATTTTACGCACAGTTGGAGCCAGTGGATTCTTCCCGTAGGAGGCGGCTTTACTGGCTGCTTTTCGTCACAGAAAGGTGAGCAATGATGCAAACTTGATATTGCGATGGCCTACATGTATTAATTGTCACTTCTCAACTATAGAGCCTACGCTTTGCAACGAAACAAGCCATTGACACTTCAAGCCACGATCAAACTGCCAACAGTCAATGACGACGCCACGGATGTCCATGTCCACTGCTTGGACAGTTTCCTGCGCTTGGTCAATCTATTTCGCCCATTCGACGACGCACTTGTTTCGAGTTGGAGCAAGACCCGCGGCAACTTGCCTGTGCCCCTCTTACAAAACCTGCAGAAGCAACTCGCCGACATCTTGCCTTCGTTCTTGAGTTTTGGTGACTCACAAGTCGCAGACATCAGGTCTAACCAGCAGTGGATCAAGACGATGAACTGGCAGCTCACCATGAGCAATGGCAATGTCAACTCCAGTTCCGACGAGTCCTTGGTATATCAGCAATATGCAGCCAACCTTCGCAACAGTCTGTTGTCGGGTTCTGAGTCGGCTGCTACACCCTTGGTAGGTCTTGTGCGTCGTTCCACATCATGTACATCACAAACTAATTATTTACTCGTAACAGTTGACGCAAGTGCTTGATGTCGCTTGCGACCTGACCGAGGTTTTGTCTATGTATCCTGCGTCCCGGGACCCCTTCTCGCCAGGCCCAAAGGAACAATTAAATCCGTTGCTGAATGTCCTGTCTCTGCTTCGAAACGGCGATCATCGGTTCATGCCACTTCTGGTTAGCAAAATGCACGAAGTGCTACCCAAGCTCGTCAGTCCCATGCTTCTGAACGTCCCGGATAGCGTGGTCAACAATGCTTGCAATGTCGACATCTTTGACGGATTCGGGAACGCTGGCATGGCCCAAACCCCGGCAATGCGCGACAGTTACGACAACAAGTATTCGAGCCCCGAGTCTTCAGGTTCCCAAAATGGCGCGCCTTCCAGCACCACTACTCACAACAGCAACGATATGCATTCGCCCTTTGTGAGCTCACCAATGTCCTCGGCGAGCGATTTCTCGCACGGCTTACCAAACAATACATTTAATGCCATGTCAGATGTCATGATGTCCCAAATGACACAGCCTCCGGTTTCGCAAACCCTGCAGATTCCCACTACGAATCCGCCGCCTACGCCACACTCACAACACGCACCTCATACACCGATCACTCCTATGCCAAATCTAAACCAACACATACCGAACAACTTGCATACACCTCTGCAACAAACGGCTAGCCTCGCCATCAACCACCAAAACCAGGCTTACGGACAGGGGTTTCCTCAGAATATGCCCTTTTCGATGAATGGATTGGGCCAGGACATGAATGCCAATAACATGATGCAAAGGCAACCACCCACGCGGTCAAATAGCTTTGCTGTTGGGCCGAATCCACAATTACGAACAATTGGCGATTTCCAGGCTTTACAACGAGCAAACTCGGACATGGCCACGTTGGGCTCCCTCGGTATGAGCAATCAGATGCAGATAGGATCGGAGCTTGATTTCAGTGGCTTATCATGACCGTGACCTCGACATGAGCTCGCACAACCGAGCACCTATTTTGCTTATTTTTCTCCTTCTGGAACATATAAAATTGGCTTTTTTTCCTTGCTTTTTCTTTTTTTCCTTTTTTAATCACGTGGTTATCACATCAAAGTTACAAATCTTGGGCGTACTGCAGGTATAGCTGGCATGATCTTGGGAGTCTTGGGTCGCGGCAATGCTTTTTGGGACCAGAAAACTTTCTGTTTTGGGACGGCCAGAGTGTATATATATCATAACATCTGTCTTATGCTTGTGTTTTAGCCGGAGACGGCTCTCCGTACGGGAAAGGGGGGATGCTTGCATGACGAGGTCGTATGAAGTATGTGTACCTGCTATGCACATGTTGAATGAGAACGAGAATCAAAATCTGAAACTCAATCCATCGATTCTATTATCGTGCAGAATCAAGTGAACGTCGTGGCCTTTGCCAAGTAGAACGAAGGCCTTCCACTTCACTTGTGCCACTCACCAACTCGCATGCGAGCATTCCGCACAGGCTCAATCCATTACATAGTAAAGTGCTTTCCACTCGGCATCTGATATCTGTGTTATAAGGAGGGTTTCAACATCACCAAGCACATGCGACCATACCTAGTGGAAAACTTGGGATCCCGTCCGCTCTCCCCTAAATAAGCCACTAAGGGCCGGATTAGTAGTTAAGTGGGTGACCATTAGCGAATACCCGGTGTTGCATGTTTTCTTTTTGTTTTTCTTCTCCTTTGCTTTTTGTTTTTCTTGATCCACTTTTGTTCTTTTACTTTTCTGTGCAATAGGTAGTAAGTAGGTACGGTTGAAAACAGTGGGTTTGCATTGTGCGGCAGTTGTGTCAGGGTGTGTGTGATATCGACGGCCGTAGCTGTAGTTACAAGGCGCATTGAGAAGGAAGAAGGGATTGGCTCTGCCATTAGATTTGACTGGAGATGAACTTCTTCTTTTTACCTTTTATTCTGTATAGCCTTGCCTGCCATCTTTGACGGGGACTTTAAAGTCATCAGCAGGTGGGTTCGCATCACTCGCTCGCTGATGCGGATTTGCGGGACTAAGCAGCGGAACTACACTATCCAGTACCTGAGGACGTACTGAGTGGCAGACGGGTTCCCTTCAAAGCACAACATCAACAACTCAAAGCACCGTCCATTTCATTTTATCTTGCCCGTCCCATGCACCTTCAACACGAGCACACCCCTTGCGGATCCAACAACACCGAATCACCTTGTCCAACCTCCGAGCAACCTCACTGACACTCCTTCGAGCAACGCAGCGGCGACACCTTCGCACCCATGACGACGTCCTCCTCCACCACGTTGCCCGCACCGAGCCGGTCCAGCGGTCCTGCGCCATCCACCGTACCGCAGCACCTCGCGGGCACCAGTCAAGCATGGCATGGCAGAATCAGCGCCAATGGGCCCTTTCCGGCGCAAAAGGATCGGTATAGACTTTATATAGGTAGGCTCGATCGGCTGGCTGGCTGGTTGGCTCTCACTCATTCAATCATTCACTCGCCATCTCATACACATACTCATGTCAACTGGCCCCTCTTACCACGTTTGGATCTCACATCTCACGATACTTTGGTTTCTTTTCTCATCATCTTCATGAAAACCTCCCCTCCCCCAGGTACCACCAGAGAAAAGAAATCATACACCCAGTTAACACCAAAAAAAAAAAAAAAAACTAAACTAAAAAACTTAAAGGCCTCTTCTGCCCCTTTGCCCACCGCGCAAACCTCATCCGCCACCTGAAACCAGGCCTTGCAGACCTGCTCCCCATCACCGTCGTCAAACCCTACCCAAAGGGCGACGAATCCGGCTGGCCCGGCTGGGCGTTCCCCCAGGACCCCGGCGAATACCCCGGCGCGACACCAGATCCGCTCTACGGCGCCAAGTACCTCCACGAGCTGTACTTTAGAGCCGACGCTGAGTACAAGGGCCGCTACTCGGTGCCCATGCTCTGGGATGCACACACGCAGACAATCGTGAACAATGAGTCTGCCGAGCTGCTGCGGGATCTGCAGACTTGTTTTGACGAGCTGCTGCTCCCGGCGGCAGCCACGCAGGATGGTCCCGAAGCGACGGCAACGACGACGACGACGACGACGACGACGAGTACCACCAATAGCAGCAGCAGCAGCAGCAGCAGCAGCAGCCAGCAAGGCGACCCGTGGCTGTACCCAGAGCACCTCCGCGCCGAAATCGACGCCATAGCCGAATGGATGCAGCGCGATCTCAACACGGGCGTGTACAAGGCCGGGTTCGCCGAGACGCAACAAGACTACGACGCCGCCGTGCCCGCCGTCTTTGCGGCGCTCAACAAGCTCGAAAAGACGATTGCGCACAAGGGCGGGCCGTTTATCCTGGGCCAAGACATGACGGAGCTCGATGTGCGTGCGTATGCGACAGTGGTGCGCTTTGACACCGTCTATGTGCAGCATTTCAAGTGCAATCTGGGCACGATTCGCCATGATTACCCGCAAATCAACAACTGGCTCAAGAACCTGTACTGGAACGTCAAGGGCTTCAAGGAGTCGACGGACTTTAGGCATATCAAGGAGAACTATACAAAGAGTCATGCTGGGATTAACCCGCGGGCAATCACGCCCATGGGTCCGTGGCCTGAAGTGGAAGGGCCCGAAGGGTATGAGATGGATGTGGGCAAGCTTGCAGTGGGAGGAGTCAAGATGCCATTGGTTTTGGAACTGGAGGAGAAGCTTGGTTGACTTTATAGGTAACGTTTGTTGCAAGGTGTACTAACGTTGAATTGTCATAATTCGTTGTGGATATATATATATATATATATAGATATATTACGCTAATGTGTAGAGAGACGTAAGAAATGGCTATGCAATTTGGCAATTTGAAAGCACGCATTTGGCCCCTTGAGCTGAAATAAAAATGCCGAGCTCCAACCCGAGCGACCAAGTGCTTGAACGCCAATGCCAGCCTGAATGGTATTTGTATGGTCATCATTCATAACGATCGTAAACATTTTCCCCGAGCCGGCGTGTGCCATGTCGAGGTCATCATTCAAGAAGACGGCAGATGCAGGATATGAGCTCAATGGTCCCTGGCCATTACAGCGTTAACAGCCAGAACCTCCAACCTACCCGCATAAAGCTTCATGAGATGTGCAACGGGATCTCCCCAGATTTGGGTTCTCAGCTGCTCGTCTGTGGCGACCTGGGCCACGACACCTTCATTGAGTCGCTCCTCGACGGTTTTCTTGCCCTTGAGCCGCGATTTTGGATCGCCTGACCGCAAGACGATGATGCGCCCGGCATTGCTGAGTGAGGACGGGGGAACCTTCCACACTGTACCCTTGGGTGGTGGGGGTGGTCCTCGGTCGTCGTCATTGGATTTGCTGGCTTTTGAAACTTGACTGGCTCGGTTGGCTTGCTTGTTCGGCTTTGCCAACATGACTGAGCTCCTTGACTTGGACTTCTTGGGGTCCTGCAAAGATGCAGAGGGAGGCTTGCTGTTCTTCTCCGACGCGATATTCCCCAATGTTCTTGCGGCATGGGCTGGAGCAGGCTTCGCGAATAGCTCTAGCAAGCTCTTGACATAGGCTTTGTCCGCGCGCGTAACGGGGTCGCCTTCATTAATGAAGCTGAGGAACATGCTCTTCCTCAATTCAGGTCTCTGAGGCTTCTGTAGTGGCAGCAGTGAGACGGGTGGCGTGCCAAATGTGACGCAGTGTACACGCTTGAAGCTGGCGGTGAGCGAGTTGAGCTCAGAACGAGCGGCTGTACTGGTCGCGTGCATGTGTGCGTAGAGCAAGGCTGCGACAGCACCACCGGCCGAGTGACCTGTGATGAGGAGACTGCAGGAGCGGCGGGAAGGGTCCTCTTGGAGGAGCTGACGGAGACGAGCGGCAACGGGTGCAACCATGCGCCGGGCAACAGACAGGAAACCTGCATGACAACAATTGCCGTAGTCGTCCTATTTTCCCCGTTAGATACATTTTGGGATGGGACATTCGGCGATATGGAAGGTTGAAGCTCACCAAAAATCCTACCGGGGAGATCGGTTCCGTGTTGAGATTCACGGTCCAGTCTGAGAAAGAAGCCGTGCCTCTGATGGCAAACACAATTGTGTTCATATCGTCCATTGGCACGGATTTGATAACCATAGCCTTCGTGCCAGCTCGGGAATCGGAGTCGACGTGCACGTCTTTTTCCTTTCCTCGTGGCTTTTCATATACGCGCTCGGCGTACCGCGCAGCCAGACATACCAGTGGCCAGGTTGGTATGTACAGCTTGAAGGGTGGAAGATCATTTGGCAGCCTGGCGTTGACGTACAGCTCGACCTTGGAGAAGTAACTGCTTGACGTGTTCGCGGAAACGCCTGCTGCTGACTGGCCTCTCGAGTCCCTTTTGGTTAGTTGGTCCTTTTTGGGCTTTCCTACTAGCTTTCCCCTTCCGTTGGCTTCGGTAGCTGGCAGTGACGGGACTGGTTCTGGTTGATACATAAAGAGATCCTTTTCATTTCCGCAGTACTTGTCTCGGTCGATGAGAGTCATCAAGTCGTTGAAGCGTTCATACATGCCGTAAGTTACGGAACAGGTCGTGTCCACCATTCCCTTGCCACACTGTGCGCCATCTGCCAGGAGCGCAGGACTTACTCCCGGCAGGACTTTGGCTGTGAGATTGACGGCCGACTCGACGAACATGTCTGCAAGGGAGCAGTTGGTTCCTAGGGGTACTGTTCGAGACTGGTCTGGAAGAGGGCCTTGTACCAGGTAGTAGTGCTGATTCACGACGATTGGGGCTTGTTGCTGGACTGGGCGCCGTGTCTGTGGAGGCGGATACGCGGGAGGCGGCGGCGGCGGCGGCAAATAACCAGCCGGCTGGAAGTTTGGAGGCGGCGGCGGCGGCGCATGCTGGCCGACAGTGGCCTGGTTTGGAGGAGAAGCACGGTATTGAGGCGGTGGCCCAGGAGAGGCACGGTATGGCGGCAGGAAAGACGCTGGCCTGGTCTGTGGTGGTGGTGGTGGGATAGTAGGTCGTCCAATGGTGCCGGCGGGCTGGGCGGGCGGGACGTCCTTGGACTTCTTGCGTGAAAACAAGCCCATCTTGGCGACCTTGGGCGTTTGCGAAGTGGGCCTGGACCGTCAAGTCATAGATTTCAATCGAGGATCGGTAAGGGCATTGCGAACAAGCTGCTGTCTTGTGCTCGTATCAGTAGACGAGACACTCGATTGCAAAGGTCGAAGGGGAAAAATCGAGAACTGAATAGCCGCCGGAACAGCTGGGCTGTGGGTCTAGGCTGTACGCTCTAGCAAGAGGAGGACAGGACGAGGCGCTCTGCGAGCTGGATGCCCGGAGCTGTCCGCTGGTTTGTTAGGATGATCGACAGCGAGCCAGACTGCCCATATACATAGTAGACCTCAAGTACCGCACCGTACGGGCCAGGCAGGCGGGGGATGTTTGGCGGACAATTCGCCCCCCGGTCCACAGTATTAGCATGCCCCAGCCAGCGGGTGGGCTGGGTTGACAAGCAGACAAGGTAGAGAGGGTGTCTGGATGCTCGAGTACATAGTAAGAGCCAGGACAGCCTACTATGTACGTAGTACAGGGTAGCAAGGCATGCGGTGGATCGTGCGCATCATGGCGACTGCGCAGCACTCCATAGTATCCTATGTACGAACCACTGTCGCTGTACTCTGTGCAGCAGAGCGTCCAATCAACGAGTGCGCACGCAGGCGTTCATGGGGATGTGGGAGTATCCCTGCCGCTTGTCTAACCCTCTCGCTGCCTCGGTGCTGATACGCTCTCAGGCGTCTTGTGCTGCCCCAATCGGGGCTCGTTGGCGGGAGGCGCTGATGTGCGAGCGTTGCCTTCTGCGGCACGGCACGGCGAGCCACGCGTGTGGGGATGCAAAAGGGAGGCTGGTGTAGAGTCTTCTGCATGTGATGATGCTGGCATAGCACCATCTGCTGCAGGCACACCTTGTGTGCACAGAGTACACTGCCGTTGCCATAGTGCAAATGTACGAATATCTTCAAGGCGAGCCTCGTCGTTGCTGCAAGGGATGTAAGGGCACCTGTCGCTCTATGGAAGCCGTCTTGAGCCGCCGAGGCCGTGCCTTATGGACCGCGCATCGATTTGGCGGGTGCTTTTCCAGAATGTTTCCGTCGTATTTTGAGAAAATCTGGGGAGACTGGCATTGTTCCCGGACCGGCTCAAATTCGGTCGACAGGATTTGTGTACAGAAGGCAGAATCGTCGTACAATGAGGCAGCTGCATAGCCACGTGGTCGGCTCGGATATGGACAATGCGTCTTGTCTTTTGACGGCTCGCAACTCGGAAATCTTTACTATGTATACACGATCTGGTTGCTGACACAACAGGTCTCACATCTTGCTTCTTGGACCGTGGTCACTGTCAATCGCATTCCCCAGTTGCATGATCTTTTGGGGGTTGTGCTGGTCACACAAACCCAGAGGCAGACTCGGGCTTGGAGATAGTGCCGCAGAGAAATTGCTTGTCGAGCTGGCTCGCGGGTCCAGATGAGAGGAAAGCTGCGTCATAGCATTCAAGGTAATACGTAGTTGTCGAGGAACGTTGGATTGCGACTGGAGCCAAGCTCATCCTCATTAAGCGAGGTTTGGATGGGCGATGTGATATCCGCGGGCTGTGAGGCTGCGCCAGAAATGAGTCGTTTGATGAGGCCAAGGCGCGAGAGCATCGCATCATCGAGCCTGCAGATTACCATATCAGCTGTCATTGTGAGAAAGTGTGTTGAGTTACTGGAGCAAAGATGACAGCCATGGAAGGAGAAAAGCCGAAGGAGCAGATGCTGAGGCTGTTGATGAAGATGGGCGTGGATGACAAGCGTGCATGCCCAGGTTCTGTGTACATCCACTGTAGATTCACAAGTCCCGGCAATTGGCAGCTTCATCTATAGTGGCTCTAGAGCGTTTGGGCTGCCAGGACCCCTACTGTGGGCGCTAGCGGGGGACGACTGGCAGCACGCGGCGCAATTGCAGTGGCACTGGATTCCAGCATCAGTGGGCCCGAGCTTCAGAAACGGAGCATGGGACACGACAAGACGACACGCCAGTAGCGCTCCCTTGATTCATGCCCTTTCCAACAAGTCTCCAGACCTTGCTAGACATGAGGCCATCCTAACCTGCCGTGACATCGACATGCCTCTGACGCCGCCATGGACTTTGTAAGCTGCTGCCCTTGCGCCCCCGCGAACCGCTGCACACCGCAAGCTGACTGACGCGCCCGCGCCCGCGCCCGCTTCCGCAGTGGTCGAGACTAATTGCCAACACGCCCCTGGCCGAGAACGCGCGCCGCGAGGCTGCTAGGGATCCTGTACGGCGTCTGCGCCGCTTCGAGAAGGAATATGGGCGGCTGCTGGTACGTTGGACCCTTTGCTGGTGCAGTCTTGGCTGTCTCGTGGCTGACTCACTGACGCTCCTCTTAGCAAGCGTGGCGTACCTCGTCCAACCTCGCCAATGACTACGATGCCGCCGAAGAAGTCGAGGAACAGCTGCAAGAGCTGACGCACATTCTCAGCGACGAGACCCGGAGACCTCTGCCCCATCCTTGCATCGCCTTCTCGGCCAACAAGCAGCTGTACTTGCCCATTGCCAAGATCGCTACAACGTCATACAATGAGTGGATCATCAAGGAGGCCGTTCTGTTCTTTGCAACGCTGGTCGAGAGCGAAGAGGAAGCCTTTGTGGAGACCGAGGCTTTTGCAACGAGCCTGACCAATCTGCTTGTCAAGATCACTGGCGCCAACAGTATACGCCTGGGCTCGGATATTGAGGCGCGCGTTGTCGAGCTGGCCTTCAACATCACCACAAAGATCCGCCTGGAACCCGAAATCTTGCCTGCATGGTTCAAGTCGCCCCGCGCCAGACAGCAGGAGGAACGGAACCAAGACGACCGCGACAAGTTTGAAGGCAGGACACAGAAGCAGGACTTCCCCCTCTTTTACTTGCTTGTCGACTACATCCACCACGAGGGCAAGGTTGGGGACTTTGCGCGCACCGGTCTGCTCTACATCATCGAGGCAGCCTCCCACTCTGTCGAGCTGGAGCAATGGATCGTTGAGAGTGACCTGTCAACACTCATGGCTACTGGCCTTGGTGCTCTCTACAGCCAGTTGAGCGGCAAGCTGGTCATTGACTACCCGCCGCATGATTTGCCTCCCATTCTGGCCTTTTCAGACTATCAGCCTCCTGTTCCCACCCACGAGATTGTGCCCTCGACTTCGCCCGAGTTCCAGGCCCATTTGGACGTTTTCTTGTCCCATCTGATATTTTGGCAGGATGTGCTCAACCACTGCAAGTCGGTCGATGTCAAGTCGACGTTGCTTGAACACTTTCAAATTATCTTCCTGCAACAGCTGCTGTAAGCCTCTTCGCGCCTTGTTACCCCTGGCTGGGAAGGAAACGCGCATGCTCACTCATCCCTATCCAGATACCCTTCGTTACTTGAATCTTCCGATATGGACGGTGGCTCCTCTGTTGCCGTATTGACCTATCTGCGCCAGATTCTCGAGTCACTGGACCATCCTGACATGATCAACCTTATCTTGCATTACCTCCTCGGCATACCCGACATGGGCGCGGCAACTTCAGAGGAGACATCCGATTCCGTCAGCAAAGCCAGGAAACGCAAGTCCATGGATCTGGCTACAATGATGGCTGCAAAGGTCGATGACGCCGCTGATCCGCTTTTGTTCACGCTGGTTGACCTGATCCTCGCTTGTCTTCGCTCATCCAGTCCCCAAACCATTCATGTAACCCTGCAGTTGGTGTCAGTGGTGCTCAAGAGGCACCACCGATATGCCATCATGACCCTTGTGCGAACTGAGAACCTCTATGGAGAGATTGATCACCGGACGATTGGCGCGCAACAGCAGGAGCTCGAGTTTCTGATGTCGCTCGCAAGTGGTATTGGCGGCCATGAGAACTTTGATGTTGTCTACGCGACTGTTCTGAGGGACACTACCTCTCGAATCGAGAACCACCCTTGCTCTCTAAAGCTCGTTGCGCCCAAGGTCTCAAATACGAACCACAAGTTTCCTGGGGCACAAGATTCTCTGCCCGGGGCCCCTCGGGATGTTCGCGCACATACGATTCGAGCCGATGACCCGCTCCTTACCACCCTCCTCGACCACTTCGAACTCTTCTTTTTGAATCCAGTCGAGACCAACCTTGGCATCACCGAAACCATTTTTGACCTTGCAGCTTGTGGCTTCATGAACATTGAGGGCTGGCTTCTACGATCTCCCGAAACTTACATTTACGACGCCGACGATCAGTATCGTCCAATGTCGCCCGAGGCCGAACGCGATGATCCCGTCAGCATCAACGTGGAAGACCTTCTCTCTGAAGACCCCCACAAGATTGATCGAATCAACCACTGTCGCCGCCGGCCCATTTGGTCGACCCCTGACCTTCCTCGGTTCCTCAAGATCCTTCAAAGTCTGTCTGATGAAGTTGCTGGCTTCCGCGAGTCGATACCTAGATTCACCGATCTGCTGCAGCAGCGTCGTGAGGCCTTCCAGATTGCGGATACGATACCTCCACCGGCCCTGAGAAATGCGCAGACCTTCCCATACGGTAGTCCGGACCAAGGCGCCCCGTACCAAGCGCTTTCCAGCATGACGACTTCGAGGAGCACTTCACCCTCGAGGATGGGCGGGTTCGAGGGCTTTGCGCAGCGTCTACTGAAGGACCTGAATGACCTTGGGGCACCGAGTCGTGCAGAGAGCCCGCGCGGTCAAGATTACGGGCACCCCGGCTCACTTGGCGGGTACGGCATAGGCACTCCATCCTCGTTCAACAAGCCGCCTCCTGTGCCGCCCAAGGACGGCGGCACCTATGACACGCCTTCAAGGGGCGGTTCGGGTATGGCACGACCCTTTACCCCGGCAAGTGGTCCCAGATTGGACGAAGATCCAGTTATGGCGAGCCAGGCGGCTGCATTCCAGGCCATTGACCAGCAAATTCTGGCCAGAAAAGTGGGCATCTCAAAGAGAGGGACTCCAGAGCCACCGCTCCAGCTGGGTGGGGAGATTGGCGAAGACGCTCGACAAGACGAAGACGACACCGACGACGGTCCACCGCCGCCGCCACCCCCTGCCAAAGACGACCAACCCGAGCCCCCTACACAAGACCAACAAGGGGATGACGTGCAGGCGAATATTCCGAGCCCGCCGCGAAAGGAGCCTGCGACACCGCCCAAGGACAAAAAGGTCTCGGTATCGCACGTGCTGACCAATGTCATTGTGCTCCAATCCTTCTTGTTTGAGCTGGCGGCGCTTGTGCAGATTAGAGCTGGTCTCTTTGAGGAAGTACGATATGTCTAGAGTAGTTTCGTTTTCTTTTCTACATCGGCTTTGGCATTCGTGCGCTGCTTGTCTGATGGTGATATCCCCCGTTTTCTTCCCCCTTTGCGCTCTTCTGTAGGCCGCGAATTTGCTGGTCTGGAAAATAATGAATACCCCCTTCCCCACCCTTTCTCCCTCATCCCCTTGGACTTTTCTTGTAGAGGGAGTTTAAATCGCACCGACACTTCAGGTGGTGCAATTGGCTGCATTTTGTTGAGGTGGGAGCATTTTCTTCTTGTGATATTTAAATTGGCCGTTATTCCGTTGATCCATTTGGGAAGCTGTCATTATGGTTTCTTGCATTTTGAGGACACAGATGATGTTATAGGATTGAAGCATGAAAATAGATAGATAGGAGAAGGAAAAAGATACTGTGCCAAAAAAAAAAAAGATAATGTGATTTGGTCTTTTGTCTAACATTATTATTGATCATGCCATCTATTCAATTCGCGGCCCGGCAGTTGATGAAGGAAGTCGTATAAAAGATACGGCGCGTGTCCAGTATCTTTGTTGCACAATTTGCAGAGTACATACATATTGACAAGGAGGGCCTAGAAGACACTTGAGTACTTGCCTGGTAAATAACATCGTTTTAACGTCCCCAACCTCTTCACAACATAGTTGAGAAAGTCGGGTGGTTACGCTGGCGTTAGTATCATTTTGGCATGCTACTTGGGGAGTAAGACTGGAGCTTCGGGCTCGTGAAGCAGGCTATGCGTAAGTGTTTTTGCGGTCTGTCTTGTTCTGGAGCTGTTGATGTTGGCCGGCTGATCTTGTTTATGGATGGGACGCAAGCTCGTCGATCCATACGCCAACCCTGTTGGCTACGATTTCGCTGTGATCTGTTGAGTTGGTAGATTAGCGATGGAGATCTTGTGGTGGTTCTCTTCGTCGGATGCTGGCTGGGGGTTGGCATCCAGCATCATATACATGTATATCACTTGACCTGTCTTCACACCTCACATCACAAACATGGCAACCTGTCCATTCACGGGGGGCACACCGCAATCCCAACCCAGCGTCGAGACCGCAAAGAAGGAGAAGAGGACTCACTGATACAAAAGTCGTGCGGCAATCCTTCCTCATCCATCACAATCCTCGTTCTCCCCCTCTTCGTCCTCGGCGCGTCCTCGCGCGCAGCATGCTCCTCTCTCTTCTCAATGAACCGATCGCGCACTTCATTTGGCACCCAGTGATCATCCTTGCCGAAAAAGATGAAGAACTTGGGGATTTCATGAGCGTGCGCGGCCGCCTCGTCGCCAATCTCCCATAGTTCCTCGGCCCACGTCTCCTCGCTAATCACTTTCAGCTCGTCCATTCCCAAATACAGCGCTTGGTGCACGCCATCGCGCGAGTCCTTGAGGAAACGCGTCGTGGTGGCTGCTGCGTGGGGCGCCATGCCCCAGGCGTGCGACAGGAACCAGTAGACGAAGAACCTGGGTACAAGGAAGAGAAGGAACCTGGCAAAGAGGTGGACGTGGGTGGAGAGGAACGGGGTGCGGCGGATGAGGTTGAGCTGCACGCCCTTGGGGGACTGTGCGAGGTGGGCGATGGTGGCGAAGAGGAGAATGCCCGATTTGAGATGCAGGGTGGGTGGGAAGCCTGTGGGATCGTGGAGGTGGCGGTGGAAGATTTCGAGGGCGAGGTAGGTGCCGAGGCTGTGGCCCATGAGGATCACCTCATCAAAGGGCTTGTTGCTGTCGTCGCCTTGATTCGTGGGTGGCAGTCCTGGGACCTTACTGGCTATGCCGATGAGATTCTTCATGGCGTGCTGGATCTGCGACTCGACATCGTGGGGCCGGTGAGTTGTTGTGTTGAAGGGGACGGGGTGGTCTGCGTCGTCGAAGCCGGCAAGAGTACGCCCATACAAGTAGAAGGCGACGGCATGTTTGCGGCGCACCTCGATGTGATTCAGTAGCTCGCGCAAGTGGGCAAGAAAGGGGCCGTAGTAGTCGATGAGGCCTGGATTGCCTGGGAGGAAGTATATGAGGCAGTGGCGGGTCGACGGTGAGGGTGACGATGCCAGATGAGGGGAGGGAAAGCCCAGCTCTATCGGCATGGTGGGTGTGTTTTTTGTGATTGACTGTCTGGTTCGAGCCTCCTGTACAGTGCCGTTCATTTGGTCCTTCTGGCTGCTGCTACTGTTGCTGCTGCTGCTGCTGATGATGGTGGTGATGGTGGTGATGTGTGTCGGCTTCACCAATCGTTGGTTTCAAGGGCAACGCCTGTCGTTGAACCCACTAACCGGATCCGCTGGCGTTGTCGAACGGGGCCAATCAGCCAACCAGAATGCGTTTTGCAGTTCGGACGATGGCCCCTTCAGTGAACAAGGGGGTGCCCTGGGCCGATCTGGCGCCGCGGATCTTTCACTACTACGATGCTGGAAGCTGGCCAATGGTAGACCGCGCTGGATAGCTGTTGTGCCCACTGTATCTCTGAACTGGGGCCACTAACTTTCCCCCCCATCAAAGTGTTGCATTGTAGCGGGCCTGCCCTTGCGGGCAGTGTATTGAGGCTTTCAGGGGCTGGCTTGGCTGGCTGGCTGGCTGGCTGGCTGGCTCGCCAGGCGCTAACAAGCAGGGCGGCCTGTATGGAATTGTTCCAGCGGGCAGGGGCTGCAGGCCAGGGCACTAGGGACCCTACATACAGAAGGTAGGACCCCTAAACAGCACTGAAGCAGAAAAAGACACACAGGGACCCTGTTTCTTGCTCGTCTCTTCCCATCGTCGCATTGAAATCGACGGCGCGCCCGTTCGGGGCCACCGGACCACAATTGTTGCAATGCGCCAGACGAGCGCATGGACAAGTCGATTTCGAGAAGGGGCAGAGAACAACGGTCAAAGTATTGGTCAGACGATTCATGGCCTGGCCTGGGGAAGGGGCTCAGCCTGTTGGCCGGTTAATGTTGTCGAGCTCCATAACGCCGTCGTCCTTTTTCCTTTTCTTTTTTCTCCTTCCTCCTCCTTCTTACTCTCCCTCCCCTTGCCCCCATGATTTGCTGTTTCGATTTGACCTGACCCCTGGAACGAGAGATTAGCAAGAGCGTTATATTCTCAAAAATAGCTAACCATAACCCCCCCAACGTTGACCGCCAATCTCGGTGCCTCATCCATCGGCAGCCAATCGAGAAGTTCAACGGGGGAAGAGGAACAAGAGATACTGTCCTTCTCAGGCTGTCGCTCTCTCTGTTCCTGCTCTCACGCATAAATCACACTGTACACGGCCATGGCCCTGTTACAAGACACAAATGAAAAGGATTATGGCGCACCCTCGCTGCCCACGACCGACGAGGGTGACACGGACTCGGCGCTGCTCGACCCAGCCCGCCTGGCGCGCAAGGAATATCAGTCCACGACGACCATCACCCTCCCTCCCACCCTCCGTGAAGCCCCCTCCACCATCCGCCTGCCCGGTAGCAGCAGCGGCTGGAGCGCCCTCAGCTTCGGTCTGGGCGGCGCCGGCACTGCCAATAACAACTCCGTCTCGGCGGTGCGCACCGTCGAAACCTCAAATACCCGAGAGCTCGCCCGCCTGCGCCGCAAGGAGACGCGCCTTGCCATCAAGGAGGCGCATCCATGGCAGCATGTCGGCATTGCCCTCGGCCTGCCCATGATCCTCCTGTTTGACATTGTCGTGCCCTGTGTCATCTACTACTCGTGGTACCGCACCCGCCGCGCATCCTGGTACCAGGACTGCGCCGCCAGCGATACCCAACCATGCCCTTTACCGCCGCCGCCCCAGTTCGACCGTGCCATTCTCGGGTCTGCCATTGCCTCGTTTGGCATCGGCGAGCTGTGGGTTCTGCTTGCACGGGTGCACCGCCTCTTCATGCAACCCGATGTCTGCGCGCCGCTGCTGTCGACGAGCCGCTGGCAGCTCGACGCCACTAGCTGGGTCTACCTGGTCGCCATGCTGCTCGCCCTGGTTCCCTTTCTCACCGGGAGCACTCTCGTCATTCCGCACTTGTACCTCTACGGCCCCAGCGCCCTCATGGGTTTCTTGGGTATCTTGATGGTCATTTCCATCGTCGTCCCGTTCAACATCCCCATAGCCATCAACTCGCAGCCCAAGGGCACCCCCGTGCGCCCCTTCATCTACTACGCCGCCGAGGACTTCATGGCCGTCGACGGGCTCCAGGACCGCGAGTTTCGCACGCGGTTCAATGACCGCTACGAGACAAACCCCATGTTCCGCCGCTTCTTTGTCAACCTGACAATGTGGTGGACGCTGGGCGTGTGCGTGTATATAGGGAGCGTGTCGGCTGTCATTTGGACAGTCGAGTTCCACTATGCCTTTGGCCTGTCGCTGGGCATCTTGTTTAGTTATATTGCGTGTTGGGCCACAGCGACGGTGATTTGGGTCAATGTGGAGATGAAGAGGGAGCACGAGGCGTATGAGCGTGGTGATTTTGATGTGTAGAATACTGTAATTTGTAGTTTTGTTGGTTGGATTATACTCCAGTATGATTTTGGTGTCATGGGAATTTTGAAGCTATGAAGCGCGACAAAACTCTGTTTTTGATCAAGAGATACCCCAGATATTCAAAGATGTATGATGGAACAGAAAGGATAAATATCAATATAATAATCATTCAATCCTATTTTTGAACAAACGGACAATAACAGGGTCAGGGTCAAGGCCCAAAGATGAGGACAAGGACAAGTGCTGTTGAGAAAATCACGGCAATATATCGGTTACCCGCAGGCCAATCATACTATCGCTTTGTATATTGAACTTGCTTACTAAGCCAGCTACGCATACTCGCGTTTTTATAGTACTTGTATACTCGTAGTCAAAACACAGCATACACTAGACAGTCTTCTCTGGCTTTCTTCCTCCCTGTCGTTCTTTCTTGTAAAGTCAATCCACCAAGTATACGCCACGTCTCAGTACACACCAAGCAATATTACGCATGGCCCCTCTGCATACGCTGTATACGAGCTGTAACTACAGTCTCTTCCTGCGTACAACATATCATTGAGAGGCTCGAAATTGAATATGTATAATAATCTGCAATTCGGGAGCTTCCTTCCCCTGAGTGATTATGCACCCCGGAAAGCGAGAGCAAGCAAGATTGCTGCAATGATAAGTCGGTGATGATCATGTCCACGCGTTTACTCCCCACAGGCTGCAGCGGGTTCATCTTAACACGGCGAAGATTTATATAGAATTTATACGGCTGGTCATCGATGGAACGAATCACGTTCGGTGCTGTTCCCGACTCCAAGATGGATGAGTTGCGATCCGCTGCGCTGCGCTGCTTTGCGCTCATCATTCAGTGACGAGCCACTGTTTCACCCCGACCCTTTTTCTTTTCTTCTTCTTATTTAATTGGGCCTTTGTTGCTGTTGCTGTTAGTCTTACTGCTACTCGTCTGAGATTTGTACGGTACGTACAGTGATCATCGTTTCGTTTGTTCCAAGTTAGCCAAGTGTCTGAACCGCTTACAATCCGAGAGCGAGAGCGAGAGCGAAAGACATTGGTTGATGTCCAAATTCACAAGGCCGACATGCAGGATAATAGGTTAGAGATAGAAGCTACGAGTATAAATTGCTTCGAGTTATGGGAAAGCTGTGACCTGCCACACTGGGTAGCCAGAACTCCTTAGGGGAAAGGCTTCCTTTCGCCTCATATTGATTTATGCTTCCCCTTTTTACTTCTTTCCTTCCTTGTTCCATGTGCTTTATTTGTTCAACTTCGGAAATGGATGGAAGCATCAGAGGGAATTCCAACGAAAAGCCTTCACCTGCGCAAGTGATCCGTTGATATAACGACGGGAAGAAGCAGTCACACACATTTCACCCAACTGGTCGACCCGAACAACCTCGTCGTTCCGCACCATCCAAAGAAAGAGAGACCATTTACTAGTGTATGCTTTTTTGTCTGGATGGGCCAAGTCTGGGTGTATAGGTATGTCGATATACATATATATATATATATCAATATTTCATAACCAGTCTCTGTGTCAGGGGTGATTTGATTCAAATATTGTGACTTGGACTATGTGTTCAACTAAACCGTCTCTTACGCAGTACTCGTGGCGTTGATAACAGACATATGTCATAAAGCGAATAGCGATCGCTCCTTTTCATTCTACCTAGATACTCAAACACCATCATCGGTGGCAAGTAGTGCTTTACAACACCGCCTCCTTGGGTGCTGAACGCCAACATTCCACCTCCTCGCACCCCGCCACTCCTCTCCTGCACGAAAACAAACGTGTCCATCTACCTACCAACCAGCAGAGACAAGCGTCTGGTCAATCAACGGCTTCAGCCCACTGTCGACAAAGGCCGGAAAGCGCCAGCCGGCCCACGCATGGTCCAACAGGCCCCACGACTCATCAGCATCCAGCGTGGCGCCCCTGATGTAGTAGCTCCCGCCCAGCGCCCAGAACATGAAGCCCGATCCGAGGCCCGATCCCAAGAACTTTTGCGCGCAGGCGGGATACTTGTGCGTGGCCGTGGTCTCCAGGTCCTGCTGGAATCCCCATTCCGTCATGACCACGGGGAACCGGTTCGCGACTTGCTTTCTTCCTTTTGCTCCTCCTCCTCCTCCTCCTCCTCCACCACCACCACCCAGGGCATGGTCCACAGGCGCAGCTGCCGCCGAGTAACCGGCTTGCAGCAGCGCGTCTTCATAGCTGGGGCAGTCCGTGACGGGGGCCACAATGTCGTAACTGTGGAGCTCCAGCACGAGCTTGTCCTGGCAGCCCGGAAAATCGCCGCGCGAAAAGGTGGTGTTGCCCGGTGCGAGCCGCTCGCCGCTCACCACGGGCGCGAGGTCCGTGTCGGCGCCGAGACCAGAGAGGAAGATCAAGAGATCGGGGTTCGCGGCGTGGATCGCCCGGCTGCCAGCCTGGACCTGCCTGTACCAGACGTCCCAGTTGTAGGTCTCCGCGACAGCTGGCTTGGCCAGGTTGATGGGGGGCCGAAGCTCGTTGTAAAGAGACATGGAGATCAGGTTGGGCCATTGTTTTCCCTTTTTTTGGGTTGGCCATTGGTTAGTAGCCGTGTATAATCAGACAGAGCCATGATAAAACGTGACTGTTTGTGCATAGGAGATATTGTTTTCTCCCAGCACGTTATATTTGGGCACAGTAAAGAGAATCGAGGAGAGATAAGAGAAGGTAAAGGTAAACTCACATGTTCCGCCATGAATGAAAGGCCGCGTGTCCAATTTGCAGGAGAAAAGTAGGTATCGTTCCACCAAGTATTCCCATCAAAGGGGTCGCAACACCACGATGCCTTGGACACATGGTTGTCCAAGTGAACGTAGATGCCACGCTTTGCACATTCGGCCGCAATGGCATCGTAGACCTGGAGAGTAAGGTCAGATATGGTGAGCACGTCTGTTCTGATTACGAGTCTTCTCTGGCTACCGTGCGAAAAGAGACAAAAAAGAAATGCATCCCCAATTCCACATACCTGCAGCCTCGTTGTATCTTCTCGGAAATCGGGTTGTTTGTCCAGAACCCGCTCCAGAACCTTCGTCCCTTGTTCTACTCCCAGGCCATCAATGAACGCCCGCTTGAGGCTCACATCGGCCATGTCATTGCTGTGGATTTGGTCAATCATTTCCGTGGCGTACGTCAGGCGGATCGAGTTCAAGCCCAGGCTCTGTATTTGCGATACAATGGTGGCGATAGACTGGTACTGCAGACCCTCTGGGACCATGGTCACCTCGGCTCCAGGCCAGTTGACGCCGGCGTAGGCAAAGGGCGAGCCATCGGCGCCGAGAATGGTGGACGCATTGGTCGTGAACGGTCCGTTCGGGAAGGGAGCGGTCGTTAGACCTACTGCAGCAGCAGCAGCAGCAGCAGCAGAAAAAGGCAAGGAGAGCAGGGGGATGCCCAAGAAGGCGAGGAGGTAGTGGACAGCCATTTTGCCAAAATGTACTATATCTTGTTGCGAATGGTGACGAATATGTGTGGCATATACAATGGATAATTCAAAGTGACGAGCAAGTTGAAGAGGGATTGCAAACTCGGGAGAATAGAGCAGCGGGACATCATCCTCATTTATTTGTCTTTCCAATCACTGCCTCGAGACGATCAAGAAAAACCCAACCAGTGGAAACCGCCAGAGACGTAGCCCGTTGAGACCACGAAAAGCCACAAGTAATTCCCTTTTCGAACCGACAAGGCTGGGTAAAGCGATCCAGGCCCGCCGGACAGCGACTAGTCAGCTAGTGACTAGACAAGTGCCTATTACTATTTTAGCAGTGCCGTTTCTAGAAAGGAATCCAGCACCAGCTGTGACGAGGCATGTGCCTACCACTTGCACAACAGTTCTCGACAAGACGGAAGGGTACAGATCACATTGGACTTTCACATGTACAGCCCAACTCAAAATAACTACAAAGCACCATCATGAGCTAGTACATGTATATGCAATATGCTACCAACCAGATCGTTGCACCCACGCTATGCCAGAAATATAGAAGAAATTGCCCGCCATGCCCATATTTAGCCATTCAACGCCGAGTCCGTGATTCTCTGATGCAATAGAGCAAAGAATAAAACCAGAAAAAAACAAAGACACAAGAAAGGGCTGGAAAGGCCATCATCCAAAAGCAAATCAGTCGGTTCCCCGCCCTTCATCCCAGTCCGTCCATCTCCGAATAGCCTCATCGACTCGCATCACGCCATCCGTGGTGGCATCTACCTCGAACCACTCCTTGTGCATTTTGCCACAGGCCTCGCACGCTCCAGTGCCGCGGTCAGAGAGCCTCATACCCAAGCCAGACAGCTCCAAGTGAATCAGACGCTCCACCTTGTGGCTGTGCGGCATCTTGTGCGGTTCCAGGTTCGAGCCTGTGCGGACATATGGGTAGAAGCGCACGAGCGAGAGGTCGTAGCCGCACTGCCGCTTCCATTCCGTCATTCTGCGCATGACATTATTGGCCCGACCAATCTTGAGAAGCACCGTCTTCTTGTCGTTGCCGCCACTGCTGAGCCCACGGCTGCGCGTTGTGGTCGGGCTGCCCATTCCAATGCTTTCCGCCCTAAAGGCAAAGGAAGCCAGCATGTCGCCAGGGCGCTGGTCCACTTGACCCAAACTGCGCGGTCTGGAACCGGATGCCTCGAGGGCGCGCTCGGTAGGCTCGAGCAGGGAGCGGGCGCTGACGACGGATGGAGCATGGGTTTGCGACTGCGGCGTCAACCAGAAGATGTAGATGTAACCCTCTTCATCACTCTTTGAAACGGGTGTAGCCAGTTCTTTGAGGAGTTTGTGCGCCGTATCTGGAGGCGCGTCGCCTGGAATGAGGGAGAGGAACTGCGACGTCTGTGAAGTCTGTGAAGTCTGCGACGCATGAGACGAGGACGAAGGCGGCTGGCTGGAGAGACTCGGACGGTGGGATCCGCTCGCAGGCTTGAGATTGTTCGAAGATGGTCGGCCAGGTCGGCCTGGGTAAGATGCGCTGGGAGCCTGCTGCATTGGCACGGGCTGAGGCCTAGGGGGTGGCGTGGGGTCTTCAAAATAGAGAGGCATGCGAAAGCAACAAAAGGAGAACTCTTTGAGTTTCTTGGGCGGCCGCGTGGAAGAGAAATTCGAAGGCGCGGGCCCCGCCTGTCCTGCGTGGGCATTGGGTCTCTGAGGACGTCCTGGCTTCCCAGCTGACCCTGTCTGCAAGAGGCCCAGCCGTCCGGTCAGCGAGTCGATGCTGGTGCGGTTCTCGAGGATTAGTTGGTTTGCTAATTGAGGCGCAGGGCTGGAGCCAGCAGACGCAGTGGCCTGGTCTTTGTGCTGCCAGCAGTACCGATTCGGGTCGCTTGGGTCGTCGACGTAGAGCCTGTTCCTGGATTTTAAATCGGGAGAGCTGGAGTCAAGGGCGCGTCTGCAAGGCCGCCCGCTGCCAGTGACGCCTCGGCATGTTGTTGCTGGGTTCTTGGAGTCGGTGCGCTTGACCATGGACTCGGGGGTGCCAGCGGTGAATGAAGGCATCGTGAGATTCGAGGGACTCTCGTTAGCAGATGTCGAATTGAAGACAAGCGCGCACTTCGACAAGACCTGATTGGCAAAAGAAGGACCTGAAAAAGCAACGAAAAAGGAAGAAGAAGAAGAACCCAAAGAATAGTAGGGCGTCTCGCGAGAAAAGTGCAAAAGGGCAGTGAGATGAAGCGGAGCGAGCGTTGTGAATGCCAGTCAGGGCTGCGCGTGGGGCTGCTTCTGCTCTACTTGGACGTCAGACCAGACAACAGAGTTGGCAAGCCTTGGCATCGTCAACTGCCAGCGAGCGTTTCATGAAGGCCTGACGCTGCCTGTACTATGTAGTCTGTAGTGGCCCTGGACAGCACGCTGTGCACGCTGTGCATGCTGTAGGAGCCCATGGTCCTCGGCGTATCGACTGGCTGACAGGGGCTCCATCTGCGCTTAATAGGGGGGGCTGGAGGTGCAGCAGTGGGGCTTGGTACCGCCCAGCAGCCCCTGCATGTCACCAGTCTTATCGATAATGTTGGACCGTCGCGGCAGCGTCGCAGCGTGGCAGCGTGGCTATCCGACGCTGGGGCTGGGCGCAGCACTGCCACGTCGAGCAAGCTGCCTCCCAGGCCGTGGCCTGTTTGGGGGCAAGGGTTGATGGAATATGTGCACGTGTTTTTGTTTTTGTTGACAACGCGGGATGCAATTTAATTTGCAGTTGTGCATGTCGAACACAATCTTCGATAAAAGGAGTGAAAGTCCAAAGCAGACCGAGCCGGAAACAGCGCAGCGAAAGACGTTTGGCTTGTGGCTTAGTAAGAGCATTTTGGTGGCGGATGGGAAATCAGACATGCAATTCTCTTTTGCAGCCCTCGTTCCATCACCATTGACCCGCCGGCACATCGAAATGCAAATCTTTGTCGTTGCATTGTGGATACGCAGCCTTATGACTTGCTGCAATGCCATGAAGAACCGTACCTGAATAATGTTGCTCCACTCATTGCAACAGCAGGCGTCTTGTTTTATCTGCTTGCTAGTATTATTATAGATAGTATAGCCTAGATCCTCCGGATTAGTTAGGAGCGGGGTGATTGTACTCGAATTGTCCTTGAAATCAACAATATACCATGTGTATGTCGCATGTCCTGTTGCCGGATTGGGATATCAGAAAACTTTCACCTGGCATAACCCTAACCCTCAAGTCTCTGAACTCGGAATTCCCCACATGGAGTTTGAGACGAGATGAGAGGCAGAGCTTCTCAGCTGATTGCTCTGGACTATTGATCATGTTTTGATATTTAACACTTGACTGCACGAGCTGATGGGACTGATCCCTTATCCCATGCAGCCAGGCGGAAGGAAGAAAAGAAAAGAAAAGAGTAAGATCACGCAATCTCGAGGGCAAACGACGTGTTGAACAACCTTGAAAAGTCGCGGCTGCCATTGGCCCCACCCCCAAAGCGGGTGCTAGACCGACAGCCTTTTCCACTCCACCACTCCACCACTCCACCAGGCATGACGTCGATTGCTTACGTACTGGTACGGCATTCGCCATGTACTTGGGTACTGTCCCTAGGTAATGATATAAGTAGTCTATGTGCATACTATGTAGGCACGTAGTCGCTGAATATGATCCGGGGAGGTTTGTTGATGATACTGATAAATCATTAAACGGTGGCTCCCTTGAGTAGGTAGTCTTGGCCCGAGAAATGGAGACTGCTCGACCCTGCAGCAAGCAGGCAAACCGTCAGGATTCAGAGCCTGGTTGTTGGGCCCGTCGAAGCGCACGCATCTGCCAATCTCATCCACGAAGGCGGAAGGCAGAGCAGTTCTCGCTGCGGACAGCATACAATGTAGCTTGGCCTCTCCTCATTTATACTCTCAAGAGCCCTGTTGCCCAGCTCAGCTATTTCCAGAAGGAAGAGGAACAAATCGATGCCATGTATTCCTTTGGTTGGGTGTGGAAGCCATACACATGCAAATGGGAAATGGCAGACAGCCAAGGTACTTGGGATCTCTGCTGAAAGTAACCCTGATCCTTGCTAGCTGCCCCTGCCATCCCGACCTCACCACACTACAAGGCTTGCCGTCTTCTAAAAGTACGTACATAGTACTCTCGTTTCTTTGCAGCCATTGCGTAGAACGAATCGCATATCCCACATTTCAATGATCCTCTCCCGCAAACAAACGCGCAGTTGGAGTAATGTAGTTTTTCGCAACAATATTTGTGTCCAGCCTTTCTGTTCGTTCTGTCGACCGTCCACCACGTGCGTCCTTACATAATATGCAATATGTACAAGTACTGCGGTACTCACAAGGTTGGCCACTCGCCTCTACTTCCGGCCACTCTAGTGCCCCCATCCTGCCTGCAGGCGATCCTTGCTGCTGGGCCCATAGTGGTCTATGGTGGCCTCTGGTGGCCTATGGCGACCCATGGCTACAGCTGCCTCCTCCTGCAATGCTCCCAACCTAGAGTAGCACGCCCGTCCTCGTGGGAAACTCCCTGCATGCGCCCCATACTATGTGAATACCTGGGTAAGCGCTGCGACGCTACCTTATTCTTTATAATCCAGACGCAACTGTGTGTTGAGATCTCTGCACATTTGCCTTAAGTACTTGCATTCTACCTCCCGTCTCCGTCTTCTTTGCCTCCTCCTCCTCCTCCTCCTGCTGCTTTATCCTTTTCTCCGCCCTCTCTATCCCGCGCTTCCTCCTTCCTGTGACCGCATCGACTGGCAGCCGACGCCGCCGACGAACATCCCCCATCTCCTGTCAACAGAGGGAAACTTCACTACCTCGATCGCCATTGAGTTTGAATTTCCGCGCGTCAACCGAACACTACTCTGTTAAACAGTCTGTGTAACCCACGTCTAATATCAAAAATAAACAAAATGTCCAAGGACGAGACGCCGCTGTCTTACTCGCCTCCTCTGGAGAAGAAGACGACCGCGCATGATGCCAACCATCTCGACATCGAATATGCCGCCCCTACTGGACGCGCTCGCTGGCTAGGAGGTCCTGAGGTCACCATTGGTCGCAGAATAAGTCCTGTCCTTGCTTCGCTGCAAAGCAGCTATTCTTCGGATTCAGACGAGAGCAGTGGCGCCATTCTGCACAAGCAGAAAGAAGCCGAGGCCTCAGCAGCCATTCAGTATCGCACCTGTAGCTGGCAAAAGGTACGCTCGCACCAAGGAATGTCTTGAAAACGGGCCGCTGGGTGCTAACATGTGATGCAGACTGCCGCTCTGCTCTTTTCCGAGTACATTTGCTTGGTATGGTTGCCCTCCGTCGAGCCCTACTCTCAAAATCCTACAGATGCCTTGTATTGTATGCGTGGGAGGTTGCAGTGACCCGGTATCAAAATGAGACGATTTGCCACAAGTGTCGCACTCGTTCCCGCGACCTGCGCAAGCCATGTGCCAAGTCGTCCATCCCGTCCATACCTCAAGGCTCGGTCCCCTGGCGATCAGTAACGCTAACTATGTCTTGTTTTCTTGGGCCTGTAGGCTATCATGAGTTTCCCTTGGTCTTACAGTATCCTGGGCCTGGTTCCTGGGTGAGTGGGAAGCTCGTTGCCCGCCTGATGTGCGCAACATTGACTGACGCCCTCTAGATTGATCTTCACTGTTGTTGTTGCCATGTTTGTGCAGTACACGTGAGTCTTGGCATTCGACCCATGGGATGCCCGTGCCTCGATTGCTAACTTAACACCCTCTCAACAGTTCTCTGATTGTATGGGAGTTTTGTCTGCGTCACCCCGAGGTTCGAGATGTCTGTGATGTCGGCGAGATGATCTTTTGGAACAAGAGATGGGCATGGTGGTTCAGCGCTGTCATGTTTATCTTGAACAACACTGTGAGTTCTCCAGCAAGCACCCTGTCATTATTCTCTTAACTTATCATTCTCCTTCCACCGAAACAGTTCATTCAAGGACTCCACGTCCTCGTTGGCGCCAAGTACCTCAACACTATGACCGCTTCCGACAACGACATCGGCTGCCGCACTGTCAGCTTCTCCGTGCTCATGTTCCTCGTGTGCTGGGTGTGCTCGCTTCCCCGAACCTTTGACGGCCTCGCCAAGCTGGGTGCCGTGTCTGCTGCTTTCACCTTCATCTCTGTGCTCCTCGCCACCATCTTTGCCGGCGTGCAGTCTCACCCAGCCGGCTACAGCGCCGAATTGGGCGACCCTATCGTCTTGGCTGTTCCTGCGGCTGGAACAACTTTCGTCGCCGGCCTCAATGCCTTCCTCAACATCAGCTATACCTTTATTGGCCAGATCACGCTACCTAGTTTTATTGCTGAGATGAAGGATCCTAGGTAAGACATTTCGTTGCAATGTGTTGTAGATTTTTCTCAAAAGAAGAAAAACAGACTAATCAGTGCCTTTCTCTAGGGATTTCCCCAAGGCTCTGTGGCTCTGCACCATTGGCGAAATCATTGTCTTCAGCCTCGTCGGCTCCATCGTCTACGCCTACGTCGGCACAAACTACATTACCGCGCCGGCCTTCGGCTCCCTCCAGCCCGTCTTCAAAAAGGTCGCTTTCTCCTTCATGATCCCGACCTTGATCTTTCTCGGCGTCTTGTACGCCTCTGTGTCGGCTCGCCTCGTGTTTTTCCGCATCTTCAAGGACTCCAAGCACAAAAATGAGCACACGGTGATTGGCTGGGCCTCATGGGCTGGTATTTTGTGTATGTGGACATTCATATCCCCGTTGCGCCAACGGTCAACATATCCTCGAGTTCTCTTGCTAATATTTGCTTTACACTACAGTCGTCACCTGGGTCTTTGCCTTTATCATCTCCCAAGTCATCCCTTTCTTCTCCGACCGTAAGTCCATCCCCAATACCACATCATCCCACCAATCAGCATCACTTATTCAAAACATTTCTCTTCTCCTTCTCGTCTCCATCCGCACAAAACCACACTATACACCCACTTCTCCAAAAACAGCACCAAACAAAACTAACGGGCTTTCCCTCGCCCAATCCAGTCCTCTCCCTCATGTCCGCCCTCTTTGACAGCTTCTTCGGCTTCATCTTCTGGGGCGTCGCCTATTTCCGCATGCGCAAAGTCGACGGCGGGCTGGCCTTTATCAAGTCCCAAGGCTTTTGGGGCTACGCCGAGGCAGCGCTCAATGTTCTCATCATCCTTATTGGCATCTTTTTTGTTGGACCCGGCACGTATGCCAGTGTTGAGAGCATCATTACCGATTTCGATCCGTCGTCGGGCGCCGTGTTTACGTGTGCTTCGAACGGGTTGTAAGTTGAGAGCCTTTGTATGTTGGGTTGCTGGGAAGAAAATCTCGCCCCCCTCCCCCCGGGGGAAAGAGGAAGCCCAGCGCATTTATACGTATATCCGAAGCAGAATATGCCCGGGCAATTGCATAAGCGGGACTGGGAAAGGCAGAGCCTTGGCGATATTGTTAATCTATAAAAAGTATAATTGGTTTTGGTAATGAGGAGAAGTTCATTTGGTAGATATGATAATACCGCGCGAGAAGATACCCACTGTGGATGAGCAACAAGAAGCAAATTCTCTCTTGTTTTCCCCCCTCTTGCTCAGGTTGCATAAACTGTACAAATTCCACTCGCTACACAAGTTATGATTGTAATAAGTTGGGCCAACCCGTAATTAATCTAAGCCCATCAACCTAAATGATACATGTTCCTCAACTTTGGCCACTAGACCATCCTGCTGCAAATAAAAAGTATGGCGTTTGCTTAGGAATTGGTTTACATACATATGCTCATCCGTGATAATTATTTCCCCATCTCTCGAGGATATTTCTCCTGTTACTGCAGTCCAGCTTGTTCTTTGACGTAGTATGGATATTCACACTTCAAATAAAACCTCCACAGAAGAATACAATCTCTCGGCGCGAGCGGCCCTGCTCCTCAAAAATCTCATTGCTGCTCAGCGAGCTGAATTCGGAACTCCAAGGTTGCATTGGAAGCAAAGGAATTCTTGCAGTTCATGTGGCCCTGAGACCGCTCATTGTCCACAAACGGCTCATCAGCAGCCGCAGCAAAGTCAAAGACACTAGCATTGAGTATGTTGACGACGTCCTGGTTACCGATTCTGTTTGTGTGACAAGATCACGAACACACAGCAGTTAGTTACACAATGTTGAGTAGCCACGTGTTGCACCAAACGAACAAAAGGAGATCATTTTGTCTGAGTGTAGCTTCAAAATTGGAGAAAACAACGAGGAGTCCTACATAATAGTGTGACTCGAAGTCGCATTGGAAGCTCCGTCGCCATGGTCCAAACGCTGCACGGCCACCTCACATGTGCCGCTGGAGGCCAAGCCATGCCAGGTGTCGTTGCCGTTGCGCCACTTCCACAAAGACCAGAAGCCAGGCAGGGCCTGCAGCTGCTCGAGCAGTTCATAGCAATCATCTCGGTAGATGGTCGTGCGTGAGGTCGAGACGTTGTCGTAAATAAAATTGCTGCAGGCCGTGACATTCCCCTTGAGCGAGGGAAGGCCTCCGTTGTTGTTGTTGTCGTGGTTATGGTGGTGATGGGAATTCGCGAGGCCGCTGCTGTGGACCGTGCTGTGCCAGGTGAGGTGAGCGGGCTTCCGGGCTCCGGCACGGATGTCGAGGGCCTTGTGAGGGTAGAGAGCGCTCTCTGAGGCCTGGCGGTTGGGCAAGAAGGAGATGGGGTTGGTGGCGGCGAGGGAGGCGAGGCCGCCAAGGGTGAGACCAAAGAGGGTTGCGAATTTCATCGTGTGGACGTGTTAGACGAGCAGTAGACGACGATGGAAGAGGGTTGGAAGCGGCAGGGGGGGTGGAAGACGTGGGAGAATGCGGCAGAGGGTGGGTGTGAAAAGGAGAGGAGAGAAGGGAAAAGAAAAAGGCATGGAAAGGACCCTATACCCAGAAATGCTATGCAATGCACGAATGGAAGGTACCAACGTATTCGAGAAGTCATGTGAGTTCATAGGTTAAAATTGAAGGACCGTGATGCCGGGGAGAAGGAGGAGATGTATACCAAGGGAAGGAAGGCACGTCCCATTATCAGTGCCAGTGCACGCCTTCCCCTCTCTTGCAGTACATTCACAGTACTCTAGTATTGGCGTCACCTGATCGACCTGATGACTGATGAGGGAAATGAAGAAGGTCCCGCCAGGCATGAAGGTGAAAATTTGACAGTCGCGCCTGTGCAACCCAACCCTATTCCCCAGTCTCTTTTTCTTGTCTTACGCTGAGACAATGACTCTTACGATGCCTGGACGCGCAGACATGCAGCCGTGACGGTTGGGAATTCAGGGGTGGTACTACCATGCAACCCGCCATGTTGCCTGCGCAAGAAAGAGGAAACGGTCAACGGGAAGCTGCTTACTTATGATATTGTACGGTTTTACTTTGATCATGTATGTATACGGCTGTTGTGGATAGGATACTAGGTATTCTAACTATGTACGCAGCAGCATCACGAACCTGGCTCTGAGAGCGAGGCCGAGATGAATACTTGAAGCCATCACGAGTCACTCAAAGACAGGAGACAAAGACATAGTCCACAGAGGCGAGATTGACAGACAGAGGACTCGGGGGTTCGGACACGGAAAACACATCAACCTATATTGCCACTTATTCTTGGAAACCTCGTCTCTAAAGCTCAGCACTATCACTACCACCTGCTCTCAACATGGCATCCTATATGCGGGTGTCTGAGGGCGCTGGCGGATTTCCGCCTCATACTCCATCGCAATTGCGTGGATTCGACGCCATCACATCAATATCTTGTGAGGATCTCCCACAACCGTTGACTTCACAGGCCTGGAAGCCACGAAATTGCGATGGCGCATGAGGGGGAAATCCGCCAGCGCCCTCAGACACCCGCACAGCTAATGATTTCGGATGGCGTTGGCCGGGGCTGCGGAGCCTCTGCTGTTAGGCAAGGTCTCCAACAAGAAGATCTGATTAGTCTTCGTCTTCTTTCTTTCTTGTTAGGGTTGTTGCTGTCGCCCTCGGCCATGTCGCCCGCTGCAGAGCCATCTGTCCTCATCTTCCGTACACACAGGGAGTACTTCTTTCCGTCCTCGTAGTGCAGTGGTAACCAGTTTTCTACCTTTGCACCATATCATGCGCTGGATAAGCCATCGTAGATTTGCGGGCCGGGGAGTCCATGCAACTTGGCGGCCATGTGCGGCTCCCCCGTGATCTTGCTCTCTACTCTCTCGTTCCTCTTGGTCCTCTTTCTTATATATTATTTTGTCTTATTATTTATTGTTGCGGTCGTTGTTCAGTGACTCGCGGCTGCCGCCGTGGCCGTTGTGGCTGCCGAGGCTGCGATGATTGTGGTTGATATGCCGGCGGATGTTCTGGGAATGGAACGCACGCAGTTTGCAGCCGCACCGGAAGAGCGAATGCAAGGCGAGGAGCTGGTGGAGGTGCCTGCACTTGAGAGCCCCCTTGAGAAGGAAGACCGAGAGAGACAACGTCACGTGCAGGTGCAGAAGCAGAAGCAGGAGCTGGTGGAGGTTGAGGCACTGCGTGTTTGCTGTGGTATCCAGTAGCAGGGTCCCATGCTGGATGAAGCACTCTGTTAGGATTTGTACGTTTTCTAGAGAAATGCCATTTTGGGGGACATGGCGCCTAGGCTTGAGAACAAGAGAGGCAGCAGGGGGTAGAGAAGGACAAAGAGAAGACTTACGACCCAAGTACCGTGGCGCCTGTGGCGCCTGTGGCGCGTATACTCTTGTGGAAGAACTGCCGTGATCTACACTGGCTTGGTGGTTTGGTGGTTTGGAATCCATCTTGTTTTCCTTTTTTCTTTTCTTCAAATATGAATGAGTATCTGGTAAAGCTTTGGTAAAGTTCCGATGTGTTGAATCTCAGAAGAGGTGGATGCTAGAGTTTGGGTATCAGTAAGAAGTCGTGTGGGAGGGTGAAGGACAATCAGAAGAAAACATATGAAAGGTCAGAGTACGAGGCTATATTTGTATTCATTGCCGCCGTAGACTGTCACATGTAGAGAGATGCAGCAAAATCTAGTAGGCACGAAAAAGTTCCTGATGCGGAAGACGGATTTGCTTCAATGACACGGACGTGCGTAGCGTAAGAATTAGGCGCCTGGGACTTTTACAAAAGGCGCATAGCTAGTATGATCTGTTGAAAAGGGCCCGTGAGAGCTGGTGAGAGTGCCGGATACGAAAAGCTCGCCGACCATTTGGCTGGGTATACTGGCGAGAGACAATCTAAGTGGAGGACTTGCAGTCCGGGGGCATCCAGGTAGTCAATGGCCCAGAGTGACTCTGATCTTGCCATGATAGGCCCTATGGTGATTAACAACGACGAAACAAGAAGAAGGTATCCTGGACGTGGAAGGAGTACGTTTGAGTGAATCCTATTCACACTGACGTCCACTGACACTTGTTCAACGAAGATATTCGTGGATATGTCGCCTGACCGTGATGCTTGTGAGCGTGACCGAGGCGAGAAAGTGGTTGGGTCTCCATTTCAGAAAGATAGATACATCTTGCATGTTGGAGATTACAAGTTAATAGAGTAGTTCCCTGCAGAGTGCGAAACATCCAAGATAGGAATCAGCGCTGCTAGGACGTGATTAGTGTCAGCGGCGATGTTAGACATCAAGAAGGACGAGCCGTCTGCAGACACGGTGGCGCAATCCAAGGTAGATGGAATAATTTGACCATCAAGTGTTGAGTCCGGCAAGATACACCGACTAACTCATGTGCAAGTTAGGCGAACACGTATCCTCGTCTATGACGGCCATGGGATTCAGGACACAGGGAGATACAGATTACGAAGCCACATATAGCCTTCTTGTTCAAGCATGTGAGGTATGTGGTGGACAGATTGGTTCTGCTTCAGGATGGAGAACAAGGGTGCTTCGCTAATAGCGATGACTCCTCTTGAAGACGGCAAGCCGCGTACAAAGACTTGGTGTGCTTGTTCGGTGGATGCCCCGTATTTGGACTGGCGAGCGGGTTGGATGGTAAAGCTTTGTGAAAAGACGTTTCAGTCAGTGTGATAGCGGGACGCATCTGGTTGGAGATAGCTGAGTATCGTGATGCTCTGCAGTTATCGAGAGGGTCACGCCGGCTCTGAAGTTGCTTGAGTTCGCGTGGAGATGTTCTATTATAATGCGCTGTCTATCATTGATGGTCCCTTCGTTCAGTGTCTGAAGCGAGAGTCCTAAGGTAGGGACATAGTCCCTGGAGCGTTGCTTCTTGCCTTGTCCTTTGGAAGCCGCAATTCAATGGGTTTAGTATGGGTAGTATCTGCCCAAGACATGTTCTTGCAAGATACCCTCCCAACCTGCCTAGGAAGTCGCCAATATTGCCTAATTTGCTTCAACTCCGCCAAGCTAAGGCAACCAGATATGCTCAGCGTCACCAAGGCGCGACTTGCTCACTATAGGATGCGTGCAGGATGCCAATGACACTTTCGAGATCTAGCAGAGCCCTGATGCCGAACGCCAGCATGGGCTCAGCGCCATGGCAGTCCGCTTCCGGGCTTCCAGCATCACTCGTGCTGGTGGTCTTTGGCAGAACATATGCCCTCCTCGTATTGGGCGATGGCGTAGAGTCATTTGCTTGACGACATGGGCCGCATACTCAACCTTGAAGCTTTGCAAAGCACTGCAAACGAGCGATGGTTAGCCTTTGATAAGTCACTGAAACGTTCGCCTCGCAAGATCTTTCACTCCATTCTCTTCCATAGCTATATCCCGAAAAGTCTCGATAGCGTACCATACCCGTCTCTGCTTGCCTAGGATGAACTACATTCGGCTTGGAAAGTTATCGAAACCGACACCTCGAAGTTGCATTCGGCGACAAGACAGACCGCCCAACAAATGGCGAGAAATATACACACAAAGTCCAAGCCTTCGTGGTGATTATGGTTTCCGCAGCAAGCAGAGTCATTCAAACTGACTTCAGCCTGATCATATCATGCAAGGCGTGCAAAACGACGAGCGTTTGATTGGCAGGGGTAGATGGAGCTGACATTCTGCGTCAACATCACAAATACAAGCCGACGCGCCATGATATAGTGATGTTTTTGAACATCGTAGGAGAAGAAAGATTATTGCCGGCTAAGGCATCCTCAATACGTCCATCAAAATAGAGAAAGGAGGAGAGGCATTGTCAACAATCAAATGCTTTAGAGGCCACGCAGAGAAACATTCACAGACATGCTGTGAGGGATAATCATATCAAAAAAAAAAAATATTAAAGATTTGGAACTTCTTACTATATTGCGATATCAAAACTGACATAGAGGTATGACAATTCCATAGGCGTAGAATAAGCATCAAACCCAAGCAACATGGCATCCAAACAAGCATCAGCTTTGATAAATGACACCTCTGAAACCAAGAGCATAGGCGGAATGAAGGGCATGTCGCCACGACCGTTGAGCCATAGAGAGCTTGAAGCCGATAGGAAATCGCCAATATCAGCTGAACAAGAGATCAAAGGAAGGGTAAAGCCGCAAGACTGGCTGGTTTTGACCGTACTAGAAGCGATCAAGTGTTGCAGAATGAAACGAACGAGATCAACCATGTGTTGAAGGGATAGAGGCTCGTGGCCGTCACCTACCGTTCCAGCTTGGTGGTGACAGGTATAGATGCTCAGAAACACGGCGATCACATTGTGGACATTCGAATGGAATATCTCCCCAGGACAAATAAGTTTATTATGAACCTGAAAGAAAATCAAAATTAGAATCGACTTGAACTTTAACAATTCTAGACACAAACTTACAATATACGACTTGTTTCTGTTCTATCATTTTTTCTTCTTGCTTATTCTCTCGTTGGATTCTCGGCTTTTTGGTTTTAGTTTCCCACTTCCTTTTCCAGGAAAACACAATATATTCGAGACGAAGAAAGAGAAAGTTCCCAGGATACACTAAGGCATGATAGTTTCGAGGGCAGCCAGTGACTATATACAGTTACGGGTCACTCTCAGAGTCTAAAACGGTGGGAAATACAATCTGTCCCAAGGTAACTACGCTGCAAAGTCTCTACTGATTTGACACTTACTACCTACAACAAAGTACACCAGGCGATGAAACTTACAGCAAGGCACATGCTCAAAACTTTTGCAAAAGAAAGACGGGAAATCAACTGGCCGCGCGGTGGCCTACGAGTCTGCCGTCTCTACAAACAGCCTTTCTGAACACCTACCAGAAGCCGACATGGTAACGGAGGCTTTAGGCTTTTACAAAGGCAATGAAAGAGAAGAAGAAGAAAGAGGGGAATCTGCACGCTCTACTTATGTTTGGGGGAGGGGGTCCCCAAGGTTAGTCCATTTGCGGCTTCTACTTTTTGTATGCATTCAACACATACTGCTCACCTTAGTCGCTGAGTCACAAGTACTTACTGTTTCTAAGAAAAACTTCAGGATAGAGGCGAAAAGACGGCCTGGTTTAGTGGCTTTTAGCCGGACGAGAAAAAGACGTTGGGAGACTTATATGTATGTAGCAGTACCGGGTCTGGAAGAGTATCCTAATCCGCTTGGTTTTATGAGCCTTACCAGATCAAGACTGTTTTGGACACCTGTTCATTTGCTCGCATGGCGGTCTTCTCTTTTATGACATTACTTACTTTGGTTTGATGGAATCCCAAGCGACTCTTTGAGTTGCGGGACGTTCCACTGCTTGAACAAGCCATCATATTCGTCGATTTTTCTGCGTGTCCAAAGAGTCAGACGCCCACTATGAAGAAACGACCATTGCAACCATGAAACATCACATTATTTATCTTATGTACTAAAAGAATATCATCCTCAGCAAGAATGAATAACAAGGGAGACAGCTCTGAACAAATGCAATATCCCTCGTCACGCACTTCCCAAATTCAAAAAAACCTTTCCAGTATGCTGCTTGATTTCCCCCGTCAGATGCGCCCAAACACTCTCCTCCGCACCCTTCGCCGTGGCCTTGACAAGAACCTTTTCCACCTGCGCCGACATGTCATCGCAGCTTTCTGGCACCGAGTAAGACCCACTACCGAGCCTCCCGTCCGTCCCTTTCGCAACCGTCACCCCGCGGGACAACGGCACGCCGTCCGCAGCAGTAGCCCCACCGCCTCCACGCGCAGGCGGGAACCGCGCGCTCGTCGCACAAAACAGCTGCATCGCGCCGCACGCATCGGGCGGCAACCACTTCATGACAAACGGTGCCGCAAGATTGAACATGTGCCGGACCACCGCTACGATCCCCGTGGCGTCCTTTCCAAACGGCGTCCTGACGGAGCCTGGGAAGTCGTGGACGAAGCTCACGTCCGGGGCACGCCGCGCAAGGACATTGTGGGCGAGTGTCGCCAGGACGGCCATGTGGCTGCGGCCTTTGAAGGGGTGTCGGAGCGGGTAGCCTGCCCAGTCTTTGGCATCGTAGGCTCCTTCGTGGCTGGCGACGAAGACGGAGACGACGCGTTTGAGGTCGGTGGCTTTCTGCAGGGCGGGGAGTAGGTTGAGGGCGAAGAGGACGCGGGAGGTTATGGGGAGGACGTAGGCTCTGGGAAGGCCTTCTGTGGTTTCTATTTTTTAAGGGGAAAAGGAGAAAAAAGGGACCAGACAAGGTTAGCCCATGGTTTGCTGTTTATCATACCCGGTGCGTTTGAGGTGAGACGTAGTCTTACTATCGATAGCCATAGTGCCTTGGGTCATAAACAAAAGGTTGATCTTGTCTTCCTGTGCCAGAATCTGCTCAGACACGGCATTGACGTTCTTTAAAAGCGCGATATCAGACTGGATAAAGGTATATGTGCCTCCGGGGTTGGCGCTCCGAAGCTCGGCAACGATTCTGTCTGCAGCCGACTGAGAGCGGCCGATGAAATAGACACGGGGGCTCTTTGCGTTTTGAGCAAACGCTTTGAGGGCATATTCGCCTATACCGCTTGTGGCACCAACAAAGACTGCTACCAATCCAGCTGGAAGAGTGGTGGCAATCCGTGAGTTGGATTCTTGCATGACGCTTAATTCAGACATGCTGATGAGCCGAAAGGGTGAAGTACTAGTGTGAGGAGAGCAATGATCAAGGTGAGAAAGGAAAAGAGTGGGCTATAGGTGGAGGGAGACGTCGAGATATATACATAATGATGGAAGGGCACCGAGACAAATTGTCAACCAGGGCCAAGCCTTGCGATACGTAACTGAGTTGGTTCTCTCATGCATCTGATCGTTCTTAAAGCGATCGAGGGTCTAAATTAGAACCACTTGCCAACTTTACAAGCTGGCCACAGAGCAGGCAAACGAGCGTGAAGTGGGAACAGTGGTTGGAAATACACACACGGCAGTGAACTACAGTATTATGTTATGTACTGTATGTAAGTGAAGATTGGGTACGAATCGAGGTTAGCGCCCTCCTCCTGACATCCTGACATCGCACTAGTAGACAGCGCTAACCTCACTTCGTATTCACGGGCAAAAGTGGGTCGAGGCTACGCTTAGTCCCGCTGTCCCAGCCCCACTATTGACAGTTGAACCCACGACCACGAACCACGTGACATGAACACCACCATGTTTCTTGCCTGGAGGCTGCTCAGAAGCTGAAGGCATACTCGAGTGATCCTGCTTGCATGGGCGCGTCAGACTGGGTAAGATAGTCCACAGACGTGAAGACTCCCTGCGTTGGTGACAAATTCATCCGCATTCCGCTGCCTGCGAACCAATCAGCGCTCATATATACCTGGGGAGTCAAGGTTTGATATGCCTTACCATCAGCCGTCTCCATCGAGAGAAGCGAAGAGTACTCAGAATCAACAGGGAAGATTCCAGGTTCACCAATAAATGGTCCAAATAGAGGTGGTGGCCCGCCAGCCAGGTCCAGCTCTGGCGCCACCAGCAAGTCTCGAGCAGCAACACCATCACCGCCATCAGCAGCAGAAGCAGCAGCAGCAGCAGCAGCATCGTCAAAGATGGCACCTCGACTCTCGCCTGCCCTAGCCAGCACTATGCTTACCGTTTGCGCAGCCTTTCTCGCCTCGCGGGATACATCACTTCTGCGCATCCAGACCATCCTCGTCTTGCGAAGGGCTGCGCTGATTTCTTCTGCCCGCTCTAGCGTTTGCTGCTGCCGACGATGCAGCAGAGAGCAAAGAACCATGGTAGCCGTGAGGAACTGGTGATTCATGATGGAAGACACGCGCCAGCGCATTGTGTGTAGCTGGCCGCCGGGGCATGTCTCCCTGTCGAGAATATCTTGTATTTCTAGCGAGCCGAGGGATGCGTCAATGCATACTTGTCGTGAGTAGGAATACGGATCATTATGGTCGCCTGTTGTGGCTGCTGATGCTGCTGCTGCTTCTTCTGCTGCTGCTGCATCATCTGACGATGACGACGATGACGGGATAGCCGACGAGTGAGGAGAGGATGGGGGCAACGACGAGGTGCGCTGCTGTTGCTGTTCGAGAAAGAGGTACCGCCTGTGCAGCAAGATCTGTCCCTTGTAATACAAGTGGCGGATAAACAGGCGTGACAGAATGGTCTGTGCCGTGTCCATCACGCTCGCTGCCATGGACTTCATCTTGAGCGGCTGCGGGATACTGGCCTCGGCTTTGTTCAGCGCGGCGTCGATGCGCATTGTCTCGGCATAGTCGTGGGACTTGTTGACTGATGCTGTTTGGGTGGAGATGGAGTTGAGAACAGTCAAGAGCCTCCTGCGCGCAATGAGGCCTAGGGTGGTGGTCGCCTCCGTCTCTGGTCTCGACGCAGGCAGCTCTGTGATGTCCTGGTCCAGGTCGGCATCATTCAGATTGCGAGGCTCGGCCGTGTCGTATTCGAGATTCGACACAAGACAGGGCATGCCCATCTGGCCAGAGATGAGAACATCCGCGAGCAAAACGGTCGACCACATCCTGCGCCGCATTTCACTCTGCAACGGCGTCAGATGCGGGAAATGGCTCGGGTCACGGTGGTAGCCCATTCGCCGGGCCATGCCGACGCAGATGCCCAATAGGATCCATGTGTCCTTGTAGGCATCCGGTCGCATGATGAATTCGATGTAGACGTAATTGTGCAACGTCTCGAGGATGTGAGGGCCGGCATTGGTGTACTCGCCGAGTATCAGACACTGCACGACCCTCAGGCGGTAAAGGCCAATCTGCAGCATCGAATTGCCGTCTGTTGTCTCGCGCCCGGACCCGGCGTCAATTGCGTCCGAGGCTAAGAGAGCAAGGCACATGATGCTGAAGAGGAGCCCGAGCCAGAGGATGGGCACGCTTTGCGGATCGGCCCAGAACGCTTCATACTACGACATGTGTGTCAGTCGGAAGGAGGTCTTGTTGGCTGTTACCGAAAAACCTAGTAAAGTTGGTGCTCACCTCCCGTAGGAACGTTGGCCCATGTGCCGTTGCTAAAGACAAAAGAGCCCGTCAGTCGCAGCCGCAGCAGGTTCTCCGAGTCAGATGTTGCAACTGACATGGAGCCACCAAGTCCACCCGACTGAAGAAACGCGAGATGTATCGATCAACGACTGCTTTGGGAGGCAGCGAAGCCAAGATATCGGCCCTGGAGCGAGGTCTAGGACACCCGTACAGGAGGAGGGCATGTTTCGTATCAGGCCCAGTCATGCCATCACTGAACCCATCCTCGTACTCGACCGATTCAAACGGTGCCGACGCAAGCCTGCCATTCTCCTCACGATCAAAGTGCACCTTGAGCTCGTCGATGCTGTCCAGGATGGCAGCCCAATGGTCACCGACAACGTAGTGAGCTTCTGGGCCACTTCCCCTCATACTCCCGGCGTCAGACCGCTCATCAATTGCTGCTGCTGGTGTCGCTGGCAGCTGTGACGAGGCCCCGGCCGCTTGATTGGCAGTGTCCTCTCTGGGACGACTACCGGATGCAACTTCCGGACGGGCATGTATGTTTCGCCGCGTAGCATCCAATCTGGTTTGTAGCCCCATCGCCGGCGCTGGCGTTGGCGCTGACGCGAGTGACTTGACCAAGCGCTCCAGGTGCACAATGCGGTCATGGATACTAGGAGCTGGTGAAGAATGCGACCCCGAAGAGATTGCGGTCATACTATTAGGCGCATATGTACAACTATGGCCGCGTAAGAGGCATGTTGCACACGAGGGCTGTTGGCGATCGCACCGCAGTCTTTCAAAGGCAAAGTATCAACAAACAGGCCGGCAAACTACCCAGCTAAGTAACAGGTAACGTAACGTTGCTATGGTTTCGCAAATTTGCTATTGTGGGACTGGTGACACTCACTTACGCCGGCGACAGAGATTGCACGAGAGCTGTGGTTTGTCTCGTCGGCGATTCAAAGGCGGTCGTGGGCGCTCGTCAAACTCGGGTCTGACTCTTGCCTCGCTGGCCTCTTTGGCTGTGGTTTGTGAGCCTGGCATTGTCTTTGCCAGTTCGTTTGTCGACGCGATCTGATCGTAAAAAGGCTCATCAACGCAGTCGTCGCAGCCCCTCATTGAGCGGGAGCCCAGCAACCAGCAACACGCGTTGGGTAACGAAGTATTTGCTCAACGAGTAGAAGACGAAGTCGCTCCCACAGGCGAGAGAGAAAGGGTTGATTGCTTCGTGCCAACACGCGATTTGCAGATAGGCGCAACAATCCGTCAGCTTCGCGGTGGCTTGCAAGCCCAGTGTCATATCCGCTCCCCGGCGCTGATTCTCCGACCGTCCGAACCTCCGGCGCCTAATATCCGGACCACCATTCGCGACTCCAGCACAAACACTCCCACAAGCCACAGCCGTAGAACAGCAACCTCCCAGACTCAGGAGGCCCGGCGGTGCAGCTGACCTCGCCCTCGAGGAATCATGCCAGTGAAACAAAGCACGTTGGCATCCGTAGCACATTGCACAAAGAGGGGCTTGGCTTTCCCAAACCACCCAATCACCCACTCACTGAGCCACACACCCACTCACACCACACAGCACCAATCCTGTACTCCTTGTCCGCCGTCTAATTCATTTCTCCATTTGGGATGCTGGGCAACCGCGTCGGCCTGGCTATACCTACACATGCTTAGCGTGCACCACACAAGAACTGACGTCACACACCAACAATAATGTTTTGGGTGAAGCAGGATTGTTGTCTTGCTGAGAAACATGTTGATTGAGCAGATGAACTTGTCTACTGTGCTGTACGTGCGGAACGGGAAAATAAAATTTGACCTGTGCGGCGCGGTGTCAAATTATGAGAGCCAAGCAGGCGGTTGGTGGAGGGGCTTGATGGGTATATAAATCAAGTGAATGAACGATACTCCATAGTTCTTGCTGCATCGTTGGATATCAAATCTATCAAGGGCTTCGATACTTCCCCTTGAGGCTTCGCTGCAATCTTCAAAGTCAAAACATACACAAACCTTATCAGGTCCAGTTCTTTTGCCACAATGTCTCCCACCAAAGGTAAGAGAGCATACTCTTGGACAGATCTGGTAGTGCTTGGCACGGCGAACGTTCTTTACTGAGAATTTCCCACAGACTTTGCCCAGGCCACCACAGCACGTGATGATGCCCTCGAACAGGCCGAAGGAAAGAAGGAGGGCCACCAACCCGCTGCTACCGAGGGTTTCAAGGGAGAGGAAGCCCTCGACAAGGCCATTGGTGATGCGGGCGGCGAGGACCCTGAAATCACCTCTGCGGCAGCGGACCCGCTTGAAGAGGCAGAGGCCAAGAAAGAAGCCAAGTAAAGGCCTCCTCAGACAACGGAACATGGTGAGAAGTGGTCTGGCACCAGAGAAGCCCAGATTTGGCTACATGAGCGTCGTTCGAAGAAGCAGCCCATGAGGCACACTCAGCTGAGACAGAAGCAATATGAATGCGCTCTTCACGATCGCGGCCTTTGTGCACTGTCACACTGAAATGAATGCTTCTTCTAGGGTGATGGCTCACTGCGAACCCACCAGTTTCTTGGACTTGCATCACCCGGCTCGTAGCGTTACGTCCTGGATGCGGAAGCAACTTTTGCAAGATAAAGTGTTGCTGTTGTTGCCATGGCCTTGGCCATGATAGATCGCGTCCAAGCTCGGCCCAGCACGGTCACGCTATTTTCATATAAAGACAGTGACAACAAACCGCCGGCTGCTTTCCATCTTGTGTATTGAAGCATTTCACCGGCTATCATACAGCGACCCATTCCCTTGGAGCCAATTAGTCGGCCTTGGGTTTCGAAGCATCCCCGTTCTCGGTCTTCACTGCCTCTGCCTTTGGTTGCTCGGTGGCAGCAGCAGTGCCCTCAACCTTGGCACCCTCAGCAGCGGCAGGCTTGTCCGCCTTTTCTGCCTTGCCAGCGCCGCGCGCCCGCTGCTTTGCCAGCTTGGCTGCCCTCCTCTTCTCCTCTGCGATCTTCTCCTTTTCCTTCTCCGCCTTGACCAGCTCCTTGTCCGCCTTGACCTGCCGGATCCTCTCCTCTTTCCTCTGCCTCCTGTTTCGGAAGCGTGCCTTGCGTCCACCGAGCTTCCATGGTGGCGTGTACATGGTCCTGCTGACCAGGCGACCGATGGCTGCATTGCTTTCCATGTACGAGTAGTTCTGCCGGTTCAGAATCAGAACCTTTGTGCGCCGCCGCTCAAGCCAGCGCTTCTGTATGAATTCTAGAGGCATAATAAACTTCTTCTTCTTCTTGGAGCGTGGAGATTTCTGGGCAGATTCCGCCGTGGTAGCCGCATCCGTGACCTCGTTGCCGAGGGCCTCACCCACAAAGGCATCACGAGAGGTACTCTCGCCGCTAATAGTGTCCTGCGCAGGCGTGACAGCTGCCAATGCCGCCGCTTGCGCGCTGGTCTCTGGGCTGGTAGGCGTGGCATCTAGGCCAGGCACGCCAGCCTTGGCTGCCCTTGCCGCCTTCTTGGCCGCGTTCGCAGCAGTAGCAGCCTGGTGCGCCTCGGCCAATTCTCGCTTCTTATCCCACGACCACAGCCTCTTTTCCATCTTCTTGACATTGTAGAGGCCGCCCTTGCGCAGAATCTGCGTGGGGATGCCGCTGGCCGACATGGCGGGGCTCGGGCCCTTGGCGGGCTTGCGCACGTGGGCGACCATGCCTAGTTTTCTGCGTCGGGGCTCGTTTCTGGGGTAAGGCAGCGTGTCTTCCTTGTTGAAGGCAACGCCAATGAATTGCCGGTCTGGATGCAGCTCTGGGTCGCGGTAGTACTTGACGTAGCCAGCTGCCGTGGCGTGGATCGTGTGGTCGCGTCCGCGCATGGCATTCTCACCGGGGTGCCAAATGGTGCCACGCTGCTTGAAGATAATGTTGCCGGGGATGACATATTGGTCTGAGTATTACCGCAGTGGACTTGTAAGCTTCAATGTCTTCCGGCTCATATGCACCATCGCATGCGCAATCTGCCAGCACAAAGGCACGTGGGTGTTTTGGGGGGGGGGGTGCCAGCCAGTTCAACGCTGAGAAACATACCACCGGTCCTCTTCGCGCCCAACTTCTTTGCTAGCGTCTTCTTGTTCGGTATTCTGTAAGCACCCTGCGACTTGACACTGGCATAACGCCTCCCGGCTACGAATGCGCTGCCATCTGCCGACCGCGCCGTGACGGGTATCGAGGGTATCGCGGGTCGTATCGGGAGTGTGAAGGTGGCCATGACCGGCCGGTAGCCGCCACTGGCGACAGCAGCAGCCTGCAGCGGCCGCTGCAGTTGGGGGAGCCGCATTGTGTTGTGGACAATGTGTGGGCGGGCGGGCTCGCTGGGGGGGGGTTCCTCAAACACGTCGAGCTGCACTCACTCGATTACTCGGCCTGGTGTTGATGCACCCCAGCTCTAGAGGGAAAAATGTCGTCGTTTCGCCTAGCACTGCGGTGCTGAGTCAGCTACTGTTGATAACGATAAGAGCTTGGTTGCGCCGTTGTACATACTAGTACGGTTGTACCCGCGGGATGCTGCTGTACTATGCACATCGTCCCATGGTACATAGTACTATGTAGCGGAGTTGGGGAATTGGCCAAGTTGTTCGTGCCGGGGGCTACTTTCGCTTCTACAGACACGCTCACACTTCCCGGCGACTTGCCCATTCTTTCCAATCCACAAGTACAAGCTGCAAAGCGAGCAACACATTCTTTGGCTGCGGAAAGCAGATCGTTATCTTATTCATAATGCATCTTCCAATTTCCTTCTCTCTTCTTTTTGCCTTCCTGGGCCTCGCCAGTGCGCAGTTCAATCTCTTTGAGCAAATGTTTGGCGGCGGCGGCGGCGGCGGTCAACAGCAGCACCACCATCACCAACAACAAAACGGTCCTTCTGATTCATCTTTCTACAGATCACAAGTTGACAGGGGTATGTTGTCTCTTCCCTCCAATCGACGAAGGAAAATCAGACCAGCTAACACTACGCATTACGAAAAGCCCACTGCAGCAACTACCTCTGCCCCGATACCCTTGCATGCGTGCACTTCCCACACCACTGCCCTTGCGCCTGGCCAAGTCACGAGGACAAATTTGAGCTAGCAGACGGGCAGCGTATCTGTGTCTCCAAGGGCGGATTCAAGGAAGGAGAGGCTGCTCGAAAGGTGGAACTGGCGCGCAAGGGACTGCTATGAGGCATTCGTGGACCGATAGAACTTTGTGGAAATGAATGAAGAAAATAGGGCAAACATGAAATGACAGCATTATGTATTTCTCTCTGTTCCAATAGATGCTGTACTTGGTCTTCCAGATGTCAGCATGAAACGTCAACAAGGTGCACGCCAGATTGAAGCAGAGTGGTGCAATTACTGTCCGAATTATCAAGCTCCCTAGAGGACTTCAGAGTAAGATGATCTGCAGCCACTTCTCTTCTACTTGCTCTACAAACGGTGTACTTTACTCTGCCTCAATTACCCAGACGCTGTGCTTGCCATGTAGCCCTGCTTGACTCTTGGAAACCGCATCAAAAAGGGCGGTCCCAACCAGATGAAAACGCCCGACCAGTGCCCCTGTTCCTCTTTCGCTAGGAAGGAAAAAAAAGCAATAGCAGAAATTCGGAAAGTAGAGATCATTCCGCAAAGTGGATGTAGAAACCAGAGTCATGTGTTTCGGGCGACGTGCCAGTAAGCCAAAGCCACTCTCTTGTCCCGACTTGTTCATAACAGCATCTAAGCTTACTTGGCGTTGAGACCAGCTGGCAGTGGCGGCATGGGAGGAACGGTACTTCCATTGCCCTGCTCCTCTTCTCCATCGTCTTCATCAAGCAGCTCATCCAGGTCTTCAGGATGGCCCAGAAGCTGCGTAACGTCCTTCATCTCATAGTGCTTCTTGCGCATCTCCTCAAAGCGCCGGTGCTTCTCGCGCTCTTCAGGAGACAGGCCAGTCTGCTCCTCATCATCGACAACGTGCACACGGCTGCCGCTGCCGCTGCCAGAGTGCTTTCTCTTCTTTTGGGCAATCTCGACTTCGTCAGCGGGGACCTCTGGGACAGCCTCTTCAGGCTCGCCGAGGGACATAGCGGGGATCTCGTCTTCATTGTGGCCCTTGGATCCTCTGTTGTTGCCCGTGGTATCCTCCTCGTCCATTTGCTCGTCGTCGCTTGGATCTTCAGCTGGGTCGTAGTGCTTGGCGTAAGGCGTCTTGGGCTCCGTGATCTTCATTGTGCTTGTGCGCTCTTGTTCCGTCAGATACAGGTTGGCCTCATCCCACTTGATGCGTGGGTCAGCCTCGTCAGGGTCGGCGAGGGAGGGCGTGCGGGAGCTCTGGCGTCGCGAGCCGGCTGGGCGGCTGCCGGCCGTTGAAGAGGAGCGTCTGTGACCGGCGTTGATCTTTGTATTTTCTATAGTGACCTCCTTTTCAGAAATGCTGCGTTCTGGACTTGCGCGGGTGGCAACAGCGGGCGTGAAGCCGCTGGTGGCATTGGGGGAGATGGGAGGCGAGCGCTGGAACGAGTTCTTGAGGATGCCCTTGGGCCGCTTTGCGTTGGCTGGGGGCGGCGAGTGCGGGACGGGACTGGTGCTCTCGACAGTTGCCATGGCTGCGACGCGTCTCGTGTTCTTGTTCGTGTTCTTGTTGTTGTTGTTTTGGTTATCGAGGCTCGTAAAGTCGGTGGGATCTTGGTCGCTGCTGGTGGAGAGAGTGATAATGACGATGATGATTGAGCTCGCGGGGAACGCTAGGGATGAAGAGAACGGAGCTTTGGTTGGGTGGTGTGAAAGTGGGGAGAGCAGCAGAATGACGCCTGCCCTGATGGTGCGGCATGGCACTAGAAGCACAAGCGTTGCTTGCCAGGATTATGTGGGCGGGGACCCCAGGCAGGGGCCTCAAGCACTGCCGTATACTTCTGTATCGATGACCTGCTCTGTGGTTTCTTGGCTCAGGCGACATCAATCAGGACCCAGAGCGAAACCCTGGATTCACCACAAAACACCTCCAGACGACATCTGCACGTGGCAGCAGGCAACCCAGAGCAACGCTTGTTGAAAGGCAGAATTTGCGTGGCTTGCAAACTCTTGCAGACTCTTGCAAATCAGCAGGCCTGCTCAGGTTGTTGCGACTGCCTTCTCGTATCGGGTCTGGCGACCAACCAGTCGAGTCTTCCAGCGCCAGGAACAAAAAGGCCGCCGTCAGCAGGTCGCCGCACCCTGGACTGTCGTGTGACAATGCGCGTCCTGAGTCTTTCGGGGCGACTAAATGCGTTGTGTGTCTTGTCTGCTGCCTACCCAAGGATCGTTGAGCCCGGGTGGAGGCCCAAAGAGCGGTTGTTGCAGAATACATGAGAACATATCGGTATGCAATGCCCCGTAGCCATGCATTCTTGATCGCCGTTGCTACTATGTACGCATGGTCTGACAAGCTGGCTGGCGGGCTGGCTCGGCCTGCTCCCTTCCTGGCTCGGGGATCTGTTGGCTCTGCTGCAAGAGTGCTGATCCCCATGCACTCACGATCTCCGAGTGGCCTGGCCGGTTCGTTAGAACAGTCTCATCGCGATGCTGGAAACGCTGCCATTCCCTCGATTCCGGATCACTGGTGCCACGTCGCACCCGTGTAGTCCTTGCCAGTAAAGCCCAACGGGGTCCAAGGAGCAGATTGAGGTCTTTTCCGGTGCACCAACACTTGGCGTAGCAAGGCATGACAAGATAATAACGCAGCTACTGCAATGTTGACGTGATATAACAGCAGTGCTCCCCGTCTCGCTTAAGCCAAATACGGCGGCTCGCATTGTACTGACCTTGTACAGATCTCTGCAATGCGTCTGTATCGGATACCACGCACTTGAACGGGCAGAATGCTTGGATACCTGCTGGTTCTACGATGCCTTTTTTTTTTTCTAAACACCAGAGTTGAAGCGGTTCTTACTATGCTCACTGCCTTGCAGCACCTGGTTTTTGAAGATCGCATCAATCAGCCATGACGAGCTAGTAGGGTAACTAGGCCTGTGACTGCCCGCGCAACAACAACTTGAACTGCCGATTGAACAACATGGAGAATACATATACCTCGAGAACCACCAGCTGTGCTATGCTGGAATTTGCAGGGGATCTTAAAGGCATTGCGTGATAACGCAACGCATGCCTTCAGTAGTACTATAGTACTATGTACTTAAGCCCACCATCAGCCCCACGGGACCGTGCGCAGCCTCGTCTAAGTCAAGCCGGCATAGCCTCGTCCTTCTGAGCACTCTAGATTATTGATTGTTGGCTTGCATGTTTTGCTTACATCACTCTCGAAGAGATACTTCTCCCAATTATCATTCAAACTTGCCAGAGTCAAATGGTTACACAGAAATCCCATAGTTTCTGTTTATTTGCCAGCTTTGTTTCCTGCTCAGCTATTGTTGACAATCAGCTTGGGCTGGGCTCAGAAATGCATTGGCACCAGAACCTGATGTTTTTCCTCAAGAAAATCGCGAAAACAAGGTAGCTTGAGGTGGAACTGTGCCCAGCAACTCTCGCTCAAGGGCAGTGACCACGGAGCCCGACGTCAGGATGTGCCTTTGTCGGCAGAGGTTTTGCAAGACTGGAATTCCTGGTGTGCCACCCACCAAACGTCCGTTACGGGACAAATTCGTAAAGCAGTGGTCGCTTTGGAAAACTGCTTTTGACAGGTGGAATCCTTCAGGATTGGCGATAATCCATATCGAGGGATACAAAACATCATTTTGGCCCCGGAGGCTGCTTACATACTTCCCACGCGATCCTGCGGTGGGAGGAGCTGGCGATGCCCGGAAATAAATCTCGCGATACGGGCACGCAATACTTGAGTCCCGTACGTCTTGAAGTTATCGTCGAATCAATGCTGTTGTTTTCAAAACTATGATACTTGTGCCTATGCTCAGCAAGAGGCTCTGGTGTAGCTGAACACACCAGGATGCATGTGGCACATTTCGACTCCTGGTCGTCAGGCGTGCACAATGTTCACCGGTTTCGTTCCGATCTGCTTACGTGTGCGTTACTATACACATACTTCAAGATACAAGGGACTGAATGGTGTACACGATAGACATGATCGAATTACACATATCCAAGGATGCCTTGGTCACAGGAATGCCCCTGTAATCCATTATAGCTAGACAGTAAACCAGTGTTTGCGCCACCCATAACTGATTTCAAAAGTCCATTGTTGTCATGTCTGTCAATCTCGGCGCTTATATGCACATGTCTTCGCGACGTTTCAGAAGCACCATAAACACACAAAGTACAAAAGCTACCTAACAGCGCAGAACGTAACTGAGGCTCTGAGAAAATACTAGGCTCACCCAAATCTGGTGCCTGCGTAGAACCCCTGCTGAAATAGGATGGAGGGCCTACCCGCATGCATGACAATTCGGCAGCTCAGCCCGTCCACGACGACGGCCACGACCCATGCGTCGTCTCACCACGAACCAACGTGCATTTTTTGAAATGCTATTGATGCAAGCACTGCCCGCTCCCAAGCTGCAGGGTTTCGCAACATACAAGCAGCAGCCTCGTCCAGAAATAGGAACCGGGTTTCTGTTGCCCAATTCGTGAAGTCGCCGAAGCCAAGCCCTTAAGTACTTACTGAAAGATAAAACAGTTGGTATAAAGTCAGTGATCTAACAATGGATTTACTAGCTGTTGAGACGATCAGACCATTGCGTTTACCCTCAATTCCTCTTCGCCATGATGCACCGTCCGTTTCTAGTCGCTGCATTTGCAGCAATTGTTTCGACAAGTGCCCTCGGTGATATCCTTCCGGACAGCTCAGCAGCCGTGCAAGTACTGGAAGTTCGCCGTGAGACAGCTTCTGACCCCAGGGATGCCCATAGTCTACAGGAACCAGGAAACAATTGGGCCTGGAGTGGCCTCGAGCCGCGTAGCCCAGAGACTACGACATACACGACCAACGGATCTCTTGATTTGAGCTGGAAGGACGCGGAATTATTCAGCTAGTGCGTAGCATTGCATCATCCTCTCCTAACTTATTACTTGCCTCAGAGAGCCAAACTGACTCTCGGGGAAATTTTCAAGTGACGCGGTTACAGTCTCATGTGCAGATTGCTACATCAAGGGCACAGTATACGCGAGCTTGGTGGTCGCCAAGGACTTTAACATCTCTGCGGCTTTGGCAGGGATAATTGATGATTATGGGTCTGAGGTTAAGAACATATCTCTCACCGCTCTGGAGACATTCGAAGATTGGGTGGGAAATATTACCGAAGAGACGGCCGATGCGGTTGGCACTGATCTCGAGAACTTCTTTACCGGTAATTGTAAGTCGTCTTCGCCATAATGAATATGAGTGGTTGATGTTTTAAATGGAACCAACTAACAGTTTTGGGCAGCCGCGAACGATACGGATATCGACTGGGACGACTACGCCTTTCCCACGATGCCGATCGATTTCAATATGGGGTTTACCGACATTCCGCAAGCCACCATTCAGCTGCAATTTGATGCTCTCGAGTTATACGCCGAGCTGGAAGTTGCATTCGGCGGTAACAAAGACATTACCATTCCACTATATCCAAAGGATTGGTATCAGCCTGCTGGTTTTGCTATTGGCGACCAGGAAATCGGCATTATCATTTCCTTGGACCTGATTCTGTCTGTAGACTCTGAGGTTGACCTCACGACTGGTGTCCACGTCGCCTTTGATGATGGACTCGGAATGGAAATAGCCATGTTTGGGTCGGCTGTCTCTGCAATTACTCTGTAGGTCCTCGCTAAAACCATGTTTCTTGAACAACCGCACATAGGCACATATTAACAGATCCAAACAGCACTAAAGGTCAATTCGAATTCCTGCCCGTCACCGTGAGCGCATCAGGCGTCGTCTTTGACGCCAAGCTCCGGCTCGGCGTAACAGCAGGCCTCAACATGACAGAAGACTTGGACATTGTCAAGCTCGGCACCGGCGCAACGGTAGAGGTCTTTGCAGACATTGTCCACTTTGTGACCAACATCACCTTACCAGACGCATCGAAAACACTCAAGGGAAGAAGCGACACCAGCTATGCAGAGGACTGTGCCATGCCCGTGATTGAGACGTACGACTTTGGTCTCGGTGCGAATATGGGAGCGTACGTGGCCTTGAATAACCACACGTGGGGAGGGACTCCTGACTCGAGTGTGGCGGTCTACTACACGACGCTGTATTCTGCGTGTGCTGCATCCGCAACTGCAACTAGTTCGGGGACGTCTGTTGCAAGCACGACCTCTGCCTCTGCTGCTGAGGCGAAGAGGACAGCGCCGGCTCTGCTAGCAGAACGGGATGCCACTGCATTGACTCTCAAGTCTGCCACATCCGTCTACACGATCACCAATATTGTCTGTCTGGCTTCCAGCACGGACTGTCCGGCATCGCTGCAGAGCACCCAACAGAGTACCAAGACATCAACTTACTACAGCTCGGTACCAAGCGGATCAAGCGTGACTTTCCCCGCCACCACAGGCGCTGTATCAGCGACATCAATCTTTGGATCCGCAGCCAATCGTATTGAGGCTTCGAGCGGTAGTCCAAAGCCGTATGTTCCAACATCCACCGCCAATGGAGGCATCGGCATTTCCGAGACTAGTAGCGGGGGACTGTCTGGATCCCAGAAGAAGCTCGTTATTGGCCTTTCTGCCGGGATAGGCGGCGCGCTGTTGATTGGATTCATCGCCTTGACAACGTAAGTTGGGCTATTACCGAAACTAAGAAACACTACGCAAGCGTATTTCAGGAAAACTTTGCTGACCAAAAGTGCTTCTAGTTATTGTATACGGCGCAGGAAATCTCGCGGTCGGTCAGCAGTGGCGCAACCGTTCCTAACGGAATCGACCATGCAGGACAAGAAGTGGAAAGCGGGATCAAAGGTTGTGGTTTCTCACAGTCAAGTTCCACTTTCGTATGATAGTACGTACGGCTCACGATGAGCAGGTGACAGGCAGTTTCCGACGTAGAAAATATTATGATGCTCTTCTTTTTAAAATCTTAATGAAACATCTGCAGGATATACTTAGACCTAGTATCATTGCATGGGTGGTCATTCTCTTAAGTAAAGACATTTTATACGTAATCACATGCTATCGCTACACTCCTTTGCGTTATTGTCGTGTAAGTCCGTCTAGAGTGTCAGCCTCGTCGTACTAGCCTTGCGAACAGCCTTGAGACCGACAGGGGTACAACCCTAACCCAGCTGATTCTACCCGAGCGTGCATTGACCGCCAAAATTCCCAAGCGGCAGAATTCTCGACTTGGGGAATGTTTGGGTTACCCTTTCCGTCCACCTTCCTCTCTCTTGGCCCCAGCTTTTTACCACCACCATTCCTCACTTATAACCGCAACTGCCCTCGACGATCAAACCACACTGCCCGTCTCCCAGCGAATCATGGCTGGCACAACCTTCAAAAAGAGATCGCGCGATGACGCGCCCAAATTCAAAGCTGCACGACCTTCGAAAAAGCAAAAGAAGCAGGCCGCATACCACAGCGACAGCGACAGCGCAGCAGAAGACAACGACGATGCGGGCAACTTCCAAGCAGTGAACCTGCTCGACTCGGACGAAGAGGACATACACAATGCGCAAGTCGACGACGGTGCGGACTTTTCTGATGATGCGTCGAGCTCAGAGTCGGAGGTAGAACGGGTGACGGCGGCCGCGACCCCGGCGGCACAGCGACAGCGCGGCAAGAAAGCTGCCGTCTCGATAGCCAAGGACGCACCGCAGAGCAAACTTGCCAAGGATGCGCCGTCCTCCGGGTCCGACTCGGAAGGTGGAGGTCAATTGGATGACGATGATGACGACGACGACGACGAGGACGATAACGACGAATATTCCGATCTGGACTCAGATGGCGAGGGTGACGACACACAGCCTGGAAAACGCGCCAGCAAGTCTAAGCGTAGCGATCCGACCGCTTTCGCGACATCCATGTCCAAAATTCTCTCGACCAAGCTATCCACCGCACGCCGTGCAGACCCTGTGTTGGCACGCAGCGCTGCAGCGCACGAGGCAAGCAGGAAGGCGGTGGACACTGCGCTCGAGACCAAGGCGAGAAAGAAGATGCGAGACCAGAAGAGGTTGGCAATGGAGAAGGGGCGGGTGCGCGACGTGCTTGTTGCTACAAATAGCACTTTTAGCAATATCAACCCTGTCACGGGTGAAATTGTGGCGGATGGCGATGGAGAGACTACCAGGGCTATCTTGGAAACTGAGCGGAGACTGCGCAAAGTCGCTCAGAGGGGTGTGGTACAGCTTTTCAATGCTTTCAGAACTGCCCAGGTTAAGGCTGCAGAGGCGGAAAGGACATCACGGAAGGAAGGTGTCGTCGGAGTGGACCGGAAGAAGGAGAAGGTCACCGAAATGAGCAAAAAGGGTTTCCTAGACTTGATCGCATCAGGCGGAGGTGGACTGAAAAAGGGTCCGTTGGAGGAGGCGAGATGAAGCGTACGGTTTCGTCTGTTGTGGGGAGTAGTATGAGCAATATGCATTGTACAGGCGTTGTGAGTATGGCTGTCATTTCCAAAAGGGTTTCTACTGCATATCCATTCCACCTCACCCGTTTAGGATGTGATCATAATGGTGAGATTTGGTATTAAAATACAACAGTACCCTCTGTGCCAATACAGGGGTAGTATCCTATTTGTCTTTTCATTTTTATGGCCATGAGTAGTTTCAAAAGATTCTCATCCAATGTATCGATTGCTCCTCCATAACTCCACGGCAGCTGACCATTTGTTCTGTTTCCCCCAAGCAGTCGCGTTCCATGATCACGATTTGAAGTCACTTGCTTGTAGATTCCTCGTCATGGACGGAAGCTTGACCTTCAAGCCGTCTAGCTCTGGGGTCATGACAATCTGGCAGCCGAGTCGGCTTGTCTCGGTCAGGCCAAATGCAAGATCCAGCATATCGTTCTCATCGTCATCCGGCTCGGGGATCTTGTCGTAGTAGTCTTCTTGCACGATCACATGGCAGGTCGAGCATGCGCAGGATCCACCACAGGCACCTATAGAGGCAGGTTCATTAGCATTGTGAGTTATGCTAAGCATCATGAAGTGAATCCTCTTGATCCTGAAGAGCATTCTTCCCAACTTACCCTCCATCTCCAGATCGTGCGCCTGGGCAATGTCCAACAAATTGTCCCCCGCAGACACAGCGACCTTGTGTTCCCGGCCATCCTTCTCAACAAAGGTCACCCAGAGTTCTTCACCCGGCTTCGGGGTCTCAATGTGACCATGCCGTCTTGTAGAGCTCGACGAAAAGGGCCTGGCAGCATGTGACAGACCGGGGCGGCGTGTCTGGAGGAAAGAACGGGGATTTCGGGCTATTGGCTGTGAGCGAGCTGATGCTATACGCGACGAAGCGCTGCTGAAAGATCGTGAAGGTGCAGAGAAGGCAATAGCGGATGCAGAGACAGCTTGGGCACGCGCGACCATGCGCGCTAGGGAAGCCGGTGCTGCCATTGTCTGGAGAAGATGTATAACGCGCGTGGGGGAAGGGCGGGCGGCAAGCCCAAGGGCAAAGCAAAGCGGCTTTATGCTTTGCGACGCAGAAGTCTGTGTTTGTGGGCTAGTGACCTTGTTACTTGGGTCGAACACCGGCGAAGGAGGGGGAAGAGAGGCGAATGGTTGCGGATGAGCTGGACGGACGTCGCAGGATGCACGTTGGCTGCAAGTTGTGTGCAGGCGCGGGGAGGCTGGCAGTCCAAGTATCTCGAGGATGCAAAGAGAGAAATTTACCGTACTTGGGCTTTAGTAGAGGCCGATCGGGACCCCGGCTCTGACGTCCGCGCTCGCAGGTCCAATACCAGACTTTCGGATCGTCAGCACAATTCTTGGGGCTTATCGATAGGAGAAAAACCCTGCGGGAGTGCAGTGCAGTGTACGTAGTACTTACATGCTATGTTAGTCAACTGCAGGGTACATGGTACAAGATGCTCGGCAGCTAGCCCCACACGAGTGATGCATAGAATTATGTCAGCCAGCCCTTCAGCAGCCTGATACGGCATAGCGTGTGCTCAGTACTATGTAGCTCCCCGCAGCCAGAACGTCTCGGTTTTTTTTTGACAGGGGCCATGCACCTTGGCTTGGTGTCTGCGTCGGGCCATGATTTCATGTGCTACTAATGCTATTGATCTACTGCTCTTTCATGCAGAAGCATTGCACATCAGTGACCACCACCCTTCGCGATAAGAGGTTGCCCATCCTCTGCAGATTGTCGACATTTTCAGAGAGAGATAGAGAGAGAGACATTATAGTCTTGCAACCACTGGAGCAGGCTTCTGATCCGATCCTCTGGTTGCTGTCGCCAAAAGATCAGCCCATCATCGACGGCACAAGACCATGACGACTTGAAGATCGCGAAACACTCGATACCTTCATCACTGCCCACCAACCAGACATGGCAAACAGCAAACGGCAAGGGGTCAATCCCCTTCGCCCCTACTATGTCCCTCCTACGATTGGCGAACCGACCATCGAACCATCCAGCATACCCGGCCCCAACGCCTTCTCACGACCAAATGGCTCATCCGCCAAGTACGCGTCCAAGGCACGCGACATGTTCTCCGATCTCGACTACAAGGACTACATCTCGGAACCGTCGCCTTCCGTGGTGGGCAACATCAAAGAAGTCATCAATGAGTTGATGTGGAAGTACACGACCGTCTTCCTCGCGCAGCCGTTCGATGCAGCAAAGTTGATACTTCAAGTCCGGAGTCAGGATGACGTTGGCGCTCTGGGTGCTGCGCCCAGCTTGGCGCCATCGCCAGTAGTGTCGCGACAGTCCAGCTACAAGGCGTCAACATATACTGAGGTAACGAGAGCAACGAGGCGATGACGCTCAACAGCAAAACTTTCCTTGGGCAACGGCTTGCTAATCGAGGTGCAGTTATCGGATTCCGAAGGCGACGAGCCGGCATATTTTACCTCCAATATACCCAACACACCCTCACCACATCGCTCACGGCGGAGACGATCTACAACACCGTCGCCAGAGCCCCCCGAAAGTACCAAGGCGCCAAGCTTGGCGCCTCACATGCTGAATATCCGCCGCCCAGACTCGATAGCAGAGGTTCTTTCTCAGTTGTGGCAAAAGGAAGGAGCTTGGGGTGTATGCAAGGGGACGAACGTGACCTTCGTCTACAAGGTGTTGCACTCGCTGTTGGAAAGCTGGTCGAGAAGTCTGCTGTGTGCGTTGTTTGATGTCCCGGACCTTGGTCTGAAAACAGACATGGATCGCCTGGTAGATATTGCATCACCATATCCCTGGGCGTCCCTCTGTGTTGCGGCTACGGCTGCGGTCATAACAAGTTTCTTTCTTTCCCCGCTTGATCTTGTCCGAACAAGGTGAGTTCTTTTCTGAATTCGTGCGATGGGGCATTGAATCTAACCAGTGTTTGTGCTAGATCCATCATCACATCATCGCAAAGCTCGCGCCGCACTCTGGGCACCTTGCGTTCGCTACCATCGTATCTCTGCCCTTCCAACCTCTGGGTTCCGACTATCCTCCACGCTTTCATTCAACCTATTCTCCGCCTGTCGACGCCTTTGATTTTGAGGACCAAATTCATGATTGATAGCGAGGTGTCGCCAACGACCTTCTCGCTCGCGAAATTCTGCTCCTCGACAGTTGCCTTATTTGTCAACCTACCGTTGGAGACGGTTCTCCGTCGCGGCCAAGTTGCGGTGCTTAGATCACCACAGTACGTCCAAGCTATCGAGGGAGGCGACAGCCTCGCTAAAACTGGCAGAAGCGCCGATCCGAAAGCAGCCGGTACTGCTTCATTCGAGCCGATTGTGCCTCCTGGTAAGTACAACGGTATATTTGGTACCATGTATACAATCGTAAACGAGGAAGGCTCGCGCGCTGTGCCGACTACCGCCGCAGCAAAGGCTCGCGCAGCCTCCAAGAGAGGCAAGCCGAAGGTCGCCGAGACGGTCTACCGCAGAGGACAAGGTGTTGAGGGGCTGTGGAGAGGGTGGAAGGTCAACTGGTGGGGACTGGTGGGACTGTGGGCGGCTGCCAACATTGGTGGTAGTGATGGAGAATTTTAGAGATGTACGACAAGTCGTGGGCTGAACGCCCATGCTACTGGACAGCATAGCCCCCGCGTGGTGGTACTCTGGGACCAAGAAGAATGTGAGCGCAGTGGTGGGAATGCTCATGAATGATGGTATGATATCCCTGCTTTACCAATTACAGATAGATGCGAAGACGCCTGTCTGAATACACACGACTCGCATCGAGTTTGAGTCGATCCGCCATTATGCATGCTCAGCAATGCTTCAACTACCGGTTCCAATGTACTATGTACAGGCGACCATGACATACTCTTCACTCTGCGGTGACTCGAAGCGCAACCAAGGCTGTCGGGACCAGAGGAAGAAATAAAGAGTACCTCTCGCCCTGGCCAGGAGGTGGAATCAAGTTCCCAATGTCTAGCCATTGGCGGAGTATCTGAAAAAGGCAATATCGGTCTGTACTATCCGACCCAGCCATTGACCGTGCCGCCATGCTAAACCCACGTTCCACAACGCCCGCATGCCGCTCGATCTATCAAGAGCTGTGCCTGCAGCCATTTGGCGACCTGACCGGGTTGAGGGTTGCTATTATTCGGAGGAATAGATTGCGTGCTGCTGCGCAAGGCTAGGCCCGTTGTCAGCCCTGGCAAGACTGCGTGAGGTTTTCCCTGTTCGCCTTGTGCCAGTCTGCCACGCGGCCTACGCCTGGAATAGTATGGAGGACATCACGATCACGATGAAATACCATGCGACACAACTGACATCCTTCGCTTGCCAACTACCTGCTGATGCTGCCATCCCGAGTGCCTTGGTCCTGCACCCCAGGTCTTGGCATGGAGGGCTGCGGGAGATGAGGCCCGAAGTTACTGCATTCGGCATCCCAAGGCTGTCAATCGACAAATCCACCGACAGCGCAAGACAAGCAGCCGACCCCGGCCAGTTCAGAAAGCCCTGTCATGCACCGAGAGGGCGGGACCAGATTGGATGGAAGAGCGGTATAGAAGTGATGGCTGAGTCTCGATTCGACGCGACAAGCCTCCAAGACCAAGACGCCACCATTGTAGGGCAGCCTCCTCTCCGCCTGGCCCTGGTTGGAAAAGCAATGACTGTGACAGCTAAATTAGGAAGTTCCGCTGGGCCAGAAAGCTTGCGCGTGACCACATCCACTGCGCCCTCTACGTGAGCAGCCAAGCAATCTCAGCATGGCATCCAGCTAAAAAGAGGTGCTTGCGTTGCAAAGCGTCCTCATTGATGGGAAGTCATCACATGTTGTTCCAAGACACGGCGATTGGGAGCTCCTGTCTTAAGACGGCAGGTCTTGTTGAAAGCATTGGTTCATCATGTATAAAACCTACTCTCGCTCAGCGAAGGTCGGTCTCCAGCCTCCTGGCCATGAGTTTGGTGCGAAGCAATACAAGGACGGTCCATTAACGTTTCTTTGCCTGAGGAGAGCGGCCATATATACTTGTCTCCTGCTAGCTGGTCTTTGACTGCTAAGCTTCCAAGTGTAGTCTATCTATCGACATCAACCCTCGCCATGTCTCGGCTCCTCCTCGCAGCGCTCACTGCGTCATCTGCGATCGCACACAGCCACGTCAACGACCTCGTTATCGACGGCGTCTACTGGCAGGGTTATAATCCCACAGTCTATCCTTATGAGTCTGACCCGCCAATAGTTGTAGGATGGCAAGTCTACCAATTTAGGTGTTGTGATCTACGACACTTACTGATGATTGCCCAGGACTGCCGCGGATACTGACAATGGCTTCGTCTCCCCCGATGCTTACCAGACGGGAGATATTATCTGGTACGTCTTCTAAATGAGTACTGCAACAACATGAAAGAGATTATCAGCTTAGACAATATCAAGCCACAAGAATGCCACTCCAGCAGGGGGTCATGCTACGGTCAACGCTGGGCAGACTGTTCAGATCGACTGGGCAGGTATGTCTCCGCAAGTCGACGATCCGTGAGCTTCCAAGTGCTCGCATGCTGACCGAATGGGCGTTAGTTGCCTGGCCTGACAGTCACAAGGGCCCCATGATTGACTACCTGGCCAAGTGCGATGATCTGTGTGAAAATGTGGATTATTTCGTTCCCCTAGTCTCTCTTTCTGGTGTATAAATACGTGCTGACGGGTAATATGTGTGCAGCAAGACAAGACCACTCTCGAGTTCTTCAAGATTGACCAGGTTGGCTTCATCAACGGCTCGGACCCAGGCACCTGGGGAGACGATGTATTCATCGCAAACAACAGCACCTGGGTTGTACAGATTCCCGAGGATATTTTGCCAGGCAACTATGTCTTGAGAACGGAGATCATCGCTTTGCACGGTGCTGGGTCTCTGGACGGTGCGCAGAACTAGTACGTATATGCCGGGGTTGTGATTTTCGATCTTTCTTTTTTTCTTTTCTTTTCTTTTTTTTTTTTTTTTTTTTTTTTTGCTTCTTGGAAACGCTCGCTTACTCACTTTTCTTTTTCCCTCAAGTCCTCAATGCTTCAACCTTGAAATCTCAGGCACTGGTACGCTTCTACCGAGCGGCGTCCTCGGAACCGAGCTATACCAGGAGACAGACCCGGGTATCCTATACAACCTCTACGTGACTTCAGAGAACTACACGATCCCCGGACCGACTCTGTACAGCGGCTTCCCCAGCTCCGTTGCCCAGACCAGCACAACCGCCTCCGTCACAAGCTCCGCCATCGTCCCGGGCGCCGCCAGCTCCGCCACGACCATTGCGACGAGCACGTCTGCGGCTACCACGACAGCGAGCAGCACAACCTCGGCCAAGAGCTCCAGCAGCACAAAGAGCACGACGACGACGCTTTCCACCACGACTAATTCCTCGGCACGGAGCACAATCACGTCCGCGACAAGTGCAGCTGCCGGGCAGAGTCTGTATGGACAATGCGGTGGTAGCGGGTATACTGGGGCAACGAGCTGCAGCAGTGGAACCTGCACGACGCTGAACCCGTACTATGCTCAGTGCCTATGAGGGAGAAGCTTGGAATCAGTATTTCTGTCACGCTTTGTCTATGTAGTGTTCCCTTTTTTCACTTGGGGGCTCTATCTTTTCTTCATATTTGCCTTTCTTATTTTGTGGTGGACGTGGATTATCTCGATCAGTGATCATGTGTCGTTTTCTTCGGGAATGGGAAGCAAATACATATGTTGGGACTCAGTGGACTCGCTTTTGTCCTGTTGCAGCAGTTATCGCCTTCTTGTCACTTTCTCATACCAATATGGGGCTGCTTTCGATCCCTCTTTTCCTTTTATTATCCATGAGACGTAAACAAATCAAGGTGTTTCCCTCTTGCCCTTTTCTCTCCAGTCTCTGTGCATAGCCATGAGTGACTTGATTGAACATCAAAGGTGCTACTGTCCAAACGACCTTGCCATTGTGTTTCTTGAACCTACAATTCCCCAGCCGCAGTCTCGCCTACTCTCACATTCCACACAAACCGAGGACCCGTACATGGCATCATTCAACTTGGACAGCTCGTATTCCTCATCGTGTCGTAGAAATAGGCTTAGTCCTGGTATTGAGAAGGCGGGTCATGATGAACGGGGCAGAAAACTAGAAATTCTCTCTCTACTAGAGCAAGGTTTTCTCAAAAGAGACAGGCGCTCTACCGATCCTTTTTGAGAACGAATGGATGGTTACATATGAAGGCGGCAGTGCTGTATGGCTTGTTCGTGATACCCAGGCGGCGCGAGGTGCGTCTTTTGGTTGGGTTTATAGGGCACTTTGATGTGCCGGTAATTGATAAAATATTTGCGTCTTGGCAGAAGGATAACAGAGGCTTTTCTGACGACTAAAGGACATCAACGTGTGGGGCAGATACGAATGATCTTGTTCTCCATTCTGTAACGAAGCGGACAAATCTCAAAAGTTGCGAAACACGAGCTGTGCAAGGGCAGCTTTCTAAACGAGTCCGCGATATTAATAGGGCTGTAGTAAGCTGGTTGGCAAAGAAGGTCAACTGTTCCTCTTCGTACATCATCCGAGCACCTATAATCGAGCTGATACTATACAAAGTCTTTACATCATGAGACGGCGTCTCGTTCCAGAATTGGGTGTTGAGTGAAGATGGAATTATCAAGATCACGCTGAAAGATAAATATCGTTGCTGTGTAGAGTAATATTGAAAATGACTTGACTACAGGCTGCGATAAGGACAGTTCACTGGTAGATTCATTTCTAAAACTTTGCAGCGACTCCCTAATTACCTCCAGAAGCGGTGACCGGTTGAGAATGACTAGCCTAGTGTCATATATGTCCTTACTCGAGCTGATAATATATTGACTCCGTACGCGTCTTTACGAGCGTACGTCTTGCACGCTATGAATTATCACGGAGGAGTATGGTGGAGCCAGTATGTCCGAGTAGATCTATGAATATCGATGGCCACTCAATTATCTTTACTGTACTATATAATCTCTTAGATCGTATCCTCAAGATTGTCATTCCGATCAGAATCACACAACCACAGTTCTAGAAACTCCAAATACATGTGTAGTGTCAAACGACATCACTTCTTGAATTCAGCTCTCGAACTTATACATTTATGCCTTTTCCCCTTTCTGTTTTCCCGTTGCTTTGGTTCATCCTTGTCTACCCACGTTAGCGGTGCCCCTGCGCTGAGAACAACTTTCCCTGAGACTGCTCAGATATCGCCCTCTTTTCCGGACTTCACCTCTTCAAGAATACCTCGGCGCTTCGTGTCCGGGTACTTTGGTCAGGCACTCGCTCTCCGCCGTTGCTGCTCTTGCTCAGCATCCCCGCTATCATTAAGGCACCTGTCGACGCTCGAGATACTTTGGACAACGGGGACAGTGTTCGGCCGCTGGCACATGTCGGCATCCGAAGGGAAAGGCCTGCCTCTTGTTTCTAGCCGGACCTTGGGACAGTAGATCAATTCTACCTGAACCAGCATTCTGCAACCACAAGTCCAGCAGTAATTTGACCATTCGACTGTCAAACACATGACTGCACGAGGCTCCGAGCCGCTTTCAATGCCTTTTTTGCTTTTTTTTTTTTGCTGTTGTGCGGGTTTACTGCACCAGGCTCAATGATGGTGATGGTGCTTTTTTCTTCTTTTTTTCTTCTTCTTTTTCCTCCCCTGCGTCTGGGTGATTCCTGGGGGGGGGGGGGAGTTAAACGTGAAGAATAGAGTCTTGTTGATACTCGGGAGAATGTGCAAATAAAGGCTTTTGTGGTACCGCTGTCTGGTCGAGAATGGGTGTAGTTACCGGTAGTGTGCTTGGGCTTTTTGCGGACATTACGCATTTTGACGGCTTTCTCATGCCTTTTTGTATGGCCTTGAAGCCCTCTACTCTAATCTTGGTCTCATGCGAACCAGTGAATTGACTTGAATGTGTTTTTGTCATGTGGCTTGTGTGTGTAACTGTAAAAGCTACATTGGGTGCTATGAAAATGATACCCTTGTGACTGGACATTCGCTCTTCCTCACTCGATCGCCACTGGCCCCCACCACTTACTTGTTCATGAGTGAGATGATGGGAGTGACGAGCCTGCGTAGAGTAGCATTTGTGCTTGGAGGAACTGCAACACCAGCCAGTCCCAGTCCCCATAGATGATACGAGCTATATTTGGCCAAGTCGACACCTTTGTTGAGTTATCGCTGTATTAAAAGGTACTGACTGACATGACATGTACAAGTCTATAAGATCTATCAGTTAACGTTAAAACACCAATTAGACATTCCGTTTGATCATCTTCACGTCTCTCCGTATCATCCCCCCCACAACCCATTACAAGAACAATGTAAACATCATTTCTCTCCTCGCATTTACCTCACCTCCATCGGCGATATACAATCTCCTCGACACGTTATACTTTTCCATCCCTCCTTGGGCGTGCGTGCGTGTGTGCGTGCTTCCTTTTTTTTTTTTTTTCTTTTTAATTCTTCTACTCATCATCTTCGGCAGCAGCCTTCTCGACGAGGTAGTAACGGTCATGGCCCGTCTCGGTGTTGCGCTGGTGCTCAATCGCCACCTTGTTCAGCGACAGCAGCGCGTTCTCCAGCATCGTGTCCTTCTTGTGGCGGTCCTTGCGGCCCAGGTCGTTGATCCACTGGTTGCGGTTGAGCAGGTAGTAGACGATGGCGATGAAGATGGTGACGCCGATGCTGTAGGCCCACACGAGCACGACCGTGACGATGTCGGTCCAGCCGTTGCTGCTGTTGCGGAACGAGTCGCCCGGGTGCGTCACCATGACGCCGCCGCCGCTGCCCGACAGCCAGCCGAAGAGACAGAAGATGGTGGCCAGGGCGTCGACGACGAGGATGGCGCCGACGAGTTGCCAACTTGGCCAGGCTAGAGGTAGGGAAGGGGGGTTGCTTTGTTAGAAAACCTGACGGAGGTGTGTAACAAAGTGACTCGGAAGGGGTTCTACGTACTCTTGCCGCCACGGGTGACAAAGATGAGCCAGTTCTCCGTGAGCGCGATCTCGAGGAAGAGGACTGTGATTGCGAGAATTAGTGAGTGGATTTCATGGAATGAATCGGGGGGAGGGTCGGGGGAGGCGACTTGCCTTCTTGGATCGAGCCAAAGCGTTGAATGATACCTCCGTTGGTCAGGAACATGGTGCCGCGGATGATCCAGGTCCCAACAGCAAGGAGGAAGCCCAGAACAACGCTGATGAGCCAGATCTTTGGCATCTGCCACTCGACTGGACGGCGCTCGACGTGCGCGTTGTCGTATGCAACAGCCACGGTGGCAAGATCTATGGAAGGAAGAAGAGATTTGTTAGCCAAAGTGGTGGAGAGAATAAAAAGGCAGCAGGCTGAGTGCACTTTTGAAACAAGTGTGCAGAGAACAGTTCAAGCAGTCCTTTTCTTCGGTTTGAGGGGACGTACCGGCAAAGAGAGCAATAAACACGACCAGGTCAGGTCGAACCGTCTCGTTCAGGATGATCATTGAAGTCGTGAGATAGATCTCAAGATGCAGACAAAGGGCGATGCGGTATTGGATGTATGCCTTCATACGCTGGAAAATCTGCCGGGCAGTCTTGATCGAGAGAATGATGGTACTCAGACCAGGAGCCAGGAAGACAATGTCAGCGGCAGCTTGGGCGGCTTCGGACGAGCCCTCCACGGCGATACCGCAGTCGGCCTTCTTCAGAGATGGAGCATCGTTGACACCTAGGTTGTGTACATTAGCCATTTTGCGTGTCGAACAGGCTGGTACACTGAGCTCCAAACTCACCGTCACCCGTCATGGCAGTCAGAGAACCTCTCTGTTGCAACATTTCGACGACCTTGTACTTGTGCTCGGGGAAGACACCAGCGAAACCATCAGCACGCTCGATAAGATCATGCTGCAAAGCACCGGAAAGACCAGAGTTGAAAAGCTTGTCTGAGTTGTACACCTTGGATCCCATGCTCAACATCTTGCAACTGTAGCAATTCTTTTGTCAGCAACTCTGGTGTTATTTGTTTTAGGATTGGGGGCTACAAACGTTTCTGTGGCAATCTCAACTTGGTCACCCGTGAGCATCTTCACAGGAACACCTATATCAACAAAAGGTCAGTGACAAGTTTCCCATATCAATTTAGAAGGAAATGAAAGTGGCTGTTGCTCACCCAGAGCCTGAGCCTCAATGATTGTTTGCGCGGTATCCTCTCGGGGAGGGTCAAACATGGAGATCATGCCCAGCAGCTCCCAAGGCTCGTTGTTCTTCTTGACAGCCACGCCAAGAGAGCGGAAGCCACGAGAAGCGAATTCCTTGGCCTTGGCACTGTATAACTTACGGGCCTCCTCGCTGCACTCAGACAGCTGAAGGACTGCTCGAGGGGCACCCTTGGCGCAGATATACTTGTCGTTGCCGAGGCGGCACTCGCAGGTGATGCGCTTCGAGACAGGGTCAAAGGGCGTGAACTTGTCCGTCTTCCAGCCCTGGCGGAGGATTTCACGGGCCTTGGGGTACTTCTTCAGCGTGGTGATAGTGACCTTGTCGATGGGATCCAGGGACTCGATGTTGTGAGAACTTGCGAGCGCAGCCACAGCCATCATCCAGTTCACGTCCTGGCCCTCGGCTACGTAGGGCTCACGGAGCGAAAGCTTGTTAGCGGTCAAAGTACCGGTCTTGTCAGAGCAGAGAACGTTGACACCCTGTGAGCAAAGTCAGTATGTAGTTTCATGTAGACGATGAGAGGAATCAGTGGGGGAAAAAGCATCGAGACATACGGCCAAGGCTTCAATGGCAGTCAGCTTCTGGACAATAGCCTTTTGCTTGGCCAAGTACGCAGCGCCTACTGCCAGAGTCGTGGTGGTAACGACAGGACTATGCAGTTGTTAACAAGTCGCAATGATTCTCAAGGCAGACCCAGGGCAGCAGCTGATACGTACAGACCGACGGGCACACCGATAATGAACAGAACAAGTGCGTAGTAGAGGAGTGTCTGGACACCAGGCGTGGCAATGTGGATGTGTCTGTTGGTATAGAGTTGTCAGTGAGCCCAGCTGGCAAATAAAACCCAGAAGCACCCAGGCTACTGACCTGTAGAATCCGCCAATCCAAGCAGCCAGGATCCAGAACATGACAAGCACGAGCAGAGAGGTACCGATGGAGTCCATGACCTGCTTAAAGTGTCCGCTGTCCTTTGTGTTGCCGACCAGACTAGCCGTCTTACCGACGAAAGAGTACTTTGCCGAGGTAGTGACAATGGCATAAGCCTTGCCGCGCTTGCAACCGGTGGTGTAGTAGATTCCATCGCCCATGTACTTGTCCACAGCAAGAGATTCTCCCGTAATGGCTGACTGGTCTAGAGGACAGGTCAGTCCAAGAGTCTTCCCACAGGGAGCATCTGGGGTTGGAGAAGTAGGAACGTACCGCAAGCTACGAGTGGCACTCCAAAGTGGATCGACTGGGCATCGTCGTCGTCGTCGGGCTTGTCAGCCTTTTCGTCGCCGCTGCCTTCTCCGGAGCTGTCCTCGCTTTCGAATTTGTCTTCGTTCTTGAGCTTCTTGAATTCTTCAAAGTCCTCGGGCTTGTTGTAGTCGCAGATCAGCTGGCAATCGGCAGGGATGGTCTGGCCTTCTTGAACGATGACCTGGGCAAGAGAAGCCAGTCAGTCTTGGTGCTTGCGGCTTTGGGCAATGGGGATAATTGCTGGGACTATGATTACAATGTCGCCAGGTACGAGTTCCCGCGCCAGGATGGTGCTCTCCTGGCCATCGCGGACGACGGTCGTCTTCATGGCAATATCACCCTTGAGCGAAGCAACGACATCTGCTGCCTGCTTCTCCTGGTAGTATCCGACAAAGGCGTTGAGCAGCAGAATGCCGACAATAACACCAAAGTCGATCCAGTCGTTCAGACCCACAGCAAGCAACGCCGCGATTTCCATGACTTTCGGAAGCAATTGTGTGTCAGTTAGTCCACGGATACAGACATGGCCATGATCATCGAGCCGGGCAGGAAGGACAGGGGACGTGGGACTCACCGTAGAGAATGGGGCCCTCAAAGAAGGACAAGAACTTGCGGAACTGGTTTTCCTTTTCCGAAGTAAGCTCGTTCCATCCGAAGCGCTTCCTCCTTCCTTCTACCTCACTGCTGCTGATGCCCGAGTGGATGTCGGTTTCGAGCCATTCGGCCGGTGCCTTGCCTTCGGATCCATCGCTCTGCGTGGCGGCAGCAGAATCATCAAACTTCCAGAACTTCCACCACGCAACCGGCTTCGTGTCCTTGTCCTCTTCGGCTTGCTGCGCGCCACCGGTCGTGTACGTGGTAATGTATCGGTCGAGTGCTTCGTACTCGCCAAGGTCTTTGTTGTTGTTGTTGTTGAAGCCGCCATTGCTCAAGCCGCGGTCGGCCGCGTTGGCCTCGACGTCGTCGTCTGAGCTGTGTCTGTTGTGTCCGAGAGCCATGGTGGCTTGATGTTTCCCCCGTCTTCTAATTCGTTTTGTGGTTATCGGCCCTAGGTGGCTCTGCTTCTGGAGGAGAAGGGCGTCCCAAGCTGTAGGAGGGTGGATCGAAGCAGACAAGCCTCGCTATTCCCACAGCTGTTTGCACCACGATTCTTCACGCAAGGAGAGTGAGAGGCAGAAGAAGAAGAGAGGGACCCGTGGGCCACACTCACACACACAACACGAAGGAGGGCGGCCGTCCTTTTGTAAAAGAAGCTTCTTTCTCGTACCAGCCGAGCGAGGGTGCTACGGCAAGTCACGGCGGCTCAAGTTTATCCCTCATACATACTATAGCAGTACATACATACATACATACATACAGTCATACATACAGAGGGAATAGCGACACGCGCAGTGGTCGAGTAAGCGATTGAACCACAGCTGGACCCGATCCGATTCGCGTGGCCGGTTTCGCCGGCTCGCTCTTTCGGAGCAAACTCGTCACTGATCATCTCGACCATGACATCATGCAAGAATGAGACGAGCGTGCATGTACTATTACACAGAAGCCCCCATTGCAGAGGTAGAGGATATCGAGGCCGTGGCTCGCGCCGGAGCCTGCATCTTGCAACCCGCGGTGGGCCTTGCTCACCTCGCAGCAGAGCCGTGCCCAGGCCTGGCTGGACGGGGCAGGTTTGCTGGGCGGTCGGTGGTTGCTACGCTACAGCAGAGCCTCAGCACGGCAAGAAAGAAGCATCGACAGGCTCTCACAAGGCATTGGGCGCCCTATGTCCATACATGCCAAAGAGGCATGACGGCAGAGACAAGCTTTTTGTCCCAAGCCGGGCGCCGCATTGCCGTTGTATCCGCCCGGGTCTCCGCTTTCTGGCCACTTGGGGCTTCACTATACCTGTTGCTTGTTGGCGCAACGCTTCGATCAGAACTCGGAACAAGAAGACAAGCCTGACAGGCAGGAAGGGCAAGGAAGATGCTGCTGGCCGTTCCGGATGATCCGGTGGTGTCGTTTGGGCTGCTGATGCTCGGCAGCACAGGTGCTATAAGCCTACAGCCCACACTTGCTCGGGCGGCGGCTTTTCAGTGGTTCGCTCCACCTGCGAATGCCGTCATAATGCACGAATTCCACACTGCCCGAATCCCCAGAGGCTCCACATCCAGGATCTTCGTGCTGGCTCGCTGGCTCGGTGCCATGGCTGCTGACAAGAATGTGCAAAGCATAAGTGCAGCCCTTTGGCCGCTTGCTGATGAGCTATTTTTATTTTATTTTTTTTTGGTTTCTTAAATCGCTCACGGTCACGGTCAGACCATACGTCGTTCGGGCCATCGCGGGGGGCTTTTGCGAGCATTCATGAAGAAGAGAGACTGTCTACTTTAGCGTTCCAGAATCCGGAAAATCAATGACATGATGGCGTGCCACTAGTCTCCAGGACCGCGGAGAACCTTCCATGATCCACCCCGCCGGTCCCGAAATCAGAGTGATGTTTCTCAATGTTGGCGACTGCTTCGTTTTTCGTTGAAGAAATGGCACTGACGCAGCTAATTAAGTATGTATGAGCATAGCTGGGACCTGCTGAAGCCGTTTCAGATCCATGCGGGCCACAAGGCGAATCCAAATCGACCATTTGGCTCTTGGCCTCCATGGACCAGATCATTCGGCATGCCACGCAGGTACCCGAAAAACTTGGCATTGGAGTAGGCATAATGCTATTCAAACGCTATTCGAGAATGCTCCTCGTGCTTGTCACATGCGGCTCTGCGGATCGACCCGGCCTGCCCCCCCAAGCAGCTTGGCGAAGGAGTCGGGAGTCTGTTTATTGTTCTGCATGCTTGTTTCGAGACAACAGCACAAAAAGGATGTGCCGCTTGTCTCCTCGCATGGGTGAGTTCTAGAGACAAGACACTCGACGCTGGGAATTATGCTCATGCATAGTATATCAGGGGGTTAGCCCAGTGCAATATGGTGTCATAGGTCCGTCCAGTCAAGCTGAGGGAAGCGTGCAACGAACTGAACTGCTTCAAAGCTCTACTGTACGGTGATCGGACATTTCCCCAGTGAGCAACTATTTGATTGGGTCGTTCCCTCAACTCTCGCAGACGCACGACATATGGCACCTCGGGGCAGTCCGCTAGCCAAGAGTTGGTTTCTCGCCTCGCCGCCTTCGGGGCGCTTCACGGCTTCAACGCATCAGTTTCCTCTGTTGACTCGGGGATACAAATGACAGGAATCGACTGCAGCGATAAGGTCGTTTGTTTTTTCTCTCTTGACACTGGATGATCTTTTCCATGAATTCCTACATAGCTGGGCTTCCCGTTGGCAGCCATGAGGCTTGGCATCTTTCATTATGTGACCCGTTCTATCACCTTTGCCATATAACACGGCAGTATGCATGGAGATTTGAGAGCCACGCTAATCCACATCATGTTCCAGGTGGAGAGAAACAATGGTCTGCGAGGTACAGCCAACACTGAAGGATAGAATGCACAGCGCACAGGCGTGGGAAGCGGTCGGCATTTCGCGCTTGAGAGCACATTGCTCCCCGTTCACTGTAAGGCGACAACGGCTGAGTCAGTAACCTGCAGGCTGCCGAGCATCCCGCGGCGCCGATAGAGCCTCAGAAGACGCATGGGGAGGTTCGGTAAATCAAGCATTCCCTCTGGTAGCATGATGGCTGGCATAGGAACAATGTCGTCAATCACATCAGAACAAGGGATCTCTATTCAAACACATCCATCCTAGCATGAACCCCGTGGACTGCCCCAATCCGCAGCCCAATTGTACTTACCTAGCTAGGTGCGCGAGTGTACAATAACTGACGTCTCAATAGGTATATCTTTTGCAGTTGGGAGCAAAGGGACTCTATCCCCATACGCCGTGATGCTCTCAAAGCGCCTTCGGCCGTTACTATTGAACCCAGAAGCCACGAGGTTGAGGACATTCGCGGGCCCTTTGCGTGACCGGGCAGCCTCGCATGCAAGGCTGTGGCGGCTGGATGCCGGATCAGGCAATTTCCCGGCGCCGAAAAGTGGGGTCCGGCGCGGCTGCCCGAGCCTCGCACATCTGATACCCCGATCCACTCCTACGGTCCAGACCAATACCTTCTGGGATGCAAGTATATTGCATTTTTCTCCATCTCGCGAAACTTCACTGAAACCCTTCCATCGTAATATCACTATGCAAACCACTACAAGCCTTCACCCGTGCATTGCTTGCCCTGGCTGCTCATTCGGGCTTGATCTGAATGCAAGAGTGTGACACGTAGGCTGTCTAGAGCTCCTCGACACCTTTTGGTTACTTGATGTCAGTCTGGTTGACATGGAAATGATAGATGTATTCAGAGTGTGAGCAATTGTTCTGGCGCGATCGGTTGAAGGTGGTTGGGACTCACTGGATCTTGATGATAGCGAACTATCACAGTCGCTGCGGAAGCGGATGAGTGAGCTCTGAGACATAAGTAGCAGGTGACTGTCGTCATAAACCATGTATAAGCAAGCCCCTTGAATTCAAATCCTCTCCGGAGGCTCCGACCATATTCCATGAGCGGTTGTCGATAGAAAGCTGCGCGGTGTGGAAATCTGTGAACACTTGAAGTATTATCTCGAAACATGTGACAAATGCTGGCAGAGAAGTCCGAGCGAGCACTGGCGTCCGATTTGGAAAGAACGTTGCAACAGTAGGGAAGAAGCTCCGGGCCGATAGTTGTGAAAAGGTTCAATTATCCTATCATCATGAGCCTGCTTGGCTTTCATGACACGAATTTCATTTCGAAGGACCCTCGTATGGGAACTATCCCGGAGCTTGTGATAGGATTGATTATGCATAGGTCTCAGTGACTCACATCTCATGATTGACTTTGAGAATTTGGCATTGAAGCTTGTGTTCTTCAAGAGAAGCGTGAAATCGCCTAGATATATACTTCACCTGCTCGCACTTGCGTAGGCGAGCGCATAAGCCAACGCCTGTCGGCTGGGCAGACCTGTTGATTGTTAATGATACAACTCTTATAGTTGATAGTCCTTACTCTTCAGGGCCGTCCAAGAGAATTTCCGTCTTGAAAAGTCCACCTACACCACGATAGTGAATACAATGTTTGAGCTGTTACAATAATCTTACAACTCGGGCATCTCATGGTTCTCGCTATAAATTTCTGAGACGAACTCCCACAGTAACACAAACAGAGTTGCTGCACCATAGCGAAAGACCCCGGAAACCCGCCTTTGATGGCATCTCGTGTCGATGAGGACTGTAACTTGCAGTGACTCTTGTGCTATGTACGACTTGTTCTCAATTGTCGAACAACACGAAAGCCTACTGGTTATCCTCTGACAAATTTCAGTAATTCTAGTTAGAGTCTTCCTCTGCCTGACTTTGTTCCTGGCCGAGCACTGAGATGATTCATCCTTGTTCCTATGCATTCGGTGATTGTCCAAGGTCAACGCTCATCTCAAGATGATCGTTTCCACCTCGCGGGCACCGAAGCCCTCGCTATACCGGGGACCTTTTATTTATTCTTCACATGCTTCGTCTCAGGATAAAGACGTGGCCGAGTTTCCATGGACATGTGAATGGATGTGACATCACGGCTCGACATCTCTTGGCCGCTCCTGAGAAGCGTCCCTGTTCAAAGGCCATCACGACAACATCCCAGGATATCGTGAGAGTAGCTATCCAGCACTTGCCCCCACGAGTCAAGGCAACCCATAACTCTGCCAAAGAGACGATCAAAGGACAAGAGCAAAGAAGGAGGAAAGAGGAAAACGGGAAAGCAAAGGACGCGGCCACCACCCAGAAAGGGTTTACACTGAAGGAGGCGTTGCCCTATTACGCTGGGGAGTGCACTTGCTCAAGATCAACCACTCATATCACTTTGTTTTTTTCTTTTTTCTTTTTTTTTTTCTTCTTCATCTACAAAAAGAGACCTGACTTTCGAATACCTGGGGGATCCAATGCAAAACCCGTGCTTTCATGAATGAGTATAGATAGATAATAGATTGCTTCAAATATTAGCAACTCCTTGCTAAATGTTGTGTGTATACAACACTCGTACCATTCTTTCTATATCGTCAACACGTTCGGCTCTATTCGAGAGAATGTACTCCAAACGCTCGTGGTTGAATACAATACCAGATGGTATTTGAACTCTTGCGTGATGCTGTACTGAGATCGAAGCCTCCGACGCCACGCATGTTGAATGGAGGGTATCTGTACCTCGTTGTTACTCCTCAGGACGGAAAACGACTGACAAGAAAAATGAGGAATGGCCTGGAGGCTTCGAAGTTGTGTTTTTCAATGATGGAACCTAATAATACTTATTCAGTTCGAACCGGATCGCATATCAAGGCCGGGTATTATCACAAACCATCACGGCCCAAGTGATGTAGAAGCGTAACAGGGACGAGAAGTTATTCCAAAGTGGATAGAAAGATTCTTCTCGAGATGTACAAATATGTAGTGCCAAATGACAAAAAGTAGACATCTCAAGACGCCACATAGATCTTTATTATATTGATTATCTTGAAATCATAGTCAAGCTCCATCAAGTATAACGTATCCGCCATGAAGTCGAACTCTGTCGGTTCGTTGACTTGTAAGCTGCTTGCCTTGGACTGATGCATTTTACCATGAGTCCAAGTTGGCGAAATACAGCCACAGGCTGGATGTCTAGGCAACAAACGTACACATCACTACAACCTATTTGCTTCAACAAACAAGGCAAACAAGGCATGATTTGGCTGTACAGTCAGTCTCAGAGCTATTGGATTCTGGTTAGAGACTGAGATGGAGAAGTCAAGCAGGCCCGTTTCCGCGAACTAATAGCGTTCTATCACCAACGACTGTCTTCGCCGCCTTGGAGCAAGATGAATCTGAACCAGATATGAAACATTTCACGAAAGCGATCGCCGTTCATAGCCTGCCCGTGACCTGATGTGCCTTCTACTGTATCAGAAGACGACATAATCAACGTTGAACTCTGCTAGTTACACTGTGACCCTACAAACCACCAGACCCGTGATTCCCCGTCATCCCAAAAAAGCATGACAGGCCTGGGTGGCGATTGAGTCACCACCACACACCATCAGTGAAAACCTCATTTGCGTTTTTCGAATCCCGGACTCGTAAACTTCAAAACGCGAATGTCACATGACCAGTGCGCAACATGAGCTGAAAACCACGTCTCTCATTTTTTGCCTTCTCGCAACAAGGCATATACGTTTTGATCTTTCCAGGTCCTCCCATCCAGACAACAACAGCAACCTCTGACTGGCAAGTTCTTCCAACACACACAAGACGAAAAGAAACCCAGCCGCAATAAAAAGACGCGCACGCACCCTCGGTGCCTGAAAAGCCAAGAATCACACGCGTAAATGAATCGTTCACACCTCGGGACGTGCCGGGATAAGAGACTCATCTTGGGGACCACCCCCGGGGTTTTTTTTGCCACGAATGATGTACTCTGAAGAGAGGCAGCCCTCGTCTCGTTGGATTAGTGGTCAAGTAAGCCCGGCTGAATTTCTGCTGTTTTGTGAAACGGTAATACCGCCGATGGGTGGTGGTCAAGGTTTTCTTTTTTTTTTTTTAACACTCTCATTCTTTCTGTTGCGACCCTACATAGCATTTGGTCAAGGAACCTGCAGACTCTGTAATCCCAATTTTTTTTATGGCACAGACACACACAGACACACACAAACGCATCTTCTTCTGAGCTTCCGGTCTCAGCCTGTTGCTGTTCCCAGTATCACCAGATCTTCATGTGCAACCCCGTGGATGACTCGGTGCACCTCCCACGGGTTTGATAAACCATGTACCGTTCTCCACCTTGTAAGTTGACGGCTCCGGATCCTCTGGGCCGGTACAGACTAAGAAAACTACCATGTACCATGTAGTAGAAGTAATAATAATAATAGTAACAATATTACTGGCGCGTATTCTCCATAATTCTCTTCAAGACTTCTAGAACGCAAAAAGCTCGTATTATGGAGAAGAAGAAGAAGTAAATTTGAGAAATTGCACAATCCGCAAAACCAAGAGGGAAAAAAAAAAAAGGAAAAAGAAAGAAAAAAAAACACAGGTGTACACTTTGTCAAAGGTGTGCAAGCAGTACGTTAAACTCGCCGATATCATTCACTCACCGGTCAGCAATTTTCCCACCCGATGTTTCCCGAGAGACTGCGCTCCTACTGCTACACACACTACGCAGGGTCTCTTTTTTTTCCGCGGGGGTCTTGGTTTTTTGTTTTTCCCCAAAAGGACTTCTTCTTGTGTGCCTGGGAATGTTTTCATTTCGCCATGGTGATTGTACTGTAACATCAATGTCGAAAAGATCATGTCAGCAAAAAAAGAAAAATCAAATAAAAATAAATAAAGCACCTCCACCCACCCACCCAACCACCCAATCACAGACGTTCTACGGAGGCAACCCTACTATTTTCCTGTTGGAGGCGGCGGACCAGAACCAAGTATCAAGAACCGAACGCCACTTTGAGGCGCTACTACTATGTAGATAGTACGGACCTACAGTCTGGGCTACTACTATAGGCATGGGTATTGGAGTAATTCTGTACTATAGTAAAGGGGAAATTACATCAGCCCAGGGGGGGGCGGCGTTGGGATGGTGTGGGTGGGTGTGGCGTTCACGCTGCCCAGGGATCATTGTGCAGATGCCATGTGCTTCGAAGCTGTGCAAACCACCCAAAAACTGTGTACCCATGCACAAAACTGTTTCCATCCCCATGTTGTGCGTCAAGTTTTCGATGGTAGTTTCTTTCTTTATCTCCGTTTATTATTGCCATTGTCCTGAACTACTCAGATAGTATGCCTGAGACGGGGCGGACAACAACAAAGAGGAGCCGCCGGCATTGTCCGCGCAATAATCGATTCCATTCTCCACGGACGGACGGATTCCACGCCGGGCCTGGTCCAGCTTTTGCCTCCCTCTGCGCTACCATCCATAGTAGTACACTGGGGCGATTACGATGCTCTGCGGCTTGTTGTCCAGACAACGAAGTCTAGAGCATAGGGAAAAAGAAACTATGGAGTTTTTGTCTTCGATAATAGCGATGAATACCAGCATACAACTAAGTACTCTGTAGTGTATGTACGATCGAGCCATGCACGCATCCGGCTTGCTGCATTAGCAGCTGTGCACGGGCGTGCTATTGACCTTTTACTGTATACTATGATACTACATAGTATGATCCGGTATGCTTGTGTGGCGTGGTGGATGCTGACAAAGATCGTCGTCGAGTCAAGCACGGCGCGAGCCTCAGCGCGTGCTCATGGCGTTGCTCAGCACTTGTGTAATCAATGAACCGGTGCGGTTCTGTGAACGCACAAGCCACAAATCGGCCAGTGCATGTACTTGAACGCTCAAAGCGTTTCCGGGGCCAGCATCCGGCCCGGCGTAGCTTTCTCCTCTGTCCGTTCTGCGTCTGCATCTTCTTCTCCTTCTCTTCTTCTTCTTCTTCTTTTGTGCCCCCGTTCCACCGCGGTGGAGCCCCTTCTCGCCATGCAGCCATGCCATCCCATGCGCACCCTGCACGCTGGCGGATCCCCGACCATGGGTGTCGTGGCAGCGGTGTCACGGACGTGGGGAATGGGGTGGCTGGATCTGCAAGGCTGCCATGCTTGCATGCATTTTCCCATCCTTTTTTCTCGCTGCTGCTTCTTTTTTTGTGGTGGTTGTCACTGTCTGCCTCGCTGGCGGTGCGCTGTGCGCGGCGTTATGGGGAAAAAAAGAGAAAAAAGAAAGCTTGTTTCCTCCCCCCCCCAATTGTCCAATAACATATCGTGATTCTTCTTCTTTTGTGACGACACTCAACAGTTTGACACGAGCCAGAAAACCAAGAAAACAAGGAAAATTACCAACTGTCAACTTCACATGTCAACGCAGCAGAGCCAGAACCCATATGAAAAAGAAAAAAAAAAGAATTCCAAAGCAGCGAAACCCAAAAATAGCATAGCACAGTCAACAAGCATGTGTTGCATTGTGTACTATGGAGAGCTCCATACGCAGCATAGTGCAACAGCCCCGTTCCCTGCTTTTGTGTTCGTCCCATTTCCAAGCTCGAGTCATCGGGGACTCCTGTTGGCAGCTTTCGGTCTTGTCCCCTTTGCCTTTTTCTTCTGATGTTGTTTATTTTCTTTTTGTGACGTTTTGTGTTTTTTTTTCTTCTTTTTTTCGCTGCCGGTGCTTCTGCTGTGCCGCTGTTGCATTGGATTAAATCCATACTGACCGCTGTCGTTTATTGACTTTGCTCATTTGCTTATCAATGATCCTCGCAATCAACCACCAAAAAAAAAAAGAGTTCACCGGCGACCCTCTCTCAACTCGGTCAGCAATCCCCGGTGGGAACACAGTACTAACCAACGACAGTCCCCCCCCTTCCCCCCCGCGGCCCCGGGTGAAGTGCACAGACTCCCAAAGTTTTGCCCTCGCTTTTCAAGCTTATGGTCGGAAGCGCCGGTTAAACTGGGGGGAGGGAAGGAAATAAAGCCCATGGAACAGCTTTCCTGGGATGGGATGATAAAAGTGGGAATCCTTCCCTGGATAAAGTGGCAGAAAAAAAAAGTTTAGATAACACAATCAAATGCACCATGCTTTCTTTTTGATTAGTGTGCATAGTATGGTTGTGGTGTTTTTTTTTTTTTTTTTTTTTGTGCCTTTCTTGCGAAAGGAAGGGGAAGAATGGGGGGGGGGGGAAACCTTGCTCCATCCCCGTTCAAAATCCACGCCCCTTTTTCACCGTCTCTTGTTCATCACATCCATCACACGTTTGAGTGTTCTGTGTGTGTGTGTGTGTGTGTGCGCGCGTGCGTGCGTATGTATGTGGCAACAGAACTGTTTGAGCCCTCTGCGCCATCGACTCGTGTGAGAGTACTATTATCGAAAGTCTGAAAAGGTGTTTCATCGGGTTAAAAAACAGAGGACGCTTCCTATCATGGGAAATCGCTGCGCTTGTGTTTTTGGTTGCTTGACCCCTGTCAATCCTTTACTCTTCACAGTTTGGTCTCTTTTTTTCCTTTTCCGCCAAGGAGGAGGGGGAGAGAGAGACTGGGTTATTGCGCTTTCTCCTCATTTACCTTGTCTGTCCAAAGTACTCTCGGGTTTCGTGTGGGTTTCTGGCACTTTTGTGGTGGTGGCCACCCACCCCCCGGAGAATTTCCTTGTTTTCTTGTGAGGGCCGCGTTACAATAGTGCAGGACCTTTCTGCTATGTAGATCCTGCAGCTGGTCAACATGTACTGTAAACATGGGTAGTACCGCAGGTAGACTTGCTGCATCTTGTGACGTGGTCGTGCCTTTTGCATGCTGCACTGCAGTGTTCATGCATGGGCGGAGGGGGGGAGGCCCCAAAAGGTTGCAGATGACTAAGCCAGCATTGCGAGTAGGCGAATCAGGAGCACCGATGGAACACACCGACAAAACACCCACCACTTACTTCCTCTCTGGGGCTTTGCATCTTCCAGGTATTCTGTTGTGCTGAGGAATAAGGTAAAAGGGAGAAGGAAAAAAGGGTTTCAATGACGTCTGTGGTGGATCAAAGCATGCAGCCAAGCTAAAAACAGACGGAACGAGATGTTATGCGAAGAGAAAAAATCAAGTATCATCATTATTACGGTAATACATTCTATTTTGATGGTCCTCCGTCCGCCCGGCGGTGTTCCCTTTTGTCCCAACAGTTGAATGGTATCGTGATATCAATAAAAGAGAGGAAAACAAAGAGAATCGAAATCAATGAGAAAAAGAAAGAAATAAGGATGAAATGAATCAAGGAGAAATCAAATCTAAATCATCAAAACGTGTCGTAGTCATAAGAAACACACAAGCTTTTTTCCCTGACCCCCGAAATCCCAAAACGAGTTCGTGCAGAATGGTGGTGGTACAGTTCGTTCGAAGAGCAAGCCAAGACCAACAAATCAAAACCAAATGACAACGAGGTAAGAAGTACAGACCAGAAAAGGAAAATAAACCAGACAAGAATAAAAGTGGGTATATGAGAGAAAGTCAAAAAGTGTGAAGGAAAAGAAAGAAAAAAAACGCCTAGCTCTGCCCCAACTGAAGGAATGCAGTGCTGTAAAACCAACATTCCACGTTTGTGGCCTCGAAAAAAGTGAAGCCAGAAAACCAAGAGGCAGAAGACGGTATGTTGAAAGTTTTGAGACAACAGGGAAAGAGCAGTGACCAGAGAACCATGTTGATTACAAGGTTGTAGTGTTCAAGGTTGGTGTTTTTTGGTTCGCAGAGTAAGATGGAGACGATTGGTGAGAGGAGCGCGCGCAAGGAGATACGAGAAACATGAGTGAAGACGTTGTGGATGAGGACCACCAGACACTCTAGAAGCGTCCATGGGGTGTGCCACGCGGGCTGGAGATGTCGTCAACGTGGTTGCTGAGGGCGACAAAGAGGTCAAAGAAGAGCTGGCTGCCGCCGTTGAACATCTCTGCCTGCATGGTTCCGCTGCGCTTGAAGGTGTTGCGGCTGCGGATGATGAGGGCGAGGTAGTGCGCACGCAGCTTGGAGTCGTTGTCGGAAGTGTTGGCGTAGGCGTAGCGGGCCGAGAGGAGGATGGTGTTGCACTGGACGCCGGTGCCTAATATGATCATGTTAGGTGACATTATCAGGGTGCATGTCATGAGCGGCCGTAGACTTACGGAGACCTTGCTTGCGCAGGGCAATGCGCTTCAGTTCATCCAGGCCATACTTCTCGCCAGCACAGTAGATGACTGTGTCCTTGAGGATCTCTCCCTTGATGCCGTGTAGCTCAACCGTGGCAGCGTCGTTGCTCTCAATCTCCCAGGCGTCACGGCGCTTGTTGTGAACCAAGCGAGGCGAGTAGTCACCCTTGTAGAGGTACTCGAGGATCGAAGACAGGACCTCTGGGTCCTCGTCGGGGAGGGCAAGGCGCTTGCTGGATGACTCCATATACTGCTTCCTCAAGACAGTACCAAAGTAGGGCGACTTGGCGAGCACATCTTCATGAGCTGCGAATATCCGGTGCTCCGGACCGACGACCAGTGTGACAATGGGTGAGTTGCTGTAGCAAAAGTGACTTATCAGTACGGAGGCATCCAGAGTGGAGCCGGGGGGTGAGGAGGGCTGCGACCCACCTGCAGGAGGAATCCACCAGCGTGTTGGCAGATGGTGCAATCGAGGGCCGGCGACGGGTCGATGCAACGGATGGGCGACGCTTTGAAACCCCCGAGTCTCTGACAGATGCCGTTGGAGGCGGCTTGACGGACTTTGTCGAGCCTTGAGACACGCTCTGTTTCCTTCCACGGCCAAACATCTTGGTATCTGTGTGATTTTCTTCTTCTTTTCCTTCGTTGTGTGATCCTTTTCTTCTTGGGCTTCCCTCGAAAATACGGGATGGTGTTGTCGCCGGGAGGGGGGTATCGAGTCGGTTCCCAATAGTACTGACGTTTCGTGATGGAAATCCAGAAAGAAAACAAATACCCCGGAATGAAACCCAGAAAGAAAACAAATGCGACAAGCAGATTATAATGAGCAAAGAACAAGAGACAGACAGATTGTCTGTGAGGCTCGAGACTCGCGCGTGTTATATATGCAAAGAGTGCAGTCTGTGCTCTCGCCAACCTCGCCTAATACCCATGAAAATCACAGGCGGTGACAGGCAACGGGCGCTTGCGAACCTCGAGTCAAATGGGGCGAGGACGACCCACCGTGCACAGCAGGGGTTTGCGAGCATGGGGGTGGGCAGGGTAGTGAGCAAGGTGAGAAGACACGCACGTGCAGGCTGTCGATGGAGCAGGGCCAATCAAGCGCTGGCACGCCCGTCGGCTTTGCACACACAGGAACTCAGGAGCTTGGGCATGGGGCTACACCACGTAATCGTTTCATCGGTCGGGCAAAGAGAGAAGCAGAGACAGGTGGGAGCAGCCGCCGAACAGCGCATTCTTTTGCCCAACTGTGCTGCACCACCGGCTGCGCGGCGAGGAGACGGTGAGCAAGTGAGCGCAAGCTGCGGCGGTTAGATTGCTAGGGCTAGGTGCTAGGGTCTGGCAATTTTTGGTTGGGCACAGGCTCGAGAACACGGAGCGAGCCAGGTAGTGCAGAATTTTCCTCCTCCTTCAATCTCTCTCCGAAATTCACGGGCCCCGGCCGCCCCGTGCAGACGACGAAGGCTTCCACTTCTGGCCCAGCACTCCGGGTAACAGTGGAGCCCCTGGGTCGCAGTGGGGGTTACAGTGAAGAACGAAACGGTGAGACCACCCAGGGGCCCCTGTTGCGGCCAGAGTTCCCGGTTACCGGAAAAGCATCAAAGCCCATGTGGCACAGGGGGGTCATGTTCTTGCCACTGCTTCGCCAGAGCACCACAAGCCGCGGGTGCATGAACAGCGCCTCTCTCAGTAAATGTACGGGATGATGCGCCACTTGACAATCTTCTTGTACTTGGCCCAGTCGTCCCCGTACTTTTCAGCACACGCGAGGTCATCCCGACCCTCGCGGTGGATCAGGAGCACTGCAAAGTACACGACGTAGAAGTACGTGAACACCATGCCCCAGCCCCTAGCGTCCCCCTGGACGATCTGTCGACCATCGAGCATCGTGGCGACCTCGTTGGACCCGCCAAGGCCAGCGGCCAGAGCACCGCCAGCAGGCACAATCACATAGCCAGCAATCCCCGTGGGAAGGCTAAAGGGCGATGCTTGCAGCCAGTCGCCAAAGTAATTGATGTGACGGCTCGTGCCCCACCAGCCAGCCGTCAGCAAGCGAGTGCCGCGCTTGGTCTGGATAAAGGAGAGGTCCTTGACGGATGGATCGTCTGGCTTGTTTCGAAACACGCTCTTCTGCCTGTTGGACTCGCGGAAAATGTACAGCCCCAGAGCAAAGACAAGGCTTACTCCAGCAACGCCAAGCCAACCCAAATGGACGGGGTGTGTGGCAAGGTAGCGACATTGAGTAGAGTAGAGAAACGGCACCCAGACAATGTCGCCAAAAGTGAGCATGAATCCGAGCCCGTCTGTGATGATGTCCATCATTGACAGAATGCGGTCCTCGGCATACTGGCCGTACAGAGCATAGAAGGACTGCACAGCCGCAGTAAACAGCATGCTGTCAGACACGTAGCCGTAGTTACGGTATTGCTGCGCTGCGAATGCGAGGTTCAACAGGACCCAGCCTGTGAGGCCGGGTCGAAGCTCCAGCCACGCTTTGATGTCGATTTCCCCGAAAAAGGGCAAGGTGATGCGTGGGTTGAGCTCGCGGCCAATGTAGAAATCGTAGATGAGGTTTCCGGTGTGGCCACCGACTGCCAGCTCCCGCAAGTCGCTGTTTCGAGGTTTCACGCTAAAGCTGCGCAAGTAAACGTAAACGGAGATTGCAAAGGACAGAAGAATGTTGGCGGTCATAATCTGTAGGTAATTGTCGGTAATGTAGGTCCAGAGCACCCAATCGGCGCCATGCAGGTAGGTTCCAATGGCACAGGCGCCCAGCTGAACGACAGACGCGTGGAATGCTGTGTTTGCGAATTAGTGTCATGTGACCAGACTAGGACCAAACACGCAGGAAACGGCTCACCGTTGAAGCGGTATAGAAGAGGGCGGCCGGATTCTCGCAGCTTCGTGCCGTAGACCTCTTGAGCGGGCAGGATCCGATAGAGAAGCAAGCTCAACACGTAGTAGGCAAGGACCCAGCCCGCTACCGACCAACTGCAAAAGCCCCACAGTCCTTGGTCAGGCCACGGAATCTGCGCTCTGAGCTTCTCCCAGGTCAATGAGCGTGGCTCAAGCAATGCCGGTGCTGGACAACCCGACACGTCGTTGCAGCCAAGGTACCAGACGTTGAGGAGGAGGGGCAGGCCCAGCACGATAGCTGCAGCTCCAGGTCTGGACATCTGTTAGCTCCTGGAGAAGGCTTGTATGGTAACAGAGCTTCTGCTCCAAAAGGGGGGTTCTGCACATACGGGCCTCCAAAGTCGTAGCTGGGAGTCTGAGGCGCCATGGTCGCAAGACGACGCCAAACGCGCGAGCTTGCTGTAGGTCGCAGTGAGAACAAAGGAATTCCGGATGCCGCGAGGGGACACACTACGCGACAAGTGGACGTTTGCGCGGAGACAGAGGCAGAAGATCGACAGCTGTCAGCCAGCAAAATGGTTACGCGGTGTCAAGCAGAAGGCGACCAACGTCGTCAAAGTGCCTCCTTTTTCCGTTGCTGGATCCGGCAAATTTCCTTCCGTGTCGTGCCATGTTGGAAGAAGCTGAGTCAGCCAAATTTGTCTCCACGCCCCAGCTGTTGCTTACATCATATACTATGTAAGCTACCGTATACTTTCCCTTTCGGGACGACGACCACAAACGACGTTCCATCATGACGATGACGATACAAAGCAATTTCCAGCAGCTGCCCTGAGAAGATTTCGGACAAAGATCGCCCGCTTGCAACCGAGTTCCACCTTCATGAAGTTTTACAGCGTTGCGGTCCCGTTTTCAGCGATTCAAAGCCGCCCCTTCTTTCGAATTGTCCTCTGTTGGCTTGAGGCCAAGCAGATGCTTCTGAATCCAGTGTGCACATGCTTGGAGGCATATTTCTTGGTACATTCGTTTGAGCACAAGCAGGCTTTGATCTCACTTCAATGCAGCCTGCCTCACCGACTTTCGCACATGCAATCAATAATCATGAAGCATATGATCTTGAAACAACATGCAGGCAGGGGCTTTACCAACAGCAGCAGCCGCCAACAAAGTGCACTTTCACTGCCACGTATGCAAGCGCCCAAAGAGTCCAAACGACCAAAGGATGAGCTAACAGACTTCTGGAAATATATGTTACCCTTGATGATGAGTTGTCCTAATCTTCTTTAAATTCCCAGCTAGCCCCTCTCGAATTCCAGGCTTCTCAACCCACCAATACCGAATCTCATCCTCCACCCTTCTCGTATGGCTAACTCGTCTAGGAACGACTTGCCTCTGACTCAGCCCGCCAAACGGCAGCATTCGCCCTCCTCTCCTGTAGAAGGGGACCGGCCCCCATCTATCTCCAGACGTCTTCCCTCCATCGATCCCAACAGCGTCCACCTCCTTCATAACCTCGCCCCCTGGCCCCAGATTGTCCCACTGGCTTCCTTCCTAACTTCGCAGGCTGTGGAAGGCTCTAAGCGCTACCAGTATAGCTTTGCCCTCTTTCAGAACTGGCTGGAGGAGACGAGGCCATTGGGCGAATATCTGGAACCGGCGTTTATGAAAGTTGTGCTCCGTGATGGAACCGACCAGTCTTTCGACTTCGTACTCGTGAATCACTGGGCGTTGCATACCTTAGCCACCACCCTCGTGGCGGGAAGGGTCTTCGTCCCTTTGCACCCCGTCTTGGGACACTATCTAACGCTTGTCCCCGTGGAGGACGGGGATTTACTCCCGCCCCAAGCCCCTATCGACGCCGATCTCTACCCGTACTCCCCTGACCAGCTGAATATAGCCTCAATATCTCTCCCCGACGAAGAGATCTTGCCTACTGTCGAAGATAAGGACCCTCCTACCCCGCAGGAGACCGTCCTTCCCCCTCTCCCCGAGCAGAACCAATAAGGGCACTGCTTCAAAACATCCAGCTGCCCATGTTTGAAAAGTATCAGCTGCCACTTAAACCCATCCTTCTCTCCAGCCCTTTCGAAACGTACCACATCTATTTCCAGATTCAAAACCTTCACGACGTATCGATACTGACTTCTTACCCCCATTCGTCTCGAGCAGGGCCACTGCCCTCTCCCTGGAAGCCATGGCTGCGTTCACACATGATCAGCTTCGCTTCTTCATCGATCATTTGTTTCTGCCGCCCAAGATCAGCCAGTCTCAGACAGAGAATCATGTGCCTCAGCTCGACGACGCTCTACTACGACTAGTCGTGGACTCCCTTACACAATTCGAAGGACTTGTTTCTGTCGACAAATGGCCTGCTCTTGCCGACATTATAGCTGCAGTACACCGCCAGGCTGATCTACAGCGCAATGGCACTCTAGACCCAGTCAAGCTGCGTAAATATCTGCGGGATTTACCCAATGACTGCGCAGGTAAGCTATGGTCCAGGCAGAAATATTGGGAAGATCCTGATGCATAGGAAATGGCTGACTTCAATCTCTTAGGTGCTGCGATTCCTCTTCATATGGTCTCCCAGAATTCCGGAATCATGATCAGCAAGTGTGCCCAGGGTATCAGATTCGAAGCATATGAGCTGTCGGCTACAAATAATGCTGTAATGTCTACACCAGGCAGACTCGTCCGACAATTCCCTGGCCCGGCGTTGGTTGTCGAGATGAGCCACTTCACCAATGCTGCTCTGCAAACTACCCTGGCCGAGAGTCTGTCCACCATGGCATATCAGCCTGCGCCGGACATGCTACCGACTGTGAAGAAATCGGGTCAAGCCCAGGCGAACGAGCGGGATACGCCACACCCGGCCATCATTACGGAGCTCATGGTCGCCTTTCTCAGTCATTTCTCCAGAGTTCATGAAGAGGAGCGGCTCTTCAAGAACGTGAGAGATGATGTTCTATGGTCTGCTCCAAGCCATTTCCCTTGGCGGCGGTCTCCTCTTTGGCTGCATCTGCGAGTCGTGCTGCAGCTGCTGTTTAACCGAGCCGAACGTCAGATGGGTGCTTCCGATCACTCCATGTACAAGCATTTCATGCTCTACATTCTTGCTACCGTCCTCAAGAAATGCGCCACCGACGCTCCATCCATTCCGCTAGATGTTCTCCACTGCATGAGCGCCAAAATCGTCCAGCGTATGCAGAAACTCGGCATCTCGGGTACCAAGGAACAGCCGGCCGTTATCCGCTTTGTGAGAACCGTGCTCGAGCAGAGTTCTCAACTCGTGGCTACAAGGTGGTCGGCTGTTCAACAGCAAGATAAGAGAGTTCTCGACCTGGAAGCGCTCACTCAGCTCAAGTTTGATCAAGATCTGGACCTAGCACTGCCTCGTCTGGATGAGCGACTGGCCGAGATGAGAGACGATGGACACCTCAACACACGCTCTCCTTTCCAACCGACCTCGCACCTGATGGTGCTCTCACCAGAAACACTTTTTGAATTTGAGCCGCAATGCCCACCGCAGTATATGGTCTACAATTTGGCTCTATTTGAGCATTGGGTGTCTCATCATCTCGGCGCTTGGCTCCAAACCAACCAAGCGCTTCCAGGAGTCTGCGAAAACCTCAAGACGTTGATGCGACAATACTATGGCCATGCCAAAGCTTCTAAACCAACGTCACACAACCCAGAGCGGTGGTCTATTATTTTCCTCACTCTTCTCGAACTATGGATGGCTTTGGACAAAGCAGCATCTTCGCAGTTACCATTGCTCCACGATTACAATCCCGGCCTTCCTGTCAATGTGCTCTGCTGTTTCGTTCTACCCAAGCTGGATGATCTCATTCGTCTGCACAAGGTGGAGCAATACTTGGAACAACGGACCAAGAGAGTGCGACATGGGTCCGCTGGCTCGATTTTCAGAGATTTTGGGACACCGAACTGCTTCTCGGTCAGATATTTCGACCAATCCCCAGATCATCAGCAACTCCGGGAAAGCATCAAGGACAAGGCCACAAGAGATCGCCGCAATAAGTGCACAGAGCTCCAAACCTCGCAGGACCAATACAATGAGCTCATACGACTGTACAGAGAGCGCGGCTGCACATGTAAACGGTATCATCGGGACCTTTGCGAGGGATGCTCTGTTAAGCATCAGGCCGAGGGAATGACCATTACAATTCACGAATGGCCCTTGCCCAGCCGGGAACTCGAGCTCAAATCGCTTGTATTCGAGCTCAACGTTCCGCCGGCGTTGTCCAACTGGCGTGATGCTACCATCTTTCTGCTGCAGAATGTCTTGGAATTGGAGCGCAAGAATGGATCGGCTACAGCAGGAGGCGTGCAATTGTTCCCACTCGCGGAATACGCAGCATTACTACCATACCAATCCGGCATGAACAACCGGATCGGCTTGGCCTCAAGCGCTCGACCGCATATGCAAACATTCCATGCACTGAGGTTCTCGGCGTCCAAAATCACAGAGCAAGACGTCTGCGTCCCTAATGGCATGCAGTATGACTATTACGACGCGGATCTCAGGGTTTTCTTCACGCCTTTGTCATATACAGATGCTGTCCTACAGAAGTGCACCTACCAACTGCGTGAGAAATCCGCTGTTCTGCGCCGCTTCATGCTTCGCGAGTTCCACGACCGAGACGCGACCCCGAATGAGGTGATTTCCTTACAATCCGAGTGTCCTGTGCATTTGTCGCTTGGCGAATTCAGAGCATTGGCGAGCATTTGTGTAGGACACCATCTGCAGTGGATGAATGTCCTTACCCAGCTCAAGTGTCCAACACTCAACTTGAACAGTGCAGAGGCGGGTAGGGTGGTCTTGCAAGCCATTCACCAAGCAGGCCCTCGGGAAAACGAGAACCCCCGCCGCAGTGGCCATTGCATTCTTACAGACAACGTGTTTACCGTAACAATGATTGAGGCGATCGAGGAGACTGCCACAAGGATCAAAGAAAATTGGCAGTCTGCTGCGACACTGGGCCTTCTGATATCTCTTCTTACGCGTGTCCTATCTTTGACACCCTGTGTTGATGTCGCTCGCCGCGCGTTGCGCTTATTATCCTCATTGCGAGGCATTGCTGATGGCTGGTTGCAAAAGCTCAAGAACCTGTTTGAGTCTTGCGGAAATGCCGAGCAAGATGCTCGATCACAGCAGTTCCTGCAAAGGATGGTCCAGGTCGCCTTGGTATGTTGCCAGACCTTCGACGTGGAACATAGACATCTCCAGGAAGTCATCGCAGACACCGGCAGCTCCTCGATACTGATACAAAACACCATGTGTATCCATGACTACTACTCGCGCACGGAACATGGCTACGGTGGCCGGATCCTTTATCAAAAATGGCAGCAAGTTTCATATCGAGCATTCTCCTTGCTCGCTAGAGAGACTGTAGGCAAAGACCGTCCAACCTGCCTAGATGATGCTGCCCGCGCATATTGGCCAGACTATCAGCGAGGCGAAGCGTGGCGCCCTGCTGCGGCGTCCTTGCCTTATTGGCTTGTCAGCAATACCGAGCCATGCTCGGGCGCATCGTCGAGTACTGTTCATTATAACCTCTTGACTGGCGAGTTCCTTGTCGATGGCGCACCGTTGGCACGTCTTCCGCCCGAGTACGAATCACACGAGCTCTACAAAGACCTGTTTGGTGAAGAAGTGTTTGAAATTGTACCGAGCTCGGCGTGTGGAATGCGTTTCTCTTCCAAGCGGTATTTCATGGAGCATAAACTGCAGTTTGGCATGCGAGGCACCCAACTTGTTGTTCGCGCCACTGCACGCGAAGACAACCAGAGTTGGGATCTCGTTCCGCGGCACTTGTTACGCAGTGATCTGCCCGATTACTTTGTCGACAACTTCTTCCATTGGTACAATGTAAAGACTGGTGTAGTAGAGCTTCGCGACAGGGCTGCGCCGTGGAGTCGTGGGGACTGCTGGTGCTTGACGCTCATTTCTGGCAACTGGCTGCTTCGAAAGGACGGCATGCGGCTTGTTGCTCCACGCACTGACACTGCGCAGCAGATAGCTGCAGTATTCTCGTCTCTCAAACCGCCGCTGTCTATCAACATCATTCTTCAAGCAGATAACAAGACCGTGAGGATCGATATTCCAACACTGCGTGCAGAGTTTCGCCTATCTCTGGGGACGACGTCCATCCTGTCTCAGAAACAGCGAGGCTTCCAAGTGGACAATGACCAGGCTGTCGGCACACTGATCGGCTTCAAGACAATGCTCGTTCTAAAGAATTTGCATACAAACAGCCGCAAAGTCCTGATTCCGGATGGACACCCACAAGTTTCCCGAAACGGAGACCACGTCTCCGTGTCGGTCAGATCATTAAGCCACTCGGTCCATGTATACGATGTGAACGAAAGAATGCAGATCCTAAGCGACAATGGAGGTCTACAGAGCAAGCTGTTCCTCTGCTACCTACATGCCTTGACCTCGTCTTGTCTGGCAGATCCCCTGACACACCGCAGCGGTACAGAGCAGTCGCTCTCCATCCTCAAGAGCGCGGCGGTCAAGTCTTTCCAGGTGTTATCGCGCGACAACTTGAGGATATTGGAGGAGATTGGCACGCTCACCCCGCGGAGGCAGTTCCACCCAGAACACATCAAGGACATGCAGACTGTCACGTGGAATGAAGCGCTTCCTGCTCTGTCGCAGGACACGCACTTCTACGTTGTCGTGAACGAGCTGCTCGATCAAAACGAAGAAGCCAAGCTCTACCGCCCAGAAGAGTACGTCAAGCCTTCTCGTCTTCCCGAGATCCCTCAAGATCTGATCGACCGCGACCTGTTGCGCTCATCCACGTTTCGGATCGCTGGGTTTGGGGCTGAAGACTGGGCGGTGCACTCGGATCTCATCTATCCTTCCAGAGACTTGCAGCAAAACTCGCCACGAGCATCACGAGCCCAGCATGTACTCGAGATGATGCTGCAGAAGAAATTCGTGAAAGGATCACCAACAGGAGCCGCTCTCAGCACTCATATCTTGGACTTCCTCGGCGCCGGGAACGTCCCCGTCCATGGCCCAGAGAATGCCCAAACAACGCGTGCGAGCTTGCGGTATGATGCCATGTGGCTCAAAGAACATCAGAGGCATTGGAAGGATATGTGGTGTTGGATGCATCAGCACGCTGCAGACGCTGCGTTCGCACAGCCTGAACAACGTTTCCGCTTGATCATGTGGTTTGCAACCATGGCGTTTGCGGCCAAGGCCGACTTGCCCATCATCCATGCAGCAGCCGCGCTGTTTCTTGTCCCAGAGATGCAAGCCATCAAGCCACTCTGTACGGATCAGCTGCCTCGGCACACGGCAGCTTACCACCTTGACCAAGGCTACTCTGTTGTTCGCTACCAAGTAGAAAGAGAAATCCAAGGCAGTCTCTTCTCACTAGAGCAGTGTTCAGAGTGGTCATTGTCGCGCCGGCATCAAGAGGAGGACTGGAAATATAAGAAGCGAAGATCTCGCACCCATAAAGACAACCAAAAAAAGTCAGTCAGACTATTTCTGGACTATGTAGAGTCGCAGTTCCCTTCTGCCAGCCTTGCACCTCCTCGGGACCGGCTCGGCTTCAGTGGGCATGTCGATGTCGGAAAAGCACTGTCGTCTGCTCGACCACTGTTCAAGATGTGGTATGACAATCATAGATTCAAGCTCTACGTGTCCAGGGTCTCAGAAATCATCAAAAACCAGTCCTCTGCCACCTTACACCTTTGGCGGCTCACCTTCGACCTGCCAGCAGCGTCACTATCCCCCTTGATCCAGCGTCATATAGCGACGACGCACATTTTTGTGCACCCGCCAGAGACTACGATCCCAGGTCAGCCGCTCTTAGCTGCGCATCGTCTGCTATTCAGAACACCAAGGTGTGGACAGGAACACTCAGCACCGCATTTGAGTGCATTGGTCCGCATCAAGGAAGCCTGTGCTAAGACCGAGTTGGAACGGGAATACGCACAGGACCTGAAACAAAGTCAGGCCAAGTGGACGGACCAGAGTGATGTTCAGAGCGCCAAGGTGCGAGTCGATCATGAGACATTGCGTTCCATCCTGGAGGGTTATGTCGTTGACACGGAGAAACATGCATCGTCTCTGCTCCAGTGCATGGTGGAGGCAGCGCGACACAGCTTGTCGGAAAATACCATTCCTGAGGCTTTCCAACACGGCCCTCGCCTTTCTTCCGTTTTTTTCCTCCACCAGCTGTCGCTGAACGGATGGGAAGATGGCCCCGGATGGCTCAATCTGCCTGATTCATGGAAGCCGTGGATTGTCGCTTATGGCATCGCCATCACGGAGCATCAGCGTGCGACAAAGTTGCTCCAGTGCATGGAAAACGAGAACGATTTTATCAAAGAGCTCTCAAACGAAGGTCATACCAATTGGAACCCCGAGCAGCATCCTGATTCTTTGCTCATGGAGGCGGAAAGCGGGTTGATGATCAGAAGTGTCCAAGCAGACATCGCACAACAGATGAGGTGAGTCCTAGCACCATCCACCATGGTGAACGCAATCTGAAGGGGGATATAAGCAACCCCCCCTCGTCAATTCATGTGCTAGACTAAAATGTGCTTCCAGAGACCCCCCACATTCACAAAATACCGTCATGCAACTCAACATGGGAGAAGGCAAGTCATCCATCATTGTTCCCATCGTGTCAGTATCCCTAGCGGACCGATCCAGGCTGGTTCGCGTGATCGTAGCGAAGCCTCAATCGCGACAAATGCTCCGCATGTTGGTATCAAAGCTCGGTGGGCTGCTCAACCGCCGAGTCTTCCACCTGCCTTTTTCTCGCGCACTGAGGTTGACACAGTCGGACGCTGAGGGCATTCTTGCAAAGTGTCAGCTCTGCATGGAGGTCCGTGGAGTCATGCTTCTTCAGCCAGAGCATATCCTTTCCCTCAAACTCATGGGCATCGAATCTTTTCTTTCCGGAAGGGAGTCCCTAGGCCGTTGTCTGGTACAGACACAGAATTTCCTAGACGCCAATGCTCGTGATCTGGTGGACGAAAGCGACGAGAATTTCAATGCAAAGTTCGAGTTGATTTACTCCATGGGTGATCAAAGGGCCATGGAATTTGCGCCCAACCGCTGGATCGTTGTTCAGATGGTGCTTGGCTTGATCGGAGACCGAGCTGCCATGGTCAAGGAGAAGCTCCCCTCGTCCATTGACGTCCTCCAACGGCCACACGGCTTCCCGCGGATTAGGACATTCATGAAGGATGCCACAGACGAGCTACTGCGTCTGGTCGCAGGAGATATATGCGACAAGGGCATGCGTGGCTTTGTGCTTTCCCGCCAGAGCCCGCAAACCCGAGATGCCGTCCACAGGTACATTACGCAACCTTGCTTGGACGACAGCGACAGGCTTAAAGTCGAAGAGAGCACCACCGTCTGGGGCGAGACGACCAAGCCATTCATTCTGCTCTTGCGGGGCCTCTTCGCCACAGGAATCCTCGGATTCGTGCTTTCGCGCAAGCGCTGGCGCGTCAACTACGGTCTCGACGATACGAGAAGTCCCCCGACAAGGCTCGCGGTTCCCTACAGGGCAAAGGACAGCCCCTCGCCACGCTCCGAGTTCAGTCATCCCGAGGTTGTGATCGCCTTGACATGTTTGAGCTACTATTACCAGGGCCTGAGCGACAGTGACCTTTTCCTCGTCTTCAACACTCTGGTTGAGTCGGATCACGCCGACGAGGAATATCAATGCTGGCTTGAGAAGTCGCCGCATCTTGCAAAAGGCTTTCGTCAGCTGATGGGCGTCAACCTCAAGGATGGCATCCAGTGTAAGAAGGATATCTTTCCAGCCTGTAAGTCGAGCTCTTTTATGATCGATCTCCCACTTTTTTTCCATCTTTCTTTTTTCTTTCTTTTCGATCAAATCACAAGAAAGAGCAAAACTGATTCAGCAACCACGGACTAGTCCGCTACAACAAGCACACAATCGACTACTTCCTGCAGAAGATTGTCTTCCCAAGGTATATCAAAGAATTCCCGCAAAAGCTCTCTGCATCTGGCTGGGACCTCGGTATGCGCAAAGCCCACCCAACAACCGGCTTCAGCGGCACCATCGACTCCAAGTGTCTCCTGCCGTTAGATGTCCAGTATCTCGGGTTACCGGACCAAGAGGGAACAAATGCTCAGGTACTGGATTACTTGCTGCGCCCTGAAAACGGAGTGGTCCTGGTACCAGAACCCAAGCCAAGCAGATCTGGAAAAGAGAACTCGACCAGTGGTCACAGAGCGTCTGCTTCTGATGCCGAGACGCTCATCAACCTTGTTCTCGCACAAGAAGACCCATCACTGCGCGTCATCCTCGACGTCGGCGCCCAGATTATTGAGCTGACGAACTGCCAAGTGGCCGAAAGCTGGCTGGCCCAGGCCCGCGGCAGGGACCCTTCCATCCAAGCGGCCATTTACTTTGACCTCCACGAGGAGATGATGGTTCTCGACTACAGTGGATCTGCCGAGCCCTTTTGGACGTCCCCTTATGTTGATCAGTTGGACTCTTGTCTGGTCTTTCTTGACGAGGCTCATACACGAGGCATCGACCTCAGACTGCCAGAGCATTACAGGGCAGCGGTGACACTGGGTGCCAGTCTGACCAAAGATCGGCTGGTCCAAGGTCAGTCCACAGTTCTTCTCATCTGAATTTCAGTGTATCTACATCCGCTAACCATACCCACTGCACCTAGCCTGTATGAGGATGAGGAAACTAGGCAAAGGACAGTCCGTGCTCTTCTGCGTCCCACCAGACATCCAGACCAAGATCCGCAAACTCAGGCTGCTCGAGGCTTCTTCAGTCTCTGCTCCCCCAGACAAGAATCCCCTTGCCAACGACATAAGCGTCCTGGAGGTCCTTGGCTGGGCAATCAGCGAGTCGATCCGGGAGATCCAGAACAACATTCCCCTGTGGGCTGTCCAAGGCCGTCGGTTCACCCATCAGCAATGCCACTGGAAGTCCTGCGCCAGCGAAGACGGCACCACGTCAATGAACCCGGCGAATGCTCGCCGCTTCCTCGAGGACGAGGCGCAGAGCTTGCAGCGCCTCTACCAGCCCCAGCCACCCTCAGAAACAGATACAGCCCCTCCACCCCACGGCAACGCCCCCGTCAGCGCCCGGCTCAAGGAGATCACCCAGCGCTGCGCCGATTACGGCGCACTGGAAATCGACGAAGCGGCGCTGGAGGAGGAACAGGAGCGAGAGCTCGCCCCCGAGATCGAGCAGGAGCGCCAGATAGAGCGGCCCGATCCCGCCGGGGCAGCCCAGCACGCGTTACATCCTGACGTGCAAGGCTTCGTGGCCTCGGGCAGACTGCGCAGCCTCACATCGCCTGCCTTTCGGCCCGCTTTCCAGGCGCTCGGCGACACAACCGCGGCGCTGACGTGCAAATTCGACACGGCACAGTTCCCGGGCGACGTCCTTGTGACGACGGATTTCGCAACGACGGTGGTGGTCCCAGCCCCATCTGGAGGCTTCGTCTCGGATGCGTACCAGCGTCCCGTGCAGTGGATTCTCAGCAGCCACAACAGACAAGGAGAGGGCGATGAGCATGGCTGGCAGCACCTCGTCATCATCAGCCCGTACGAAGCGCAGAAATTACTCCCGCAGATCCAAACAAGCAAGCACGTCACATTGCACACCTACGCGCCGCGACCCAGCCAGGGCTTTGCCCCCATTGACGGTCTCGATCTCTACACGGTGCCCTCGTCGTCGTCGTCGTCGTCTCTGCTGAGCTGGGACACGCAGCGTTTCCCACTCCCCGAGCATCTCAAACTCCAGCTTAACCTCTTTGCCGGCCAGCTCTACCTACACGACTATGACGAGTACGATGGGCTATGCCGGATGCTCCGGCTTTCGTCGCGCAAGAGCACAGCGGATACAGACGTGGGCATGGATGGGTACATCATCTCGTCGACAGACCCCGAGACGGCGGCCGCGATTCGAGCGTCGGGCTTCAGAACGAGCCCGGTGCCGTTCTTGAAGACGTTTCTGACTCTGGGCCGGCGGGATTGTCTGTCGATTGAGAAGACGCATTTGGGTCGCATGTTGGATGGGATTCCTCTGGGACGAGGGGATTTTGAGGCAGAGGGTGAAGGCGAGCGGAGGGTGCTTGTGATGCGTGGAAAAGGGTGATCAGAATGTTAGAAGATGAGGGCAAGGAGAAGGAGATTAGAGACGCACAGGTGAATGAATGTACAAGGTGTTCTGGTGGGATGACAAGCTTGAATAATTGTGCGCTAGCCGAGACAAATGCAAATCATTCTGGTTCTCAACTATGTACAAACACAAACGAAAAGAAGGAACCCATGTACACTTGTATGAATATATCCAACCATATGCCTCCGTTATGTTACATGTATGCATGCCAATGGGGGGCCCTTTGCTATTCAAAATCTGGAGCTCAATAAATCACCACACAATCGCGGATAGCGTGGCTGCTTCGTCATCAAAGATGCACTCCCAGCTATCAGGCTCGGTGGGATCGCCGTGGCCCGTGTACACATTGCGGTAAGGATACCTGCAGTGCTTCCTCTGGAAGGCGACCTCGCCGGTGCTCTGCGTCTCGTTGACATATGCTGTGCCCATGATGGTCTCGGGCGCGATGCCCTCCTCGACCCAGCGCACCAGCGCCATCAGCACATTGCCCTCTGGGTTGTCGGTCCAGTTGCTCGCAAGGGCCTGGCCGATGAACGTCGCGCCGGGGCCGCCCGTGCAGTGGCCCATGCCGCTGATGCGGAAGAAGCGGTAGAACTCGTCGAGCTCGTCGTGCGTCTTGTTCATGGTGCTGGCGACGTGCTCGTAGTAGCGGGGCGAGTTGTAGCTCGAGATGACAGGGTCTTGCTGGCCGTGGAAGTGCAGGATCTTGGCGCCCTTGTCTTGGACGGCGGACAGGTCGCCTTCCCAGGTCTGCACGTTGAATGGGTTCTGCACGGCGGCGGCGGTCATGTCGGTGGCGTTGAAGTCGGCGGGGTTCCACGACGGGTTGTCCCAGACGACGTAGCGGAACCAGTCGTCCGAGTAGGCGAAGGAGGCGCCCGTGTAGTAGGTTGACGTGGCCGCGAGCTCGGAGCCGGGCTGCATGGCAGGGTAGACGAGGGAGTTGCTCTCCGAGTTGATGAGCGGGGAGAGGAACTTGCGGACAGTGGTGGCCTGCGGGTCCGTCAGGCAAGAGCTGGCGTTGGCGGTTGTGTTTGCGGAGCAGAGGATGGCGCTGCTGGGGCTGTAGCGGCAGACGCTGGGCGCTTCGATGATGCCGTCGATGTAGCCGTCGAGCGCATCGCACTGCGCCAGGATGTCGTCGTGGACCACTGTCCACAGCTCATCGGGAACATAGGTGGCGGCAGACGAGTTGCCCTCGATGGGGTAGAAGTGGCCGCTCCACGTCGACAGATTGGCCTGCGAGACAGCGGGGGCGCCGACGCTCCAGCCGTCAAAGTCCTCGGGGAAGTCCTGGGCGGCCTTGAAGCCCTGGCGGCCGCCCGTCGAACAGCCGAAGTAGTAGGACTTGGTGTACTCCTGGCCGTAGAACAGGTTGGAGACCTCCTTGCCGAGGACGACGCCCAGGTGCATGGCGCGGTAGACATAGTCCTCGAGGACCTGCTTGTCGGCAAAGGCCTTGCCACTCGTGCCGTTGTGGCCGTTGTTGGTGGCCACGGCGCTGAAGCCCAGGTGGGTGGTGTAGGCCATGTCGGCGTACTTGATGCAACCCGAAACGCCGCTGTTGCCCGTGGAGAGGAAGCGGCCCGTCCAGGCCTGCGGCGTGGGCAGCCAGACCTCGCTGCTGATGTTGGACTGGTTCGAGGTGGGCACGAACATGGCGACGCGGCACAGGTCGGCGCTCACGACCTGCCACTGGTCGCCGCAGGACGCATCGTAGTCGGGCAGGGAGAGGTTGGTGCCGGCTGTGACGGTCTCGGTGAACCAGACGGTGGCGTTGGCCAGGCTGCCGTTGTCGCTCGCGCGCAGCACGTTGGCAAACTCGAGGCACTGCGCGTTGAAGTCGCTGCCGCCAGTCGAGTTGCGCGGCTGGCTGGCCAACGCGCTGGCCAGCGAGGCGGCCAGAGGCAGCGTCTGCAAGAGCAGGCTGGCCGAGGCTTTGCTGGCGAGCATGAGGGCGGATTCAGGCCGACACAAGAGGAGAGCAAGGCGGAGGAGGAGCAGGAGCAGAAGGAGGAGCAGGAGCAGGGTGGAGTGCAAAGATGGCCGAGAGAGCACGAGGACAAGACGCTCTCTTGCCGGGCGGTCGGCCGGGTAATATAGTGGCATGTATCTATACCGCCAGGGCGTCCCAAAGGGCGCCCACTTGTCGCTGGCTGTGATGGATCGCGTGTGGTCCCACGTCACGGCCATCGCTGGCCGCTTTCGCCGAGCACGACAACGCGCAGTGGCCTGGGGATGTTTGTGGGGCCGGCGGGGAAAACCCAGGCCGCCGGAAAGCGGCAGATACTTTGGCAGGCTGTCGACGACGACGCCGCCAAGAGGAAAGTGGCAGGTGCCGGCTAGAAGAAAGGGGCAGGGACGTCTTGGCTGGGCAGCGCTATGCTACTGTTACTTGAAGTACCATGGTACGTACATAGTCGTAGAATGTACCGTGGAGTTCCAGCAAGCACCGCGCAAGTGCAGCGGCAGTTTGCTGCTTCGTCCCCACCAGCGGACCCCTGCAGCACGCTGCCAAGACGCGGGGCCATGCGGGGACCATTCCAGAAGGAAGCACTCTGAACGCTGGGATGCCGCTACCCGCACCTGCGTAGGATTCTACTGTGTATGCACAGAGTAGCGGACCAACATCCATCGGCGATATCGACATGCCCATCTTCCTTTCCACTCGCCACAAACGCTATCACCGCAGAATGGACACGCAGAGTTTGCCCAGAACCCTGCAAGCAGCCTGTGATCCACTCTCCGTGCTCACGACTCTGTCCATAGTCACAGCTGTGGTGGAGACCGCGGACTTTCACGGCGACGCCAGTTGAGCACGTTGCAGGCCCTCTTTTGTGCCATGTGAGAAGAGCAAGGCTAGTTACAAAGTACATAGGACCAACAACGTGCTATCTAATGGCTCTCTCTCCTTTCCACCCTCTCCCTCTCTTGTGGATGGCTGCAAAGATGCTGCACGGCAGGCCAGACACAACCAAGACTGTGCTGTACGAATCTAACTCCAAACCCGAGGTATTTTTGATGATATCAACAGCAGACTCGGTGTCTGCAACGCTGCCAGGGCCGATTGCAACCATCTTGCTCACCGTTCCTGAGGATGATGGTGGTGTGTAATTTAACAGAAAACCTTATTCGGTACGACTTGCCGCCCCGTGTGACACCATGATAAGGCTCTTGGTGTTGGACCATCATGCGTGTGAGAATCAGCGTTTGGTCTTACAAAGCTAATCCTCCCCAGCATAGTACTTTATGTCATGTTCTTCTAGAGACCCGGATCCACCCTGCACGACAGGCCCAGGGACTACATAGTACCAAGTATGATGGCCGGCATTGGCGTGAGCCAGGGGGGGACGGGATTTTCCCTTGACTGTACTATATATCTTCCTTTGGGCATGACTTTGGCCGAGTCGTGAACGGTTAGCCTTTGTTGGGTGGAGTTGTTTCAACCTTTTTGACCTCATCGAACTCAAATGAACGGTATATTCGGCTGTGGTTGGCTGCCCGAGAGCAGCTACCGCCAACGCCTTGCCAGCCAGATCCACACGCATGAATTTGCAGGGCTGTTGATTCTATCATGGCGTCGATAGTAGTGCAAACGTGGCATGGTTCATGGCACGGTCCGGCCCGAGGAGAACACAGCAGGCAAGCCTTGCCAATAAGTGGTTCTTTTTTTCGCGCAAACTATCGCAATAAAAAGCTCGCCCAAGAATCACCGAAGGAGCGCATCCTCCAAGAGGAATTTGGAAGTTGCATGCGATACATGGCACACAAAACGCCTTCCTGTTGTTTCTCCATTCACGGAGGAAATCAAGTGCGATACTTGTCAATGTTGAAGACTTGACCAATCTCTGGCTATTATTCTTATTCTTATTATTCTTCTTCTTCTCCTTCTTCGTCGTCTTCTTCTCAATTCTTCTTCTTTTTTCTTTTGGATTGAATTTCTCATTCAGTGCTACGCATGTACTGTTTCGATCAATTGGCCTCAAGTGCTGTCTTCTTTGAGCCTCCACGTCGATCGTCGTTGGCAACCCTCGCAGCGGCTTAGTCATACATAAAAGTGACTATGCATCAACAGCCTCTCTCAACTGTCTCAACAAATAGGTGAGGCATCCATTGCAATGAAACGCTTCAGTACACCAGAAGATAAACTCAATTTGGATAGTCAGATTTGGAATAAATCATGGTCTCTTGGTGATTGTTTTCCCGCTTTGTTCTCTTATACAGATAAACCAGCCCCGTTTCCTCCTTGCCCCCGAGCTCAGATGACCGCCCACCTTTTCTTTATATTCTGCCCGATTCAGCACAGGTGCATGCGGAAATATGTAATGTACTCTCTCTCTCTCTCTCTTCACTCAACATGCACGATTTGTCAAGCTCATCCCTCCCATTGTTCGTGCGTTTTCATCTAGCGTGGCTGTCCTGTCCTGTTTCTTCTTTCTGATCTGTGCGCATTTGAGCAGTGCTCTGCAGGAGTCGTAGTCGTCTCACCACAGAGGGAAGAAGACACGTTTGGAATGACTCATTTTTGAGCCTGCGCATCTTTCCAACAAATAATCGTAGATAAAGACATTCGCAAGGACAGTGTGCTTCTCCAGTGTCATTTATTGATCTTCACATTTGAGCCTTTTTCCAAGTGACGTTCTTGAATACTGTCGCGGTCGTAAAAGGTTTGGATCTATCTCATCGTAACAGTGGAAGTAGGATCACGCTGGCCATGTTCTGAAACTGAACAGCTTCCGCGAAACTGAAAGAAAGAAACTCGACAACAAGACCAGCCACCAGCAATGCCACTATATCCTCCCCCCTCGTCCATCCGCCTCCGCCCCGCCACACAAGCCGACATCCCCCGCCTCACCACCATCCTCATCCGCGCGTTTCGCCCGGGCCCCTGGAGCGCCGTGCTCTTCCCTCCGCACCTGCGCTCCCCCGGCTCCGTCTCCACGAGTGAGGCCAGTGGGGAGCCCGAGGCCCCCAGAATGGACGACGACGACGACGACTGCACGGACGAGTTCCATTGGCGCGCAGGCGTCTTGGCTGCGGACTTGGCCAAGCCTGGACGGAGGTACATTCTCGCTGTCCAATCGGACAAATCGACGTCGACAGAGCCTTGCACAGCGGCCCCGATATGTCAGGGCCGCCGCACGGAGCATCACGGACCGCCATCAGCAGACAGCAGCCTCCAAGTGCGCCCGCAGCAAAGGGAAGGGGCGCAAGAGGAGGCCATTCTCGGGTGGGCCAGCTGGGTCGACCAGCCCATCTATGCTCCTCCTCCTCCAGATGACAGTGACACTGGTCTTGGTCTCTCTCCACCACCACCATCATCATCATCATCATCGCACCTCACTCCCGCACAGATAGCAGCGGAACGGCAGGCGACATGGGGCTCGTTGCACCCGCCCGGGCTGGACGTTGCTGCGTTTGAGGATCTGGTCAGGCGGGGGGAGGCTGTGGAGGCCTTTGCCAAACAGGCTTTGGTTGGTGAAGGAGGTGGATGGGTGGATGCTGTTGGTAAGTCCTGCGTGTTTTTTGCTGTTCTTGTCCCATCGCCATGTTCTTTATTTTTCCCTCTCCCTTTCATTTCCTTTTATTACACTCTTGCGTGGTGGATATTGCCAATACTATATTTCTCTTTCCCATCCTTCATTCTCTTCCTCTGTTGGATTTGTGTATATTTGTCTTCCACCATATTCATTCCCCCTTTCCACTCAGGGGAATATCCATCACCGCTCACCCCCCATCATAAGTTAAGCCCGACCAACCGCATATATAGATTCAAACAAATATCTTCACATTCGTATACCAGAAAAAGAAAGTCCTAACACTCCTGCAACCAGAACTCCACTACCTCGTCATCGACCCTCCCCACCAACGCAAAGGCATCGGTCACCACCTCCTCCGCGAAGGACTCGCTTGGGCAGCCACATCTACACCCATAGCCACTACCACCACCACCACCACCAAAACGAAACCAGTCTGGCTCCGATCCACCCCCGAGGGACGGCTCCTATACCGCTCCCTCGGTTTCGAACAGGTCGGCCCTAGCGACGGGATCCGTGTCTTGGGTCATGAACAATATCCCATGGTTTACCGGCACTGAGTAGAGTAGAGGCAAATAGAGTGAGGATCGTATTGTTGTTCCTTTTTTGGGGTTGTTTTTTGTGACCATAATATATATTATATGTGCTGCTGCTACCGCTGTCACGTTTCTCTTGCCAAGAGCTCAGAAAGTAGATTCCTAGACATCATCCTGCCCGGCACCCGACAGTTACAATGTTCCAAACATTCCATCAAAGGACCGACTGGCTGGCTAGCTGACGGGCCGTCAGATGAGAATCTCCCTCTTCTTATAGTAGTTGTGATGTACATCGCGGCCACTTTAACGACAAAAGAAAACGAGGTGGAACACCCGTCGCCCGCTTTAAAGGGTATCATGACATGGAAATTACATATCCATACCCTACCCTACCCACAAAAGCGAGACTTTGAATTATCATCAGAAGAAACCGCTTCTATTTTTGCCTAAACATCAGATAGATGAAGGACTTATACTCTATATTGCCAAGCTCACCCATAACTTGTGCTCCATCCAGCAAAGGTGGGCTGCTGAGCTGGCTTGATGGTACTCATAGTTTCCGTCTTCAAAGGTTTCTTCCACGCCGGCATATTCCAATCACACCATATCAGACATCGCTAAATCCCAAACAGATACCGGAAAGATCCGCCGTAATCATTAAATCGTTCCGAGAACGCGACCATGCAAAGCACGGCCACTTCATTCTTCATCAATCACGGGTGGGTGGGCTTCCGCTAAACCCGGGGTTGCCTTGCGCTCCTTCTTCTTGGGCCCCAACCACGCTTCAAAACCCACTGGCCAGTAAACCCGACCTTGCGGACCGCCCATTCCAAAATCTTCTGGACTCACAATCAAGGGTCCAGTGGTAGGATCGAGCTCCGTTGTCTGCCCGTCAAGCCCTTCCTCCTGGTTTCCTTCCCCTCCTTCACTGCTAGATTTGGCCTTTCCTTTCTTGGCAGATGTTTTCCTGGCCCTTTTTACGCGTGGGGCAGGGCGGTCCTGATCTTCACGCTCATGCGCCACCACGTCCGCAATGTTGGCGTGCCCTGGTAACTTGAACGTCCGCATTAATTCAAACACGGCCTGCTCCTTGTCTTTTGCCTCAATCATGAGATCTGCATCTGGTGGACATGGGGGTAGAGTCGCGACCCGAGCACTGTGCTTTCGCCTGTCACGGGGCGTCACAGCTCCGGCACAGGGCTCCGAATAGTGCATTTTTTGCTTGATGCCTTTGCGAGTCCAGGTGGCAGTGATGCGCGCGCTGATTTCCGGCTGAGAAATATCGAATGTTCCCTCTCGGTAATGCTGAGAGTCAAATACAATATTGTGGTGGTGGTAGTCGAGCACCAGAGGGATGTTTAGCTCTTCACAGATGGGAAGCAAATCGTGCACCGACCAAGCAACATCATCATTCTCCAGTACAAGTCGACGCTTAATCGAGTCCGAGAGCTTGGCGTAATTTTCGCGGAAACGGTCTAGAGTCGCAGGTTTACCGCCTGCCTCGGCAAAGGTGCCTCCCATGTGCATAATCATGACAGCATCGCGATCCTGTTGTGGCGGCAGCTTCAGCAGCGATAACAATTCGTCGTGATACTCCAAGTCCCGGATCGCCGCAGTAACGACTTGCTTTCGGGGCGATCCAAGTTGCGTAAACTGTATAGAGCGCAATAAGTGTAAGGTTTGTAGTTCGTCGCACATTCTGGGAATTGACTGACCTGTCCAGGATGTGTCGTTAGACGGTGGCCTAGCTCAGTAGCAACCTTGCCTGCCTCGGCCAACACGTTGGAAGCAAAAGGAGCGAGCCGATACCCGTACTCGTCATGGCTTGCAAAGGGAAACATCTCGGAGCTGAGCCGCATGAACCTGATACCATACTTGTGGTTCCAACGAAGCATCTTGATGATATCGTGAGCATTTGCCAAGCCCAGACCCTCGACCCATTTCTGCCCTCTTTTGACATCAGGCTCTTGGCTCTTGTCGGGCCGGTTCTTGGTGGGGTGCTCAGGCTCCGTAGGGTTTGCTAACGGATAGCGATGCTCAATTATGGATGCAATGCGGCAAGTCCGCGAGCTAAAGACGGGTGGCTTTGCCGTGCGTAGATATGTGTTCAGGCAGGCCTGTCATGTATCAGTCGACGATCTGTGTAAATGCAGTATTGAAAACGCGTCGAAGAAAAGCCAAACGGGTGACCAACATAACCTAATCGGCCCCGCCAGGGTAGTGGTAGAAAGTCGCTATTTACGGCTGGGGCTCGCTTGCCAACCTTGTCAGCTCCCTCGACGAGATCACCGTGTAGATCTGCCTCCTCGTTGAAGACCGCATCTCGGGGCCCATCCTTTGCACCAGCCAAGTCTTTCACCGGCTTATCCTCGTCAGGAATCTCCGAGTTCGTGTCGCTGCTCTTGACAATTTGCGTCTCTTGGATCACCTGTTTGGAATGAGTGCCGACAGCCTTGTCCTGCGTAGTTCTTATGCTGCTCTCGAGGAGCTGCATTTTGCGCTTCTTGATGTCGCGCCTAAAGGTCTCCTCCATTTCCTCCAGACCTTGCATGGCACTGGCGACATTCTTGTCCGTCTGCTTGCGACTTTCATCTCCGCTCTCCTTGAGAGACGCCTTTTTCCTGCGCATCTTGGTGGGCCTCTCAGAATCATGCGGAGACGAGGTGGCAGCCTGACGGGCGTCTTGGTCCTTGCGACTGGGCTGCTTGCGGGATGAAGGAGTTAGGCGAGTTGATCTGCGCGGGCCCAAGGAAGCCGCGCTGGGTGCAGACGATGTTGCGGCTTCTGACGATGATTGGTCGTGCTGTTGCTGTGGTTGTGGCGGGTCTTGCCCGTCGCCCTCCGGCATGGCAGCTTGTCTCTTCTTTCCACGCGACGGCATGGCAGTGAGACGAATGGTGGAGGAATGACGTCTCAAGGCAGGGGTTCTGTGCGACGCTGTCTGTGGTGCGGTGCCGCAGGCGTCAGGCATGCGAGAAGGGCAGCAACGCAGCGGCCGCTGTTGTGAACGTGCAGATGCGCTGCTGGCCAGGTGAGTGTAGCAAGAGAGATCTCGGCGACTGGGTCGACAACCCCTTAAGACGGCAAGGTGATGCGGCGATGGATAGAGGGGCGGTTGCTGTGCAGCCAGGCGGATCCTCGGCACGGTGAGCAACAGAGGCGAAGCAAAAGGCATGCGAATATGGTGAGTGCTGGCAGTCCCGAGCACTGAGTGTAACAGTGGGGGGTTTCTTTTTCCTGCTGTGTTGTTGTCGATGTCGCCGTGGTCGTTTTTGTCTGGCAAACTCTGCAAGTAATTATTACTGCTCAGCTGCTGTATTTTTATTTTGCCAACTGAGCAGGTGATGGTACCTGCAATCGAAACGGCAGGAGCGAGGGTGAGGGTGGCGGAACTTCCGAGTTGGTGCGGTCACTGCTTTTCCTGAATGAATCATAGGGGACCAAGACATCATGTACTGCGGGACATGCATAGTAGTATACATAGTGCTAGCATGAGGTACCTGCACAAGGCTGACGGGGCCCATGGCGCTCTAGCCCCCGGTTGGATGGGCTCTGGCAGCTGCTGGGTGCCAGGGCGCTTCATATTGCAAACAGTAAGTACTATGTATGTAATTACATAGTCGTGGCTCGGAGCTCTGAGCGACGCTTTGATTGGCTGCACAGGCGCAGGGCCTCCGAGTACACGAAGTTATCCGCAGGCGCGGTCTCAGTCGACACAAACTGAGGGTGTGGGAGAGGTACCGAGGTACTTGATACACTCACACATACGACAGACCATAGTAGTATGCATATCGCCGCCGGTTTGCTCGCTACTTGTTATATAGCAGTAACCTATGGAGGAGTAAGTACATAGTAACAAATACAAAGATTATGGCTAGCCCTTGCGCTAGTCGGGGAAAAACTACGCAAGAGCATTGCGCGTGAAAAATGCAGCGTCCATCTGGCTGGGACTGGGCGAGCCGTTTTGGCCGTTGCAGACGACGCAAGCAGCAGCCATGCTCGCTTATCTTGAAGATTGATACAAACTGTGGTGGAAGAAGTTGACCAATCGGAGGCTTGGGTGAGGAAATAGCCACAGTTCTGATAGTTGGGCAACGGGCCATGACCATTACATACCCACAAGGTATACAAGTAATACATGGGGCAAGTACGTACTTGCAGGCACATTGTCTGGTTTTTCTCTCACAGTCGTATACCCATGCTGATCCTCCAAGTGCTACATCGTACAGGACACGGGGGTCCAAGGAGCAGTGATGAAATCAGAGCATAGGAAGTCTGGGCGGCTGCAGAAAATAAAAGAAAGAAAAGAAAGCCCTTCGAATCCAGTAGCCAAACAACGTCATTGCGATCGGGCCCAAGCATCAGCTAGCCCCGGCAAACAGACGCTCTCCCTCGTCCCATGACCGACAAGGCCCTCGCTTTGAAGAGAGAACAAAAGAAAAAAGCAGCGGTAGATTGTTCGTTAAATAGCCGATCTCCACGCCCGAGACCGCAATTGCCCCCTGCTCTCCTCCTAGCAGCTTTGTGTCAACCATTCCAATATATCATAACAGAGGGAAACAGACGCCAAATCAACGGCACTTGGAATTTATACAGTAGAGGGCCCAGACCGAGTACAACTTCTTGCCGACTCTAGGAAGCAAGCCCAGAATGGAGCTGGAATGACGATAAAAGTCGGAAATGGTTGAATCATCCATCACCTGAAAGCTCGTGAGATTTGCCGCATCTCAGGGGATTCTGTGTTGCCAAGATTTTGATAGGCGGGATAGACTCCCCATGTATGTGGTGCGCCCCAAAGTGAAGGGAGATGTCGTCCCTTGGACCCTATGACGTGACGGCCTGCAGCACCCCCTGCCACTCAGCGATTGGAGATCCCTGCTTAGTGCCAGTCTCGTCCGTTGTCATACATAGTACATAGCAGTACTTTGCAGTTGTGTACCTTGGTACAAAGCATTTGTCAATATCGATCAAGCATCATCGCCCCGATCAGATGACCATTGATACGGAGGAGCTGAGTTGCCATCCAGCCTTCGGGCATACATAGGAGGTGAACGGCTGAAGATTCTCTACTATGATACATAGTATACATAATACTAAGTATCTGCCATGCTTACTAAGGACACAAATCTCGGACCTTGAGCCCTGTACGGACATTTTCTTCCGGCTCCGAGCAAAACGTCACATTAACAAGAAGCTTTTTCTGGAACTGTGAAAGCCGTTCTACGTGCTAAATACGGTTCTGGAAATGCAGCAAAGAAGAACTCGTTCCATAGGCCTATGTGGAAAGTTTTGCCATACCATGTACAGTACATAAATCCACAAACCTCCTTATGCCTCCGCTTGGAACGCTCAAGTGATCTTTCGGGGCCACAATGGCTGCAAGGAAGCAGTTCTGGAATGTACTTATGGCTTGTAGTACAATATCTACATGAGTATGCTCTAACCTCGGTAGACACCTTTTAGCAGTCCTTATCTGTATGACCGTACATTCCAGTCGCGCTGTTCTGTCTGCTTCTGCTTCTCCATCATGACGTACTTGTGTACTTGCCGCACCCGCTCGGTCCTCTTCGCGTGTATTTACCCTATGTAGTTCTTTGGCTTGATGTTTGTGCCCTTCTTTTCCCAGATTAGGAACTGGCTGCAATTGGCACGCAGACCATACTATGTACAGCTCTCTGAGTACTGTGTAAACGTATCTCTCAGTTCATTGCCGGTGTGTGGGTCAATAGAGAAAGTTCTATGGATCTAACTTGTGGTGCCGATCTCAGAAACACACAACAAGCAAGTGGAGGAGATCGTGTCTTCAAGATCGGACCATTTAATCAGCTGGGATGCACCCAGGCTTGGACATCGTGTGTTCAAAGTTGCAAGAAAGCACTGAAAAGGTCTGAATCGAGATCAGCTAGCCCCCCATTTCTTCATATCGGGCGTCTCCTTTGCCGCTCCACTAACAAACCGCAGCATGCGCTCTTCACTGTGAAGCCCTCCCGAGTGCGGTAGCCCCTCGCTTGGACGGCTTGGTCGTGGAGCAAACGGAGCAGACGGAGCAGACGAGCAAACACTGGTATGGCACGAGAAACAATGCTCATGCAGTGCATCAACAGCTTTGGCTGGGGTTTGGCTGATGTGATCTAAATGCAAAAGCAGATGTTGTGAGGATGTCTCCCCGCCCAGACGCGATGTCCTAAAGCCAAATCATTCTTTATTGCTCTCCGTTTATGCCATGTTGGCCAGGTCTGTGTGCCCCGCGTCCCGGGAACACGGCGCAGTTATTGTCTGTGCGAGTGGAAGCCACATACATGCCCTGTGGCTACGAATACAGCCTCAGTCAGGACAAGTATTCTGCACATCATTGGTGAGAGGCTGTTCATCTGGGGAAAAATCATTTTTCCTTCCTTTTCCAATGGTCTGCAAGGCGCTTCTCAAGAGATTTGATACCACTTTGCCATCCTCGCCTGTTGGCTGCATGTGTTTATACAACGTCTACGTCTCTTAATGATTCTAGGAGAACGTTACAACAACCCACTAACATTGCAAAGAGGGAGCGGCCATATTGCGGTGGGCAAACCCAAATGGAACTTGTATGTGCACGACTTTGCAGTCTCTTTGACGAGAGCTCTGCTTTTTATACTCATATATCAAGGTTAGTGATTAGGCTTTTGTGATAACTTCTCCTTGTTAAGATGGCTTTATCTGCTTTTAGGACTAGGAGCCCAGACATCGAGAAACTCTAGGTATTAGGATAAATCAAGAACAAGTCACCTGAGATCGTAATTTATACTCCAACTTATACACCTTGCCGGGCGGGGGAATCCAATATCTTGCTTAACGGCGCCGAAAGCTGCTATAGTGAGCGCTCTTGCTGCACTTGGGTTGTTCTCTTGGCTGCCGCATTGGCAATCCGCCCAGGGGTTCAGTAAAGAGGTATGTCTCTTGTTAAAAAACACAGAAACGCGATATCAAGGGGTTCTGGAAAGAGACAGTCTAGCCTAGAGTGACTCACATCCCACAGCACCCAGAACCGGCGATGCACCTGTGCTATCAGGGATAAATAACCTTGGAGACTATTACCATGAACACTGGCAAAATGGCTCGTTGCTGTGTGCGAATGTCATTGAGATCGAGTGAGCCGTAACAACTCGCGTCAAATATAGATCAAGGCCAGGATCTTGTTTACTGCCTTCTCCTCCCGACTTGCTGCAGCTCTCTGACGACTCTTTCGTTGGCAAACTGTTATCAAATCAACAAGTTGACAGACACATCAGTCAGATGGACTTATGCGGGACTGAACGCTGGCTGCACCCTTGGGGGCAAAGGACTGGGTGAGCAATGACAAGATACACCATATCCTACCGTTGGCTTGAGTCCAGACTCGTTCGACTTTACCGAGACGACAACCAGCCCGGTGAGAATTTCAGAGAGCATTTTTGGTAATATGCGAGGAGGAACCCAGCAACACTCACTCTTATTTAGAGTATAGAGTAACGAGATGAGGAGATGCTGATGTAAACGTAGAGCCTAGGAAAGGGATTCAATCTCCCTGCTATATGAAGCCGAGTGGGCAAGATATGTATTTACCGTTGGTAGGTGCAACATAGCCTCCAACATTTTTGTGATATTGTTTCCTTTTTTCGCTCTGACGGGAGTTTCAATAGAAGTGGTAGTAGAGTAACTGCGATAAGGCTCTCTTCTAGATCACTTGTGTGGTGAGAATTCGTGATGAGAGGTGGATGGAGAAGAGAGAAACACGAAATGAAAACACTTGAAGTGGATTCTCGCAGGCCTTTTGTTTCTGTCGAGGCACAGCACGACTTGCACAACTTCGAGGTCATCGAGGTCAACCGAAAAGACAGAAATCCGCTTGATATTTTGAACAGCATCGGAACAAGTGATGTGAGGAAGTGTTCCGCATCAACGAGGTGCTGATAGACGGGGTGGGGGGACTTTTGCCCATACACAACACAGAGACAATAGTACATACATCAGACGGCACTCATGAAAACCTCACTGGACACTGACCCCCCCTACGACCTCCTCATGACGCCAATCTCGAGAGCCAGCGGCTTGCGGAGGAACCCTTCGCGCGTGTCCAGGGAGTCCTGGCGCAAGACCACATTGTAGCGGCGCGCCCACGTGGCCACAATCAGCTTCATCTCCATCTCGGCCACGTTCCGGCCCACACAGGCGCGCGGGCCGTAGCTGAAGGGGATGAAGGCGTTCTTCTGCCGCGGCGTCACGTGGTCCCAGCGCTCTGGCCGGAACTCGTCGGCGTCCGGGCCCCAGATGGCCTTGGCGTGGTGCATCGTGTACGCGGGGACGCTGAGCACCGTGCCGGGCGGATAGTAGTGGCCCAGCAGGTGGATGCCCTTGCCGTCCAGGGGGATCTGCCGCGGGAGGCCAATGCCCGAGGTCGAGTGGAAGCGCAGGGTTTCGTTGATGACGTTCTGCAGGTAGGGCAGGTCGCGGACCATGTCGTACGTGGGGACCGGCGTGTCCGGCTGCGGGGGCAGGGCCGCGTCGAGCTCGGCCTGCAGCTTGGCGAGACAGCCCGGGGTGCGGGCGACGTGGAAGAGCAGCGCGCACGACGAGTTGGAGGTCGTGTCGCTGCCGGCAATCAGCTGCGTGAGCGCCTCGGCCGTCAGCTCCTCGCGGCCGAGCGGCTCGCCCTTTTCGTCGCGGCCCTCCATCAGCCGCGCGAGGAGGTCCTTGCGCTCGGCCGCCGGGGGGTGGTCCAGGCGGCCCTTGACGCGCGCAATGGCGATGCCGGCGAGATGCTCGACGGCCTCGAGGCCCTGGCTGAAGAAGGGATCGGGCAGCCACTTGGCGTAGGGCTTCAGCTGCGGGAGACAGCCCAGGGCGCCGCTGACCTCGCCGCGGCGGTTGAGGATCTCAATGGCGGGGGCGTAGATGGGCGGGGCGTCGGGGGCGCTGCGCACCTCGGCAATGTCGGCGCCGGCGCGGAGCATGCCAAAGGGGGCGCCAAAGGCGAGGTCGCCAATCACGTCGAAGGCGAGGTAGTTGAACCACTTGAGGCAGTCGAGGTGGGCGGTGGGCGGCGCGGCGTGCGAGGGCGGGTGGTGGTGGGCGGCAGCGGCCACGAGCTCGTCCCAGCGCTGCACAAAGAGCTCGAGGTTGCTGTGCATGTACGGCTCGAATTGGGCCACGGACTTGGCGGAGAAGGTGTGCGAGACGATCTTGCGCTTGCGGCTGTGCTCGGCGCGGTCGCGCGTGTTGAAGAGACCGCGCTTGATGGAGACGAAGGCGTCGTAGAACTCGCTTTTTTGGGGGGGAGGGGTGCTTGCTGATTAGACTCGTCTGGCCTTGAAACGGGGTTGCGGACGACAAAAGACAAAGACAAACTCACCTCTTGAGAAAGCCATTGCCGTGGCCGTAGATGACCTGGATGGCTTCGTCGTCGGCGACGCTGATGTGGTTGGGCTGGATGCGCACGACGGGGCCCAGCTTCTTGTGCAGCCTGTCGACGACCTCGTAGCGGTTGCCCCGCCGCACGACAGACAGCAGCCAGAGGTTGGAGAACTGTGCTGGGAAGGGCGCAGGGATATCGCGAAGGTGGCCGTGGGTGACGAGGTAGGGGTAGAGGTAGTAGGCGGCGAGCAGGACGGGCGCGGCCAGCAGGGCCCACGGCGACACGAGCAGGTGGATGAGCGCCATAGCTGGCGGCGCCGTGGTGGATCTCGATATCAAGGGCGAGTTGGCTGCTCCTGCTCGCTTCGAGGGTGTTGCTGTTCCTCCCTGGTGGTGCTCTGCTCTCAATTGGCCCCGTTTTCCTGTCTTTCTTTTCTCTTCACTGCCGTTTGTTGCCGAGTGCCCCAATCCTCACAGGCTGTCTTTACCTGTAGCTGATGAAGACAGGGAGAAGCAAGGAGTTGCCTGTGTGGTGAGGGTGAGTTCGAGGGCGAGGGCGAGGGCGAGGGCGAGGACTCGAGGCCAAGGCAGGCCGTCAGTCGTGGGGTTTAAAACCTTGATGCTGGATCCCAGGCGGCGCCTGTTTCTGGTGGAGAGCGCCCTGGAGAAGCCAATCTGGGGCCCCGGCTGCCAAGTGAAGCAAGCCAATGGAATGAGCCTCGTCGGTCCTCCGCTGCCAGGTAGAAGTACCTGCATAATACGTCGCAGTATGTGCAGCCATCGAGACTTGCTCTCCATCGCCGATACACAGTACAGTCCGTGGCATGAGGCCAGCAGACCTGGCGTCACCCCTGCCTGCCTGCCTGCCTGCCTGCCTGCCTGCTCGGCTCCGCTCTCTCGGCAAGAGACCCGGCACTGGCCGTGGCTGCCAGCGGCAGGTCCATCGGATGTGGACCCAGCTGGAGCCGTCGCGTTTCCTACTGGCCGATGCTGGGCACCACGGCACCCGCACCACGACGACGGCGTTGCTTGGAGCTCGGCAGAAGAGGGGAACAGCAGCACACGGCACGTGAAGACGGCAAAGCCAGCTACGGTCTGTCGGCCTGTCGGCCTGTCGCTCTGTCGCTCTGTCGGCCAGTCGGTCGCCATCAGACGGCCTCGACTTGGTTGGCGCCCTGCTCGTGACCGTGCTCGCGTCTTGGGCGTCGCCTGGATTGGCGCGAGGTGGCCAGGGCCCCCGTCCCCGTGCCGGGCCCCGTGCCGGGCACCAATGCATACGTGGCTATGTTCTGCAGGGCCTGCTGTGCTGGCGGCACCCGCTACTTTGTGGTGGCTTCTTGCCCAAGCACCTGGGCTCGCACTCGATGCACTCGGAATCAGCGAGCAAGAGCAATGTTCGCTTCGCGGAAAACTACACGCTACTCATCATCTAGAGAGACCACCCGCAGCCTGACATAGCATTGCACCGGCTTCCTCGTCAGAATCTGCACCGCCTGCCAGCTGTCGAGCTGCTCAGGCACCCTTTCCAGCTCGAAATTCCACAGCAGCAGCGTGAACAAGACACGCAGCGTGAGATAGGCCAGCCGCTTGCCAAAGCAGCCGCGGATGCCCAGCCCAAACGAGAGCATCGGCCCAGCGTGCGCGTCGTACACCAGGTTGCCCTGCTCGTCCTCGGCCAGCCACCGCTCGGGGATGAAGGCTTCCGGCTGCAGCCCGTCCCACGTGTTGCGCTTGGTGAAGGAGGAGTAGGCCTTCTCGTTGCTGCTGCTGCTGCTGCTGCTGTTCTTGCCGCCGCTGCCTCCTTCTTGCTGTGGCTGGTGGTGCACCGACGGCGCGCTGATTCCCGGCCCTTGCATGGCCATGAACACCGTAGTCCCCTTGGGCACCGCGTGGCCCAGGATCGTGGTGTCGACCGTCGCCTTGCGCGCGCTGGCGCTCACCGGGCCCGACAGCCGCAGGATCTCCTCGATGATGGCCTCGACCCACGGGCTGGCCCGCTTGACGATCTCGGCCGCGGCGGGCGGGCGCTTCTGCTCGTAGGCCTCTCTGTACACGGCGCGTAGATCCTCTCGCGCCTTGCGCTGCACGTCTTGGTGCCGCGAGAGGTGCTTGAGGCCCCATTGGAACGTAGTTGCGGTTGTATCATGGCCCGCGCCGAGGTATCCGTATACTAGATTGCCAGAAGAACACGAGAACAAGAGCAAATTAGCCTTCCTCTCTTCCTCCCCGTCGCCGTGTCTCCTTTTCCGCCCTCTCTTTCTGGTGCAAATCTAGCTCTTGATGCTCAAAACTTGCTTGGAACATCACAGTAATCAATCACACCACAAAAAGAGAGACACAAAGCCTCATTTTATAACCAAAACAAGAAAAAGAAAAGCACTCACACTCATCATACATGTACACCGAGTCAAAGACAGGCGCCCGCCCCGCCTTCTTGGCCGCGCCCATCTCGCGGCGGATCATGTAGTCGAGCGCCGACTCGAGCGGCTCGTCCGCCTCCATGCGCCGCACCGCCAGCGCCACCTGCCGCTTGAGCACGCGCGCCTTGGAGGCATAGGCCTCGCGCATCGACCGCGTGCGGTTGTTGACGGCGTGGAACCACCGCGGCGGCACGGGGATCCCCGGCGTGACGGCCTCGTTCATCCGGTGCTGCGCCTCGAGCGTCTCGTCGTGTGGCGGGGCGGGAAAGGGGTATGCTTCGTTGGCGTTGTCGTCTGTTGCAGCAGCAGCAGCAGCAGCAGCAGCAGCAGCAGAAGAAGAAAAAGAAGAAGAAGAAGAAGCACCATTCTGCAGCTCCAGCTGCTGAAGCTGCTCCAAGTACACCCCGATCATGGTGTTTTCATCCCGCCCAAGCGCCACATTCTTGATGATATCAAACGTCATCCTGCTGACATCCTCGGCCGCCTCAAACGCCCTGCCGTGCCCATCGCGCCCCGAGGCCCGCCTGCTGCCCGCCGCCATGCGCGCCTTGACCCGCCACAGCTCCACAAACAGCACCGTGTTGCGCCAGATCTCGGGCACGTTGACCGAGTGCAGGAACCCGGGCGTCATGAGGTCCTTGACCAGCTCCCGGTTGCGGCGGAACTGCGGGTCCGTCGTCTGCATCGCAATGTGGTGGTGCGGGAGCACCCCGCGCAGCGCCTCGACCTGGCTCTCGGGGCGGTCGAACTCGCGCCCGCGCCGCAGCAGGATCTCCTGCGCCGCCGCAAAGTCCGCCACAATCAGCGTCGGCCGCTGCTGCGCGCCGCGGAAGCCGAACCCAAAGATCTGCACAATGGGGCTGTTGTGGCGCCGCGTCGTCAGGTCGCTGAAGAGGGCGCGCAGGTCGCGCGCGCGCTGCAGCTTCCAGAGCAGAGGGAGGTCGCCGAGCACGCTGGCGGCTGCTTCGGGGTTGTGCGGGATGCCGGGGAGCGGCCGCGGCAGCGCGCGGCGGTAGAGGGTGTAGAGGAGGACGGCCAGGAGGACGGTGCCGAGGAGGGTCTTTGCTACGAGGCTGGGTGCGGTGGAGGAGGGTGTGGTGAGCTGCAGTGGCAGGCTGGGCCACGGGGTTTCTGGGACGGCCATGGCGGTGTTGCTGCTGGACGGTTGAAGGAGACGTCGGCTGCTGTGTGGTGGACAATCAGATCTTCTTTTTGGGGAGCACAAATTCTCAAGAGGGAAGAAGGAAAGGAGAGTGGGAAGAAAAGAACAAAATGAAAAAGAACAAAACAAAACAAAAGGTGGAAGAATCAGGGACGAGAAGAAGAGACGAAGAGGTCAATATGCAGACAGGACCCTCGTCAGGGCACGAGCCGTACGCAAAGAAGACGAAGAGGATTCGCGAAGCATGGCGGTCTAATTCGGCTATTTTGGGATTGGACGATGACAAGTTCATACCATACCAAGTACACGTCGAAGAACTCTATGATATGGAGCAGGTGTCGCCTTCTGGCTTATGATTTGCTGTCCCAGAGGCCTTCACACTGTTGGACAGTGGGCATGGATGAACTCAATATTCTTCGTTTTCGTTTTCTTTTTCTTTTTCGTTTTCTTTTTCTTTTTGTCTACCCTCTTTACTACGTATTTTCCCCTATATCTCCCACACGGCAACAAGAAGCAGAAGCACTTTGAGCACTGGGCACGGATAGGGCGAGGACCAATAGAGCCGTGGAGGGTGCAATGGGCCCCCGACGACGCCGTTACTCGCTTGGGCAAGTGCTTCGTCTGGTGGAGTCCGCGTCGGGCTGTTTGACAGAGTACTCGGCTTGTCTCTTCCACCCAGCGCTTCGTGTTTGGGATGGGGTGTGGGTACAGGGACTTTTAGTGTGTCTTTTTGCTTACTTGGTCTCTCTCTCTCTCTCTCTCTCTCTCTCTCTCTCCCTGTCTGCCATGTACATAGTATCTGCGGCCCCTTCGGCGTAGACAAGAGAGCGAAACGTGGCATACGCCACCTAGCGCGAGACTCGGACAGCAGCAGTGAGTGGACGGAGGAAATGCAAAGAGTTTGCTGTGTGCCTCGGCATGCTCGACTGATTACCTAGCACAGCAATATAAGAAACCCATCTCTTGCCAGGTTATTCGGTTCGAGAGCCGAATATGGCCATAGTGGCGGCCGGGTGCCGGGTACGTCCCGAGGCCTTGCTTTCCGAGTGTTTCATTGGGGTGTGGCCTCCAAAGTCAAAAAAAGATATTCAATTCCCTACCAGACTAAACGTGCTGTAAAGGTTGCGAGTACTGTGGGGAAAGCAGCCAATAAATCTAGACAAGGCACCGTCACTTTTCCGAGATCTGGAAGGCGGTATCCATACTGTCTGTTGCGGTATAAAACAATACGAGACATCTCCGTCTAGCAAAAGCTCGGTGCTGTGCCACAAACACAAAAAGCAAGCCTCCATATCTCGACCGGTCTCGTCAAGTCAAATCACTAACAGCACGCCAGGAAAGGTCGTCGCTCTTGGACCTGGAAGAAGCCGAAGCAAAAGCAACAACAGCCGTCCGTCCGCCCATCCCTCCACAATCATCAACAAAGAGTTGTGTGTTCTTTGCTTTTTCCACTGTTTTTTTTTTTTTCTTTTTCCCAAACCACCAGATACGATTGGCCCATTGGTCCAGGTGTGTACTATGTATGCACTTGCCTAACCAGGCAAGTGATGCGATATTGACCCAGGAGTACATCAATGCCAGCTCTTGCTGTTGGCAAACTGGTGTGAGGTTGTGCAACGCTGCTACATACCATTGCAAAGTTATTTATTCCTCCATGACCAGGGACCTGAGCGCGGCCGGAAGCCCAGCGGAAACCGCTTTCGGGTCTTCTGTTGGGATGAAACTTTGAAGAGCGGCAAGCTTTTATTTAGAGACACGGCGGTGTAAATATTGGTCCACCACAGGAGTTCAGATGTTTTAGCATAAACATTGGCAGCAAGCCGTGTCCCCAGAGTCGGATTATTGCAAGCAATCTCACCATTGTCGTGGCTAGAGTGCGACGCTACTCGACATGGGGAAGGATCATCGTCGCGTATAACTGAAAGACCACACCACAAACCGGTGCTTTATCCGTTGACGCCCATGTAATTCGGCCGAATACAACACTGACCATCAACCCAAAATACTTGTTTGAATCCCAAAGGAGTCATGGCGTAGTATATTGCATTTACGCACTGGGCCGTTTGCGCTGATTCCAAGTACATACAGCTGACATGCTGACCATATCAGAAGTCTAACAATCATCTTATCTAGCTGGGCCATTCTGAAAGCTGCCACTCGCCATTCCAGGCGCGTGTTGCCATCAGATATTGATTCTCCAGTTCGAACAGCCAAGCTGTGATTCCTCAAGTTCGAGCATCTCTCAGGGAATCTCTTTAAAACGAATAACTATAATTGGAAGCAAAGAAAGGAAAAAACAGAGGCTAAACCCACTGGGTCAATACCGCTTACAGGCCTCAACACAACAACATACTTTGAGAATGCACAGAATAGAGCAATCGAGAGAAAGTTTCCCCTCAAGTGACGTATTGTATCCTATTTGTCCGATGGCAGAGCATGCACCCGTTATCTGGGGGGTAAACATGCTTGGTGAACCTGAACTTCTTGTTTCAGCAGTACACAATAGAAAAAGAATGAATGAATTTGAAGAAAAGAGGTTTCATCTTCCCGGGGACGATGTGACCGTCCAGTGAAAAACAGTCACATCCAGCATTTTGCAAATGATGTTTTGGCTGTCAGTCATGGCTCGGACACTCTTGCCTTGGTGATATTCATGACTGCTGTGCTGTGTGGGCTTCATCAGGTGTGTTTCGCCTATGTATCTTACACGTTCCTATTCGCAGAGTGAAAATTGAGTAACCCGGAAGTCCTTGCTCTCATCATAATTTCGATGTGCTGGTGAACTTGAAGATAAGCATCCATTTGGCCTTTTTTTTTTCTTTTGGGCAGCAAACACTCTGCTTTGGTTTTCGAACAAGAGCCAGTAGCCTTAAACGCAGGTATGCGAATATACGGGTGAAGTCAACAACGACCTACAACTTTAGCAAGAAACTACACAGCAGTGAACGGTAGAAAACGGCCAAGAACATGGTTTCTAAACTATATAGAAACATTCTCCCAAGCTATATACAGCCCCTAGGACGCACCCCCCCCCCCCACACACACATATACGGAATCTACAAAACCTCCCTCACAGGCCCCTTGAAATAATGCCTCGCCTTGGCCACATACCAAAGCACACTGAACAAGAGAACCGCGCAAAACACGAGCGCGCTCCAGTTCGCGTTCTGCGCCGTCGCCGGCACGTCCTGCGGCCAAAAGGACCAAAAGAACACAAAGGCCGAGTAGCAGCAGGCAAAGAGGTTGTTGGCCGTGCCGAGGGGCTCGCGCAGCCGCCACGGGCCCCAGGAGACGCGGCCGTGGTGCAGCGCGGTGGCGGGGCCGTGCTCGTCGTCGTCGAAGGGCTGGAAGAAGCCCGTGGTGCGGCGCCAGAGGAGGAGGCTGCTGCTGAGCAGGTAGGAGGAGAAGAGCGCGCCGAAGACGAGGGATAGGAGGTTGGTGAAGACGGTCTGTTCACGTGGAGGGACAATGGTGTGTTTAGTAAGTTGAAGCAGAAGACTGACAAAAGACTTTGTGATGTAGGGGGCTGGATGTGGAGCGCGAGTGAAGATGACGGGCGTGGAAGTTCTCTTTTCTTTTTTGTTCTTCTGGAATTCGTAGAGAGATCTGAGGAATAGAGCGTGGATGGTGTAAAGATGAATCTTTCTTTTTTTTTAAAAAAAAAAATAAGAAAAAAAAAAAAAGAACAAAGAAGCTAGACTAGAGATTGAGAGGGTGTATGAGTGACATTATGAACTTACGGTGGACCCAAGGACGATGAGCGAAAACACCACGGTAAAGGCAAATGTAAAGAGGACGGCAAAAATGGGTATGCCATTCCTGGTCACCTGAAAAAATCAAACATGAGCACGACAGACACTAAACAACGGCAAAGAAGGATGCATGATTCGGCGTACCTTGGTCAGATGCCTGGACAGTGGCATGCCTCTGTCTCGGGAGAAAGACCAGAGTACTATTCTATAGTCAGCATACTGCAAGAGGCAGGCAAAGATGAATGGGAGCCAAGCCGTAGAGAAAGGCAGAGAGACCAGGTCGAGTCAAGAGTAGGAAGGGCAAAAGAGGGTCCCAAAAAAGAAAGACGCACCGCGAGACGCCGATGCAAGAATACCAATGCTGCTCGCGAGTGCGAGGACAAACATGACCGTCGCCATGAGCACAGCGCCGGCTTTAGAGTTGACGGCCGAGTTGAAGATCTCTATGAACGGGTAATATAGCGTCTCTGATGCTTCCAATGCCGCATCCAGATCGCTCAAGCAGAACAGCATGCCGAGACACATGGCAAATCCCAGAAGGCCGTTGATCACCATGGCCCCCATGATAGCCTGCGGCACCACGATGGCAGCTGATTGAATCTTTTTATGGTGAGTCAGTGATGCCCCAAATATGTAAAAGGTTCCCATGCATGGGATGTTGTGCGGAAAGGAAAGCAGCCATGGCAGTTGCTCACCTCTTCTGAAAGATGCACCGCGCCGTCCGCCCCGATCAAGACCGATGCCAGGGTTGGAAAGCCAACAAGAAAAGAAAGAGTCTGTGAGCTCCAGCCACCTTCGTTGACGAACGTCGTGAACACCTCTTTCGGCGTGTTGTGTGGCGCAAGATAGACCATGGGGATGAGAATGCCAAAGAAGCCAGCCAGGTGAAGCACGAGAATCAGCCCTTCTAGCTTTGCCAACGCTCGACCCGTGGTAGAGTTGATGACGACGCCTAGCAAGACAATGGCCCAAATGAGCAAGACGGTCTGCCACGCGGTCGGGGTATAGTCTGGGTGCCCAAGGACAGCCATTCCTTGGAGCAAAGTAGCGAGGAGGTAGGCTGACGTTGCGACCATGGCTTGCCACGCGATCGTTGTCATCCAGGCCGTTAGATAGCACAGAAACGCCTGGCTCGATTCTGGGGCGAGCATAGAGACCCAGTGGTCTGGACGCCGAGAAGAGAACGCAGCGTCAGTACTTGATGTGAAGTCTGCTGGAAACTGGGGACACAAGTCGGGAAAACGGGGCTCTTACACTGCCCGGCCGCTGTTGGAGCAATCGACGCCAGTTCTGCTATCGTGGCATTCACCGAGGTGACGCCAATCCAGTTTATCACAAAGCCCCAGACCACAGCCGCTGGACCGCCGTTCAGAAGAGCAGTGACGGAGCTGATCAGGACGCCTTCCCAGGTCAGCAACGCCGAGCAGGAGAAGCCGAGAATGGACATGAACCCAAAGTTGCGAGGGAGCAATGGCTTCTTGCCGAGCCGCGCGAGGTAGGCATCGTCGCTCATCGTCATGCTGTGGCTCTTTGTCTGCGTCTTGATGGAGGATTTGTGCGCGCTCAGTGCTTGGAGCTCGACACTCTCTCTGAAGGCGGCTTGCAAGGCATCGTCGTGTTTGGGAGTCTCCATCGCGGCGCTGTTGAAGGCTTCGATTTTCACCACCCTGGCTTGGTGTAGAGCATGTCAGGCGAAGACCAAGACTTGGAGAGCTTGCAAGAGGGCGGACGTTGGGAAACAGCAATAACGCACGCGACGAGGCGACAAGAATGAGGTGGCGAGCGTAGCAGACAAGGGCCTCAGCACACTGCAACAGGATGCACCGGCCGACTGGCAGATTCTGGAAGCTATTTACATGCTACAACCACTCATTGAGGCGCATAATCATATCGAGCTTTTGTTTCCAGCCAACGTCCGCGGCAATCGCTCAGACCAGGACCGTTGCATTTGGCTTCCTCCGGGTCAACTCGGTGGAGCGGATTCACGAAAATAACTGCCTTGCCAGAGTTGCAATATCCCTCTGCACCCATCTTGGGGGCCAATCCTTCGGCGTAACAAGCCCATCCATCATGCACGATCCTCTGGAGCAAAATGCAAAGTGGTGTCATTTCTGACATTGCCGTCGTGGCTCGAGCAACAACTATTGGAGGAACTCACGGTAGCATTGCCCCCCCCATGCTACTGTCCCCCTGCATTTTGATAACGAGAGCTGAAGGACTAGCGAATGCAAAACGGAGCATTCTGCGCGTCGGTTCTGAATGGGTTTCGAGTGGGCGAGCTCACCCTCCCAGGTCGCATCCAATGCAAATGCAGGATTCGAAGATTCCAGTCCTGTCTGACCGCGCATGCACCGGCTCTCGCCTGCACTTTGTACTTATTTGATAGCAGGAACAACGGCACTTGGCCTTTGCGCGGATGCATGAATGAGAGGATTCCCACGTGCCGCTTATCCCTCGATCAGAGAGAGCCAGACAACTCGGTCCGTTTGGCAGACTTTTGCGATCCAGTGTTTGGGCTGCCATGACAGCTTCTGCCATTCTGTGATCCAGCTTCTGTTGTGGCCACAACGCCCGCCACCATGGAGCCTCGTTCGCCAGACCCGAGCGCCTCATCCGGCGCAGGAGGCATCCTCGTCACACCCTTCAACTTGAATCCGGTGGTTCAGATCGTTACTTGGCTCCTTTTGGCTTTGACAAGCTTGATGCTTTGCTTTCGAGCGTTGACCAGGTACTTTCTGAAAGCAACTCGCAAGGTCGGATGGGAAGATGCTCTGGTAATCGTTGCCTATGTATGTCTGATGATGGCAAAAGAATGACGGAATTTGGAAAACGCAAAGGATCCATCCATACTGGAGAGAAGAAATTAGTTCGCTAACCAAGCACACAGATTTTCAGCGTTGCGGAATCAGTGACAATGCTCGTACCAGGAAGTGAGATTTTTGGCAAAGAGATCACACATATATCGACAGCGCAGTTGAAAGCAGGAGTCAAGGTCCGTTTCGAACCATTCAAGAGTGCAAACAACAAAACAACAAAACAAAAAACGAGCGCTTGCTAAGAGTGTTCTTTTCTTCCAACAGCTGGGGTTTGCACGAGACTTGTTGTTGCTCTTCTCGCTAAGCTTTGCAAAACTGTCCGTCACACTGGGAATTCTCGCTCTGACTCCAGATAAGCGTCATCGCTGGGTCTGCCAGGGCCTTGGTGTGGCCATCGTGCTCTGGACCATCACTTCGGTCTTGAGCACAGCATTTCAATGTGGCAGTCAAGGGCCCTGGGAGCATCTTGACGGTGCCAAATGCATTGACGAGGTTCGTGGTGGAACTGCGCCCCATCAAACACCAAAGGGAGCAGATCTTCGGGTCATTAACCTATATCTTTAGCAATCTTTTGTGCGATATGTGGCCATAGTCAACGCACTGACAGACGTTGCGCTCGTGGTGCTACCCGTTGTCATCATCTGGCCCTTGCGCATGCCATGGGCACGCCGCCTCAGTGCAATGCTCTTCTTTTGTTCACGAATCTTGTGAGTTTGGGGGATTCGGTTTCCTTGCCCTTCTTCTTCTTCTTCTTCTTCTCCTTCTAGGGCGACGAGGACCCCAAATCTAATCCATCTCCCAAGAGTCATTGCAGCCATAATCTCCCAGCTGATCTACCTGCCACGTCTCGCAGCGACCGACTGGACACTCGGCGCCTACCCTTACTTCCTCAGCCTGCAGTTCATCGAGTTCGCAAGCATCTCGAGCGCCTGCATCGTCTATTTCCTGCCCTTTCTGCGCTCGCTGGAAACGGGGCTGTACGGCGGCACCGTCACCCAGACGTCCGAGTATGCGCTGTCCTACTACTGGGGCGGCGCCTCGAAGCAGGCTTCGACCAGGCGCACTGCGGACAGTCCGGACGGACGCACCCTGTCCAGCCCGGGGGCGCGGCGGACAAGGAACTACATCAAGATCACGACCGAAAGCAGCGTCGTGACGAGGTCCAAGAGTCAGGAGAGCGGGCCTCAGCCGGCGTCCAACGCGGATCTGTACCCGCCGAACTGGTGATTTGTACGCGACTGACTACCCTTTTTATGTTCATGAACCAAAATACGGAAGATTGTTGGGAGCGGATGCAGCTGAGGTCATTGGAAGAAAGCCATGGATAGCACGGGTGAATTGCAAGTCTTGTAAACTAGATCGGAAGCCGCTGAAGATTTCAAACCGATGTGTATATTCTCTACTGGCATAGAGATGGGTCAACGGCTTTTGTCACTTTGTTGGACCTTTTGACGTCTTTATGATGACAATTGTCATTTCAGGTAATCTTGTTATTAAAGATATCATGATACAGGCATCCTGCCCCTACATGCTCCCTGACGGCCCTTGACTGCAGAGTTCTTCCAGTTTCAGCAGCGAAAGCGATCCTTGGGACCAATCTATGCATCGGCGACTACTGCAAGATATTCTGATTAACACCAGCGATTCCGCACATTTGCCAGGAGGGCCACTCATCCGCCCCAACAAGCATCAAGGAATCATACCTTCCGCACTGTCCGTCGACGGGACTTCATGGGTGAAGATTGGGCGCTTCCAGAACTTGGCATCGTGGTCTTCGGTGAGGGGGGCGGCAAGGGCGACAGACGCCAGCACGCTCAGCACGAGGAACTTGAATTGCATGGTGGCTAGAGAGACTGGACGGTCAATGGGGCAAGTCGGTTGGAAAAGACGTCTCGAGTTTGTTAACGGCGAAAGGGATACGGGTAAACCGGAAAAGCACAGAGAGAGCAATGCGACCTTGGGAACGGCCCCAGCTGAGTATTCAGCCTTTATAAGTCAAGTGGCCTCCTTTGCTTGCTCGCCACCCTCGCCAATCTGATTCATCTGACGATTGCCGATCCCAGGACTATCATGATGCAACGCCCGGCGTCGGGGAACCCCGCTGTCTTGCAGACATTCAAGCCTCTAGAAAGTGAGTATATATGCAGTGGGATTGCATTGATGCCAGCTCACCACCGCCGTATCTATCCATGCTGATGCAGTCCAGCGCATCTCCAGACGCCCTCTCTATTGGGCGACCGAGGTGTCGATATGCGCACGTGTACCGCAAGCAGCGGCAAGAACGATAACCGCCAATGTTGTCACGCACCGCAGGTCTTCCTCGGATGGCACCATGAATTGGCCCCTACGATAAGATACTAAGAAAATAAGGTGTGCACAAAGCTTAGTCATCAGCTGAAACAGGCGAAACAAAAGAGAGGTCAAAAGAGTATATATATTCTATATATCTAGCTATAAAAAAGAGCTATTATTCGAATATTTGAGTATCGCCGAAGCTATTATTCTACTTATATAAAGCCTATTATTAGGCTAATATAATAGCTTTCGGGTTAGGGTTAAATACTACTTTTATATACCCCCTAACTGGTAAGGATATCGCTAATTATACTAGTAGCAGCCTAGTATATACTTTAATATATATTCGTTGCGTTTTACTAGTTTAAGATTCCTTCTCTTTCTCCTTTAGATTAACTTAAACTTACGAATTATAAGTTAAGTATAATTATTATTTAATATACCTAATTATATATTAATTAACGCTCTAACCCGTAAATCTAGCGATATAGGTATAGATTATTCTATAAATAACGATCTTAATATCCCGATTCGCCCTTTTTTATCCTTTAATAACGTTCTTAGTTATAATACTATTTCTACGCCTAACGAGGTCGAAGAGGTACCTAGCTCCGAATTTAATAGTTTAATAAACGGAATCTACCCTTTATAGGAGTTTACTAATATAATAAGAGAGGATAATAGAGTAATAGGTTAACCTAACGATTTAGCCCGATTAACTAGTATTACTATTACTAATACTAACTCTAACGCCGGCGATAATAACCCTTCTTATCCGTCCTATACTAGTTATTCCCTCGGTAAGTCTTCTCGTTTAGGCTTTTCTTATATAAATCGGCCGATTAATCTTAAAGTTATAGATAATATCTATATATTTACTAGTAATAATACTATTCCCTACGCTAACTCTCTTTAGAAACGGGTATTTAGATAATCTCCTTATACCCCTACTAAGAGAATTAAGTTATAGGTAATCAATAATTTTAAACCTATTAACTCTCGCCCCCGGAAACCCCTTCCTTAGGCTTAACCTTAACCTTTAGCTAACGATAACGATAATAATAATAATATTAATAACGCTACTTCGTCTATTATTATTACCCCTTCTTACCGCCCTAAAACCGTTTATAAATATATAATTACTATTATTAAGGAGGGCTAAATTAAGCGCCTAACTCCCTATATCGCCTATATTAAGAGCTATAATAGTAGTAATAGCAACGGTAAATATATCTCTACCCTTAACGCTCCTAATTATAACCGTTACTATAAGCAGAATTATACTTATATACTTATCCCCCTTATCCTTAAGCCCTTTATAAACCGAATCTTCCGTTTTAAATATATTACTTAAGGTATCGAAGGAAACCTTAATCTTAATAATAAGAAGGTAGTATCCGGTACCGAAACGAAGGCTAGTTACGCTTCTTAGGTATAGAAAGCTACCCTTAAGCTATAGGAAGAGGGATAATTTAATAATTTAAATAGTCTACCCGATAATATAATTTCTACCGCCGATTATACCGAGCTAAAAGGGGCTACTAACCGTCTTTATAACGATCTCCGCTAGGTTAGGGATTTACTTAATATAAGTAAAAGGGATAGATAATAGTTAAATAAGCGGAAAGATAAGCTTATATATAGTATTAAGGATTATAAGGTTATATATCTTACTTTAGAGGAGGAGAAAGCGAGTTTATAAATTAGGATAGCCGGTTTTAAATAAGAGAGGACCCGATTTATAGATAAAATTGCTACTTTATAAGAGGAGAACGCTAACTTATAAGGAGAAAAGACCCGTTTAAAGGAGGAGAATACTTCTTTATAGGCTAGTTTAGATAATTATAATCCGTTTAAGAAAGCTTCTACTTAGCGAGAATAGAGAATTACTTACGATAAGGCTACTTTAGAGATAACGAAGATCCTTAATAAAATTCTCCTTAAGCTAAAGGTCTAAAGTATAGAGTTTAAGTATTTATATTAATAAAAAAGGGTTTTTTAGTATATCCTTTTATTATTTTATTATAATATTATAATTATTTTATATTTAAATAATTATAGTTAAATCTTAAAGATTTAAGAGAGCTCTAAAATACTTAAATTAGGCTCGATCTAGCGGTTTAGTTAAACCGTCGGCTAGTATCTATTTTATAGGTAAATATATTATTTTAAATATACCTTTTTAATACTCCTATTTAAACTATAATTAACTAATATTAATATACCTAAGCTTTATACTAATTTTCTCGCGTTTAGCTACTATTAGCCGTATTATCTACTAGTTATTATAATAGATATTCTATATCTCCCTAAGGTTTATAAAGATATCTCGAAGTAAGCGTTTAAACGCTATTATTTCCTTTACCGTTAAAGATAAGGTATTAAGCTTTACCTTTATAGTAGATATAGCGATTATAAACTATTTACCTAATTTCTAAGCGATCGTACCCCCGAATAGTATAAATATATATCTAAATATAGACTTTCGGTCCTCTATATTATCTATAAAGGACGAATCTCCCGATATATATAATACTTATACTTTAGGAGCTATACCGCTATACTAAATACCTAGGAATCTAGTTCTATAAAGGTATCTAATTACCTAATCGGTAGCCTTATAATATACTTAACTTAGGTTTATAAGGAAACGAGAAAGGAATAAATATACGAATATTATATTTAAGCGTAATATAATAGCTATATAGAGGATAGAACCGATCTTCTCTTAATATAACTTTACCTCTTCCTTTATAATCTTACCTATATTTTTTTTAAGCTTAGTAAAGGGCGAGATTAGTAAATAAGGTAGAAATATTAATATATCCGTTAAACCGAACTTTTTAGCTACCTTTTCGATATAGGTATTATAAAGAAGGCGAATAGTTATTTTACTTCGGTTATATACTATTCGGATACCTAGGAATTATTTAGCTAATCCTTAGTTAACGATATCGTATACCTCGGTAATACCCTCTTTAATCCTTATTACTTCTACCTTAGCTAATTATAGATAGAATATTAAGATATTATTTATATAGAATAATAAAGTAATCTTATTATCTTTACTTTTAAATATATATAGTTCTTTAGATAACGGCTTAAGTTTAAGTTCTCTAAGGGTATTATAAAGGTCTTTATATTATATAAGGGGCGAATCGTATAAACTATAGAGTATTTTCTTTAATTTAGCAATTTTATCGATAACTTTAAATCTATCTAATAGTTTAACGTATACTTCTTCTTATCCTTCTCTATTAGCGTTAAGGAACGCTCCGGTTATATCTATTTAGTTTACCTCTAGGTCCTTTTAAGCCGTAATAACTATAAGTATACGAAAAGCGCGTATTATAAGTATTACGGCGTAAGTATTAAGGATATTAATATCCTATAGATCTCCTCTTATATAAATCCGTACTTTAAATAAGGATAGGATATTATTACTATCTGTTTTATAGCGAAATACCTACTTAAATAGTAATAGCTTATTATATACCTTCGCCCTATCGACTTTCTCCTATATATATATAGTTATTAACTAGTATATCTCCTTTCTTATAGCCTTAAACTATTAATCGCGGAAAGGTAACTTCTAAGCTTATACCTAATTTAATAGTTCTTTAGGTAAGTTATTAATATACTAGGGATATAATATAAACTTAGTAATTTTATCCTATATTTAACTAGGCGTATTATTAGTATTAACTGCCGCTATAAATATAATATATAATATAGCGTATCTTACGTCTAATTCCGGCTATATATCTATTAGTATAGTAGCTAAATAAGCCTATTATCGCCTAAACGGGTAAAATACGCTTATAAAGGCGAACGGCCTTCGGATAAATAGCTTAAGTAGTTCGGAGTTCTTTCTTTTATACCTACGAATAGGCGTTTATTTAAATACCCTTTATATTAGTATTCTCTATCTATTAGATCTCTATAAAAAGGGCGGAATATCCTATTATATATCCTCCTCGGTTCTAATAATTAGACGTTTCTAATTAATTAGATTATCTCGGCCGTTTATAAGTAATAGTTATTATAGTTAAAGCTTAGACTAATAATCCTCGTTATATATTAATAATTAATACTCTAACGGTTCCTCGACTTTAAGGGGTAATTTATCTACCTTAATAAGTTATATATTACTAATAGGGTCTATATTTATAAATTATTTATCTTCTCTAGCTATAAAGCTAATAGGGTCTTTATCTTCTCTAGCTATAAAGCTAATAGGGTCTTTATCTACCTTAGTATTACTACTAATAGGGTCTATTTAAATTCGTATACGTATAAAGGCGTTGCTTTATTATAGCTAAACGTAATTATCTAAGCTTTAATAGCGATTAGAGAGTTATAAGTTCTTTATACTTAACTTAGGTATAGATATATCCTCTATAATCTAGTCCGGAATACCTTTTAAACTATCTATATAAGGCTACTTACCCCCTAGTTCTAAGGGCGAACTAACGTTAGTATATATTATATATAGGTTTAAGTCGGTTACTTAAGACGGGAAGGTATAATATTCTCTTACGTTTATTTAAATATATAAAGTATCTAAAATCTCCTCTAGTCTCGTCTCTTATAATAATATTTTATTAAACTTATAGTTAGAAAGGGGCTATTTAAGCCTCTCCTTTAACGGGTTATAGAAGATTATCTTATTAAACTAAATATTCCTTATTATATATACTATATTTATAAAGGGTATTTATACTCTAAAGATATTTAAGGTAATATAGCCTATAAGATATCTAATATATATATATTCCACCGTTTTTATCTCTTTCTTAAAGTTTCTTATTTCTCTCTCTACTCTAAGTATATAGGTATAATAGCTATAGGTATAAATATAGCTCTAGTTAGGGCAAAGGTCCTTATCTAATAACGTTATCGGTATATTCCGACGGAACTATCCCTTAAGTAAACTATTTAGGAACTATTAATACTTTATTACTATTAGGCTAATATTATATAAATAGGCCGCTATTTTTATTACTTCGGGCTATAGATAAGATAATAGGTTTATAAATAATAGTATTACTAATTATTTTTTAATTAATTCGCGCCCTATTTTCTTAGCTATACCGTTAGGCTCTTTTATATATAAAGGGGTTACTTTAAGCTCGATTCCTACCTCCTAGTATTATCGCGTATAAGCTATACTATAGTTTATATATAGAACGGCGGCTTTACCGTTTTAGCGGATTTTATATACGTTAAGCTAAAACTACTAGTATACCTAGGCGACGAAGTTATAAACTAAGCTAAAGACTATCGGTCCTATTTTATCTATAGTTATAGAGATAAAGAATTTACCTAAAAACTTATCCTTAAATACTATTATATACCTAGCCTCTCCTATACCCGGATAAAATATAAATATATCCTAGTAAACCCTCTAGAAGGGCTTAGGGCTAGTATTCTTAGACGATCCTCGGTATATAACTCGAGTTAGGAATACTTTCGTATAGTATTTATAATTTAATCTTCGTATACTATTTATTTTAACTCTACGGGCTTATTAGATTAGCTTTTATAATACTTATACGCCTAAATAGCCTAAACGTAAATATTATAAATACTCCGAGTCCTCTCGGTCTTTAAGTAGATTAAAAGATAAACGAAATAATAAATTCGAAACGGGTAGATATAGTATATCGGCTTTACTAAACGGAATAAAAGAGGGTAATAATAGATAGGAGGAATAATATAAAATATATTTAAAGAAGGCTAAGTTAAAATATCTTTTTAGGGTTATTAGAACTTTATTATCGCTTAAATCGCCTAAACGTAATATATAATTAAAACTATAATATTAAACTCCCCTTTTAGCTAATAACGCTTTAGAGATAATATTTATATAAAAACCTTCTACTAAGTATACCTTTTTAAGAATAAGGTTATATATTTTATTATTAAAGCACCGTTTAATAATTCGTATACTATATCCCTTAACTAGGAATAAGGTATTACTTATACTAACGGTTATATTATTATCTTTAGGGACGAATAACCTATCCTCTAAAAGTAAGATACTATTAATAAGGTATATAGCTCTATAATTATCTAAAACGGTGCTTTATAAGAGGTTATAATAGCCTTCCTCGATTATAGAGAAGGCTCTATTAAACTAATTCTAAAAGAATAGGTCTAGGTTAATTACTATTATAGTTTAGGCTAAATAGGATTATAATAACTAAGATAAAGAGATTATATATATTATACTTTATATAAATATATATATAAAATATAGTATAACTAAAGGAAAAGATATAAAGAAATAGAGTATACGGGCGTTCTAAGCCCTATTTATCCTTCGAGGTATCCTTCTATATACTTATTATCTTTACTATTACTATTTATTTACCTTAATCGGCCCGAATTACCTAAACTAGGAAAGTCTAATAGGTTTTAGCTATTAGGTAGCTACTTCTTTATAATAAGTTTACTAATAAAGTATTTATATTATCTTAGTTCTAACTTCTACTATATACGGTAGATCTCTTTCTTATTTAATATAGCCTTTATATTATCCGGTTTCGTCCCGTTATATACCTATCTAAGCCGCTAATAGGTTTATAATTACTAGCTATAGTAATAAGATAGAGTTTTATATAGATACTTATAATCTAAATGCTTCTTATTAATAGAGGATTTACCGGAATTACTATTTTATACCGAGTTAGTATAGATTAGCGTATTAAATATATTAATATCTATCTTTAACCTTTTACTAGAGATTAAGTCGATTAAAAGAAGGGTAGAATAAGCTTTAAAGTAATACTTAATAGATAGAATATCCTTACTAATTACCTAGTTTATAATATAGTCCTATAATATTCGAATTGCTTAATCTAAAGCTAGGCGATACTAAATAGCTATAAAGAATAGCTCTATAGCGTATATTCCTATAGCCTTAGGGAGGTTATTTACTTTAGCTTAAATATATACCTATATATACTCGTTTAGCTATTTAAAAGCTAAAGTCGGATATTTAGCCTTCTCGAGAGCTATAAGATATTTTTAGTAAACGAAGTTTTATATAATAATATCCGAAGGTAATAGTTCCTCCTTTAGTTTCTTTATAAGGTCCTTAAATATCTATTAACCTTTAATCTTAGCGAGGTTTATACGAATAAGCTAAAGTAAAGAGTCTAGGACCGTCTTATTAATCTAAGTAATAATCTTTTCGAGAGCTATTTTCTTCTCCTTCTCGGCCGATAAACCGATTTAGTAGTTTCGGACGTATTTATTATAGAATTGCTAGCGTTATTCCTATATCGGAGGTACGAATCCCTTATCTAAGTTATCGTAAGTCTTCTTATAATCGTTAAGAAGACCTCCGTATAGTATTTTATCCGATTATACTTATATAGGTATACTTAGACTAGTTATTTATATATTAGGGTCTTTAGGGTTTATATGGGACTAGATACCTTTTTACTAATAATAGGCCCTAAGCGTAGCGTATTATACCGGAAAGGTAATAGAATCCGTATATTTTACCTAATATTTAAAGTCCTCTAAAGCTATCGTAAGAAAAGTAGGTCCTTACGGCTTAGATAGTCGATTTACGCTATTATTAGGGATTAAAGATATTAAATAAAAGTGATTTTAACTAGTAAGCTTATACGTTTACTTAGGAAAAGGAGATTCCAGCCGTTTAGCTTATATCCGGGCTTATAATTAAGAAAATAAAGTATATATAAAGCTTAGTTATTAGCTGAAATAGGCGAAATAAAAGAGAGGTTAAAAGAGTATATATATTCTATATATCTAGCTGTAAAAAAGAGCTATTATTCGAATATTTGAGTATCGCCGAAGCCATTATTCTGCTTATATAAAGCCTATTGTCAGGCTGATATAATGGCTTTCGGGTTAGGGTTGAATGCCACTTTCACAGATACTGTCTCGCTTGGGGGGATTGTGTGCAAGTGCATGGTCCACACATAATGTGACTTGGGGGACTATGGCAGGGGTTTGTTCGGCCATGGCCCTTTTCTGGGCAGGAGGGCCATCTAATATTACGACGATAGCTGCATACGTGATTTGTTCGAGATAAAAACACCCGTCATGTCGTTGATATTGGGACCCGTGGCTTTACCTCTTCGCGTATCACAAAGCCTAATCCATCTGCACCGGTGGCGAGTTGTGCGGCCCAAAAAGTCCCACTACTACCACCGCAATGAAACACTTATACTGGAGACTGCAAGCTTGATTAAGCATGGTGCATATGTTTGCCGGGCAGTAGTCCATCAACCCATGGTACGATAGCCTTTTTACCGAATGCAACCTCTGAGGCAGATCAGCCGACGCAAGCACGCACCCATTCTTTCAGAATCCAGGCTCTGACAAGGGATCGGCCGGATCTCTGGACAGCAGTTTTCCGGCGTGCAAGACTCTGCTACGACTATCTCTGGGGGAACCTGCTTGGGGTTGGTGATAGGGATAGTCTCTAGCACCTCTCTTTCCAGCGGACTTTGCAACCAAACTCGGCACCCGGCCAGTCTTCCATGACACCGCCAACATGGAGAAGCAAGGAGACGAGTCGCAGGCCGGTTTGCTAGATCATCATGATTCCGAGTACAGCGAGCATGTCCAGGCCGGTCGGTACTCTCGCCAGACTGGCCGTGCAGGGCGTCCAGTCAGCATATCAGCCATCTTGGTGGTCCTTCTCGTCTACATTGCGATCCTCGAGACCGTCAACGTAGCTGCGAACTTGCAGGCAAAGCCGCCAGGGACCTCTGTGGATAACCAGCCTGGTGAGTGAAACGGACCTTGGCAGTAGTTATACGCGTACGAACTGGAAGCTCAGTCAGGTTGGACAGCCTTTATGCCGCAAGGAACTTTGGAATACGAGCGTAGAAAGGAGTGGTCGCCGCCGCAACATCCGTGGAATCTCGAGCCATCGCCAGAGCTCGATGCCGCCTGGCTGGACTTGCTCTATGGTATGTCCAGAAACCCTCACCCGGAAAAAGACATCTCTCCCTCTCTCTCTCCTCTACTGACGCATCCACCCAGCCGAGAATATTCGGATCACGAGCAAAGAGTTTGACGCCCTCCACGAGAACGCAACCGACCGCGTCAGGATCGACGAGGGCGACTATCCCATCGTCATGGGGATATTCCACCATCTGCACTGCCTCGACACCATCCGCAAGGTCCTTCACTGGGACTACTACGAGCCACTGGTGGCGGGCGAATACAAGGAGATATGGACCAAGGAACATTCAGGTAGAAACTGCGCTGCTGCCCCCAAGTCTCCAGATTTGAACTGACCAAGTCGCTTTGCTCAGACCACTGCATTGATGTGATCCGTCAAGTGCTCATGTGCCATGCCGATACCACTCTCTACACTACAATGTGGATAAACGATACGCACCGGGCCGTGGACCCAGAGCTCAAGTCGAACAAGGAAGGATTGTGTCTGAAATGGGATGGCCTGGACCAGTGGACGCGAAGAAGGGCTCTCATTAAAGGTCAATATCATATCATACCTGGGCCGTATTCGTAGTTCGAGGGTAAATGTTGTAGATGCAAAAACAAAGGAAAAAAAAAAAAAGATTCACAATATAGCCATCATGATTTACGGTATTCCTTCCTTATCCAGGGTGTGTTTAAGGAGAAACTTGGAGCACTTGTCCCTTATAGAAAGCCTGCAACACAGTAGATTCTTGACAATGCTCTCAAGCCGTGGACTTATCATTTGGCGATACAAGCAGCAGTCCCAGCCGGCAGCCGCGGATATCCGGACTGCTACATAGCACAAGGAAATGGCTGTCATGTTCCACTGTTGCAGTACTTGCAGAACCACAGCAGTCATGCCGAAGGAATGGCCCCCAACAGCCCAGTCTCTAACCATAAGGATGCTACAGATGCACCAACCCCCGCTTCGAAGCACGTACTTTTACCACGTTTGATAGCCAAAACAAAGCCTAGAATGGATTCCAACATACAGCCAGGGGGGGACTGGTTCCGTGAATGCCGAGTGACTCAGGTGTCTCTCCATCCCACCCCCCCTCCTTTGACAGAAGAGCTACAATTACAACGGTCTTCTGCTTCAGCGGCGCCTCAAAAGCCCTTGTTCGTGCTTTCAGTGCTGGATACTTTAATTCTTGGTTGCATTCGACTCCTGATCAACTCTTTGCTGGCTAGCAAGTCAAGTGGTCAAACGTTTCTGATATGGCGGCCAAAGTCCCCGTCACTGAGGGAGAGATCCCATTCGACGTGCCCGCAGCAGGCAAGCCCTGCAGCACATTCTACAAGATCCTGGGTGACCTGAAAGCAGGCAATGGCCCAGTATTGATTGGTATGTTCGGATAAGAGCTCATGGTGCCGTGGTGTTGTTCGTTCAGTTCGTACTATCCGATCATGAATGGCATTTTAATCAAGACCCGAAGCATGGATGCCGCTCTCACATCAAACCATGCCTCTGGCACTGGAGCGCTGACCCTCTCGTCTCCTTCTTCGCCAGCTCTTCACGGAGGCCCCGGCAGTGGCCACAACTACCTCACCCCGCTGGGCGACTTGTACGCTGCCCCGTACCACACGCCCACGCTCCTCTACGACCAGATCGGGTGCGGCAAGTCGACGCATCTGCGGGAGAGGAAAGGCGACGAGGCCTTTTGGTCCTTCGACCTGTTCATCGGCGAGCTCAACAACCTCATCGACGCGCTGGGCATCCGCGCGCGCGGCTTCTACCTCTTTGGCACGAGCTGGGGCGGCGTGCTCGCGGCCGAGTACGCGATGCGGCCGCCGCCGTCGTCCACGGGCCTCCGGAAACTGATTCTGCAGGGCGGGCCGGCGAGCATCCCGCTGTTCGAACAGGGCCTCCGGGGCCTGCTGGCCAAGCTGCCGGCAGAGGTGCGCCAGACGCTCGAGGACTGTGACCGCCGGGGCGACCACGAGAGCGCCGAGTTTCAGCAGGCGGCCAAGGTGTTTACGACCAAGCATGTATGTTCCTTGGATCCGCCGCCCGAGGAGATTCGTGCTTCGTTTCAGAATCTCAAGGACGACAATACCGTGTATTTGACCATGTGAGTGGAACAGTGTAGCGACGGGCGAGAGAATGCGAGATGAGATGATTCGAACTGCCTGGCTAATTTCGCACGCCCTGCAGTCAAGGACCAGCCGAGTTCATCATTGCTGGCTCCATTCGGGGCTATGAGGGCTGGAAGCGAGCCCACAATATCACAGTGGAGACGCTGCTGCTCAACGGCGAGCATGACGAGGTTGCCGATGTTGCTATTTACCCGTGGTTCAGGACGATTCCAAAGGTCCGATGGGTGACTTTTCCAGGCGCCACTCACGTGTCGCATTGGGAAGTACGGGACCGGTTCATCCAAGAAGTGGGAGACTTTCTCGTGGACACGAAACCAAGCGACCGGAAAGAGCTGTGACGGAAGGGAGTTGAGCTGTCAGTTCTGTAGAGTGACTTTTGCATCGATCCATCGCGCAGTCGAGAATAAGGATAGAGGGGATGTTCCTCCAAAAGAAGCCGCTATATTGAACCACCGTGGGATTGATAACACAGCGCTTTGATAGTAAATGGGAAGCAGCCAACACGTACGTTGGATGAATCAATCTCCTTGCACCAGATATTGCGTTGCTGATAGGCTATATAGAGCCCACCCAGAGGACCTTGCAAGCCGACAGACAGGATAGAACTCCCTTTCTTCACTCTCCTCACCCATCCTTGAGCAAAGACCAAATAGTGAGCACTCTTTCGCTTGGCACTCACTGCTTCGGTTATCGTATGCGGGCGGGAATCCCAACGGAGACCGCTCGCTCTTGTACTGGGCGCTGGCAGCAGGGGCAGGTTATCACATCTTTGTTCTTACCCCCATCATCACCGTCTCTTAGCTGTCTTGGGGCCTGCCGCTCCTCATTGTTCTCAACTTTCTGGTGCTGCGTGGTGGTTGTGCTCGGCCGCCGCCTGACTGCTGATGGCACATCGCACAGCGTCCAAGCCACACGGCGGCCTGTGAGAGCGCTAGCAGTATAAAAGAAAATAGAGTGTGCACAAAGCTTAGTTATCAGCTGAAACAGGCGGAACAAAAGAGAGGTCAAAAGAGTGTGTTGTTCTATATATCTAACTGTAAAAAAGAGCTATTGTGCGAATATTTGAGTGCCGCCGAGGCCATTGTTGTGCTTATGTAAAGCCCAATGTCAGGCTGACATAATGGCGTTCGGGTTAGGGTTGAATGCCATTCTCACAGTACAATATCTGACATTGGGTCTGTTCTGCAAGTAAAAGGCATGGTGCTGTGTGATGAGAGAAACAGACTTCACCCTCTCACCGCCAAGAGAAGGGTTGTGGAAGGCAAATAGTGCTATACAATTACAGACTGCTTTGTACATACTATTACATTCTCACACCACCAACAGACAATCCAGGGGGCTGACAAAAGACGAGAGAGTGGCTGCAGATGTCGTGCTTCCCGCCCGCTCCACTGATAGACGAGACAAGTCTGAAGGGCTCATCATTCAGGGGGCCTTTCCAAGGGGGGGAACTGAGTCGTACGCATGAAACACACAAAGGCAAAAGGCAGATAGAGACTTAGGCGCGCGTTAGGCGGCTGCCAGAGAGATCACTTGATGCACATTTCAGTTTGCCCACGGGGACACAACAGCCGGTCCGCCTGACGGCCCGCCTCTGTCTCCGCGTTTCCGATCAAATCACACCCTGGCTGCCTGGTGGTGGTGGTGGTGGCCCTTTCCCGCCTCCCTTGGGCCCTTGGGATTGATGTCGCCATGCCCCCTCCTGGCCCAAAAGAGCCGCGCGTTCCATCGACCCTGAGATTGGTCGTCTATGGTATAATAGCAGAATGGACTGGGCTCCGCGAGCAGGCGCCCCGGATGACCTGACCATCGACGCCGTCGACAACAGTCCGCCGCCCTCATCATCATCGCCCCCATCCCCAGCGTTGGCACGCGGGGCTGCCAGCGAGGAACGGCGCGTCGAAAACCAGGCCGACGCCGCCAGCATGGGTGTCACGGGCATCTACCAGCCACTCTGGGTGAGGCTGGCCTGCATTCTTCTCGACTTTCTGACGCAGACGTACGACCAGATCAGGATCGTGCCAGAGATTGTCTTGTTTGAGCGATGGATATGCAACTCGTACCTCCCCGCTCACGGCGGCGGTGTCTGCGACTCGCCAGAGGTGCATTATCAGCTCGCGCGGTTGAGGAGCTGGAAGGCGTTGTTTGATGGAATAGCGAGTGTGTACTGTGTATTCCTTTTTTGCATTGGGGATAGAAAGAAAAGAGAAATGCTCTTTGCTAATATCGATACCTTCCAAGTCCTTCTTACGGCTGTGCCTATGGGGCTTCTCGCAGACAGGATAGGCCGCAAAAAGGTCGTCATGGCGAGCATTCTCGGCCCTCTCCTATCCTTGTGCTGGACCGTTACGATATGTAAGTATGCCCTGATTGATCCTGCAGGAAAAAGGATGCTTGCTGCCATAGCCGAAACGCCAAGATACTCTTGCGTATAACAACAAGAAGAAGAGGAGAAACAAGATCCAAATCAGTCTGACCAGCTCTACAGGCATCGGCGGGTACGGCAACGGCGACATGCGCCTCATCTGGGCCTCGTCCGTCTTCCTCCTCATGGGCAACCTGTCCTCGGCCAATGCCACCATCTACACCATGGCAGCAGACGCGTGCCCGCCCACGCAGCGAAGCCGCTACTTCTACTACCTCTACTCGACCTTTCTCGTCTGCGAGCTGTTTGCACCCGCCCTCGCATCCGCCACCATCGAGCACCACCTGCTCGTCCCCTTTGGCGTGGGCGGCGCCTGTCTTGTCCTCTGCTTCCCCGTCTTGGCCGCCATGCCAGAGACGCACCACGGCCTGCGCGCTCCCGGGACCGAGGCAGTCAGGCGACGGCCCAGCAAGGACCTCGAGGAGACAAGCCCGCTGCTGACATCGCCGCTGCCCGACGGCCGCTCACGCACACGCACACGCGCACCAACGCCCGCGCACCCTCCCGGCCAGACGAGGCAGCGGCTCCAGCAGGTGCTGCAGAACAGAAACATCCTGCTCGCGCTCTTTGTGCTCTTTGCCGGCGCCCTGCGACAGGGCACCGTGGCTGTGCTGCTGCAGTATGCGGCCGTGCGCTTTGGGTGGCCGACTTCGCAGACGGCCATGCTCGTGTCGGCCATCGCCGCCAGCAACATCGTGCTGTTCATGGTCCTCCTCCCGCAGACCATCAGCGTCCTGACGGCACGGTGGCATGTGGTGCCGCAGCTGATTGACTACAATGTTGTCTCGGCCAGTCTGGCGATCTTGGCGGTGGGGGCGGTGCTGATGGGTCTTGCGTCGTCCATGACGGCACTGGTGCTTTGTATGGAGACACATCTTTTTTCTTTTTCTTTTGTATTGTGCCTGTGCTGCCACCATTGCAGGTCCCCCCTCAAGAGTGTTGCACTGACTTTTTCCATCCCCCGTCTCTCTAGCGGTCTTGTTCTTTGCCACCGGCTACGGCACGCGGGTCGCCGTTCTGTCGCTCGTCACTGTGTGGGCGAACGAGGACACACGCGCGAGCACGTTTGGCTTTGCCCAGATTGTCGAAGGCATCGGCAGAATGTGCGGCGACCCGATCTTGCTCCGCATCTTTGCAGCCACGATGGACATGAGCGATGGCTGGAAAGGTCTCCCGTTTTATGTGGCAGCCGTATGTTTTTTTTTTTTTCTTTTCCCCGGCTTCGTCTCCCACGGTACTGACCCTTTCTACTTCTCCCCTCTCCAAGGTTGGATTTAGTTTAGCCGCTATCGCTTGGCGGTTTGTGAATATGAGGCCGAAAAGCAGGGCTGAGTAGGACTGCTCCTTCAGAAGGCGGCGATCTTGCTAGTGGGCCCGACAAACGGCTTCATTCATGGCTTGGTGGTTGAAGCTTGGTTTTGTTTGGCCTTTTATGATACCACGGGGGGGATTTTGACGAGTGCAGCGATACTTTGATTTCTTTTGCTTCTCTAATATATCAATGCTGGTGGCCATGGCACCATGCATGCATGCATATATCGTAAAGTGCACGTATCAAGACTGTGGCGGTGAAGTCTGATGGGAACAAGAGTCCGTAATCCATAGATTCCCGCGGGTGGCCTTGTTTTTGAATATCGTTGTTACTGGAGGAGGAGGTGGTGCTTCACCAAACGGATTAATTCCCATACCTGTCTTTCGGCCGATTTCCCAGTAAAAAGGGTCGCAGAAATCATCCAGCCACATCTCCTTATCTTCTCAAAAATCCTACCCATCTCCTCTTCCCAATCGGCTCTGTGGTGTCTCGAGAGTTGAACGGTTGCGTGGTGTCCAGAGATGCACCACTCCACCGTTATAACACTGACTGACTGACTGACTGACTGACTGACTCTCAGCGGGAACCAAGCCCCCGCCACCCGGAAAACAGGCACCTGCGAACCGGATGATAAGCAAGCAGACGCACCGGCACACACAGCCCGCTATCAACCAGTAGCCGGGGGCCCTGAAAGGGAAACAGACTGCTAATCTGCATGCACACTTCCGAGTCTCTCTCTTGCCCCCGCCCCGGCCCCCCCACTCTTATACACGCGCGACCCGTCGATAGCAGCAACGCGAACGACGTTACCTCTGCCCGTTTGTTGCTGTGGATTTACTGGGTGATTGGAGGAAGCGAAGAGGGGGGGGGAACCCGTTCGGACAGGATAACGAGGAAGAGGTAGTAGTGGAGGAGGAAGAAGAAGAAGAAGAAGAAGAAGAAGAAGAAGAAAGAGGAGTGACTGCTTTATAACTCTCCCCACCATGACCACCAGTAACTCCTGGCGGCGGTTCTTCAAGCCGCCCTTTGCCTCTGCTTTTCCTTCCTCTCTGTCTGTGGATGGTGGTGCTCGTCGGTCTGAGTTCCAATATCAAAGACTGGCTACTGTAGAGCAAGACAACGACGACAACGACGACGACGACGACAACGACGTGGGCCCTTACAACAACGATAACACCATGGCCGTCCAGCAGGATGTGGCTGTCAACGAGTCGACTGTCCATGGCGTTGACGCCGCCATGGCCAAGCGCGTGCTGCGCAAGATTGACATGAGACTTGTACCGCTCTTGTTTGTCACATATGCGCTCAACTTTATGGACAAGACGATTCTGTCGAGCGCATCTGTGTTTGGATTGCAGCATGACACTGTCAGTGATGAACCACGCCCTCTTTACCCAACACAAGAAGCCCAGCCCAGCCAGGATGAACCCATTTATATTTATATATAAATGTATGCAGAGGTTTCTGTATATATATATATATATATATATATATATATATATACCAGATGCAAAACAACTAGAAGCCACCCCAAAAGATATACTCACACACAAGCAAATAGAACCTCCAAGGCCAAGACTACAGCTGGGTCTCGTCCATCTTCTACTTTGGCTATTTCGCATGGACCTACCCCACCAACATTCTCGTCGCCCGCCTCCCCGTCGCACACTACATGACCGCCAACACGCTTGTCTGGGGCCTCGTCGTGGGCCTCACCGCAGCCTGCACAAACTACGGCGGCCTCCTCGCCGTGCGCTTCCTCCTCGGCGCCGCCGAGGCAACCATCACGCCCGCCTTCATGTTCATCACGGCCAGCTGGTACACGCGCGACGAGATGCCCGTGCGCACAGGCATCTGGTTCGCCGGCAACAGCATCGGCGGCTTGGTCGCCTCGCTCTTTGCCTTTGGCGTCGGCCACATCGATGACCACGCCAACCCGACCGGCATCGTCGCCTGGCGCTGGATGTACATCATCCTCGGGCTCGCCACCGTCCTCTGGGCCTTTGTGCTGCTCTTGCTGCTGCCCAACGCCATCTCGACCGCGCGCTTCCTCACCGCTGCCGAGCGCCAGTACGCCACCGAACGCGTCATCGTCGCAGGCACGGGCCGCACCGAACACACAATCTGGAACTGGGCCCAGGTGCGCGAATGCCTGCAGGACCCCAAAACATGGTTCATCGTCGCCCTCGAGCTGCTCACCCAGATCCCCAACGGCGGCACCCAAAACTTTGCCAACCTCGTCATCGAATCCTTTGGCTTCACCTCGCTGCAGAGCACCCTCGTCAACATCCCCTACTCGCTCCTGTCCGGCGGCTGCATCTTCCTCACCGGCTGGCTCGCCGGCCGCTTCCGCCAAGCAAACTGCCTCCTCATCGTCGCCGTCCTCCTCCCCTGCGTGACCGGCGCCGCGCTCCTCTACGCCCGCGACAGCGGCCACGTGCCCAAGGCGGTGCAGCTCTTTGGCTACTTCCTCCTCTGCACGGGCTCCTCCGCCATGCCCCTCGCCCTGTCCCTCGTCCAGGCCAACTTCCGCGGCGTCACCAAGAAGCTCACCGTGACGGCGCTGCTGTTCGTGGCCTACTGCGTGGGCAACATGGCCGGCCCGCAGTTCTTCCGGGCGAGTGAAGCCCCGACGTACCAGACTGCGTTCCGTGCCATCATGGTGTGTTATGCGCTGACTATTGCGATGGCGGTCGGCTTGCGCGTGTATTTGGGGTGGGTCAATGAGCGGAGGGCGAGGACCGAAGGGTGCGCGGGGAGTGCGGGTGCGTCGGGGGCTGTGGCGGGCGGCAAAGTTGTGGATATTGCGGCACGTGGTCGTGGTAGCGATGGGGGCAATCATGATACTGCCGAGGCGATTGCTGATGTGCAGTTGAGGGACGAGGATTTTGAGGATGTGACGGACTGGCAGATTGTTGGCTTTCGGTATCGTCTGTAGACGGCTTGATTTGCATGGAACCACAGGCAGACAGGTCGTCATCGTTTGATCAGTCGGACTCATCAACCAGATGCGGCGAACTTTGCTCTGTGTTTTGCGGTTCCTCTGTGTTTGTAACGCCTTCCTTTGTGGAGGCGGTAAATATTCGCATCTTCCGTGTGTGCACCACAACTGAAAACTAAGCAACAGCAATCTCCTCGCAAGAAACGATAGACTCGCGGCAGTGGCACAGCGCGTGGCACATGAACCATTCAAATTTGTAAAGCATCAAACAAACAGGTATCATTTCTCCATCCGAGAGAGTTGTATCCTAGAAAATAGTCTCGCTCCGTAGTCCCAACCGACACGAACGCTTCAAGATGTAGAAATACTAGTCAACGCCCAGTAAGGTCGAGTGTGATCTTTTTGGAAGTATTGAAACAAAAGAAACCCAATTTTTTTCCCCTTAAAGTGGTCATCGCGCAGGGGTATACTCCTCGTCAAAAAGAAGTTGAAGCCAGAGAGAGAGGGGCAGAGCCATGCATCGTCCGCGGTTTGCAAAGTCTTGTCAAAGCTTAGCCTGACATCTTTGTGTCTTCCTCTGCAACGACAGTAGCACCCTCGAACGGTACGAGCTGTGGCTTCTCCTTGGCTTCCTCTCGAAATTGACCATGCTGTTGCTCGTCCTGGGCAGCAGACCGATCTCGCTGATCTCTTCTTTTGCGTCCCAGTCGCTCACACCATTCCTCGGCACTAACAATGGTGCCATCAAGCACAAAGCTCACTTGAGCCATCATGTCCAGGCCCTCTTTCGCCATGACCAAAACCCGTTGGGCGCCTTCCCGCACATCTTTCTCTCCACTACCTCCACTTGTAGCAGCACTGTTGCCACGCTGTGCGTTCGAATTCGCGTTGGCGCTCTCTTTAGTCGCAAGCATAAACCGCTGTGGCAGCGATTGCAAATGTCTCTTGACCAACACCCGGGCATTCTCGGGCAGAGCACCACCAGTGTACTTGGAAACCGTCTCGATGACCCCCGTCAGAGTCTTGAGGACATCAGACCGAAGTGCGCTGACGCGGGCATTCAACTCATTACGCGCGTGCTCGGAACCCTCGGTACGCCCGTTCTCCATTTTCCTCGCGGCTATGCTGTTTGAATGCTGGCTGTCGTATTTTTCCAGTGCATCTTTGAGCGCCATGATAACACGTCCGATGTGATCATTGGCCCAGCGCAGCCAGGAAAGACAGTACTTGAGAGATCGAAGGCTCTCTTCGCTCATGGCAATAGAGAGTCCAGACGTCGACATCATCAGTCTTTGTTGCCAAGCTGCAGAATTGCCAGAAGATGACCGCGACACTGTGCTTGAAGAATGTTGGTCGGCAGCCATGTTCTTGTCGTTTGGCGCACCCATGGCATTTTCACTGTATGCGGGACTACGCGCATCATCATATGCCGGAAGGGTGTCGATTGTGCCCACTGAGAGCCTGCGCTCTTTTTCAGCAAGTCCCCACGGCTCAATCTCTGGGCTACGCGAGCCGACAAGAGTGGCTATCGCACGGGGCGAGTCCCCACGCTGGGATGCGGACGGCGAGGAGCTTCTATTGTCCACCCTGCGTCGCTTGTGACTGTTTTCACCCGTCTCGAGGTTGCGGGACGGCGGGTGACGCCCCTTGCCTCGGAAAAACCAGCGCACGCCGCCTTCAATTCCAGTCATGTGAAAGCCGGAGCCGACAACACCTTCCACATATTCGACAGGGGTCTTGATGAAACCAGGAGAAAAGTTCTTGGTCGTAGTGTACGCTGTGACGGTGCCTTCTATAGGTCTCGCTAACAGGGAACCAGACGACAAGACCAACGACAGCAGTGGCTCGGCCTCTTGCGGCCCCGGAGTGCCAAAGTGATTAGCAGGTGATGATGAGGGATTCTTGTTCTGCGGAGACGATACAAAATCTGTTATAGTAGAAGGCGGTACGTTAGTATAAGTGATTGCATCATAAGCATATGTGTTGGGAGTGGTCGGGAGCGGTATCGGTGAGCTGGCAGCACCATCCGAACCGTCTGCGCGCTAACTTTTGGTCTTGGCACCAAATCTACCCTACTTACCAGCCTTGAGATCACCGAGCGCTTCAGCCGCCATGCGCACGTCTGGGTCGTCCAGACTCACACTGCTCGCTCTGCCATTTACATAATCTGGACTGAGAGCCCCTCTTGGTCCATGGGTGCTCATACTGTCGTGATCAATTCTTGCTGGTGAGTCCGCCCCATGCGTTTGACTGCCAGAGGAAGTGTAGTATGCTGAATATGGGTTGCCGCTGGGCCACGGTCGCGGTTTGGCCGGCGGCGAGTATGAAGCGTCCCGATTTCGAGCTGGTGGTGCAAGACGCAGCGATGAACTAGCAGGTGCGCCAGTCAAGGATGCGAGAGAAGGAAGAGTGCCAACGTTGGTGTCGCTGTGGGCATTGAGCTGCAGGGGCGCAAGTTCGTTGGATGGCGGCTCTGGAAATCGAATGGAAGCAGGATCGTGGCTGACTTGTTGCGAGAAGGCATAGGTTGGAGGAGAATATGCTGGGACCTGGCTCGGCAGATGCGAAGAGACGGGGGGTGAAGACGACGAGATGGGCTGAGGTGGAGCGATGGCAGCGCCTGGCACGATGCTCGGACTGTTGTTGGTGGCTGCTGATGGCGGCAGCGGCGGCGACGAGGAGGACGAGAACAACAAGGAGCCTTCTGCAAGAGAAGGAGCCGCTTGCTGAGCGGCGTGCATTTGCTGCTGATATTGCTGTTGCTGCTGCTGCTGCTGCTGCTGCTGCTGCTGCTGCTGCTGCTGGCGGGGGGACGAGCAGGGCAGAGGCGAGCGATTTATTATGGCGTCGCTGCTATGGCTGGCGGTGGTTTTATTGGTGGCGGAGGAGTGGGCAACAATAGCAGCAGTGGGTTTGGCTGTAGGCGCAGTGGTGATGTGGGGGTCGCTGTCGATTAGGGGAGGTGCGAGGCCTTGGCGCATGTGATTTTCAAGTGGCAGTTGCTGCTCCATTGTGTGTGCTTTTACCATGCACTTCCTAGGTTGTATGTGGGTAGCGAGCCGCAGACTCAGCGTGGGCCCTCTTTCCTTCTTTGCTCCGGCTTGGCCGCTCGGAAAAGACACTTGCTGCACGACCGGCCTCGCTAGAATCCGAGTCGAGGCAACGGCAACGGCAACGAGCAGAGAGAAAAATGCGAAGCGAGACGGCGTGACAAGACCGAGCGCAAGAGACTTGGGCTTGCTGTCGGTCTCAAGGCGTTGTCATCCCCCATGCAATGCTCGTCTGGTTGCCTCGGTCTGGCAAGGAAAAAAAGGGCCCGTCAAGGGCACGAGGCACGAGGCACTGAGTCGCGTTGAAGGCCCAGCCTCGACAGGAGGACCAGCGGCAGAGGGGCTAGAGAGAGCAAAGGCAAAGATAAAGATAAAAGTGGGAAAGGTAGGGACACAAGAGCGGGCGGCCGTGGATCGTGTATACTGGCTACTTTATCTGGCTGAACAGAATGAGTCGCACACAGACTGTCAGGCTTGGACTTTGTGTGTGCAATGACGATGGCCGTGTGGGTTGCTGAGGGCCAGGCGATATGGATATGGCTGGCAACAAGCGAGAGGCGGGCATCATTAAACTGGCGAGGCAGAGTCGATTTGAGGAGCAGGATCAGGGGTCTGCATCGCCGAAACTCTGACAACAGGATTTCGCAATTGGGTGGTCCCCAAACCAGCCCCTACATAGTACAGCAGCCAATGGATTCAACACGCCCCCTGTTTGCTATCAGGGCGCACAGCGCAACTTTGCAGTGGAGGTTTCAGTGGGCGAGCTTGGATCCAGGCCATCCAATTAGCTTCCTGGGAATGCCAAAATCATGTCCGCCCCTACATAGTACACCCTTGGCCACTACCATACAGGCCATAGTATTTTCTTTTTCCCTTTGTTCGAAAGGCCATGATGGGTGGCACTCTCTGCTCAGCGTATTCATTACATAGTACTGGAGTAAGTCTCATTTCATCACCGCCATCACCTGCCATACATAGTAGTATCATGGTCCGTCACCTTCATACCTGTGCCAGCATTCGACGGCGCTTCTGGTCTGGGCCCCTACGGGCGTTGCCGCTTGCCGCTTGCCGCTTGCCGCTTGCCGTCTGCCCATGTGTGTGCGTTCAAACCTGATCATCACATGCGTCAGCTGATGCAGACGAGCAATCCGACGGTCGATTCGCGCGCCGCGCCCGCACCCTTTTCATGTGCTTGGAGCACAATGTCGCTGTCTCACGCCCAAGGCCCCGCTCTTTAATTGCAAATTGGATAAGGGAACCATCCGGGCCCGCATGGGTAGAATGGCAGTCCACCCACTGCTGCGCATCCCCTACATAGTAGCATCTAACTTTTTCCCGCAATTTCAGCCTGTGCGAACAAGTATTACTGCCTATCCTGTCAGCCTGTCGGCCAGGGCTGCAGAATCCAACCCACTGGCACATGTCAGTGAAACACATTGGCACTCGCGGCTCCTGCTACTGAGAAGAATTCGGTCTTGCACCGAAGCCCATTTATGCAGGATTGACAGAGCCCCCCCCCTGGTTCTGACTGTCACATGCTCCGAATCTGCCGCCAGTCAGGGACGACCCTGTCTCACCGGGGGGAGAGGTGCAACCGACATTGGTCGCCCAATCTGTCAATCTTGGGGGCCTTGACAATTGAATTTCAGTACAAAAATCTCGTTATTTGGTGCCACCATCTCCGCATCACAAGCAAATCTGTTCTTCTTTCTTTTGCCTGTAAGCTGTAGGCCCCCCAATTAGACAAGGCCGAGGCGCGACGCTGGCAGGCTGGGTTGCAGTGGTGAGATGCTACTTTTACATACATAGTACTAGCAACGCTTGGGAAAACGCCACTGGGGGAATCAAAATTCCGAATACCCATGCAAGTTTTGTCTGCACGAGACGCTCTGACAGAGGAACTGGAGAGCAGCAGCTTGTGGGGGGCCGACAGAACTCTGATTGACGATGGACACGGAACCATATACAAATACAGTTTTGACGTTCTGGCTTAAACGTGCCAAACAGCTGCTCATGTGATGTACTAGCAGCTTCGAGTTCGGGAGACCAAGCAAAACCCTTGGAGAATGCGCGTGCCAAATCAGGTCTGCTGCCACAGCTTTCGAAGTTATTATAATGCCGTCCTAGTCTAGACAGGACCTTCGTATCGCAGAGCCTTCCAGTTCAACATAGTATAGAGTTCCTGAAAGGGATTGTGTCTCCAGTTGTGAATGACGTTGTTTCTTCGAGAAATGGCCATCAAAAGGACCGATCGTGGTTCGGGTAGTTGACGCGATGATCCTCTTTGGCCTGAGCACAAGCCGTCTTTTTCCATTGCGTCTAGCGGCAGCGGCAGGACACACTTAGGGCCTGTCAGCTCCCAGAATGGCGGGACGCGGCGTGAAAAGTACAGAGTGTTGGCCCCGCAAGTACTCGCGCTAGCAATAAGGGTTCGGGTTACGGCTTCTAGGGATGGGCTGCGTATTTTTGCTATAAGAATCAGGGTTAGGGTATATAGCTCGCTTGAGAATACCGTAAGTTTCGCTGATCTCGGTACGTACCTCGGCGCGCTAAGCTATTTTCAATTCTACAGCGTAGTAAACGCGCCCCATAGTAGCTCGCCCCACTGACATTATTTAGGCCTGTAACCATAGTACGCCAACCAGACTGTAGACGATTAATCTCCTCGCGTGATTCACAGCGATCCAATTGCAGACATTGGCCCCGGAGACTCTGAAGCCGTAACGACGGGACGATGGCTACCCATCGTATCTGCTTTCGCACACCATGTCCGCGCTCAGCTGACAATTTCGCTGTTTGAACCAGAATATGCTAGCGTAACTATAAAATGTATGGTGCCTCTGACACCGCCAACATAACAGAGAAAGTACGCGGGCAGTTCTTAATGGCACCAAAGAATTCATCCTTCTCCGCTTCCACGATCGCAGAACCGCACCAACGTCGAGCACTAGCGATGACAGACAGAATGCCGTGTCATCTGGCGTGTCGCAATGTGGTGGGCTGCACTGTCTTATAGGAAGCGTTGAAGAAGGAAGAAGAAAAAAGGGAAGAGGAAAGAAAGCTGTTGACAGCCGCCGCAGAGATTTTAGAGAACGATACCAGTCGCGGCTCTGTCGCAGAAGCGGACCGTGCGCACCCTGCTCCGGCCATAGTTAATCCAGCTCCGAGCCATCAGCGGCCCAGCGGTACGTACCTGTGGACGACAATCAGTACACTTGGCGTCAAGGAGCCTGGGGTGACGGATTACCTAACAGCGGGCCCCTGAACTTCAGGAAAGGTGCTTGGCTGGCCTTGCGGCAGCTCAACCAAAGCGTCACAGTAACGGCTACATTATAGCAAAGGATCGCATTCAACATCGGGGAAAACCAGCATCGTCAACCACCACACCTGCTCATCGCTGCCCTTGGCTCAGCACATAATCACCCCCATCGCTCGATTCTCTCCCAATACTACAGCTTGAATGAGATAGTCTGCAACCCACTTTCCAAGTCTCTGGCCAGCGTGCGACTTGCATCCCTGTGCTGTGCCCCATCTAGGCCGACGAGTCCGCCCTTTGTACGCGAGGACAACGACCACCACAATCACCCAGCAAGATGGCGTCCGCCGTGTTCTTCCTGGATTTGAAGGGCAAGGTCGGTCGTACCCAGGACCATTGTCTAGTCGCGTCGTCCTCAAACTAACCAATGCACCTTGGAAGTAGACCCTCCTTGCCCGAAACTACAGAGGTGACATTCCCATGTCAGCCGTCGAGAAGTTCCCCGTCCTCCTCAGCGACGCAGAAGAAGAGTCCTCAGCAGTGCCGCCATGCTTCTCGCATGAAGGCATCAACGTATGAATATACTATGCTTCCTGTCGCTGCGTTGTAAATCCAGGCCATCTGACTGATTCTCCCTCGCACTTCAGTACCTGTACATACGGCATAACAACCTCTACCTCCTCGCCCTCACGAAACGAAACACAAACGCAGCCGAGATCATCCTCTTCCTACACAAGATTGTTGAAGTCTTCACCGAATACTTCAAGGTGCTCGAGGAGGAATCTATCCGGGACAACTTTGTTGTCATATACGAGCTTCTCGACGAAATGATGGATTTCGGCTACCCCCAAACGACGGAATCCAAAATCCTCCAAGAATACATTACCCAAGAATCGCACAAGCTCGAGGTCCAGGCAAGGCCGCCTATAGCAGTTACGAACTCTGTGTCGTGGCGATCAGAAGGAATTCGCTACCGCAAGAATGAGGTCTTCCTTGACGTCGTTGAAAGCCTCAACCTGTTGGTGTCCGCCAACGGCAATGTTCTGCGCTCCGAAATTCTGGGCGCCATCAAGATGAAGTGCTATTTGTCTGGCATGCCAGAGCTACGGCTAGGTCTCAACGACAAGGTCATGTTCGAGACGACAGGCCGGACAACGCGCGGCAAAGCAATCGAGATGGAGGACGTCAAATTCCACCAGTGTGTGCGGCTATCGCGCTTCGAGAACGACCGCACCATCTCCTTTATCCCACCGGACGGTGAGTTCGAGCTCATGTCATACCGCCTCAATACTCAGGTCAAGCCACTCATATGGGTCGAGTGCGCGGTCGAGAGCTACTCTGGAAGCCGAGTCCAGTACATGGTCAAGACGCGGGCGCAGTTCAAACGGCGAAGCACAGCCAACAATGTCGAGATCATTGTGCCCGTGCCTGAGGACGCCGACACGCCGCGGTTCAGGACGAATATCGGCAGCGTGCACTACGCCCCCGAGCAGAGCGCCATTGTCTGGAAGATTAAACAATTTGGAGGTCTTAAGGAGTTCCTCATGCGAGCTGAGCTGGGTCTTCCCAGTGTCCGCGGTGATGATGAGCATGGCGGCGGTATGACGGGTGGTTTTGGTGGCAGCATGGGCGGTGTCGGCGGGCCTGGCAAGGGTGCAAAACGGCCTATCCAGGTCAAGTTTGAAATCCCCTACTTTACCACCAGTGGTATACAAGTGCGGTACTTGAAGATTACAGAGCCCAAGGTGAGCCTATCCTCTTTATTTTTTTATTTTTTTTTTGGAAACAGCTTCAAGGACAACTTGTGACGATTGATGGCTGACATTGTGTTACAGTTGCAATATCCTTCCTTGCCCTGGGTGAGATATATCACACAGTCGGGTGATATCGCAGTACGCTTGCCGGACGCTGTCTAGGAGCCGTACAAGCTTGGAGAAGGCCGTGTTCACGACTAGTGATTTCGAAGGGAAACAGATACAATGGTGGTGTCCAGTTGTTGAAAGTCCATGAAGACAAACCAACACACCATGGCTTTTATGACCTGAATACGTGACCAATCGAAGAGTGGTTGAAAAGGACACTCCAGCTGTACAGCATGTCTTCCATGGCGCAATTATCCGACTACACTCGGCGAAACGTCCTCCGTCCTCGTATTCTGTCACGTCATGTCGTTTCTTCTCTGATCTTCGGGCTAGAACGAGAGGTGCGGACCACGTGCCCATCGCATGAGAGACCGGGTACATTGAGCACCAAGAGCAATGATAAAATAGTTGTATACAGTGGTCAACCGAGCAAGGGAAAATATGTAACTCCTTCTGAGACGGGAAAAGGGCTTAGCGGGTGTCGTTGTTATGAATGCATTCTCACGTTCCAAATTTCTTCTCTTTTCTCTTCTCTACACAAGTTACCAATGTGTTTCGTCTGCATCTGCGTCGTCGCGGGGTTGACAAATGTTGCCAAGTCATGTATATACAGTGATGGATCGGTTTGGCTTGACCTGGGCTGAGTTGAGCGGGTAGGTTGACATTGGAATATAGCCATGCCCTCTTCTACGAGCAGCTGTTAATATTGGTATTCTCGTTAATTCCAACAGCTTTCCCGCGTTTCCCTTAAACGCAAAGCACAACAATTGGTCAGCTTCTCTTATCGTGAGTCGCCAGTTTCGAGACTCTTGAATCCCGCGAGGACAAGTGCAGCAAGGCCATGGTTTGCTTTCCGCAGAATGATGATGGGTGATTGGACAACTTTCACAGGTCATTGTCATAGTCCAGAGCATGAAACACATCTCATCCGTGCAACTTCATACTCTATGCTTATTCGGGACTTTTCTGGTTCCCACGGGTACATTACAAGAACACAAATTTCTCTTCTTCCTCTCCATCCATCATCAAGCAAATACCATACAAGCTTCTAGTCGAGTTACTATATAGCGCCAGAGACTACTTGCTTATATTCGACACCCCTGCCACCCTGCCAAAAGGCTACGCAGGTACGTGCGACTTACAACAGTTCAATATGCAGATCCTATTATTGCTTTTTCCTTTTCTTTTCCGACAGTACATACATAGTAGCAACGGCCGCGCCGTGTACGGATGATAGGCGTCTTGTGACATAAATACCAGCAATGGCGAATTCACTCGGCCAATGCAAAGTATGTCGATGGTTGGTTGCATGTCCTGACCGATGCGCAAAGGCTTTAATGTACTGTATTCAAGCAAGTATAAGGAGCGAGCTGTCTGACTTCCCAAGGTAAATATACTATGTACATTTCTTACGAGACAAAGGCTCCACCGGAGGACGTTTTCAGGGGGAATTTAGTCCTCGTATGTGCAAGATGGAACAGACAAGAATTCCCAAGGTTATGCGAGAACTGTGTTCTATTGATACCAAGGTGGTCAATGACATGTTCACGTAACAAGCCAGAACCGCGGTCCGGAGTCTCAGATACAGAGTCCTGGGGGAAAGAATTAAAAATTAAGGCCATTGAAAGGCAAAAACCTTGTCAGCCACCGCCCGTCTGGCTGCGCACGGTAGGTACACAGAGAGTACAGACTGATTAAGCGATTGGGTTCTGAGCCATCACAGACGATAGCGACATCGGCGCAAGTTGGCAGGTGGCAGTCCAGAGGCGTAATTTTTGGGTGCTCCCAAACGAGGGTTCGAATCGAGCAAGAGGTTTCCCAAAGGACTGGGAATAGAATAACCGGTGGACCATCACATAGTCAACAAGTATGTCGCCATTGCAACTTGGCGGTAACACGACATGCTGCAAGCACACGGCAAGGGCAAGTCGCATTGGCCAGACAGTTTTCGGTTCTCACAACAGGATCAATGCAGACAGGCAAAGTTATTATGTGAGGGTACTTTGCAAGTGTTCAAAGGGCTGTGAGTGGTGCATTGGGGGCTTACCGCAAATCTTGCACCATTGCTGAGTTCCATGCCGCCATGATAGCACCTTCATCTGGAACCCTCATGTACAGTATCTGCTGTGCTATCAGTTCGGGCCGGATCAACTGTGGGAAGTCACATGATGAAGGTAGCAAGCTTTGTAGAAACAGCCCTTTCAAGGCGCCTGAGAGCCCACCAATAGCAAGGTAAGCCAGTCGCATAGTCAGACTGGCTTACGATTCGCAAGGTCCTTGAAAGTTTGCATGCTCCTTGGGAAATGGTCTGGCTGATGAGCCACGATACGATAGTTGAGAGGACCCGGAACTTCCCAGCCCGAATCCCATTTCCTTGATAACACTGACATGTGCACGGTGCCAAGCACCCGCCAGCGGTGGCCATAGCTTCAAGCTATAAGTACTATGTATACAGTACAAGTAGAAGTCGCTGAAGATGTTCTGACAATGTTGCCGTTTGGGCCGTTTCCAGCTGAGATATTCGGTTGGCTTCCCGCGGACGTGCTACATAATGCGAATGCAGCCGCGAATTGCGTTTCTGTGTCGTTTCTTTGGAAAATTTTGGAAAGCCAGGAAGCCGCTCAGGGGGCCAAGCGAGCGGGGAATGGATGCGTGGCGATGCTTAAATTTGAATCTTGAAGAGCCCCTGTCAACTGTTCACTGCAACTGCGCTGTTGAGTGTTTTTTTCTTCTTTTCTCTTTTTTTCGTGTCCTTTTCACGGTGGAGTCTTTTTGCCGGCTGCTGGCTAGATAACAGGCTGTCTGCCCCCGAGAAGAAAAAAAAAGGTTGGGGTGGTGTGGTTAGGGGGAAAAGTCTGGGGAAAAGGCGATCCACTGGGGCACAGGTTGCGAATCGATGCATAATATGGCATTTGCTGGGCTGCAGGTGACGCACAATGCGACTGCAATAAATTCAACTCATGTACAGCGAGCTGCCTGTGGGTTGGGTGACAGGAGGTGCTAGTGGGCTACCAAGGCGGGCTATAGCACCTAGCCCAGTATAAGATGGGCCCCAGCCAGCCCAGCCAGCCAGACCAGCTGGAATTGACAGCAAATGTCAAAACCAGAAACAGCAGGAGCAGCCCGTAGGCATAAAGCAGCGAAGTTCTCGGGTGTTTCGTAAGGGGTATACATAGTATTATGTATACAGTACTGTAGTAGTATCAAGGTACCTGCCACAAGTCCACGGGTACTCGGCTGCACATCATGTACCAGAGATCGACGCAGCGAAAGGGACAGGGGGAGCAGGTACCCCGGTACAACTCGCTGTATCGAGTACAAAGCAACGACGACCGTCTCTAGAGACGGAAAAGATGGGGAAGGTGCCACAGCCAGCGACCGAAAATTCCAGCCCGAAGAGGGCCAAGGGCGGAACCAAGAGCAAAGTACTGGTCATTTCTCCTCTTTCGTGCCTCTTCTTCTTTGGCTTTGCCTCGACCCGGGTTGGGCCCGTCTCATCATCATTGCTCCATGTGCTGCTTGAAGGCTCGGTTCCTGCGCCTACCGCCGCGCACTCTGGCTCTCAAGTTGCGAGTTTTCCTATCCCAATAGCTGCATTTTTCTCGCCTCTGAGAAGCTGGAACATCTTGGAACCCACGTGGTGAATTGTGCGGCTGGCTCTTTCTGGGTGGATGAGCCGTGGCCATATCCAAGCCCAACAGAGCTTGGTGTCGTTGCATTCGGGCGTTCTCGAGACAGTCGACGGCCTTTTCCGGGGTTTCCTCTGCAAGGAAACGGATGGACAATTACATACATCCATAGCATTCGGAAATCTGTGTCTTTGCCGCCTTGCTTACAGCGACAGGCAATCTTGGATATCTTCGCAACGTCGGCTCGACGCTCAGCTTGACGGTACCTGTACGGTGAAGTGCACTGCAGTGCAGTTCGGGCAGGCGCTGACGAGCATCACAACGACAATTGGCAAGTGCAAGTGGTGCTGGGATGAGCCACCCAGGTTCCCCCGCCATCTGCCCCAGTCGCCCAATTTCACCCTAAACAGGCGTCATTCTGGCCCCGCCGCATTCTGGCCCCTGCCCTGCCCTGCCCTTCGCTGCACGCTGAGGGTGCTGTCAGAGTACCTTGGTAGTACCTGCACGCGTGCTTGGCCCTGCCCTTTCAGGATTGTTCGCCAAAAACAAACCCTGGAGCCAATCTGCTGCTGGCCAACGCCGACTGCGGATTCTTTACAACTCGGCCACCCGTCCGGACACTCAGCGCACACGCGCACACGTACCACGCAGTATCTCATCTCGTTTCCTTGCTGCTGTCATCTTTTTCGTCTCTCAGTTCTTTGTCTTTCTTGCTCTTCTTTCTCTGCAACCGCGACGGACTGTGGTTATGATCACCTGCCACGTGCGCATCGAACACGACGAGGCCATTGCTGGAGACGCTGTGGGGTGATGAAGGCTTGACCTTGAAGCGCACGGACAAGAAAGCGAAGCTGGAATCCACAAAAGGATCGAAAGGGTCCTTAAAGGGAAGAAGGTCAAGACACACCCCAGATCAATCCGCCTTCACAGAGGGCAGAGACGCGGAGAGAGAGAGAGAGAGGGAGAGAGAGAATTCCCCAGACTAGCAACAAAACAGCGCCATCGATACCCCTACAAGGCCACTTTTGCTTGGTGGAAAAGAAGGGCCTGCAACTCGACACATTCAAGACGATCTGATACTCTCGCGGCCGACTGCACCCGTAGTCATTATCTCTTTCAAAGATTCACCAAGCAGCCCTCTATTCACCCCCCCCAGCCGCAACCCCATCCGCTGCTGCTGCAACACTGCAAGCAGTCAAATTCACTGGAGAATCCCTGGTGCACACGAGGGCAGTGCAGCTGTCACCATCGACGACCCGGCACTTGCCAGTCGGCATTCCTTAATAATCACTCACCCGGTGCACAGGCCGACACCTGCGTCAGGGACGAAGAGGCGAAAACCGAGTTGTGGAATCAACAGGCAAGCCCCCAAAGACCAGGCAACCGAACCACCGAGACTGCGAAAGTTTGTAGGGGAGCAATTTCTACCATTCGTTTTTTGTTTTTACCGTTTATCCGCAGAGCTTTGCTCCCTCTCGACTCTAACCGGCTGCTGCCCCACGCCAGGCCTTTCATAGTACGCCAGTCTTGACTCACGTGCCCTGTCAAAACGGGCCTTGTTACTAGGCGCTGAGGCAAAAGCTGCTGCGAAACTGAACCTCGGATCCTTGACGGAGCCTCGAGCCAGGGGTCACACCTTCAACTCTGTCAACCTGCCTACGGTTCAGAGCCGCGCCCCGTGCTCCGTTTCTGCAAAACGACCTTTCCGTCATGCCGACCGCCGTCACCGGATCACCATTTCACCCTCAGCCTCACCCTCACGCGCGCCCTCACTCCCACCCCTCGTCCATGAACTCGTACCAAGCCGCCGCCAGGCCAGCCTTGGTGAACATCGCCATCCCTCCAGTCAAGAAGCCATCAAACACGTGCGTCACTTGCCGCGCGCGCAAGGTCCGCTGCGATGGCACCCGCGATATCTGCCAAAACTGCTCTCGCCTCGGCTTCACCTGCTCCTACGATGATTCCATCCCGCACCACCTCAACGCCGGCGGCCCAGGCATGATGCCCAGCGGCGTTGCCGCTAATGATGCTCTCAACATCCACGTCGTTGCCGCCCATCCCCCACGCCGACGAGTTCGCCAAGCTTGTCAGACTTGCCACTCACGCAAGGCAAAATGCAGCGGCACAATGCCCAAGTGCGACCGATGTCGCAGTCATGGACTCGAATGCGTCTACCGCCCTTCAAAGAGATCCAGAACCAGCAACACGCCAGGCGCAGCTTCTCGCGATGCTCTTGCTGCCGACGGCACTGGCAGCCGAGATGGCTATCTCTCCGATCAGAGCCGTAGCTTGTCTGATGTGGCCGAAAGCAACTCGGCTGGCCCCCTTCGGCATCTGCCCCCTCCCGAAGAGAATCTCATCTTGAAGACGTTTGAAAACTTTTTCCGCCATATCCATCATATACCGCTCTTCTCTTTTCTACACCAGGCCTCCCTCATGCAGCGATATCGCTCCGGGTCCATGGATCGAGCGCTCTTGCTGTCCTTGATCGGCATAACGTCTTTGCTCACCGACCTGGGGCATGCTGCGCGCGAATATGGCGCGAGATGTGTAGCGGTGGCAGAGCGCTTGATATTGAGAGATTTGGACAAACCAACGGTACTCAAGATCCAGGCTCTGGTACTCATCATCAAACATCGCATCTTTTGTCGCCGCTTCTCGGATGCATTCATGCTGACTGGGTTGGCCTCTCGTTTCGCCGCTGCATTGCGGTTGAACCATGAGATTCCCAAGCTCTGCTTCCTTGCCCAGGAATCGCGCCGTCGTCTGATGTGGTCCCTGTTCATGATCGACATTGGAATGGCAGCAGGTCACCCCGACTTTACTCTGTGGGCGCATAGAGCAAACATGATTAACCTGAAGCTGCCCTGTAACGAGCGTAATTTCGAGTACGATCTCCCAGAAATCACCGAATCGCTTGCTCCGCCTCCGAACCTGCCCGACGGCACCTTGCCTCCGCTTTCTGACAATGTGGGCTTCTTGGCGCTTCATGTCCGCATCCAATGGATCCGAAGCAAGGTGCTGGCCTTCACCAAGGGATTAGCCAACAAGAAACCCGGTCCGGCAGATCTCGAACAATTGCCGCGCATGTGCCAGGAGCTACAAGCAGACTTGGACGCGTTCCAGCAGCGGCTTCCTGCTCCATTTCGCTGGACGGCGCAAAATTTGCGGCTGCGAGCATACCACCCTCGGCTGTGTGTGTACTTGATGACGCACATTTGGTGGCGACAGTGCCATTGCGACTTGTACAGAATCGCACTGGTAGGGCGGAGAGAAAGTCTATCGAAAAAGTCTATCCAGATGCTGGATCCTGCATTTGTGCGCCTGTGTAAAGAGCAGTGCTTTGAGCATGCCAAAGCCATGGCGGACATGTTTGCGCAAGTGACGCAGTTCGAGAAGGGCGTGCCTGTATCGGATCTCGACCTACCAGTCTGCGTGTACCAGTGCGTAAACACGTTGTTTTACACACTAGCAGCTTATCCGGATGACTTTGATCTGTCTCCAGCAAAGGTTACGGAGATGGCCAACAATTGCCTCAAGATTGTCAAGCAATCTGCTCCCGGTCCTGCTGCAGCGGCTATTGTGAGTGCTTCCTCCACTGAGGACTGCCTTTTGACTGCCTGCTCGGTTTGACGAGATATCCAACGAGACTCGTTGAAACACTAACACAATTCATCCTTAGGCTGAGGCTCTTGAGAGACTTATAGAGACCGGTTGGATCCGACCCACGACGCCGAGCACTGTCACCTCACCCGAGGTGTTGGAGACGCCCAAGGGCAATGATTCCATGGCCGTTGACCCAATGCTGCAGCAAGACGCGCTTCAAGACGCAGATGTTGCGCATCAGCTATATAATCCGGCCATTCCTCAAAGTCAGCCCGTTGGTGAAGAAGCGGACGACGAGCAACCACAGGCGTTATTGCAGGCACAAACGCCTGGTCTACCGCCAGAAGACGAGCCGCTGCCTGCAACCGCTCATGCCGGTATGATGGCAGGGGTGACTGCAAACACAAGCAATGCTTTTGAAGGGGCCCTAGACGGGTCTAACTTTATTGGCATCGGCAACCTCGGCGCGCTTGAGCCATTTAGCATGGACTCATCCAGTTGGTACACTGGAGATTGGTCGATGGACCCGGATCCATCGAAGGCATGGCGGCATGATGTGACTTGACTGGCGCATATGACGAGCGAATTTGTGTTTTTTTCTTTTCTTTTTTTTTTTTCAAGGTGGAAAGGGCGAGTAAAAGGAAATAAGAGGTTGGCGAAAATTTTCTTACGGATGTTTTGGGTCCATGTGCCTCATCTTGTATTTCTTTGGGAGGAAGACTTGTTTTTCGAAGCAAGGAGCCGGCGTGTATTTCTTTTATATGGGCAAGAGTGGGATTTTGAACATCGTACATGACACAAATGTGGCATCGACATGGAACATATGGATCGATGATGTCCACCCGAGGGAGGACCCCATTGCGTAAATAAAAACAAAAACCTGGGAGGGGGGGCTTATCAAACATCCAACCATTAATGTACAAATTGTTGCAGCTGGAAATCCCTTTCCCCTCTACCCCCGGGCAGCAGCGGGCCCTGGTCGTCTTTTTATTATCCTTTTACCGCGGCTCTTTTCTGGCTGGCTGATGAACGAAAGCAAGGCATCGTCTTCTGTTGCCCTTTTTGCGAGTGGCGTGTCCGCACCCGCGCGCACGGAGCATGTGACTTTTTCTCTCGGTGTGCATCTCTTTCTGCGCATCCTCTTCACCCAGATCTCCGTTTGGTGACATCACGATGCAGGTTTTATTGCTTTCACGATGTTCTTGCAGCCTTATCAGAGAGCTGGATTCCTTTTGAAGCAGTACCTACTAACATGTACAGTATGCCAGTCTGGCTGTCGCAAAACATACTATGCACTGGCCACGCAGAGATACATAGTACATATGCGCGGGCGCATGGCGAAATAGACCCACTCAATGTCACCATCATCGCATACTTGTCCCACGTAGCGGTTCTAGACCAAGGGGCAAATGGAGTATTCCAGGCGTACTTCTTTTTTTCCCTTCTTTTTTGTTATTATTTTTTTTTTGCTGTGATTTTGTCCTATGTACCTCAAGCATGGCGGAAATCGGCGGTTTAAAAGAATGTGTTGAAAAAGGTGGCATAGGAAGATGGGGACTTGGGCATATTGGGGGTTGGTGAGATTGTGCATATGAATGCACTTGATGTGCATGCTCTGATTTACATAGCAACGTTTGAATGTTTTGTAATAGCTGACAGACATCCTCTTTTTTTTATATTTTTTTTATCACTTTTCTTGTTGCTGACTGGATCGCATGGGATCTCTGGTGATGCGGTTAAGTGGTGTATCCGAGTGTGTGCGACGTTCTCCAGGTCGTGAGTACAAAGACGTTCACTACGGAGTGCAAGTTTCCTCGAAATGGTCTGCACGGTAGCCTTGCTTGAGAGGATTGTTGGTTCTTTTCTCTCAAATCACATAGGCGGACGGGTCGCTCGTGCGTCGAAGAAATGAAAGGTACATGAGTACGTTGCTCTTCCCTGATCTACCATCACCAATAAGGGTAATCAGAAATCAGTAAAGAAAACATAGCATAAGGGAGTTCCTTTTTTAGACCTATCTCTGTGTCATTTGGCTAGGTCTACATAGTATCCCATGAGTTAGCGTCCCCGGGGCCCCGACTTCTACTATAGAAGAGCGCCTTGTGCAACCGAGTTGGTTGGTCGGGGGAGCGAGAGCCGAAGCACCGAATTATTATCTCTTTGGGGGGGGGGGGCTGAAAATGGGATAGCAGGTAGCGGCGGCTTGTTCTTGCATAACAGCGTCGGTCTCGGGCTACCTGCAAAGATGGAAAGCAAGCGGTCGAAGGATGACGCTATTGGCTTGGTGGTGAGGATTTATAAGGTAAGTAATCTTATTAGTTGGGAGTAAAGGAGTCATAAGAGATCCTATCTTGTCTTGAACGGCGTATATCACGACTCTGGGGCTGTTCCGTCTTCAGAACTTCACTAATCTGGTAAATTTCTTTTCCTCCATCACCACTACCGCCGCCTCCGCGGCCGCCACAAGGCCAGACCCCCTTCCAGCCTGTCTATTTGGAGAAGGATATACAAAAAAAAAAAAAAAAGGAAAAAAAAGCATCTGCATAGAGACTCATAGCCAATCTCAAGCCTCAGACATTTCTTCTCTCACGCTCCAGTGTCCGGACCACCGAACCAATGCCCCGTTGTTGCCTTGCCGCTCGCTCTGCGCTTTACCGTGCCTCTCTTGTTCTTGGCTAGAATCGTGTCGCTGCTGTTGCTGTTGCTGTTGGTGTCCTTGCTGCCCTTGTTCTCCGTGCCACTGCCATTCACACCCTGCGTGTGCTGTCGTCGTCCATCTGACACGCGCGTGCCCTCCCGGTACATCCAAGCAAGACAGACGCCTGCCCCGGGGCCAGCGAGGAGACTGGACAGGACCATGACGCACGCCGCAAAGATCCCACCAGCTTCCGTGTTGCAAAGCCAGAAGAGCACCGTGAGGAAGATGGCGGTGTGGTCGATCTCGAGGAGGAGCAATGCCGCCGCGGATGTGCGGGTTCCGAGTGTAGTGATGTGCTCGTCGCTTGCTTCTTCTTTTTCTTGTTCTTGTTGTTGTTGTTGTTGTTGTTGTTGTTGGTAAGGAAAAGAAGAGCCTTGGTGGAATGCGAGCCATAGGTTGTGGAGCAGGAGAAGGTGTGCTGCGAGGGAGTACATGATCGGGACGGTATACACCAGCCAGCTCCTTTTCGCGCCCCCCCGATTGCTGGACGAGGGTGGTGGATCGCTTTCGCGCTGACGAGCTTGGAGGAGCTTTGGTTTGGATTGGAGTAGTGCGTCGATGAGATTCTGGACGAAGGTGATGGTCATTGGGAAGACGAGGAATGCAAGAACAGCGGGCTCGTTCTGTGGCGAGGAGATCATGATGGTTGCTGGGAGCAGGAGACCAGCGATGATGCTCACGGCGACGGCGACGGATTCCGGCGGCTGGATCCTATCGCCGCGGGTGACTTGACCCGATTGTCTGCGCTGTCTCTGCTGCTGCTGCTCCTCTCGCAAGAACGCAGGCACAATCAGTGCTTGCCAGGCTAGGGCTCCGAGGAGGAGGTTGTAGAGAAGCCAAGGGAGCGTGAGGTTGTGAGCGGTGACGAAACTTGAGCGTACTGCCGAAGCATCGCTGATGAGGTCGTCCGTCCCTTCTGTCTGCGCATTAACTGGATTGTTGAGTATATCTATGGAACTGTAGCAGCCATCTTGATTCTCGGCTTCTCCACTGTTCCCTAGCGAGTCCTCCGTTGTATCCTTGCTCTCTTGTTTTGCTCCTTGGTCTATCAATGGCGTCGGTTCTAAATTCTTTGTTCTTGTTGTTCTTGTTGCTCTTCTTCTTCTTCTTCTTCTTGTCCTTGCGCTTTCAGTCGCTGTAATGCTAGCAAGGCCGGCTACGAAGGCAACGATGGCGGCTTCTTCCAGCTTCCCACGAGTGGATCCAAGTGCGGTTTGGAAGAAGCTGACTGCGAAGCAGGCCAGTCTAGGTATCATCGAGGGGAGACGCCCGACAACAGCACCACCACCCACCATGCCTCCACGAGAAGTAAGCAAGGTGGAGTGACATGCGTTGTGGGGCGAGCATTGTCTTGTCCAGAGCGAGGCGAGCTCGGTGGAAGATGCGTGGATAGCGACCAGGAAGGCTGTGACGGTGGCGATGGAGAGGCCGGCAAGAGAGATACTTTGCGCATGGGTGAGAGACATGGCAGTTGACATGTATGCGAATATAGCCCTTTTTTTTCTTTCTCTCTCTCTCTTCTTTCTGATGGGTTGTCGGCTACTTGCATCAGGATTGCTGATCGGTTCATTTATTATAGAGTTGATGGGATGCAGGCACATACATATTTCCCCGTTGTGGCGGCCAGCCGAAGACATTTTTTTCCTTTCCCATATACCTGTTGACCCAGTATCACAAGAACCCAGGCTTACATTTATTTTTTTTTCCCCTTGGCCCTGTTTATTGTTTCTGGTCTAGTATCTTCCTTTTTTTGTGGCTTTTTTGTTTTCCTTTCTTGAAGAATGGGACAAATGCTTTGCAAGAAACAAAAGTACTTGCCCTCCATCCACATCTAAGCCAAAAGTTCTTTTTGCAGCACACCACGACCTCCCCTCGCCCAAACCAGATTCGTTTCGAAACACATTTTCGGGTTCTTGTTTTCTTTTCCATCCTTGGCACACGATACCCGCCGAATTCCCCCCCAGGTTCAGCTTTGGTCGTATTTCTTTCTTTTTGGGCGGGCTGCAAGAGAATCGCGCACCAATCAAGTGGTGCGTGGCGTTGCGCATCACATTGGGGCGGGAGGGTTGATTACGAATATCATTTATTGAGCCAGGCAACGGATTCGAGTCAGCTATAGACTGTCATTCTGGCAAGACTCTCGGAGGGTGCATTGGTTTGGTGGCACGGTCAAGTGAGTGAGTGGCAATGCGCTGGCCGATATATGTCCCCGTGAAGAATGACGGCATGTGTTGGGTGGGAATTGCTTTTTTTTGATATCATTTGGGTGCCAGAATTTGCATTGTGATGGTGTATCGTGGTATTGACAATGGCCCGCTATATATAATAACACGGGTGGATTTCAGGTCCGCGCGCCGGCATCTCAGCAGGTCTTGCTCCATAGTCAGTTCTGCAGAACTCTCACGTCGAGAGGGCTTCAAGAGAGTTGAGGTCGCTTATATGGGGGTGGTTGGTAATGTAATGGCCGATTGACAGAATGCAGGTGGCCAGATCCTTTTGAAGGGGGGGGGGGGGCGCATATTTCGGAGAATTGTTCAAAGTACCGAGGTAGTTATTACTATTTCTCCTCCTGATGCTTTGATCTTATATCACACGATTGGAAAGGCTTCACTCCCGAGTATATATGTATCCATCTGCCGTCTGATCCCAGTCTTGCGTAATGTCCACTGATACAGTTCCAATATAAGACATGCCGAGGGTTTTCCATGTTATAAGAAACGGTGCTTTTTGGAACATTGGTCCGTCTATCTGCATGCTACAATAGGTCCAATGCCCATCCCACTCACATGGCTTGCAAACAAGCAGTATTAGTGACATGTTTACGTTTGGACACGATCATCCGATGAGAGCGCTGTGAGCACAGACTCTACAGCCCACTCAGGAGGAATGCCAAAACTTCAGAAGTCGTGTCAATTCCGTTTGTTCTGCTTGCGCTAAAAAGGTGCTGTAATTGCAGAGACTGACACGCGGAATAACGTAGTCGATCACTGCTACTAGTATAGGCACGAAAGCTGCGAAAGCTTAAAACATAGCAAAGCGGACGCACGAGTAAATGGGGAGCTTTTGATGTCTTTGGGATCGCAACCATGATGCTCATAGATTATCAGAGAGCTCGCTCCAACATTGTTCATCACCTTGTGTGTGAATATCGTCGCTTCTCCATGTCCAGGCATTAATTACTAGGGACAAATGTGGTTGAGTCGTTGGGGGGCACAGATCAAGACTGACATAGTATGTTGAGGGATGAAAGCATGTCATACGGGGCTTTCGACGCGCACCTCTCTACGATTCGCCGTTTGTCCTAGACTCGGCATAATGTCCCTCGACGGTTCATGCAAATTCCAAGACGTCAGTCGTCGTACCATCCAGCGTCACCGTCTGGCCGTGCGGGTGGGGGGGCTCACTCTGGGGAGGATATGGCGCCAGCTTGGTGCAGTCTGGGGATGCTAATAAAGCCCCAGATTATACTTCTACTATGTGTATCTAAGGCAGACTATTTCGGCATCAACCGTCGTCGTCCCAGGCTGGCGGTAAAAAAGGGGGCCAAGAGACAACGCCTCGGAACTTATCTGCGGGACCCTTTTGCGTTACTTTGCTTGTGTGACGTGAAAGGTTGTATTTATGTTTTTGGGGTCACAGAACTCTCAATAAGAATAAGCTTTCACATGCTTCCGTGCCCGGGGCCAAAGGGAATTTGCGTTTTCTTTTTAGTCGCTGTCTGAGCCGCGTCTGTCTTTGAAGTCTCTGTCTCGCCTTGGGGTTGGCCAAAGAGCGCTGACGTCGTGTCTCTAGATACTGATGGTTTGCAAAGCAGACACTGAGATCAGCATGCTAAACACATTATGTCAAAGTTGCTCCGTAACTCATTTTCAAGACTACTTCACCGTGTATTTGGATATTGGAGCTGCTGCCCGGCCACCTGGGCGAGGACCAGAGATTCCACTGTCTTTCTGACTGCTCAGGACGGCAAAAGAGTCACATGGACCATAGAAACCCACGAGATATATGACGGATCCATCATCATGCACGTGCTTTGTTACATGGCATCTCGGAGAAGTCCCAGCGAGATCGCATGGGAGCAACGCCTTGCAATGACTCGAGGACCTCGAGGCTCGATCTGGGAGCCTCGAGTTGCGTCATGGCACAGCATTAGAACGGACACTTCGTTCCGATTACATAGTATACTAGTCCAGCAGCACGGGCTAGACCCCAAAGAGCCTAGGGCGCAGCGCAGCTGGAACCAAATGCTAGCCTCCCGCCATTACTAAGGAGAAATCCCGCGGGCTTGGCTTGGCCTATTCCCAAGTAGGCTTCGCGGGAGCGCCAAGGCGTCCGCCATGTACCGGCCGAATCGATATCAAAGATGCTTTTGCCCTGGGCGGTCCTCGAGCGAAAGCCGTTTTCAAAATGCACTTTTCCATGACGTCCGATGCAGATTTGTGCCATTACTTAGCCTGACTGACTGGAGACCCTTATTCCACAATGTCCCGTTCGTTTCCTCTTCCGGGGACTTGAGAAACAGGTACCCAGCGCGTTAGCTTTGCGAAACCCACGACCCGTCCCCGCCAAAACAAACACACTCCTCGCAATGGATCACATCAAAGGCAGCCTGCGGCGGAAATCGGTTCGCAAACATGTCGGTGGCGGCCACATCACCGAGCTGCAGGGCCACTTGATTGCCGCCTCTGGCGAGTTCGTCGGCACCTTTTTCTTCTTGTGGATGGGCTACTCGGGCCAGCTCATGGTCCTCAGCCAGGTCGGCGGCCTGGCTCTTGTTGGCGGTGCGAGCAGCGAGACCATCGTCTTAATTGCCCTTGTCTATGGCTTTTCCCTGCTCGTCAACGCGTGGGCGTTTTACAGGATATCCGGTGGTCTTTTCAACCCAGCGGTATGTATGTCGCAAGACTCTGCTTCGAGTCCCAGCACTCTTCCTGGGCCTTGTTATATCTATCCCGGGATATTATTCCCCAGAGAAAAAAGAGAACAAGAAAAAAAAAACGGTACACTCTGCACAAAGAGACTGACAGTGGATGGTCTGTCGCAGGTCGCATTGGGCTTGAGCATGGCTGGGAAGCTCGCGTGGCTCCGCACCCTCTTCCTGATACCCGCCCAGCTCCTCGCGTCCATGGTCGCTGGCGGCCTGGTCAAGGCCATGTTTACCACCGGGACGCCGATATCCAACGTCAACACGATCCTCGTCTCGGGCACATCCATAGCCCAAGGCCTCTTTATCGAAATGTTCCTCACCGCCGAGCTCGTCTTTGTCATTCTGATGCTCGCCGCCGAAAAGTCAAAGGACACGTTTCTGGCTCCCATCGGAATCGGCCTGGCACTCTTTGTGGCCGAGCTGAGTGGTAAGTAGTTGCCCGGGGGGGGGGGGGCTATTGAGCAAAAAAGTATATATAGTGCTCTCTTGTGCTGACTACTGTTGACTGTGAAAAAAAACCAAACATTTCTAGGCATATACTTTACCGGCGGCTCTCTGAATCCGGCACGAAGCTTTGGCTGCGCAGTGGCCGCGAGAAGTTTTCCGGGATACCATTGGATTTATTGGCTCGGCCCAGCGTTTGGAGCTACGCTTGCTGCCCTGTACTTTCGCTTTGTCAAGTATGTCCACTACGAGGAGGCGAATCCAGGGCAGGACAGCACTGGGACGGTTATGGATGCGCCGGACGAGATGGCAGAGGTATAGCGGTTTTTTTTGGTCTTTTTTTCCTAGGGGAAGAACTTTTAATCACTAGGAAGTAGGCCTGGAGGATGAAAATCCAAAAGTAGATTGGTTGGGAATGATGGGAATTGTACATATTGGCTTTTGCATGTGTTTGGCAGCGAGGCTGCGGACTTTGGTGGCCGGCCGATTTACATGGACCACTCACACAAAATGGCGAAAGACTGTGGATAGTCATTCTTCTTGGGGTGTGTACACACAGCATCTCACAAGAAAAAAGAAATCGTTGAACCCACTGCCAGTTGAATCAGAGGATATATATACCCTTTGAACCTTTGGGCCTCACGGTACTTGCAAGCTTCAAAGACTATTCATCTCCATCGACCGAGCGACACTGCCGGCACTAGCACATTTGGACAAATGCTGATGAATATCACCGGTTAATAAGAGACCGTTCATATCACTGCGGGGTGTTTCTACCACATTTGTGCAGTGCAGAACAAGATCTCGCAGCTGCTGTGAGGATGCGGGTTGTTGCTTATTACTGCATGTCGTGATCTCACGGGCTCAGCGTTACTTGCTTATGCGAGTGACGCTGTGAGACCATAGCAACAGCCACGGACAGGGCACCGCAATAAGATCATCGTGTGTACCCAGATAACTCTCGACAGGTATGCCTCGCTTCATTCCAGACACCGGTGGTCGGAGAGCACGAGTTTCAACGGCATACCATTACAAAGGCCTAAGTATCCGGGTTTCGAGTGGACTTTTTTGTCTATACTTTGCGTGTGATTGCAGTTGTTGAACATTAGTAACAAGTGATTACGCCTATCAAAACAGGTCAAAAGCTTTCCCATCCCTCAGGTTCATAGTATACATATAGAATGTTCGTGTCAAGCATCTATGTATCTTGGATACGGCGAATACAAGATTACCATGGCTCGACATGTCGAGGAAGGGGTTCCAGATCTTGTGACGTCTCACTTGTGGCACCGGCAGCATTGTACTGAAGTGGTGAGAACCGTCGTGTTGTCAAGATTGCCTCATCCTGACGCGAGTTTTGGGGGCTATATATATATATATATATGCCAGCGAGGATACTGACGATTGAGTGAGTGCCTGGGCCTGCAGTTTGTGGTTGTTGCTGCCAAGGTCGCACCGAGTGAGGTTGGCAGACGTAAGTTTTCAAGGAAACACAGCCTCTACCCAAACGAGGCGAGCACACCCTCGTTGGAGGTTTTCGTTCCTTGGAACTAGTACGTGTCGGTCGGCGAGAAGAAGTTTTCCTCGGGCGAACTGGATAGATCCGACGGGTGTTGCTTGTCAATATAAAATGGCACACGCTTTGCCGCCACGCCTAGGGTGGAGGAGAGGATGGACCAACGACGCATCAAGGTTACCATGCTTTCCTTTTCTTGTGTACATACTTGGGGAGCCAGGATTACCCAGATTCTCTTGATGTACACACACACAAGACGCTGTACTGTGCTCTGTCGCGCAGCACAGCCCCCCCCCTCCCTCCTTCGACTTTGCGAGTTGCTCGAAACAGCGTGCAGCTCGCGATGACCGGGGGAGGGGGGGGGGGCAGCCCTTGTGGGCAGTTTCTTTTTTCCTTTTGGCCGATTCGAAAGCCAGCTAATCTTTATCGGCCACCGGGACTGCGACACGAACACCACGAACCAAACAACAGGATGTGTGTGTGTGTGTGTGTGTGTGTGTGTGTGTGGTGTTGTCACCTTTATCCCCGTTCCATGAGTGGTTCAGCCAGCCCAAAGAAAAAGGGCCTGATGGGAGCCAACGGGGTGACCTTGTCGTGGACAAGAAAAGACATGACTGTACCCCAGGCATGGCACGAACACACAACACAAGCACGCCTCTAATTGGTTTCCGTCTCCGGAACGAGACCTGTCAGCTCGGGGGTCCGGGAACTTGAGGGATCCCGCACGAGGACCATGTGTGCCATGTATCAACAACGGTGTTGCTCCCGAGTCCACGACCCAATCGGTTGGTCTGAACCCAGCAGGAGGCTTCGAGGTCTCGATCTGCTCACCGGTCTGAAACCAGCAAGCATTAGTGTCATGCAACGGCATACTGATAGGGCAAGAGGAATAAAGGAAGGGGGGAAAAAGAGAAAAAGGAAAAAAAAGAGAGAAAGAGGGCGGCGTGGATCCAAGGTAGAAGGCCTTCTGCAGAAATGCTCACGCACGCAAGGACATGGGTAGATTTATTGGGTCGCGAGAGGGGGCTTTGGGTTTTGCACTGGACACCAGCAAGGAGTTCGGCGTGATCCGAGGTAGATCCGTCCAAGTCAAGTCCGGGAGTCTCCAGACGACCTTCTTTTGTCCTCCCCTCTCGAACACCCACCCATTTGTGCTCGTCCCTTGGGCATCGTGGATGGGAAAGGGGAGGTTGACTCCCAGGAAAACACTACGTTCGAGTACCAGTTGGTTGGCCTGCTTTAATTTTCGGGCATTTGAAAATTGGTTTATTGGTCAATGAGCGTCTGACCAGGGAAACACAAGACAATACCACCCACAACCTGTGCTGACTTGCGTGAACTGCTCGTCGAGCCGGACCATCCATGGGCAACTCCGTGATGGCTATGTACACCAACATGCCCCTCCTCCACAGGACATTGGACCCAACCACAGGCCAAAATGACACGTCAGAAAAGTGTCCATCACACGATGCTTCATGTGACCTCCTTGCAAAGCCCGGATGAATAGGTGTGTCTGTTTGACAGCCATCTCTTGATGCTTCGACCTTGATTGGAGAGAGAGGGGGGGGGGGACCCGGCCCCCTTCCCGATCTTGTTCAACTCAAGCCATGGGTCGTGGCACGATCCGACCCGTTGGGTTGGGGGAGTCAAGTTGGCCGGCAGTAATGCAGCCTAATCGGTGTGACGAGAGACAGTCGTTGTGTGAGTGGCTCCGCTTCATCGATCGACACACGGAGACGAGGTGACAACTCGCGATGCGGCTCTGCCCAAGGATGATTGTAGCGAGTTTGCGGGCAGGTTTTGAGGATAATGTTGGTCGATATCGTGTAGTAGTGACTTTGACACGTCTATAAATACCAACTGGACCGGCCAAGATGGCGGTGAAACGTGTTGTATCAGGACAACAAGAATCCAAGCATTGAAAGTGTCAAAGATCGTGGCATCTTGCCCTTGTCAGACTTGGGATATTACAGTATCACATTTTCCCGATTCCAAGGCATTACAATGTATGGCTCAGGTTACAAAGAGGTAAGAAGACTCGAGAGATTCCTCCTTGTATCTACCTACTCAAAGAAAGCGCAAGTCTACTTCCAGAGGCCAGCCATCAAGCCATTCTTCACGAACCAACAGTCATCCACAGAGGTCATCAAGACACCACGATGACCGCCAACACCACCACGGTAGCAGCAGCAGCGGCGGCGGCTCCAGCTCCAGACACCACCCACACCCTTCCAGCCAGTCGCAGCCGCGCATAATCCGCCAGCCCAATCCGCCGCCCTTTAGCTTCCTCTTTGTCGTCTGCCCGCTGACCACAAGCGAGCTCTACTCACACGAGTGCCACAGAGACCGCTGGGGCATCATGGAAGAGCCCAAGCTGGCCGCGCACCTCGAGGAGCAGGCCGATATCCATCTTCCCGTCTTTCGCTTCCAGAACGACCAAGTCACCGAAGCAACGGATCACTACTGGGTGCGCAGCAATGGTCCTCACTCTTTCGGTCAGGTCGTGGGAACGTCGCCTACGGGTGAGGGGTACGCCATGGTCGAGTTTGAGACGTACACTGTCCTCCGAGGCTGCCGTTTTCGGCCGATCATGTTCATGGCGGATGATGCGACGGTGGTGGATGTTGATAACAGTGATCAGCAGCGAAGTTGGTTTCACCTTTTCATTGTCGTGCTTATTCACCCTTTTTTCCCTTGTCTTTTTCCTCCCTCTTTTCTGGGATCTTTCGCACTTGGCCCTCTGAAGGAGGGAGGGAAAGAAAAAAGAGACTAGACAGGAAACCATTGACCGTTGCCAGTGTATCACGCTCTCCACTTTGAGGCCAACCCCATCAGCAATCGATTGGGTGTGAGCATGGCCCGCGGTCGCTCTGGTTATTTGTTTGCCGCCGGACATAGCGCCTCCTGGGTCGGCAGGCTGGTCCCCGACTCATACGAAAATCCCACCGCCAACCCAAACCACACAGTGCAGTCCCGGGGCTTGATGGGCTTGCTGCCCGTGATATTGGGCGTCATGGCGCTTTCACAGCGCAGGGGCCAGGAACTCGAGGCGTTCAGGCGGGGAATGTGGCGCCATAGGGAGTGGCATGGTCCGAGGTGGTCGTTCCAGTGTAAGTGCTTTCTTTTTATACTGGTATCATTGCTGGAGGTGCTTCTTGGCTGTGCTGGCCAACAGCGTATGGGAGAAAACACTAGCAGGCTCGCTCCCAAGAAAATGAAGGTAAAAGGCCACAAGGATGGTCAAGAATTTGCTCACGGTCGAATCAATGAAAATAACTAACCTCCTCAAACCACTCAACAAAATAGACCCCGAACCAGGTCCTCATGACCCCCCGCGGGCCGTCATGGTGCATGTCTGCTGCGACAGCCTCTATAACCCCCAGATGTCCACTCACGACCTGCTTACCGACTTTGCCGATACCCAGGTACTTGTCCGAGGATGACCATAGGGCATCTGAACCGGTCAAAGACAAAGGTTGGCGATCAAACGGAACGCTTTGAGTTTCGGAGCCGAGCACCACGCAAGACTAATACCGAGCCAAGCCATGTAAGTTGTTGGTCAATATTCTCTGGGCTGCAATAAGTGCTAATTTTGCAAAAGCCGGAGCAATCGAGGGGGGCCTTGATGGACAAAACAGATCTGGCTGCAGAGAAGTCAACAGACACGATATACGAAAGAGCTAGCAACACTTGGCATCGCAAGGGACTTTTGAATTGAGATCCAATTGATCAAGCATGAAAGGTTGTCAAGGAGAAAAAGAAGATCAGGTCCACAATAACAAGGTCTTTTTAAACCAAACACAAAAAGCCACGTACGGTGGCACCATTGCTTCATAGATATTCTGCTTCTTGGCCTGTCGCAGCCGTGCAAAAAATGAGGCTTGTCCAGGCAACGGTTCGCAACACGAAAGGGTAAGGTTGAAAGAAACAAGAGTGACAGCGAGAGCTTGCACCAAAAGAAAGAAAACGATGGACCATTAGGTCACCCAACTTCCTCCGCCGGCCACCGCGTCTAGACCATCTCACCCACACGCGCCCCCTCGAAGCCAGTCCAACCTTCCTTCTCAAAGAAGCCAAACACGAGATCGTAATCGTCAAACTGGTGTACAATGCGATCAACCCGACGGTAGCCATTAATGGCCTCGGTGCGAGACTTGCGCAGCCCGTAGGGGTCAGGTGTCCGACCTGCGCCAGCGCCCTTGGCCTCGAACAGTGTGACAATGAAGCGGCCGGGCTTGAAGATGCCCACCACATGCTCAATGACCTCGCTGGTCTCGCGACCATTCTGCCCGCCAGGAACATTGGTTTCGAAAGAGGCAAAACTGCAGTTGGGCTCGGGTGTGACATGCACCGTGAAGTAGTGCGACGCGCCCGTGGTCTTGGTCCCATCCTCGGATTCCTGCATTGGAGCGGGAATGACGGCATTGGCAGAAAAGCCGCAGGGCGTAAAGAGGTAAGCATCGATACGCGCGTCTGGATACTTGGACGTTGGGTACACTCCAGACAAACCGCAGGTGCTGGAAACCACAGTGCCCAAAGCATGGCCTTCGGTCGTGAGCTGCTCAGTGCTGGTCATGGCCGCCCCGGTACCATCGTCTTGCGCGCCGTTGTCAAAGACATCGAGCGGTTCTTGCGAGACTGAAGAGTCAATGCTAGAGGTACCGTTGCCCTCGGACAGCTCGCCCAGACTGTCCACGGCAGCCTGTCTCGCCTCGCCCGCCTGCAGAGGAACCCGCTCATCCGCGACCGCATTCGCGTTGGAGAGGTAAAACTGCTTGGCGTTTTCCGGGTCCAGGTCGGTCATGAGAATCTCGAGCGTCTCGTCGGGCGTGTCGCCATCTGCCGAGATTTGCGGAAACATCGACATGAGACCGGTAGGAATTTTGAGCGAGGCACGGGTAGGGCTGCCGGGGCCCTTTTCACTGTCTGGGGTCCGGGGCGGAGTCAACTGAGTAGTCGGAGTGGTAATGTAGAGATACCAGTGGTCGCCGTTCATCTTGCCCACGAGATAGGCGCTACCATTGTCAAACAGCTTATCCAGAAACTTGTATTCGTCAGCCCAGCTACGGTGCGGCCCACGCTGCTTGTCGGGGAACAGGAAATTCTTGCGACTGTAAAAGACGCGGTAAGGCGAGGCTAGAGCGTCTTCATCGGCAATGTCCTGCGCATTGTGGAAGGGAAATCCTGCATCGACAGCAGCAATGCGCAAGAGGCGCCGGAGACCGAGCAGCAGGGTTGTAGTTCCGCAAGTCTTTAGAATGAGCTTGTGGGGAAAGACAAACATGCTCGACTCGGAGAGCAGGTAGGCATCCATGTGCTCAGACGAGACAACAGACAGAACCTCGCAGTGGACGAGCTCGAGCATGCGCTCCCACGTCTTGGATGGAACGCACAAAAGCCCATTTGGCTTGACCCCGTGAGGGAGCTGGGAAGGGCTGGGGGCGAACCAGACTTCGAGCAACTTCTCCGGCCCCTCAAAGGCGTTGGTCGAGTCTAGATCGGCTGCGACATCGTGATTGATGGTCAAATGAGGCGTACCCTCAGATGTCGACAAGACGTTGCTGTTGGGGATCTCAAGATCGACCATATCCGTTGGGCTCTGCCGGGCAGCGAGTGATGCTCTGGCAGGGGCAGTCGGGTCGCGGTAGACGGGCAACGAGCGGGACTCGGTCGGCGGAGGGCGGGGGCTGGGCGTCGATCCAGAGGTCACGGCGCGCAGGAAGAAGAGGGAATTCTTCCGCGGGACACTAACTGCCAGCTCAAACAGACCTTGCGGTGTCCGTTCGAGAGGGTAGGCCCACAGGACGGTGGTTGCTCGCGTGTGCTGGCGAAAGCCAGCTGCAGTGTGTTGATGGTGGGGTTGTTGAACGTCTCACAAAGGGGACGTTAGGGAGGTCGGGCAGGAAGAGGAAGGAGGAAGACCTGCGACGACGGAATGTTGGGCTGCTTGCTGCTGTGTGCTGGTGGGCTCGATGTCTGGTGCCGATACCTGCGCAGTATCGGTGGGGGAGGAGGTCAAGGCCGGTTTGATGGAAGCTCAGTCGCCCATCAAACGAGAAGGTCAAGAGACAGCTGATAGGCTGTGTTGGAGCGGCCTAGGACGCGGTATCTGCACGCACCGCGCTGTTGTCGTCGTTGGTTGCGAGAGTTGCTGGGACGTCGTGGGTGTCGCTGTCGCCGGGAGTCGTGGGGGAGAGTTCAGGAGAGACTTGCAAAATTTTTGATGGGTTATTGTTCTGTGTCGCACTGGGCAACGCCATTTTGCAGCGCTATAGCTGGGCGGTGAAGGTGGGGTGGAGGCCTTTTCGGGCCTGGGCTGGGGTTGGGCGCGCATCATTTCAGTGGCTCCGTGGGGCCGCGACGCTGGGCATCCCCCATTACGTCAATGGTGGGCTGCTCCTGCGTTTCAAGCAGTCATGTGTACGTACATACTCTGTAGTAAGAGGAAACCGAGGATGGATGAGTGTGCAGCACACAAGAGACATATTTGTATTCTTGTTGGATGTTTTCCCAAGAGTCGTCTACCGTTCCCCAAAGCCAGCCCTGTGCTTGTAAACTCGTGATGTGTGCAAAGTTCTGGTGTCACAAGAACTGGTGTCGAAAGAGTAATGTGGGCCTGGGAGCAGCCGGGGATTTAAGGAGTTTATCATGTACATAGTACTCATTCCAGCGACTTGTTCCCGGAATGCGAGACATGGGTTGTCATTCACTCGAGACCACGTATGAGAAGGGCAGCGCATCTCTTGAACTGTAGATACAAGTACAATCCCAATAACTAGCTATTCTGGTCGTTTCCAGTCGTTGGTAGCTGTAGGAGGGATAGTAATGTCTGTCGTCTCGGTTCTGACAATCTCGTTCGCACTCGCCATTGGGCTTGTCCTACTTGGCGTTGGGGCGTATGCGACCTTGTTTGTTTAGCCCGAATGCCTTTTATGAGAACACACCCGTATGCTTGATCGCTTGAGACGTTGCTGTTTCCCCTTGCTCTTTTGGCGGTTCTCAGATGAGCTATTGTCGCCACCTCAAAGAGTATCATGGTATAAATCTGCAGGCTGCCATTGCAGGCTACTGGTGACATTCACCGTGCCTGGTATACAGTGTCCAAGCTGTCGGGATGTGTCACGTAGACCTGACGGATTATAGGAATCACGGCCACCTTGGAGCCAAGGGCCGCAGTGTCATGCTGTGATGTGCACTGGTGCAGTGGGAACAATGCCTTTGGTGCGTGATGCAAATCTGGCCATGGTCCTGGTCGACGGTCAAAGCGGACAAAAGCTCACGAGTTGATTGTTTCCACTATTCTGACGATGCTTTCTGTGATAGACTTGTAGACAGGGCTGAGGGAGCAATGCTGGTATAGAGAGACCAGAAGCTCGTCGGTTGCCGCCTCTTGGCTGTTGCCGATCGCATCGCTCGACATGTTTTGCCCAAGCAGAACCGTGCCTTGAGGGTAGACTGGCTTCCTACCCTTGGAAATCAGGACGGAAAATTGCGGATCGATGGGCACGCTGCCGAGAAACTCGACTTGAAAATCTTGGGCAAGCACTTGGCCGCCGCCCTTGCTGAAGAGGTAGGTGCATTCGGAGCAGTTTGGACACACGAAGCCACTCATGTTCTCTACAATGCCAATCACCTTGATTCCAGTCTTGCGACAAAAGTCGAGCTCTTTGCGAACATCTGCAGTTGCCACTGCCTGTGGAGTAGTGACGAGCACACCCCCAGCCAGCTGGTCGGGTCTCGCGAATTGTAGCAGATATTCGACCACAGATATATGTTCGTCGCTCGTTCCAGGAGGTGTGTCTATCAACAGGTAGTCTGTCTCGCCCCAAGCGACGTCGGTCAAGAACTGTTTGATCATGGCCGTCTTCTTGGGACCTCGCCACACGACTGAGTCGCCTGGCATGACGAGAAAACCCAGGCTCATGATGCGCAGCGACCCACGGCCCGTTGCACTGTCGGCATCGTGTATCTTGACTGGCAGCCAACCGTCGGGACCTTGGGTAATGCGACCCTCGTGCGCAACTCGAAACATGTGGGGGATGTTGGGACCAGTGAGATCGATATCCAAAACGCCGACAGAATGGCCCGCCTGGGAGAGGGAGAGGGCAAGTTGCGTGGTGACTGAAGACTTGCCTACTCCTCCTTTGCCTGAAAGGACCTGTTGTTGGGCGGGCGAAATTAGAAAACATGGTTTTGTACGCCTTGCGCCAGGCCAGGCTAGCCTGTATGCACGTATTGAAAAAAGGGAATATGTGAAAAGTCCAACACGTACCAGGACAATGTGCTTGATGTTTGACAGCGACATGACGTATAAGAAACTGTTACCAACGGCAAGAAGCCAGTGATGTAAAGAGTTTTGCGCCCAGAGGTGCTGTCGAAAGGATATCAAGGAGGAAAGTGAGTCGTGAGCTCTGCGGTCGCCATAACGGGCAATCGGGCGACGCGGAGCTCAGAAGGTGTTGGTCATCACTAGATATTTTGTGATGAAGGGCCGGCCTTTGGCCAAGTATCGGCAGCTGATAAAGCAAAAAAAAAAAAAGCGTAAGCAGCTTTGCGCTTAGTCATATAGTCATGCTACTGTGTACATCGCAAGTCGCGACTAATTGCCTTGCAGGTGCTGCATACTTCTAGTATAGGCCCCGCTGTGGCTCCCCCTGAGGACCCCTGCGCGGTACGTACTTTTTACATACTACAAGGTACTACATCGCAGGGAACGTACATATTGTGGCCTAAAATGGGGGAGGCTGCATATTCGGCTCATCCGCTTTGCTCGGAAAGTTTCAAGTCGCAACATTCCTCATTGCCCTCGTACAGATTGTTCAAGGAATAATGGTCCTTGGCGGCTGGTGGATGCTGACCGCCCCAGCGCCCCTAGTCCTAGGCCTGGACCGCTAATCCAGGTCCTATGCTGACTTTGCCCGGCCTGCTAAAGACCACGTTTTACAGCGCCCGTCTATCATTCTTTCTGTTAATTAGCTGCGGCGCATCCGCCGTGCGTGAATCCGGGTACCGATTTTCTTCAACTACACGATCCCCACCCGACGGATAACTGCTGGTCACTGCGGCCCCATCTTTGGACACCGCCGCATCTTGTTTGCATTTTTGGATGCACCATGACTTTTTGCTACCTTTTCTTTACTCGAGTAACGACGTAACGAGACCAGCATCAACGTTAACGACACGCTTCAACCCCCAAGCCAAGCGCCGGATCTCTGGAATCTCGGTGCACGGCCCGCCAATGGACTCGCTATAGCCTCATCCCATCATGAGAAGCCTCTCTGGCAAGCATGGACGATCCATGGGGCTCGCCGTGGGCGACCAACGACTCGGCGTCCTCCCTTGAGCCTCCAGCTCGCACCCTCACCAATCTCGAACCGCCCAGTCGTACCTTGTCGAGAGCCCGATCGTCGTCGAGCATATCGCCGTGGGCTGTCGAAGACGATGTAGCGAATGACTGGGCTCTGCCTGGCTCAAGCCTGGCTCCCCCGCCCGCTGCTGCCACCTTTGGCAATAATGGATGGGCTGGCTGGGGAGCAGAGGATGCCCCGAATTCATCCTTGTCACTGAAGCCAGGAGAGGCAAACCATGGCCCTCTAGCCTGGCCGGCAGCATCCAGGCGGAGCAGTGCTCGATCAATATCTCGCCAACCGTCGCCCGATCCCTGGGCCACAGAGCTCTCGCAAACCCCCTTACACCCCCAGGTGGGCTCGCACATTTCACCCGATCAGACCGTGTCCTCTAAATTGGATAGCACAGAGGAGGTGGACGAAGAAAAGAGCCCAGGTGGCCATGAGCAGGTCAGCGACCAGGTTGAAGAGCTTGCAGATAATAAAGATGGAGAGAAGTCAATTGAAAACAATGGCGGCGCTACAATCGCTCGGGACACCCAAGATTTAGCCGCTGTTGGCCTCGACACGATGGAGAATGAACCCGAGTCCCAGCAACGTCCGCAGTCGCCTAACCCCTCAAGGCATTCTTCCGTTTCCCAAGACAGTCAACGAGGAGATAGGGTGGACTCTCCTATTACTTCAATGGACGAGGATTGCAAGGAACGCCCCCCCATGTCTCGAAAATCTTTATCCAAGATTCAGGAACTGGTCGACAAATATGATGGCCTGACCAAAAATGCCGACGATTCACTGCTTGTGCCTCCTCATGTCGAGAGACGGCGTAGTGCAAGCCGGTCGGCGAGCATCAGGAGTTTTAGAACAGATGTCACCAGCGATTTTGGTGACTTTGAAGATGCCGAAGATGTAAATTCCATCCATTTGTCTAGGCCATCATCGGTAAAAGATTCGCCGCGTCCTTCCAGCTCGCGAGCTGGTCGGCTGCGGTCCGCTTCACAATCCTCTCTACGAAACACGGCGCCAAATTCTGGCACGACAGCAATTACCAGCCCCATTCAGGAAGAGGCGCCCAGCAGTTCCCGGGATTTACACACCAACTTGGATCCCACCAGCTTCGGCCCGAACCTGGAGCTTATAGACAAGCTCTTCGACGTGGAAAAGTTGGAAAAGGCACAGCCTATTGCCAAGGACTATAGCCTAGACGCCATTGATGGAATAATCAAAGACAACTTCTCGACTGTCTCTGAGCGCAAGACATGGTACCGCATTTCTCGTCCAGGCACTATGCGAAAGCATGACTTGGGCGACGATGACAGCTACCGTCGCGTGACCTGGCTTGGTTCCAAGGTGCGCGAAGATGTCAGCAAGACACTCCGACGTTGGATAACCGAAGGCCCATATGCTGGACGCGCGGCAACCGGTGGGCGGGCCAAGGTCAAGGGCGGCGCATTCAATTGGGATGCGCAAGATGCAAAATCAGAGCCTATTTCGTTTGACGAGATTTTTGGCAAGCGAAAAAGTGTGCAATCACCCAAGCCTGAGAGTGTAGCAAATCACCGTCCTTTATCGCTCCAGGTGCAGTCCACTGCACGCGCGCATTCTCGCACCGCTTCGGCTGGCGTCAAGAGTTTGGCGCCGCGTTCGCCGCTGAGTATTCCCTTACCACCAGCGGCGCCGACGTTCAGCTGGAGCTCTGGAACAACCGGCTCCTTGACGCCCGCCTCTCCGCGCCCTCCAAGCGAGTATACGAGGCAGTCACTCGAAGTCAGACCAGCCCGTTCCACAGACAATGCATCCCCTGGCGTGCCCGAGCCCGAAAAGTCAGAATCTGTGCGTCCTATATCACCTCCGGCACCAGCACCGGTCATGTCTAATAAACTCGCTGCGGCGGTACCGGAGGACAACAATGATGACGATGATGATGACGAGTGGGGTGAAATGGTGGCTTCCCCAACCGTCAACAGCCGCCCTGGTAGTGACTTCTTTGATACAAGTGCCCAAAGTTCCAGTGTCAGCCTTGCGGCAGGCTCGAGGGCAATTACACCAACCACGCAGGAAGCTCCCATTGCTGCGTCTTCTTTCCTGCCTTCGAACGAGGACTCGAGCATGTCCTTTGGTGATATATGGGATTTTTCATCATTCGACAGCACATCTGCCGCCCCTGCGCTTCCACCAACAACGACTTCAAAACCAGCATTTGATTTTGACACGCCCTTGCCGTCTCCGGCTCTGAACCCGCCATCAAGGACTCGCTCACCTGCCTCGTTTCCGCTCCCACATTCGCCAGCTCTGAGTATATCAAGGTCTGGATCGCCTGGCTCATTGCCACCTCCGCTTTCTCCAACATCAAGTGCACTATCGAGAAGCACATCGCCAGCTCCATTCCCTGTTTCACAGTCTCCTACAATAACATCCACCCCAAGAGCTGCGTCGCCTGCGTGGATCCAGCCAACAACCAAAGCACCGACGCCATCCGCACCTATACGGCCGCACCACACACCCAAGAATTCTTTGACCCTAATTCGGCCGTCACCATTACACAACGTGATTATGCCGAACCCCATATTGCTTGAACAAGAGCAACCAGAATCCTCCAGCAAGCCGGTAACGAAAAGTGTCAGCTTTGTACAAGATCAGGACGTCGCCAACGAACCAACGGTCAGGCGCATTGTGGCAGGGCTACCCGATCTCTCCTACATGCTCCGCTGAGCCATGCATGGCTCATCGTGGGGATGTCAATTGAAGCTAGAAAATATCAAAACCTTTTGGCAGTCCAAATCAAGCCCGACCGCCTGGCTGCATTGTCCAATAATTGTTGGATATCCATAACTGAAGCATGGTTGTTCTGTATTGCCCCTTGGCAATGGCATGGAAAACTGCATATTTATGACCTCCGTATAGAGCACGAGAACATATAATGAACAACCCGCCATGTCTAGAAAATGCAAGCGAATTATGATTGGTGGACCGTTGATCAAACTTGTTAGTTTGCCAACTTGACAATCAGCCTGAAATTTGACAGGTGATGAGCCTACAGCGTCCTACGCGGATGTCGGTCGGATTTCTAGACAGTTCCACTGCAATGCTCGGCGGCATCGCTGCGGGTCCTTCGGAGCGGCTCTGCGGGTTTCCATATGCATCGAACCAGTCGAACCTTCAAGGCCACACCTCTTTACATAGTACATAGTACATTGTCTTTTTTTCCCCAGCCTGCTAATGAGATTCGACGTCATTCGTGGTTCATTTATATGATTTTTTGATCATGTGCGCGTGGTGTGCTGCTTTGCAACCTTTTTGGTCTCCTTGAAATGCTACCAGAGTTGTGGTGAATTGTCATTGTACAAGCCGTTGAAGTCATTCTGGATCTTGGTCGCTGGCCTATAGGCAAAAAGACGTTGAGCGCGCTATTCACACACTGGCTGGGAGCAGCTGCACGCATCTTGAAGTCTCAGTTGTATCTTGTTCTGGCTCTGTGATCTGTTCTCCAGGAATTGGCTTGTAGATTTGCTTGTCCAAGGCGGTCCAAGGCCAATTAAATTGTTTTTGCACCCAGACTATACTTGCCATCAAGGACCTACCGATACGAGATCATGTCTTTGGCCCAACGCCGCACGACTCCCGATGGAATCGAGCCCGTCCCTATCCCCCAAGACGCTCCCTTTGAAGCGGGCCAGACAGCGGATGAAAGCAATGACTACCTTGCAGTCGACAGCGAGCGCAGGGCATCAGCCACCAGCAACAACCACCGAGCAAGTATCGTGGGGATCCCAGTCGAAGATGGAAAAGAAGTCTGGCAGGAATTGAGCTACGATGCTTTTCATGCTCCTCAAGGACCCCAAGACTTGTTGCACTATGAACCATTCCCACCAGAGGTGGGCGAAAATGTTGCGGCGTACGAAGTGTCCGCTGCCAAAAGAATAGGTAAGTCAGATCTCTTGTTGTTCAAGAACGAACCCAAATCGAGCAAAACTGATAGACGCGAGGCTGACCTGTAGCGATATAGCACAAGTGGCTTTTGCCGTCATTGCCTGCGTCCTCGCCTCGGGCATTGTGTGCGGTTTTGCGGCTCTCAAGCCCGTGCTCATCTCGGAGGACGTCTATTCGTCCCTCTGTCCACCAGACTGGGCCGATTCAGTCTCGAAAGGCGGAAGTGGAGAGTCCAAGATCCCGTGTCCCGAGCAAGACATGCGCTTGAACCTCTTCTTCATCACCGCGTCCATTACCCTAAATGTCTCGACAGTCTTGGTAGGCTACATCCTCGACCAGCACGGGCGACGAGTATGCTATCTTCTCTCGGCTGCGATACTCTTGCTCGGTTCGGCCTGCATGACCATCGCCTTTCGGCTGGGTGACAGCATGGCCTGGTTCGATGGCTACATTGTTGGCAACGTCCTATTGGGCCTCGGCGGAAACTTTTTGTTTGTATCGTCATACCAGCTCTCTAATGCCTTTCCACGTCATGCTGGGCTAGTCGTAGCGCTGGTAACCGGTGCCTTCGATGCCAGTGCCGCCGTCTTCCTCTTTTACCGTCTCGCATACGAAGCCACTCATCATCGCTTCCAGCCGGCAACCTTCTTTTTCATCTTTGGCTTGACGGTTCCCTCCCTCATACTCGTTGCCGAGCTGGCCCTGATGCCCAAGTCAGGCTACAATACCAAGCGCGAATACCAAGCCGCCATTGCCGCCGCCCAAGACTCATCCCAGGATGTGCACGCTTCCGACGAACAAGTCTACCGCAACAAACCGCAAGAGCTCCGCCGGGCCCGCCAGCGCCGTGCCAGCATCCGCGAGACGCAGCTCGAGCGCATCGAGACCGTGGCCGGCACCGCGCAAGAGCGCCGCGAAGATCGGAAAGTAGCTCGCGAGCGGCAGGCCACATCTGGAGTGTACGGCATCCTGCAGCAAAAGCCCGTGCTGCGGCAGATGGCAACGCCGTGGTTCTGGCTGCTGCTCTGCATGACCGTGGTGCAAATGACACGCATGAACTACTTCATCGCGACGGTGCGCGCGCAGTACCGCTACATGCTCGGCTCGGAGGCGCTGGCGGAGCGCGTGAATGGCTTCTTTGACGTGGCGCTGCCGGTTGCGGGCGTGGCGACGACGCCGTTCATTGGCGTCTTGCTCAACGAGATGCCCGTTTGGGGCACGCTGGCGGTGCTGAGCGGGTTGATCGTTCTGCTGGGGGCGCTCAACTGCGTGAGTGGGAGTTTGGGCGCGGGCTATGCCACCGTGGTCATGTTTGTGCTGTTTCGACCGCTCTATTACTCTGCTGTTTCGTAAGCTTGCTCCTTGTCTCTGGTTGTCAGCATCGCCACGGCTAATAGTATACAGCGACTACGCCACCAAAGTCTTTGGGTTCGCCACCTTTGGCCGCATCTACGGCACCATCATCTGCGTCTCGGGCATTGGCCAGTTCATCCAGCCCGCGCTCGACGCCCTCACCCACGGCCCGCTGCGCAATAATCCCGTGCCACTCAACTTGACCTTTGCGGTTGCGGGTGGGTTTCTCTGTGCGGTGCTGACGCTCTTTTGCTTTGTCAAGACAAGGGAGAATGGCGAGCGGAACCAAGAGCTTGTTGCTGCGCTCGAGGCGGAGCAGGCGAGCGAGGAGGAGGAGACGGCGGGGCTGTTGAGCGAGGAGGTGGGTGTTGGCGGCAGTTACGGCGGTGCTTGATGGTCTGTCTTTTTAAGGGGAGAATCGTATACGGTCAGAGAACAGGGAAAACAGACGAGAGCCTGGCCTTGCGTGGTATAGATCTGCCTTGCCAAAGAGTGTTATATTGTCATGCCTGCCACAGGATGATTTGGGTCAGGTGTGGGTGTCCAAAATGGGTCAACACACTTGGAAGGCTTTTAGTGCTAGACGCTTTGGGCATGTAGTCCTGGATAGCTTGGTGTTGAGGCCGGCCATGTTGGCTGTCTTTGTTCGTTTTTGTTTTCGTCTGCCTCTTCTTTTGCTACTGTCCTGCCTCCTTCTCCAAACTCGTTGCACGTATTTGATAACCAGGAATGCCTCTGTTATTTCGGTGCCCAGGTGCTGCCTCTGCCTCAAACCTGGGCCCCGCTCAAGCAAAGTCTTTGGAAACAAACCCTCCCAACCAAGGCAAAGCACAAGCCCAGACGCTCAAAGCAAGTCGAAGGAATAGGTGTGCCTTGCTCTAACCCAGCATTCTCTGCAGGCAACTACCTCTCTTGCCGTTGCCACCTACAAGTACCCATTCTTGAATCGCCAACCCAAGCAGTTGACCCACCACATTGGTTGCTCTTGGTTTTCCCCTTCCGATTCATACTCTGGCAGCATCTCTCTCACGATATCCAACCTTTTAACAAGGAGATTTCGGGGCTGAACACAACTTCGACTGTTCAGTTTTCTTCTCCCCAATTCAGTCTTGTGCAAACGAAATTCCTCTGTTATCGCGTGCACCGTCCCACCACAACCATTCGGAGCCTCTCGCAGGTTTGCCAGTGTACGTTGACACCTCCAACCCTCTGCCTCGAGATATACTAACCTCTCAACCTTGGATTCAAACAGACGAAGCATTACAACATGACCAAGACGGGTAGATACAGGAGGAGGCAGGATGATGGCTACAGTGATCTTGACTGCTCTGATAGCAGCAACGGTGCTGGCATCAAGCCTGCCAACATCAAGCCTACCATGATCAAGCCTACTAACACCGGGCCCGCCAATATCCAGCCTGCTCTCATCGAGCCTGCCTTCAACGCGCCTGCCTTCTACGGGCCTGCTTTCATCGAGCCTGCTTTTACCAGGCTTGACCTTACCGCGCCTCCCTTCACCGAGACTCCCTCGCTCGAATTTTCCTTCACCGATGCTGCCCTCACCGCGCCTGCCAACATCGACCCTCCGTCGAGCACCCGCAAGGAAAAGGCCCACTCGGACACGGGCATCGCCTCAAACAAGCTCACCCATCCGCCCAAGACTCCGTCCTCGCAGAGCATTCTCTCCGCGGACAAAATCAAAGCCATGGGCCAATCGCCCGAGGGCTTTGCCCTCCTGGAGGAGCTTCGAGCCTGCAGACGGGAGAATGCATCGCTCAAGTTCACAATCGATGGCCTGGAGGCCACAGTCACGAGCCTCACGCAAGAGCTGGAAGAGAACAAGGCTCTCTTCTCTACACTCTGGGCTAAGCGGGAAGGAGAACTGGAGGAGGGTATGATCAAGATTCCCCGCGAGAAGCTTGATCAGGTTCGATCTCAAATGCACGCTGCCCTCGAAAATCTCAAGGACACGGCCGAGTAGAATATCGCGCTACTCCGGCGTAGAGCGTTAGGATTCTGGTCCACAACATACTGCATTGGACCACTCCGATGGTAATGAGTATATGGTCAGCACCCAAGAGGATAGAGAACCAAATGGACACCCAACATGTTGATCAGGCTAGCGGTGTGCCCAGCCGCACCTCGTTCTGCAATTAGATGTTGGATTGCTCGCCTAGAGGCAGGCTTTTTGGACGTGGTTTAAGTCAATTCTCTTCTTCTGAGAGAGGGAGTGTTGATAGCAGAGTTTCCAGTGTCGTGATAGTCATGCCGAATATTGTGGTGATAACATATTCTTATATGTCATCAGCATGGCTATGATTTTCACAAATTTACTGGAGTACATGTGCGAAATTGAACTTTCACAACCCAGACCCACGATATCAGGATATGATAAAACCATAAAATCAACGTGATGACCAAGTTGATGTTCGCAAACACGCAAGACTGCAATGACGAAACACAGAGAATGAAGCCAATCAATGGCGGCGAGACACTATTAAACTTCAATAAAGGCCTTTTTGGGGGGCAGAGTCAGCGACAGAACCATATTTCTCTAGAAACCTCACGTCGTTCCATAATGATTATCAGTCATCTATTGTCCTTAATTTTGACAACAACGCACATGGCAAAATCTCAAGCTTCTACGTTTGATATGTCTTTAACAGATCCGCACTTCTCGCCCCATTGAAAACGAGTCCGCGCATATGCTCAAACACCTAGGTAGAGATAATAGCGCGTTTCAATGATGAGTATCGACCCCACCGAACTCAAAGACCGACGTACAATGCATAACATCTCATAATCGGACGGGAACTGGACATAAGTATCATTTATCCGTTGGAGCATAAATTTATAGGCTAACCGGAGCCCACTTTATCGTGCACAAATGAAAAGCGCATACTGAGGGTCTGGAAGACGGAAAAAGGGAAAATAAAATAAAGACATGCCCGAACCAAAAGTAAGCTTCAAGGTACACCACACCCCATGAACTCCAGAATGTCTGTTGGAAGTCGCCGCCTACTCACTTCAAATGAGAGTCACCAAATCTCCTCCATCTTCATCATCTTCGTTATCACGACTCATATCATCGTCATCGTCATCGTCAATGTTGTTGCCATCATCCTGATCGCTGTCCTCATCTTCATGTGCATCATTTGTACTTTCGCTGGCCTTCAGCAGATCAGGCTGATTGACCCGCGCCCAATCCGTATATGTCCACATGCTGTCGAGCAGACGATCCAGAGCAGCCTCGTCGACATGAGCAATGTATCGAGACGTGGTCCTATCAGAAAGCTTTGGGAACTCGCCAGGGCGCAAAAACATGATTTGATTTCTCGGAATATATGTTTTCGGATGCTCATGAATCCGACGCAGGCTGAGCTGTTTGAGATTTGGCGTGATTGTTAAAAGGCCACCCAAGAATCTGGCCCAGATCGCAGACTCGCGTCTTTGCTGATCGTCGTCATCATCAGAGTCGCCCTTCGTAGAGGACAGGCTGATGCCTTTCAGAGAGATGGCAGTGAGCTCAGTGAACTTCTTGAGGACTGAAGCCAGAATGCCGACATCAAGAGTCGCGTCGCCAAGGTCCAGTTGCCGCAGAGGTAAAAAGACTGGTGGTGGGTTGACATCGTTCCACCCTGGCTTTTCACTGGCAAATTCACCGGGCTTGAGTGCTAGCCATTGGAAGAAGCGCGGGACCACTTCTCTGTTAAACTCATACACAGAGCAGTCAACGAGGTTCAATCTCAAGTGCGTCAAGTTCGAAGTCAGGCCCAGAAAGCGCCGAAAGTTTGTCGTCTGTGGATCGTAGTAGGCCTCGGCAGAATCAAGATGCTGAGAATCCGGCCGGCGCCAGACATGATGTAATGGCTGGCCATCTTCACGAGCCAGGCGCACGTCAACATGCAGTCTGTCCAGGCCCTGAAAAAAAGGGGTCAAACCATCAGTCATGGTAGGAATGGTAGCAAATGCGGTATCGGATATAGCAGCGTATTTGTGTCGCAGTGTCATCTCGAAGAAACGAGGCGTGCATTTGCTCAGAGATATGGCAGCAAGCAGTACTCTGAAGACGCGGGTGGTAAAGGCATTGCTAGTTCTGGGGAAAATATGGGACCCATGACCTTCCCAGCTTCGATATTCGGAAGAGCCGTAACTCCTCCACTCAGCGACCTCCCTAGAAGAGCTGGAATCACGGTAGCGTGTGGGAGAGTTGAAGTCACGAATATTGATTGACTCGAGGTCGGGAAGGTTGGCCAAGGCACGCGCCAGAAGCGTGATTGCGACACCGGAATCCAGCAGCGCGTTCTGCGCGCAAACAGAAGCCTGGTACTGTTGGAAGTCCTCCAGCTTGGTAAGGTCCGCATGATGCACAGATGCAAACTCGTCCAGCCCAATAACCAAGTGGTGTAGAAAATGTGACAAGATTGGATGCTCTGAAATTTCCAGCAAAGTCTGCAGACTCAACTCAGATATCACTGTGAATAGAGTCAGTAGGGAGGCGGTATCTCGTATGGGCTCAAGTACATTGGAATACTTACTGAATTGCTTTTTTCGGATGTAAATGTTTGACCACTGCAGCATGAAGACCGTGAGTGATCTAATCAATTTTCCAGCAAATTGCCGCTGGCTCGGGAGCTCCTGACTTACATAGAGAAACACTTTGCTCTCCACTTGTTTGCAGGTCAATCGCAGGTTATTGAAATCGGTGGTCGGCAAGGACGAGACAACGCGATCGAGGAGCTCGCGGGGCAGGGCAACAAGGCCTATGCTTTGGGACCGCAAGTCGCTGGCCATCTTGATTGATGATCGCGCTCCAACGTGTCGGGTTGCTCAAAAAGGTGGAGCAGTGTGACGGGCGAGAATTGGCGACACGCTGTGTTGCAAGAGACCTCTGGGGAACTCAACCAAGGCAGAGTCAACAAAAGCAGCCAGCAACCCGGCCAACCAGATGAAATGAATGCCCGCCTCATATCGGGATGGAACGTTGTACAGTACTATATAGGTGCTTAGTTGTTGCCCAGTGCTGCAGTGCTGCAGGCCACGCTGTATCCTTACTAGCAGGGTGGCTGCCTAGGCAGGTCCCAATACTGACGCTGTGGTCACGTGATATCGTGTCTAGCAGCCCCGCTGCTGCCTGCTGCTGCCTCCCAGGTGTCCCGATTAGGAAAGAAGCTACGACCCACCAATATACGGCGCGTTTCCGCGAGTCCAGTGCTGACCGCATAGTGCCTTCTGAAATAAGAAGCGGCCTGTAAGCCCCTTTCGTCTTGTTTTTCTACATTGTCTCTCGTTTCATCTCATCGCTGCCACAACATTCATTGCGCCTTCCTTCCCATCCGTACGCTCTTCTCTTTCGCATCCGTACACATCACTGCACTCAATTTATCAAATACCCCCTTGGGAGTCGGTCTAGGAAACTCAATCACTTCGTCATCGGCAAAAGCCGAAGCGCAAACAACGACGTTGGCAGTGGGATTTCTTTGGGCTTTCATCAATCGAGCCGTCCATCCGCCATGCCTCGGGCCACCAGAGCCTCCAAAGCTGCTGCCGCCGCCAAGGCAGGTGACATTGCAGCAGCTCCCGACGTGGATGGTTCCAAGAAACGTGCTGCCTCTGTCGATGATACGGAACCCGAACCAAAGAAGACCAGAACTCAGCAAGATCTGAACGACCCCGCCGCGTCTTTCGGCAATGCTCAGGTAGCCAAGAACCAGGCGGTTCTAGATATTCCACTCGATGAGGGCTGCCCATTGTCTTCTTACACGGTTCACGTCGATTCCGATGGTCTCATCTGGGACGCTTCTCTCAAGTAAGCAGAATTCTCACTCTTTGTATTTTAGCATAAAGAAGCTCATCTCTTTCCACAGTCAGACCCATGCCGGAAACAACCACAACAAGTTCTACCGTCTCCAGCTTCTGGTTGGGGCTGGAGGCTCAGACTTCAAGACCTGGTCCCGATGGGGTCGCGTTGGTGAGAAGGGCCAGAGCGCAATCTTAGGTGACGGCTCACTTGACAAAGCAAAGCAGATGTTTAACAAGAAATTCAAAGACAAGAGTGGTTTGTCCTGGGAAAGTCGCTCCGAGCCACCCAAGCCCAAAAAGTACACCTATGTTGAACGCAGTTATGAGCCTGAAGACGAAGATCAGCAGGCCACAGACGACACGACGCCCCGTGATTTGCCGCCATGTACTTTGGAACCAGCGGTCCAAAACCTAGTGGAGCTGATTTTCGACCAGCGCATGTTTGCTGCAACCATGTCTGATATGAGATATGACGACAAGAAACTTCCGCTCGGCAAACTCAGCAAGGCGACGATTATGAGAGGCTTTCAATCTCTCAAGGACCTCTCAAACATGATTAGCGAGCCCAGCAACTCAGCCGGCAACGGATCGATAGAGGATCTCTCCAACCTCTACTATTCGTTGATCCCCCATGTCTTTGGACGGGACCGCCCCCCGGTACTCAGGAATCTTCTAATGGTCAAGCGAGAAATAGAGCTTCTCGAAACTTTGATAGACCTCAAAGATGCGAGCAACATTATCAAATCCGAAATCGATGAGCAGTGCCGTATTCATCCACTTGACCGACAGTTCCAGGGCTTGCATCTGAATGAGATGACACCCCTTGACCCCGCGCAAGAAGAATATCAGCAGCTGGCAGAGTACCTGACCAACACTCGAGGACAAACGCACAGTGTCAAATATAACATTGAAAACATCTTTCGCCTGGAAAGGGAGGGCGAAAGGGACCGTTTTGATACGAGCAAATTCGGAGGGCCGATCCAGGATCGGCGCCTGCTGTGGCATGGGTCTCGCGCCACCAATTTTGGTGGTATTCTGAGTCAAGGTTTGCGGATTGCTCCTCCGGAAGCTCCTGTCTCTGGGTACATGTTCGGAAAGGGTGTCTACCTAGCCGACATGTCCAGCAAGTCTGCTGGATACTGCTACTCCCACATTTCGAACGGTACTGCGCTGCTCCTGCTCTGTGAGGCCGAGCTTGGCAAACCCATGTGGGAGTGTAAGCAGTCAGACTATAACGGACCTGAACACGCGGCTGCCAATGGGTCCTGGTCCACATTGGGAATGGGCCGGATTGCACCGCAAGAGTGGAAAGATGCCGGCTGTGTCCATCCATCGCTGAAGGGCGTCATGATGCCAGCGACCGAACAAAAGCCACCGGGTCCTACCCAGATTGACCATGCAACCTTGTATTATAACGAGTACATCTGCTACGATGTCGCTCAAATCCGCCTCCGCTACCTCTTTCGGGTCAAGGTGTGAACCTATATGAAATTTGGTGTGTCTAGCTTTGCATTTCTTCTTATGTGGTTTAAAGGGATACATGGCTCAGGGCAAAAAGCTTTCACGATACATTGAAAATTACATAGCTATCTATCTAGACTAACGGCACAAGATCACAGCTTCCGTAGCAAATTATTACAAGAAACGTTTGCAAATGACCGCGGAGACACTATGATGGCAGAGATACGGGCATTCATATGCCTAGCGAATAAGCGCAGGTTCCATAAAAAAGCCATCTAACATACCATCCCAGCTTATGAGTTGACATCAAACGAGCAGTTTAGGAATATTCAGGTCTCTCAAATGATATGACACAAAACCACATCTTTTCTCCTAAATTCTTGGCACTATGCTGCTGGTGTTGAATCTGGCCCTTGTGGGCATTGGAAGGATATGCTGCCATGCTTAACTACTGAAAGAAGCCGGGACTTTTCTCGACCACGTGTTTTGCTTGGCTCCAATGTGGTAGGTAAATGTAATTCGAAGCCTTTCGGCTGTTGCGATTGGTGGTTGGCCGAATCTCTCTTTCTCTCTTCCCCGAATGCTCACATAGCCCTTCTTGTTGCAGCGCCCTGAAACAACTACGTCTCCCAAGGGATACTCGCCCAAGGATGAACAAAGCAAAGATCCAGCAATATGATTATGATTTAATGTATAAGTCACGTATTCTCGACCTTTACACATCACCCCCGTGGCACCGCAAGGAATCGAGCAAAGTAATCTTGCAGCCATTGTGCAGCATCTGCACCCATTTGTGCGGCAGACGGTTGTTGTTGTTGCTGTTCCGCGCCCGTTGTTGTGACGTCCCAGGTCTTGAGCGAGCCGACATAGCCATCTGGTCGAACATTGAGCACAGTGACGTGGCCAGGCAGAGCTGCGTTTGGGCCGAGATATTTGGTGGTGCAGTGACTGCCCTGAGTGTCGAGGTCGGGCATGTCGTCGACATAAATGGTCCACGGGGAGCGTGCGAGGATTTGCGGCAGCTGCGCGAGCTCAAAGTTTTGTTTGGGTGTGGATGCTGTAAATTGTCAGTACACAACTGCCGATTTAGAAAGAACAAGAGTTTTGTTGAACAAACGACATACTTATCAGAGCAAATGCAAAGAGCTGGCTGACGGCCGTATACCTCTCTGGTCGCTTGTATATATCCTCTGCGGATGGAACCCTCGGCCTCTCGAGGTAGCTCTTGCTCGCCGCAGCAGATAATCTGCTCATTAACGAAGTCGACTCCGCGATGCCCCCACACAGCGCAGCCAAAAACGCACTCTGCGCGGCGTCTGCAACATCTGGCACAAACATGTACACTTTGAATTGGCCCAGGACAGGTATGTCCAGCTGCACGTCCACCGGGTTCGCATCAATATACCGACTTACTTTACCTGGTGGCAGGGTGCAACCAGGGCGGGCGCCCGCGCCCTCGATGCCGTCTGTGTTGAGCTCGTTTTGGCCATACTCGACGCCGACGCCCGAGATGAAGCGCACGTTTTTGCGGAAATTCTCAGCGAGCGCAGCAGGGTCACCACGACTTAACTCATTGGCATGCTCATAGTCAAAAGCGACGAGGTCACGGGCAATCTTTTGGCGCTCTGTTTCGTACGAGCCGAGCAGAACCGACGGTTGGCACAGGCCGCGGACGGCGAGGTTGAGCTTCCACGCCAGGTTCCAGCTGTCGTGCAGAGCCGTATTCATTCCTTGTGCGGCTTTGGGGGAGTGTGTATGTGCTGCATCGCCGGCGATGAATATGCGTGGTTGCTCGTCCTTTGTTGCTGCTGCGGCACTTGTGTGCTGTGAGGCTGGTGCAGCCGATGCAAATTTGGGAGCAACGCGTTGCGATACGCGGTATTGCCCAAACCATTCAACGGTGCGCCAGCGGATTTGGTACGGCAACAGGATTTGGGCGGCTCGCCGCATAATGGCCGCTTGTACCAGTTCTGGGTTTGTATTTGCAGTGATTGGGTGAGCATCGGGCCGCATCTCAATGTACAGGCGGGTCATGTCTCTTTCCCGCGGCATTACCAGGATGGAACCAAAGCGCTCGCTAAACACAACGGCTTTGGTAAAGATGTCGGGAAAGTTTGTGTCGACCTCGCCATCCAGTACGCCCCAGACAGACATCTCACTCTCATCATCTCGAATAGCAGATGCCCCAGGGTCCATCGCTTTGCGCACGCGTGAGTGTGCGCCATCGCAGCCCACCAAGTATGACGTCTCAAAGGTACGCGGATCGCGCATAACATTGAAGCGGGTCAAAACCTCCATGGTTCCTCGGCTGGTGAGGCTCAGCTCCTCGAAGCGGTGGCAGCGAGTGACGCTGATACCGCGCTTGGCCAGATCAGCGACAAACACGCGCTCAACCATGCCCTGGTGGCCCACAAGGAGAAAGGGGTCGACGAGGTCAACAATAAAAGCCGGATAATGTATTTCACGAGCGACCCTGGCCGGGGAGGGTGAAGTGGTAGACGAGTGCCACAGGCAAATGTCGTAGACCTTGACACCTTGCTGGAGCAGCTCGTCGGCGAGGCCTAGCATGCGGAGGGTCTCGATAGTCTTGGGCTGCATGCCATCAGCACGGCCAGCGGGGGTCTGTTCGACACGTTCGTCGAGAATCAACGGGGTGATACCCATGCGAGCAAGAGTGAGGCTAGCCAGGTGTCAGCCAAATGTCCTTGCGCACAAGCCAGCAGACAAACGTAAATACCCGAGCATCAGACCAGCTGGACCAGCACCAACGATCGTGACATCGAATCGCTCAGCCTGCTGCTGTACACGGCCAAGAGACGGCACTATAAACACTGGCTCGTTCTCGTTGACAAGCTCTGGACGGGGCGTTGCTTCATGGTCTGAATGCTCACTGTTTGCGGCGGTGGTCGTGGGAGTGTTGACGGCGTCCATGTCCAGGTCCATGTCCGCGTCGCTGCTCGCAAACGAGCTCGACGGCGAGGCGCCCGCGTGGGTTGCCATGCTTTCACGGCCTCTTGAAAGTTTCGGTAGGATGCGTCGTCGAGGTTCGTCTGTCGCGGCCCAGGCTCGATCGACAAAGCTCGGAAAATGTGGAAACCCCAAGGCAAGAAGAGCTCGAGTAACTGTACGCGGCGGGTTTACAAGCCGAGGCAAGTCACATCTCAAAGCATAACGATCTTAACCGACAGTAAATAAGTACACGACTGGTCCAGGTGATCAACAATGGTGACAGATGAAGAAGGAAACAGCGAACTACCCATCGCCAAAAAGGCCCTGCGGAAAAACCCAATGGCGGTCGTCGGCCTATACAGCGCCCCACAACCGCTATAACTGGCAGGGCGTCAGAGGTAAGCCCCTGTCGGCACCAGCCGATCTGCGGGCCGTGCCTAGCATCAGCGCCAGCGCCAGCTCCTGGGGCTAGCGAGAGCTTATTGCCCTGCAAAGGTGCTTGAAGATGCCTTGTCCCAGGTTGTTACTCAACACCAAGCTCAGACAACTTGCTCACTTTCTACCCATCACACAGGAGCACACACGCCGGCTACTTCCGACCATCCGTTCGAGCACATGGTTCGATCTTGACGGCGTCGCTCCCGGCACCCTCGCATCGACCGTCCTGGACGAGCACTGGCGCCCGCCACTGTGCAGAGATGAATCCCGGCCTGCTGCCGAGAGCCTCCCAATGGTGGCGTCGCCACGACATGCAGCGAGAAGAGCCCTGAAGTGGCACACGATGCGCCAATCCGGGGTCTTGGCTTGACGCCAGGCTTGTCGAACAAGATATCCATTGTCCCTAAGCTGCATCCACAGCCATGGCGCTCTTGAACCTCTGCCGCGACAAAGATCGAGCCCAGCATGCGCCTATCTTCCGTGTGGCTTTCGGCTGTGTGGCCTCAGTGTGATGTGCAGGAGGACATGGGAAGCCAAATCATCCTTCTCATCCTTGCGTGGCTTCAGTTCAGAACCGAGTCCAATAAGATCTCGCCCTCCTCTTCTCGATCGCTAGATTGAGATACGAAGTCGGCGTACTCCCATCTGTCCTCAGCAGAACCCAGGCGTCCAAGGACAGGTTATTTCCACCATTCAGTGGCTCCCCGGTGCTCGGTTCGCAATAGTCTGCTTCTCATGCAGCCACACGAGTATGCGGATCCGCATGCATACACACGGTGCTCGATATCCGCAAGGAAAATACGCCAAACCTCAATTTGCAAAGCAGATATCTGGTCAGTGGCCGAAAACAAAAAGATGAGTCCTTCCATCTCTCACGATGAAGTCGCCCCAGATCAGCCACTCTGATACAGAATCCTGCAAGTGCTTCTATATGGATCCCCAGCTACGGCTATTGAGTCTCCTCACCCAGCCAAAAGGCCTGTTTATAGGCTGGTGAAGCGAGAGAAACATAACAAACTAGGCATGTTGCCTCCTCTCCAAAATAATTGATGCGATGTATAGAGCGTCGTAAGGACTGTTAAAGCACAGCCACTACAGTGGTCAACAGGATCACACATGGCAGCAAGGCCAGCCCGAGATGGAAACTAATTCAAGGTGTCAACCACGGTACTTGGCTATGTGTTGTATTGGCAATTCTCGAACTGCCATCTACAAGCGATGCGGGGATCTGCAAACCATACAACTGCCGGCAATGTACCAGACTCTACAAGGATGATCAAGTGCCGTGAGATTAGCTTTGGCGTACTTGGAGAGAGGGTTTGTGTACCCATGCCGCAAACGCGGTTGGTGTTGGACTGAATGCTTTGGCAATGGTGAGGAGAGCACGCCGCCCCTCTGGCGCTTGAATCGTGCGGAGCAAAAAGAAATGTCCAAAACATGTCTTCCAGAAACCTCCCTCAGGGCCAGCAGGATTAGTCTGTTGACAGGTGCAATGGTCGCCGTGACCAACCTGCAGTATGGTCTGGACTCAGTCGTCATCTCCAGCCTACAGGCAATGCCTTGCTTGCTCGCAGTCTCCGGCTATCCACACTCAGGCGCAGTGGAGGGCTATGCCAGTAGAGAGAGAGCTAGCCCTGCTCTTGCACAGAATCTACAGACCTGCTTCCCAACCTCCAATCAGCTTGACTGACCATCGTTGGCAAAATTGTTGGCACCGTCGTCATCAACCTCACGCAGATGCGCCTCAATAAGGGGAGCTGTCAAGCCGCCACAGTCATCCTCTCCATTGGCCTTTCCTTCGTTCCCGAGTCCCTCTCATCATCGCATCCACCGCAGCAGGATGCACACAGCTAGAGACGTGCTTGGTTTCCGTCTGTGGCCACTTGCTCAACGCCCATAAGCTCAAGCTGGATGGATCGAAATGGTCAAGGACATTCAAGAGCAAGAACGCACGGCATGCACCATCGGGCCCGTTGGACCAATGCCTCGGCACAGAATTGCGGCGCACTCTCCTCTGCTACGCCGTGATATTCAGCCAGTCCGGGATCCGGTGCGTGAGTTGTGTTTAGCACTCTAGTCCCCCGAGATTGCAGGCCTGCCGACCACGCGGCGTTCTACCATAACATCGTCAAAGCGTGCATTGGATTTGTTGAGGTCAATGTGGGCATCTACCTCATACGTTATGTTATTGGCTGGCACACCATCCTCACGCTCAGAGCAGTGGTGAGGATGGTGCCTGGTGTAATGGTTGGACAAGTCAAGCAGACAAAGGTATTGTAGGGTTGCCTTGGGCTCCTTCGCCCAAAGGTTCTTTGGCCGTTTCATTGTTTCGGTAGGTGTCTGACACGTTGGATGGAAAGGAAGGAGAACAAGGATGCTATGATAGGTATGGAGCAGTCGTCTTTGTCTCAATTTGTCCAAGGTCTCATGTGCATTCCTCGTATATGTTTTATGGATAATCCAGATTGTATACCTATGTAAGACCACGATTGATTTCTGCAAGGAGACTGAATATGCAATTATAGCCCGTTTGCAATAACCTCGAACCTGGGCGATCAATCATCCTCTCCTGGACCCAGAACCATTCCTTCAAAGCAGACCGCTGACCGTCCACAGAACAACATGCCTTCATCAGGCGATCAAAGCACCACCACCATTGGGAGCAACGACACACCAATATCGCCACTTTCGCCACCGGGCTCACCGGGCAGCACAGCCATGGCCTCCTCGTCTCCTTCTTCATCCTCCTTTATATCCGCCCCGGCCTCGCCCAGCGCTTCTCCATCCACTGACTCCGAGACGATACTCTACGAAGGAACCGGCGCAGGCACCTTTTACACTCCCGTCATCCAGCGAGCCCGCTGTCAGGTCCACAGAGCCATGGCGGCGGCGGCGGCGACGACGACGACGACGAAGACGACACCTAGAACGTTAGACTCTAGTCCGGTATCCAGCCCTGTCATCCCATTGTGTTTCGTGGCTTGCTCTTCGTCTTCTCTTACAACTACATCAGGCACTGCGACTTTGAGACCCGAGTCTGTGCCTTCCTGTTCTCCCAGCATCACCATCACCACCACTACAAACCCACCATCATCACCCGCATCCCGTGTCAAACCCCTCAACCCTCCACCTGACCACCTCCTCAGCCCATGCACCTCCCACTTTCTCACAAAAGCCCAATACGACGCACATCTCAACGAGTATCATGGTGTCAGCTGCGCCGAAGACGGTGTGTTACCGTCATCAGTATCTGCAAACAAACTGAATGGTGGTTGCGATGTGCATGCTTGGAACAGGTATCGGGTGGTTCCTCTGAATGTGGCGAGGAAGACGATCGGTCCACAGGGTCGAAGGTGTGTTCAGAGTGTAGGAAAGAGTGAGACGATGTGAGGAGACTATCTGATCGTGTCTCGTGGGCGTGAATCCAAGAGAGACTATAAGAGAGCGCGAACGGTGATGATATTTAGACAACCAAATAAAGCTCCTTTGCAAAACCTCACAGAATGTATACACCCTACAGTACTCATCAAGGCAGCACAGCCAGCTAGTTACAAACGTCATGATATTGTGGTAAATAAAAAAGAAATCCTCCATTGGACGTTATCACAAAGTCCTTGGCCAAAACTTGCCACCGTGTGCATAAGAGGATATGGTATAGTGATCATCACCACCGCCCCTTGTTCATGTCTAATCTAATCGTAAAAACGTATAATCCATGAAATTGAAACCCAAACAAAAACGCTCTATACTGTGCTCTTATGTCTTTATCCCCCACGACGGCCAAGCCGCTCACCACTTGACAACCTTTTGTGGGAAGAACTCATCAATGAGATCAAGGTAGTATGGCTATAGGAATTGAAACACGAGCAAGTTAGCACAGTATTCCGCAGTTCAAGAAATGAATGAAAAATTGAGGGGAGAACAAGAGGGAAAAAAAAAAAAACAAGGCTCACCTTCAACTCCTCCAGGTCCGGAATCCCATCACTCTTACTGTACAAGTCATATGGGTTGAAAGCCTTGACCGCCTTCAACATCTCATGATCCTTCTCACTCATCAAATCCCGATACGCGCCCTCCTTGTGCCAAGGGTAGAACGAGTGATAGCGAATCATGGCCAACGCCTCATCCGGCAACCTGCTCTGGTCCTTGACCACGTGGTACAAGTACTCATCGTGGCCCCAGCTCAACATGACATTATCCAAGCCGCAACCCGGTGCGTAGATCCCATACTTGGTGCTGTACACTGGGTCTTCCGTGTCGGGGTTACCCTCAAACGTCGAGCTTGACAGGATAATTCTCTCGTCAAACGCACACCCCACGGGGAACGTGTCCCCCACCACCGCCCACTGCCCCTCGGCAGCCTCATCGTAAAAGTACATGAGCTTGCCCAGGTCGTGGATCAAGCCCGTCAGCTGCATCCACCGGGGCTTGCCATCCCGCCGAATCGCCTCGGCGCTCTGCAACAGATGCGCAATCTGGCCGAGTTCCGTGTCTGGGTCTGACTCGTCCACGAGCGTCTCGAGTTTCTCCATGGCCTCCCAGATTGTCAGCTCGACGCGTTGGCGTTGCGGCGAGTTGAAGCGTTCCCGCGCCGCGAGGTTATATGCGACGGTCTGCTTCTCATGCTGTTCCTTGTAAAAGTTCTTGACGCGGTCGCAGGCGTCTTCGTATTGGCGAAAGTTGGTCTTGTCCTTGTCTGTGTCGAACTGTGAGGCGTCGTCGTAGTTGCCCAGTTCGGCATTCATGGTTTGGCGGGCTTGGTCTTTGAGGACATTAACGGCGTCGATGCTGTCCGAGATGGCGTCCAGTTCGGCGCCGGACCGCATGTCGAGGTCTGCTGTTGCAGCTGGTGCCATTGTGTGAATTTGAGGTGTAGTTGGCGGATGGAGACAAGGGAGAATAGCTCTAAGAGGAGTCTGAAGAATGAGAAGAGAGATTGAAAGGCGTGCAATGCGGGAAAGCAGAGGTGATGAAATGGGTATTCAAGAACTTGAGTTCCTTCAATAACACTTTGAAAACATGAGAATTGTTAAATACCCGAGACCAGGAGATATAATCTGAAAACATCTTGTCCACCTCGGGGTCCTTTCACCCTCGGCAACAAGTCGACAAGAGACACGGAGAAAATGTCCTCTTGTCTCTATACTTTCGTGCAGAACTACCATACGCAGATGTACTGTGTACAGCGATACCTTTGCGCTAATCAGGCACAAAAAGTCTCCAACCCAAAATCGATATGGACCCAAGCCGCTGGATCCATCCAAGTGCAGCGTGCGGGGGGGACCCTTCCCCCTCAACATACTATGTACGTCTGAGCTGGCGAGTAGCCTTGAGCCGATATCAAGTGGCATGGTTGTTGTTGGATGTTGTCGTATCCACGATCTGTCATGGTAAGTGGCCACGGGAGCCCGGGATATCGGATCTGCCACAGATCGTGCATTGCCCCATGTAAAAGTAGACGTCAGACTTCGGCGGTTTTGACCATTTCTTGGCCGCTAAGCGACAGGGGTTTCTTCCAGGGTCCACCATGAGCGGGTTGCATTTCGCCAGAAATTCCTTCTTTGGGCGGCGCGCTGCAAAAGATGGTCAGAATCCGCGAGGCTGCTCCACACCCTTATTCCACGTTCCTGTCAGAAACAGTAGTCCTGGGGCGCCGTTGATCCTCGCCCAAGCTTCCCCCCCCTCTCCAAGGCTTGTGTCATTTTCTGACTTTTTCTCTCTTCCACATCTGCGTTTTCGCGGGGTTTGCAGCATTGTTCAGGGTCTCTGCCTGGGCGTGACGTTTCTGGATTGCGCCGCACCCAGACGCCCAGACAATCATGCTGCTGGCATTCGCAGCAGCCATGTCACCCAGACTGGCTCGGTCTTGCTGGCCCGCTTCTTCTTCTGGGCCCTCAGCTCGGACGGCATAGTCCTGCATAGCACAGGCATGCCGCTTCACTACGAGTCGTCTACATGAGGAGATGGGCACCACACGACCTGGCATCGCTAGCTTGGCGTGTCCTCGACCATGTCCCATGACTTCATCATTTGCTTCTGGACTGCCTCGGTGGGCCGAGCGTGCTCCTTTTCTGTCCGCTTCAGCAGACCAAGGCAGGCCTCTTGGTCTCTGCGATCCTGGAACTGGTCTCCGACTATCAAGCGGTTAATGAACAAGGTTAGTGAGTTGGCATACTCTCATTGTTGCGCTTGGTCCCCAGGAAACATGTGGATCTTGACATGAAATGTCAAGGAGCTGACAGTGTCAAGAAGGAGGAAAAGACTTACACGCAGCAATCGCCATGCAGGCTGTAAACAGGCTAGGCGGCGTCCATTGGTTGCACAGTCCGATACCACACATTCTCCTAACGAGGCTTCGGATTCGCTCCTGCAATTGCGGTGCGTTAGCAGAGATAGTCTTGTCGTCACTGCATGGATACCTACACTGATCCGCTTCGCCGCCTCCTTCCTCTGCGCTCCCATTCGCGGGATTTTGGGATCGAAGCTCACGAGGAATAGCTCAGCCAACAGGTGGTGCTGAATTCCGATTGCTAAAAACAATGCAAGAGAGTCAGCAAATCAGCGCATCACAACGCTTACATCATGCCACCCGAGTGATTCGAGATGTGCATTCAAGGATCACGCATTGTCCCGACTCACCGTGGCATGCGCTGTGATACCATATTTCTGGAAAGACTTCATCTTTCTCGGGGTCTGGTTCTCGGTGGTAGATGGGCGTAAAGCTGGGTGGAAGACTCTCGGTCCAGCGTTTATTGTACTCGTCCAGCTCATTCCACCACTCGATGCCCCCTGCGCGACCCAGTGTGCCTTGCGACCCGTCATCAAAGCAAAAGTTGAGCACATCGGCGCAGTGCACGACAGCCCTGTTTGCCCAGCCAAAGTCATCCGTGGACATGAGCGTTCGGTCGACGAGTGAATGCACCAGGTTGATGCGAACCGGTGTCTGAAACATGACTGCGTTGTATATCTGTTGCCTCAGGCCGACCCAGAACGCAGCACCGCTTAATGAACCCGGCATGAGGTAGCGGCTGCCATCGCCTCCAGTGCCGTGATGGACGAACGCCTTGATTCCGAGCAGATAACCGGTCGTGTCGACGCCAGAGGCCTTGACCTCCATTTCCTCCCAGACACGCAGAATTATGGTCGCGGCGAAGAGGTTCTCGTCGGACATGGTGTGGTGCTCATGGTGAAGGATGGGAATCAAGACATTCAAGCACTCTTGATGGTACCGATCAGAGGCGTACGGATCGTATGAGCTTGTGTGGGCCAGGTGTTTTGCAGACAAGGCCAAAATGGCGTTCAAGAGCACTCTACATCGTCCTGCTCGGGATGGTACCACGGTCTCAAAGGATTGGTGCATATCGCAGACATCAAGCTGCGAGGTGCAGTACAGTCAGCATGAAAAGCTGCTATTATCTCGCGACAAGGATGGGGGAGGGGATATCTCCAGACGTACCCAAATGGACAGTTTCTGGACATAGTGACGGAACAGCATGGCTTCTTCACGGGTCTTTAGCGGCCATGCCTCCTGATCACTGTATATCTTGGCTTGCATGGCCTGAATCGCTGGATCGTCCACCGCCGCTCCATATGACATTGTCACAGGCAGCGTAGCCGACATGGGTTCAGCAACCGCCAGGTCCTGGAAAGATGGAAGATCTCTGCCTGGCGAAATGACATGGTCGTCATGGGGAATGAAACGGTCTGTTGGAGAGAATTGACGCACAAATCCAAGGGCCAATTCTGGAGGAGTTGGATATGGCGGCACTGCGACAGCATCGCTAGCATCTGCAGCGACAGTGTCCACTGTCTTGATGGTATTCGAGCTCTCGGAATGCGAGTCCGGCCAGTCGTCGCGAAAAAAGCCCAGGGATTGCTCTTCGACATCTCCAGAAGCGACAGCGGTTTCGTCGATGAATTTCACTATGAAACTAGTGAGTCTTGTGTGTGTGTGTGTGCGAGTACACCAACCAGAAAGCTGTAGGCTACCCGACTTACGTCTTTTGGGAGCCCTCATCCATCTCTGGTCCTTGGAAAATGAACCTGGCACCGGCAATGGTCAGCACACAGCACAATGGCTTGCCAGAAGCACAGCGTGAACCCGTGACATACTGTTCTTGATTCGGAACTTGTATCCTCGGGTGCACTCTCTGTTGTGGGTCACACAGCGCCCACAAACCGGAGTTACCCGGTCACCTGGCGACGAGACTTGCAGTCAGCCAATCTTGTGTGCTCTCAAGTCCCATCCGATCAAGCACTCGATATCAGCCACAACACTCACACTTTAGGTGCTGATCACGGCAGCTCTGGCTATAGATAAATGGCGAGACACGCAACTGTCAGCACACTCCTACGATACTCGACAGGGCCTTCCGATCATCAGTTAGATAAGACTGGGCGGACAAAGACCTGGATCTGGTCTTACCATCCGATTGGCGCAACGTGGGCCTCAGGCCTAGACTGTACCGGCGTCTTGTCCTTGGGCGAGGACGGAGAGGTCATCGATACTGGAGAGCCACAATGCTGGGGCCGCGCAAGACTAGGCCGGGCAAAAAAAGAACGAGTGGTAATTGGTCAGCAAAGCCCCCCAGCCAGGCGGAGACCGGGCTTGCGCTGGCAGGGCAGACGGGAGATAACGTCAGGCCGAGCAGCAACTCACGTGCCCAGATTTGCAACCAAAGGAGCAGGATTGGAGTGGATCTCGGCAACAGAGAGCTAGACAAGAGTGCTGACGACGCTTTCTCGGACACAGCAAGCCCACTTGGCGGAGAAGGGGAAGGCAAGGGAAGGCAAAAGAAGGCGAGAGGATTCGAGAACAAGACCCAAAACGGCACAAAGTTTCCAAGAGGCCCAGGCTGGGACGAGCAGCGGCTTAAGAAGAATGGGCAAGAATCGGCGACAAGTCAACTTGGAGAAAGAGAGGGGCACACAGTCAACCTGGCTGGATCGGATCTGGGGAAGGGAGACGGGGGGGAGAGGAACGAGCGCAAAAAGCTGGAGAAGAAAAGCTGGAGAAGGGCCCAAGCCAGTGCTCTTTCCCCCAGGATTTGCGAGGTCGGTTGACGATGGGCATTTGGGTTCTGCTTGGTCCACAGACGCAGTTGCCCCGCACTAACGGCAACCATATCACAAGCGAGACCAGCTCTAACCGGTTTGCCCATAGCGCCCCACTACGCCCGCACCGCAGTGCGTATTCACCTAGCCCAAGAAACCGGACACCTGGGACCCAAGACCACGCGATTCGTCTCGTCCCGCCCCCCATTCGATTTGTCTCGACTCGCCGCAACTTGCTGCTTCTAACCAGCCGTCTCTACGCCAGTACCTCGCAGCCTGCCATGGGTTGGCCTGCCACGTTGCAGGGCCAGTCTGGGGAACAAACGCGGGGGACGCCTTGGCAGGTGCTCTGGAGGCGCGGGCGTGAGGGCATGACACCTGCTCCACTGACTCGCCAGCGCCCGCAGTCCTGGAAGGCTGGCGGTGGGGCCTCGACCACCTGGCAATTGCCCAATCAGCGCAGCCCCAACCAAGCCCAGCGCACTGGGCACAATGCGGGGCAGTAGCAGGCAGTACAGTGCTTCTCGCAGTTTCTGCCGCCTGCCTGCCGGTACACGCTGCTAGAAGCATCTGCCGCTAAACTGACCCGCCTGAATGAAGCAGAAACCAGCACCAGCAGAGTCCACCAGCAGCCGCGATTGCAATGGCCCAAACCCAACAACGAGAAAAGCCCCAGCAGCCGGGTTGCGCATATAAAGAGCCATTGTCCTCTCTGTCGATCTGGACCTCCGATCACGAGCCCTTCAACACACTCTCTGCACCGACAGGACACTGCTGCATGCAGAGCGCATTTCTTGCCGTCTTCAACTCGTGGCTTTCGCGTCCCGTTGGCGGTCCCGAGGTTCCGCTAAAAAGCAGGGGATCCGCAACAACTCCATCGAGCCACGCTATTCGGTGTTAGGCGCGCAATTTCCTGAGCAAAAAGCCTTGCAACCTTCACCGCCCGCCGACCACCTTCTTGCCTCTGTTGCGACTGCTTACCTCCTCCAACCTTTGTCCACGGCTGCTGTCGCTTGTGCTCGTGGTAAAACGCCAGTTCTAGCGAATTGCCCAAGAGGCTCAACCTTTGTGCCACCTCTGTCTTCGCGCCCCCCGCCCCCCCTCTTCTTACGAACCATGTCCAAAACGCTCGAGGATGTCATCTCCCACGAGGAGCCGGCGCACGTCACCGACCAAGAGAAGGATGCTGCGGGTCTCGGCGACTATGGCGCCAACAATGACAAGATTCTCGCCTTTGCCAAGTCGGCGACCGACAAGGAGCAAAAGATGACGCTGGCTCAGGGCATCAAGACATACCCCAAGGCCATCTTTTGGAGCATGCTCATCTCGACGTGCATTGTCATGGAAGGCTACGACGTGTGCCTTATCAACAATTTCTACGCCTTCTCGCAGTTCAACAAAAAGTACGGCACCCAGCTCGCCGACGGCAGCTACCAGATTTCGGCGGCCTGGCAGTCGGGCCTCAGCAACGGTGCCAACATTGGCGAGCTGATTGGTCTGCTCATCAACGGCTTTGTTTCGGAGCGCTTCGGCTACAGGTGGACCGTCATCATTTGCCTCGGCCTCATTGCATGCTGGACTGCCCTCTTCTTCACTGCCCAGAATGTTCAGACTCTGCTTGCGGCAGAGATCCTGTGCGGTATCCCCTGGGGTGTCTTCCAGACCCTGACCATCACATACGCATCCGAGGTTTGCCCCGTCTCGATGCGCGGCTACTTGACCACCTATGTCAACTTTTGCTGGGGGCTTGGCCAAGAGATTGGCATTGGCGTTATCATGGCCATGCTGAAGCGCGACGATGAGTGGGCCTACCGCATCCCCTACGCCCTGCAGTGGATGTGGCCGTTGCCCCTTGCCATTGGCATTTACTTTGCTCCCGAGTCGCCCTGGTGGCTGGTCCGCAAGGGCCGCACCGAGGACGCCAAAAAGTCCCTACTGCGCCTGACGAGCCAGCACCAAGAGTCTGACTTTGACGCCGAAGAGACTGTCGCCATGATGGTTCACACCACTGCGCTGGAAGAAAAGACAACCAGCGGCGCAAGCTACTGGGACTGCTTCAAAGGCCACGACTTCCGCCGCACCGAGATTGTCTGCATGGTCTGGGCTATTCAGAACCTGTCTGGCAACTCCTTTTCCAACTACTCCACCTACTTCCTTGAGCAAGCTGGCCTCAGCGAGCAGTCGTCGTATGGCTTCGCGCTGGGCCAGTACGGAATGAACATGGTGGGCGTCTTTGGCGCTTGGTTCCTCATGACACTGGGTATCGGCCGCCGCTCGTTGTACCTCTACGGCCTCTGCGGTCTGTGCACCATGCTCTTCATTCTGGGCTTCCTTGGCCTGGTACCCGAGGCACACAAGGAACAAGCTTCGATCGCCACCGGTTCCATCATGCTTGGGTGGGCTTTGTGCTACCAGCTGACTGTCGGCACCGTGTGCTACTCGTTGGTTGCCGAGATCTCGTCTCGTCGCCTGCAAATTAAGACGGTTGTCTTGGGTCGCGTGCTGTACATTATTGTCGGCATTATCTGCAGTGTCCTCACCCCGTATATGCTGAACCCCACCGCGTGGGACTGGAGCAACTTTGCAGGATTCTTCTGGGTAAGTCACTACCAAGTCCTTTTTTCTGCTCACATTCGGGCCAATCAAATGACTAACCGAGCCTTTTCCCACAGGGCGGTATTTGCTTCCTCTGTATCATCTACACCTATTTCCGCGTCCCAGAGCCCACGGGCCGCACATTTGCCGAACTCGACCTGCTCTTTGAACAAGGCGTCCCGGCGCGCAAGTTTGCTACTGCCAAGGTCGATGCTTTTGAAGGCAGCATTGCGGGCAGCGTCATGGACAGGTACAAGAACGATCTCGACGCCAAGCACCTCGAGAGAATGAGCCAAGGTAGTCTACAATCGTGACTCTCGAGGTTGATGCGGGCCTCGGCTTAAGGGGGTCATGGCATTATTGTTGTTATTATTACTGTTGTATTTGGCAGCTTTGTTTTGGTTGCAGATCTTGTTTGAACGATTTTCCTATTGAGCCATTGCGCCCTTGCGCCGCGACGAATGTTGGATGTATACCTTGCTGGCAACGGCCAGTCTAGCATGAGCACCAGGAGTATCATGATGAGTTTTATGTCAATATAATGAATATATATGGAAATGACATGGCAGAGCACGGCAGCCGCGCGGGGATCATCATCTTGTGCCTCTTCGCGAAGGCACCCGTGAATCCTGGTCCCATTTCAAACTTTGCGTGGTGTCAAGTGCTTGCTGCTCAGCCATGTGAGAGCCTCGATTTCCACATTTTCTTCGCCAGGTTCTTGTTTTGAACACGCGTAATACTATGTACATACCCAGGCCAAGTGGATATATATATATGTAGCTGTGCATCAGTCACATGCGTCGTGGGGTCACACTTACATATGCAAGTGATTCGGTCAGCTTATTAAGCGCACGTCTTGGACTTCTCCAAATCGTCTCGCCGTCTCCACAGTCAACATCACCAAAATCATATGAGGAGAAAGTCCTTCTCCAATTTTTCCTGCGCAGGTTACTTCCTCTGACCAGCTAGTCGGCCCCGGTATAATGGCACCGACGACGCGAGTCCACAGTTCCTGGATCTCGTCCTCTCCGCACCAGAGAGACTTGTTTTCATTGGCGGATCAAATATTCACAGACCAAAGGTCATCACCAAGTGGCCGGCAGGAGGTAGGTTGGAAGGAGGACCCAGGTTGGGATGTGTTTACTATAAAAGAGGGTCGTGTCCTTGTCCCGGTGGGTGGTCAGTGGTCACGACAGGATACAGTCACTTCTTTCGAGACAGAGGAAAACGAGGTTGAGACATTGGTGTTGCCTGGGTATTTATCTTTACCGGCGTGATCATGAGTGGGCTCCCTGTGGCGAGCAGGCTTTGGGCTGTTGTTACGGCTCTTTTGGCTTGTCATGCTGTCCTCGTTGCACCGGTGGCTGGCAATACCAACACCTCGACCAAGACTCTGTCTGCAGGTATATACTTGTCTTTTCTTTTTTTCTCCTTGTTTTCTTTTTTGCTTCCCTCTTGGACTCAGATACAGTCTTTTCATGCCCTTCACTGCCACTTCTTATTCGCCTTGTGTCTATTAGACACGGCATCTTCTTTCTGAGTCTTGTCGTCTATAACCACAAAAGCTCACAGAATGACACATTTCCAGCTGCCCAAAGTCTATTCGACTACTCCATGCAAGTCCAGGACCTGCGCTTCGACGACTACTACAAATACATCCTCTACCAGCAGACTGCGGGCGAGCTCAACACGCGGTTCACGGCCTGGTACGCCGCGGGGCTGCTGCAGCGGAACCAAGGCAATGATGTGGAAAATGCCAAAGCGGCGATTGAGAATGTGTGAGTTACTGGACTTCATGATGATGAGCAAAAGAGGAATTGAGACTGATGGCCACGTGAGGGCGTAGACTGCGAAGCCAGCTGACCACGGAATACGATTCTGCTTGGTATGGGACTTACAAGATTACTCTGGATAACCCTGTGCCGACGGGCAATTCATCATATTGGCCGCCCGAGATATATGTGAGTTGGATTGTGTACGCTGTGCTTTGACAGGACGGAGACGAATCTGCAATACTCACCCTCTTGAAACTTTAGACGACCTATGATCCCAACTGGAGAGAATTCGTCGGGTGAGCACACTTGGTCTGCTCTTCATGACATCTCTCTCCCCCAGCAAGCATTCACCCTACTCACTGATCTCTAACAACGCCTCATCTCCCAGCACCCAACTCGTCCAAATCGTAGAGCTCTTCCCAGACCTCCTCGGCCGCGCCCTGGTAGCCCGCATCGAGGACGCCCTCGAGACAGCCGCCGTCGGCGAGATGCGCCGCAACGGCACCTACCCACCCGACGACAACCTCATCCTCGCCTACTCAAACCCAGGCCTCATGCGGGCCTTGACCGTCGGCTGGATCGGCGCGCGCCGCCACAACTCGACCTTGATCAACTTTGCCAACACCCAGGGCGAAGCCCTCCTCGCGCTGTTCACGGCAAACCACTCCAACACGCTCGGCGAGTACAATGCCCCGACTTACTACGGCATGGACGTGTGGGCGCTCGCCGCCAACATCGCCTATGGGCCTGCGAATGCAACCATGACGGCCAACGCGAGGTACATCCTCACGCAGCTCTGGGAGGATATCGCGGCGCATTACAACCCGTATCTGCGCAATCTCGTCGGGCCGTATGATCGCGCGTACACGCGCGACATGACAATGCACTCTGCTGTGCTCTCGCTGTGGTGGTGGGGCCTGTATGGCAGGGAGTATGGCGGCCAAGCACCGCTAGGCGACCCAGATTTGCTCTATGATCTATCACAGGGCGCGGCGCTCTCGCTGCTCATGGATACCGTGCAGGCGTGCTGCATCTCGAGCCAGACGGCCGCGTTGCTAACCGCCACCAGCACCAATGGCCAAGAGACGCTCCTCAACAAAACGGTCCGCGAGTCCCTGTCTACAGACGTTCTCCGCGGGGCGACTTCGTGGATCGCGCCAGGAGGAGAGGTCATGATTGGCGCGGAGGCTGTTGCCGAGACGGTCAACCGCGGGGTGCAGTTTGTGCCCGCGATTGTGCACTGGGCGTCGGACCCGCTGCGCACGCCGACGCCCTATGTGGGCTTCTTTTCGTTGTATCCTTCTGCGTCGACGGTCGAGGCCATCGCTGGGCCCAGCGAATTGGTGGTGCGCTATCCAAATACGACTCAGGACGGGACGGATATCTTCACGTTTGCCGTGAGCGGGATTCCGCCTTCGTGGACGCTGGAGGGCAAGGTAATTGCGGGATTGGAGGAGTTGCCTTGTTTAGCTGTCAATGTTTCCGCTGAGGGGCTGGAGAAGTTGCCTGTTGTTGCTGAGACGGCGATGCTGGAGGATCATTACTATTACAACGTGTCGTATCTTGTTCCCGCTGGGTTTGAGGGTGTGCCTGAGCTGAGGTTGGGGATCGAGTATACTTGTTGATTGACGGGTTGGTGCCCCTGGGCCGAGGGGCTCTTTGGATATCTGGATCTAAACTACTGTTATGATAGAGAAGGGGCTTGATAGATAGATTGCGCGGTGCGTGTTACTTGCGCTCACAAGATTCTGCGAGAGCAAGCCTGTGCCTTGGTTTACTTCCATATCTATGGGATATCATCCTCGATACAATGCTTGGCCTCAATTCAACAACCGAAGAACTCAAGTCTCAAGATCGTTTAGTGAAGTATCTATAGGAGATACCATCAAACTTTCTAACCTACTTTTGCTCATATACTTATCTAAAGAAGGCAAAACCTCCACTTTAATTCAACATCTCCAATACCATACATCTGTGCTAGCAAATCAAAAGATCCACCGAGCTCTCGTGTACCTCAATCAAGAGGGCTGGGGGAGGGGGGTTTAGAAAATCTGCTATAACCAAAGTTGATTCAATGGAAGATCAGCCAAACAACGCCCCCCATCTTGATGTTCATGCCGAATAACCGCCAGTCCAGCAAACGTGCTCGATTGGGGCTTGCTTAAGGGCTGGTGCAATCACGCCTTGGAGCATCGAGTCGATCTCTTCCATCCAAGACTGGGCTTTCGGAAACGTTTTGCCCTTGGCCAAGCCATTCCATCGATTCCAGTCTCGTCACTTTTTGAAACGAAAAGCAAAATACTGCCGCAACCTTCCAGAAAGAAGAAGGGCTGTGAGTGAGTGAATACGGTACACAAACTTATCTTGCCCCCACACTCATCTCTCCCTGGGCACGAGATGGATAAATCGGCAACCTCACCCCCCATCCCTCCAGTGAAACTGTTTTAGGCGTGACCTCAGAGTTCATACAAATCGGTGTAAATTTCCGGGCTATCCCAACTGTTAGATTCAGATGAATTGCTCCGAAGGCTGCAGCGTATTTATAGCAGTGCGTACGAGTAAGTGGCTCTCCCAGTTACGTAGTTGCAGTATCACGAGAGGTGCCATGGTGTCTTCTTCATTCCGACTGACCAGTACTCTTGTGATCGGCCAGCACGAAGTTGATATAGAGTACGTTTTAACTTTTTGGTGCCCAGGGACCAAAATGATATCGCCCCCTTGGAACGCTTCGTATAAGTAATGTCGGCTTCCAGCTTGAGATTTACTTAGCGAGCCACTCGTCTCCATCTTGTCCGCATTATGGGGCATTTCCAGCTCTGTGTAGACTTACAACTTGCAATTTGCAGGTCACAAAGAGGTGTAAGAAAAAAGAGAAAGAAGAAAAGAGAAAAGCAATAGTAGCAGTGTCTACCGGGGCCGAGACCGCTGAGCGAATACTTTTACAGTACATAGTCGCAACCCCACCATGAACAGCGCCAGAATAACGCTAGAATTTCTCTCTTTGGGGCCGCTAAGGGCTTGTGTTGACATGGTGCTAACTGCTGCTGCTGCTGCTAATTTGCTGCTAAGCACTGGCACCATTTACCGCCCACTTTCCCGGAGACTTAGCCACGTCCCACCGTACCGAGACAGCCAGAGCAAGGGACCACTGGGACCCGGCTAGCCCACTTTCCCGCTGTTCACTAGCATCCCCCCCCCTAGCCAATTGCCAAATAGGGCCAAAGTCAGGGGCCAGCCTTGAACCTTGGGGGGGCTGCTGATGTAGGGGCAGTTCGAGGGGGCTTGGGCCGCGCAATCGTCCATTCCCCACACCCTCAAACACATGTTAGTCAGGGAACAAAAAACGACGGGCCTGACGACAACAAGACGGCACTGCGCGTAAGCGTCCGCTTTTCTCCCCCACTGCCCATTCATTCTTTCCTGTTGTCCCTAGATTGATGATTGACTGATCGATTGCTTGCTTGCTTGCTTGATTCACTGGCGTTTCGTTCTTCCTTTTCTCCCTCTTTATACCCTGCTTTCTCTCTTTCGGGCTTTTGGCTCTCTACGCTCCCTTTGCGCCAGACGTGACGATACCCTCAAATCACCCCAGAACCAACTCAACCATTTTTGGCTCGGTCGCTCGGTCGCTTGCCTTCACGATTGGCAGCCAGCAGCAGCACCACCAGCAGCAGCAGGCACCGTGATATGACCACATCCTGAACCTGGAATCGCAAGAACCGAACCAAAAGACACCGCCTCTCTCACACAACCTCACCACCAATGGCCATCGTGCTGTCCCGCCATGACTACTCGACCGGCCCCGGCCTGCTCTCCGGCTCGCGCCACCGCCACCTGCGAGCCATCATGATAGCAGGCGTCGTCCTGATAGTCGTGTGGACGCTGAAGAGCACAGGCTTGTTTAGAGATCATGTAAGGCAGTCTCTGCTCCTTCTTCTTTTTCTTCTTCCCCCCTCCTATCACGCTTTTGAGTCTGTAAACGCAGACGAACCCCTCGAAAGACAGAAGAAGGCTGACACAGCCGCCCTCTCTCGTACTTTCCCACAAATTAGTACACCTCCGGCTTCGACCTTGTCGACCCTTCCGAGCTCGAACCATCCCCAACACCCACTGCAGCCCCCGGCGGCGAGTTCCAAGGGCCTCCCAAACCAATCACCCTCACAGGCGACAACTTCTACCTCAGCGATGCTCTCCACGGCGCCCTCCATCCTCCACCGCCGCCTCCTCCTCCGCCCCGCGAATTCCCCGCCTCCGTCGCCGTCATCATGGAATCCAACCCAGCCGCTGTGACCAACCTCGTCCCCGTCATGCTTCACTTCGCCAACGTCCTCGGCCCCGAATGGCCCGTTGTCCTGCTCACTTTGCGCGCCAACTGGGTCGAACCCGCGAGCCCTGCCTTCCGTCGCCTCATGGCCCAGCGCCGCATCCATATCTTTTTCCTGCCCGACGATACCGTCTTTCCAGACCACACCTCCGTCTCCAAATTCCTCACCCGTCCCTGGATCTGGGAGCGCTTCGAATCTGCAGACCGCGTCCTTCTCTTCCAGGCCGATTCCGTCCTCTGCAGCAGCAGCGAGCGCCGCGTCGAGGATTTCGCGGAATACGATCTCATTGGCGCGCCCATCCATCCAGCCTACGGCGTGGGATACAACGGCGGGCTATCCCTGCGCAACCCCAAAGCAATGCTCGACGTCATCCGCGACCCAACTATCCGGCCATTCGATGTCCGCGTAGACGAAATCGCAGCAGAACTGCACCGCATCGGCGAAACCCAGGGCCCTGACGCTCGGCGTGAAGCGGAAACGAAGATTCCTTCGTGGGAGAAGTTCGAGGACCAGTGGTTCTACACCATGCTCAAGCAGCGGAGCGAGCGGATCAGCGCTGGCGGCGACAGCGGCCCAGGGGCAGACGCAGAGAACAAGGGCGAAGGTGGAATCAAGAACAAGATCCGCTTACCAACCACCGAGGTTGCCAAACAATTTGCCGTCGAAACCGTATGGAATACCCAGCCACTGGGCTATCACCAGCCTTTTCGGTGGCTGACGCCCGCGCAAAAGACGGCGGCCATTACCTGGTGTCCCGAGGTGGCCATGTTGCAGGATGGGAGTCACTTTTTCTAAAGACAAAAAAGTTGAAGGGCCAACTTTTTGTTGTGGGAGGAAATTCGTTTCAAGATGACGAGAAAACAGAAAAAAAGAAGTATTCATTTAGGAAAGTGTGTCTGTGGTTGGATGCGGCTGGTAGCATGCCAAGACATTGCCGAACCTGCGGGCCGTCATCCTCGAGCTTTTTTTGATTAGACAGGCAGACGGGATGATTACAAGAGAAAAAGGGGTGGGGGGGTGTTACAATGTCACCCAACCTTGGAATACGGGATACAGAGAGCATTTTTGAGAGACACCAGCCATTTATGTTTGAGCTGGGCGTTTGCATTGCACGGCGTTCAGGCTGGATACAGGCTTTTCATGCATGGAATACATACGTCTTCACATTTCAGCAACAAGAGAGTGCGCTTTGATTATTTCAAAATAAACCTCGCTTTCATCATCTCATGAAAACATATGCTTCTCTTGCGCATTGGACACCCCCGTGAGGTCTCTTATGCACTTAGTGTCGTGGACCGCCGCTTGAACATGTCTTCTGGGTGACTTCACACGTATACAAGGCCTCACTCGTCCTGATAGGACCCCGGCATCCTTAGCAGCTCGGGCCGAGTTGCAGTTGCCGTTGACGGGTTTGCAGCTGGCGGTGGCTGATCAGGTCCGGGTTCTCTTTCGCCAGCCAGTCTCTGAGGCCTTCGTAGCACAGCGACCGTCGTCTTGGATCCGCGCACTCGCAATGCCTCTTGTGCCCGTATCAGGCGTATCCGTGCAGGTGATGATGCTCTCCTCTGCTCTGGAACCGCTACGGGTGGCTGCTTTGGTAGGCTTGCGCTGCTCGCGTACGGTGAAGGCGCGCTATGATGATGATGCTGGTCAGTCGGTCTTGTCGAGCCAACGTACGGAGGTGGGGGTTGGCTGGCGGGAGCTGAGCTGTAGCGCGGACGGCCTGCACTGGGAGTGAAGGATAATGTCGATGCGTACGAGGCTGGTGGCACACGCAAGGGCTGTGGGGTGAATGCTGCTGCTGTTGTTGCTGTTGCTGCTGCTGGGGAGGAGGAGGAGGAGGCGGCAGATTGTCTGACTGGCTGGGCAATTGCAGAAAACCGACGATCATCCACTTCGACCACTGGGGATAGGCAGCGGTTTCCGGGTCTCACGGGGCCGTTATACTCAATCCCAGGTGTCGACGCGGGTGTGGTTGCTGTACTATTCGGGGCGCTGGCGTGACCCGTGTCTGCTGCCAAGGCGGACCAGTCCTTTTTCCACGTACCTGGTTCATTGGGGGCTTTTTGTAGGACCTGTCTGGTGTTTTCCTTGCCGTTGGGGCGGCCAACGGGGTCAGGGATCTTGGGGTCGAAGCACACTGGTGGCGGCAGCACACCTGTCTGGAGGGCTCGCTCGGATAGGGGCAGCGCTCTGGGGCCGCCTACCCATTGCCTTGTTGCCGAAACCTGGCTGGCCTCATTCACGGATGCGGCAAGTTGCTCTTTTGTTCGCTTATCAAAGTTTGTGAACGCCCAGGGCCTTGCTTGCTTGACACTGCTTGGCGGTGGTCGAGGTCCACTTATGTGACTGCCAGTGGAGGCCGAGTTAGCTGCAGCGATGGCGGCAGCGTGTTGTGTGTTGCTATTGCCGCGCTGGGAGTGGCTCGAACCCCGGCGCGAAATGCTGTCTTCGGCAGACACCTCGTTCATGGAGGCCATGATTGCGGAAACGCGACAGGTTACGACGCTCGACGAAGAGTGGGAGGTCAAGTATGGCAAATCAAAAGGGCGCGATGCTCGTTCGTCCACGCAGAGAATGAAAATGATTGCCGGCCTGTAGCAGAGATGTCGGATATATAAGCCAGGTCAGTCTTGTTTCTGTATCAGACGGATTTGCAGATTGTAGGCTTTGGGCCCCGACGCTGACCCCAGCCTCCTCCGGTGAAGCGAGATGGTGCTTGGTCCACATCACAGATGCAGGTCATGCGGCCCACTTGTTTGCATACATAGTACTTTCTACACAGTAGGCGATGATCCGGTAGGTTCGGAGTGCTGGGCCCTTTTGGGCCTTGGAGGTGAGATGGGCTTGAGGGAATCGAAGACGCGGCGGGAAAGCGACTTACGTCACGGCTACACAGGCCACCAAGTCAACACACGAGACTGGTATCGGGTTTCTGGCCACGGAGACAGAGACGATGATCAGAGCGACGGCCCAGCCAATGGCGTCCAGACGCGCGACAACAATGCAACCCGAGTGAAGAGGATTGTGGGCACAGGGTTGCTTTCTGTCGGCTGGTTCGCCTTTTCGAGCCGCCTGCACGTGCAGCCCAATGTACAAGAGGCCGAGAATGGACTGCGACGGGGTGGTTAGCAGATGTGTTGCACAAACCGCACAGGAGTGAATACGTGGAGTGCTCTGCTTTGCCCGGCTGAATTGGGCACTGGGAACCAGAAAACAAAGAGGCTGAAAACGGGCTAGCCACCACTTACGGAAAACATGATCCAGCTTTGCCCAAGGCAGTCGTCAGAGTAGATGCGGTGACCAAAGTGAAGGCCTGAGACGAGCAGGCCAACAAAGCAGAAGATGAGCAGCAGAGCCAGAGCAGCCAGCATGACCAGAGGAAGCTTGGGGCCCTTGATGATGGGCACCTGCGAGGCTGTGTATTGCGACTGGGCCTCCACTTTGTCGTAGACACCGTCGTCATACTTGCTGGCTGAAGAGGAATCTCGTGATTCCATCGAGACAGGAGATGGCAGGACATGAGCACATCAATTGGGGTGTGCTTCAAAACGCAGATTCGTTGTTGAGGACCAGATGCTTCCAGAGAGCAAGAGCAAGAGCAGATGCACGCAGTCGAGGCAGCTGCCTGGCTCCCCACGGAACGAGGCCATCTTTATGTGAGGGATAGCAGGAGACCAGTAGGCCACAGGAATACCCCGCCAGATGATCGCCAGCCACGGTGAGGTTTGGGGATGTGGATGTGGTGTAAGGGAAGTGCCTTGACTGTGTGAAAGAGGTCAGCCGTGAGACAATTGCATTCCAGCTGGACACGACGGCCAAGGCCGGGTACGCAAGGCTGGCAATTCAGAGCAGCCATGAAGCAGGCTTTGGTGATGTTGATGCTGATGTGTTTGATTTATTCTAGTGGCAGCTGGTGGTGAGGAAGTCAGGCTGTGCTGGTGGCAGACAGAGTAAGAAAGAGAAGAGAAGAACAATACAAGATTGGAAAGCCAATCTACAAGTCATTGTGCTGGCGGTGGCCCAAAGAGTGACGGCCTTGTCTAGCAGGGTGCAATGGTTGGGGATACCATTGCTAGGCAGGCTTGCCCCTGCCTATGAACTGATAGAGGGGTCAAGTTCTGTAAGTCGAACCCTAACCCCGTTCAATATCCAGGTCTTGGTATGATATCAGCCTCGGTTGATCTATAGGACTATGCACTCTGACTATTGCAGGTGGGTGTGATATACTATGTTTCTGTGCAGAATAGCAGCAATTTTGCATTATCATCTCTGTAACCAAAGTGCCTGTATCATCCCATAGGATGGATGCACAATAGGCGGGGGATACGGCATCAAGGGACCGATCTACAGGGACAAAGGGACAATGGCGTCCTGACAGTGCTTCGTTAGCGCCGTGGTCCCGCCCCCAAGTGGTTGGTCCAGGGATGTCGAGGCCAGTTTCAGGGCCCAACCACTCGGGGCAACCCTCCAAGACTTCCCAGGCCTCCTCAAATTTGCCCTGAGGGGTGATAATAGTCTTGGGGTGTATTTCATGAGTTCGACATCCAGATCTGCCGTTGTTTTCCTATTCCTGAGCAGCAAAAGCGTCGTCAGCACCGCCGCACGTCAAGGAGGCTGCTGAGGACGGACTCGCAACGCAGGTCGTGAGGGCAGCGAAATAAACCGCCACGCCACGCGTACTACGTTATCATGCAGCGCAACCAGCCAGTGCCAGCCAGGCTCGCCCACAACGCCGAGAATGCGGCTGCGAAGCGCCGGCAGCAAATCACAACCTGCATAAGCCCACCCTGGCGGCTATTGCTACATCGTACTGTCTTGCCTGTGCCCATGGCTTGAATTAGGAATGAGAAGAAACGATGCACAGCCTGGGGTTGCATTGTGGTATTGGGAGCGAGGTGCAGTGACGAATCTCGCTCCATTTGCTCTCTGCCCTGCTGCCGTCTCGCTGACCGTACTCGACAGAACGAGTGGTCTAGTTGCATGGCTCCATCTCCCGTCTCCAAGGTTGGGTCGAGATATCGCTCGGCATTGGTTTACGGACGCCAGCCTAGGAAAGACGCCAAGGTACAAGCTACTTGTATACTGTTATCCAGTACCATGTAGGTACTTGGTGGCTGGAGTGGGGCCCCGAGTCCTTGCCTGGCCACGCTCCTTCCTACTGTCGTCAACATCCAGCACTCCAATTTTTTTTCTTGCGATTGTTCTCTTGCTTGCTTAGCCTTGTTCTCTTTTCTACTCTCACTTGTTGTTTTTGCTGCTGCTGCGTCGCTCTGTACCAACCATCCGATTGTACGCATTGTCGCGCGCGCACAATATCCTTTCTTCTCATATACTATACTTAGCCCCACCGACGCCACCGAACAATCACTTTATCTTGCCATTATTTTGGATATACTATGTCAAAACAACAGCCACTGGTTTGATTTCGCCGGCTACGGGCCTCGATGCCCTGATCGAAATCTCTTCCCTCCTTCGATCCTCTCTCGCTGTCCCGAACGGATATCTGCTTCGTGCAACAGTCCTTGAAAAAAAGAGTATCTACGGAATAACCAGAGCAGGAAGAGGCAAACAACAAAACAACAAGATCTCGAGACAAAGACTCGCCAACAGTCATCAGCATGAGGTCTTCCATATCTATCGCCATACTGGCCGGGACTGGCCAAGCGCTGGCCTGGAACCTAGCCTTTACCTCCGATATCAAAGGCGCCGACCTGGCTGGACCAGACGAAACCCCAGCGCCGCAACTTACCCGGACAACGGACGCCAACTACCCTTTAGTCACACCACCTCCTTCACAAGATGCCGTTGACGCTCTGCTCAAGCGAGCCTCGTCCAGCTCCAACACATGGGAGAATTCAAACACGTGTGGCTGGTACTCGGGCCTTTCCTCCAAGCCCTATGTCTGCGACTCGCCTCTGACTTGCGCCACCAATACCGACCACGTCGTTGCATGCAGCACTGCTGGCATCAACCAGTTCTACACTGTCTGCTTAGACTACGATGCCTACCAGTCCTCCAAATGCACCTCGGCTGGTCCCAAGACGGGCTGCTGCACCGACTCGGCTGCGCCCGCCTGCGGAACCTTCTTGTGGACCGGAAGTCCTACCCGTGTCATGTACAAGTGCTTTGCTACTTCGACGATCCTCTCCATGCTGGACGAACCGCAGTACGTCATTGCAGCCGCGAGCAGCAGTGCAGCAGCAGCTAGTTCCAGCTCTGCAGCAGCAGCGGCTTCGAGATCGTCCGCCGCAGCGGCTTCGTCAGCATCGGCGTCATCGGAAGCAAGCCGCGCGAGTGCGCTGGGCGGGTCCAGCCTGACGATAACAACGACAGACTCGGATGGCTCCAGTACGACATTCACGGCTGTGGCCGGCGCTACGGGCTCTGCCACCGGAATCGCGTTGGTGAGCACGGTGCAGTACACGACGACTGGTAGCGACGGCTCGTCAACGACTTATACCGCCATCGCGGATACTGGAGCGGGTAGTGGCAATGGGAGCAGTGTCACAAGCGGCAATGGAAGCGGCAGCAGCGGTAGCAGCAATACGGGCGCGCTTGTCGGTGGCATTGTCGGTGGCATTGCGGGACTGTTGCTGCTTCTGCTGCTATTGTGGTACCTGATGCGCAAGAAGGGAGGCAACAAGTTTGGTTTTACCCTGTGCGGCGGCAAACGAAAGACCAAGAAGGAGAAACACGTCCACAACAAAACTTACAATGATAATGACACGACCAATGTCGACAAACGCGCATACAACGCTCGCTCGCCCTCTGGTTCCTCGTCTGGCGGCAAAGGCTTCTCCCTCGCATTGGGCGGCGCTGGCAAACAGGAAAACAAGAAGGAGAAGAATGTCACCAAGAATTACTACTATGGCGACAAGGTCAAGAACGACAACAGGTCCTATGACAAGCGAGAATTCAAGGATAACCGCCAATATGACAACAGATCCGATGTGCATTCTGATTTCATCACGCCTTCACAACAGCCGCAAAACTTCGACTTCAATGTCGCTGATCAGCCACGCGGCAATGCTGCGGACCCAAACCTGAGCTCATATGGATACCATGGCCCTGACGAGACACTTATTGGCATTGCAGGTTTGGCGAGGCGTGGCTCCTCTCGCCGCGAACAAAGGGGCCGGCAAGACATGTTCTATGAGCCCGACTCCCGGCCTCGGAGTCCTCCCTCGCCAAGCCCTTCTGGCGATGCTGTCATTGCAGGAGCCGCAGGTTCGTCAAGACGGGACAGAAGGAGGCAACAACGAAGGCAAGCGCGTGGTGAACACACAGCATCCCCAGAGCCACAGCCCGAGTCTCCGGTCCCAGATACCGAATATGATTATGGTCGTGAAGTGGGCGCATACAGCCGACAGGGCTACAGTGTCGAGCACAATGAAGGATATGCTCATGAACCGCAGCAGCCACAGCAAGTTCACGTGCACGTGCATGTGCACAACCGAGACAGCGATCCAGGTCGCGGTCGGGGAAGTTCTCGTGGCAGACACTCATACCAATATGATGATCGATCAGGAGACGAAGCAGAGGAGGAAGAGTGGCATCAGACGCAGGAACGTCATCAAAGGAGTCGCCAGGGCAGTCGCCAGGGCAGTCGCCAGGGCAGTCGTCAAGGGAGTTATCAAGGAAGTCATCGATATCACCCCAACTCCGGTCGGCGTAACGTACCGGCGTCCAGGTCACCATCACCACCACCACCAATGGCAGAAGAGCCGCCGAATGACTTTATTGGGCGAGGTCTTTGAGCCAAACCTCTGCATGCACGATTGGCATTTGATGAGCTTTCTTTTATGACAAATGGTGTGGTTCCTTTTCTTTTTTATGTATGTACATTGGTTCGAACCGACATGGCAGGATACCACGACAGATGAAGATAATGAAGGATGATCCCACGGATGATTCAAGTGGCAATGAACAAGGTTACAATTTGTGAAACCGTCTCTCGTCTTCCAATTTCCATGCTCACTAGGTTCTCATCAGGCGCATGACATTTGTGTTGCTGTATATACTTGCCAGCTCCTCCAACCTAGCAGTCCATCTCCCCACAGTAGACCTTTATCATTATTCAGCCTTGCTGACCTTGTTATAATCGACTCTTTTGCCTAGGTTCCAAATACTGCAGATTCACGGGCGTGATGGCCTCCTCGCCTCCCAAAACAGCCATTATATTCCGCATAGCCAGCTCCTCGAACCCAATATGCGTCTCGACCGTGCCTCCGGCATTGTGGCACGTCAACATGACCCGACCAGGGTTCCCCATGCTCTGTTGCGTTTCTCTCACTCCTCCTTGAACCGCTGCTCCGACTGCATCTTGTTTTTGCGCCGATGCAGACGCGCCGCCGGCCACGATGTCCATTCCAGCCATCCTCGCCAACCGCGGATTCACCCGCGGCTCGTCCGCATGCACATCCAGCGCCGCAGCCGAAATCAGCCCACTCTCCAGCGCGTCCGCCAGCGCCTCCTCGTCCACGAGGGAGCCCCGCGCGATGTTGACGAACCGCGCACCGGGTTTCAGCCAGCGCAGACTCTGGGCGCAAATGAGTGCCTTTGGCTTGTGCTCTGTCGACGCAGACCCTGGCGCAGACCCCGACCGTGCCGTTGCCGTTGCCGTCGCCGTCGCCGGAGAACCACCACCACCACCACCACCACCACCAGCAGCCACAGGCGGCAAAGCAGGCGTGCAGAGCACCACACAATCCGCGACGCCCATCAGCTCTTGCAAGGACGCACAAAACGCCGCACCGAGCGCGGTCTCTGTCGCGGTGGACTTGCGCGCCACGTCGTGGTAGGCAATGTGCATCCCCATGCTGGGGTTGCCGAGCTTGGCGGCGAGGAGGGCGCCGATCTTGCCGAGGCCGATGATGCCCAGGGTGTGGCCGCGCGGGTTGTGCGAGTGGGCTGTTGTGTGTGTGTGCGAGTGGGCAAAGCTCTGCTCTGCTCGGGTTGTGGGTGGTGTTGTTCTGGGTGGTGGTGGTGGTGGTGATTGTTGGGCAAGTGGAGAGGAGGAGGAGGAAGAAGAATGGAAGGAAGAAGAGTGTTGATGAGCAGCGAGAATGGTTGGGAGCGTGGCGGCGTTCATGGCCCATGGTAAATGGCGAAAGGTGGAAATGACCATGGCGAGGGCAAAGTCTGCGACGGACTCGGCAGCTGCGAGGCCGCCGTTGCAGTAGATGATGCCTTTTGCGTTAATGTTAGCCCTGGATATCCAAAGTCATCTTGCCATCATCATCATCATCATCATCATCATCATCACCACCACAGCCAACCGACATAGGCTTTCGTCTGGTCTACCACTCCACCGTGGCTTTCAACAAGACAAGGACTCACCCTTCTTGCCCAGCAACTCGGTATCCGCCCAATCAAAGCCCGCCCCCGCGCTGGCAAACACTCGCACACTCGGCGGCAACAGCTGCACCAGCTCGGCATCCCACCGCCCCATTTCGCCGCCGGTGCCCCAAAAGGGCCGGAAAATCGCCGCAAAGTCGCCCCATCTCTGCTCGCGCAGGGCGCGCATGAAGGCTGGCCGCTCGCGCTCGGCGGCGCTGGGCCGGATGACGGTGAAGCGGGAGGCAAAGAGCGCGTAGGTGTCGGGGTTGTACTTGATGGGGTCGCCAATATGGAGGACGATGGGTTTGGGTGCGCTTATAGGTGGTGGTGGTGGTGACATGTCTTGGGTTTTCGAATGTTTAAGGATCCCCGTTTCTCTTTCAAGGCTATCCTTCTTCTTCTTCTTCTTCTTCTTCTTCTTCTTCTTCTTCTTCTTTCCTGTGTCTCCTTTTCTGTATCCCTCTTGCGGTCGAGTAGTGGTTGAACGGACTCGAGAACGTGCTAGATGAGGATAGCATGAATGCCATCCAAACTGAGCGTTCTATCAAAGATCTCGGTCTTGATTTCTCAACATATTCTTGCATATCACCAGCGACCATGACAGCATCAATCAGAAAGAGAGAAGTAGGGAGGGAGCGGGGAAGGAAGAGAGAAGCGAAGTTCAGTCAATACAACCTTTTGTTTCTTTGCATTTCCCCTCGACCATGTATCCATATAAAGAGATGGCCAATGTCGATAGACCACAATCAACACGATATGCACAGTTACATCAACCATCCCAAAGAAAAGAGAGCAATTCACGACGCGGCACAAACCAACAGCAAAAGCAGAAAAAGCAACTAAGCAAGCAAGCACCTCACATTGCATTATCACACTGCAACATGACCATGCGAGATCTGCAGCCCGCACACAGCAAAACGAAAAGAAGGAGGGAACATAGGCTCGATAACCCCCCCCCCCACCCTCTCCCCCAGATTGGGGAAAGAAAAAAGTGCTTGGACCAAGCATGTTGATAAACCTCGACTCACCGGCTAAGAGCGGAGCAAATCAGATTCCAGCACTTACAGAGTCAAGCAACGACGACCCCAGGCTGTGCGGTTTGGGGGCTATCGCTCCGAGATACACAGCAGGCCTCTTGGCACCGGTTGCGATGGTCCTTTTTCAAGGAAACAGAAACCGAGGCGCGCAAGGGATCGTGTCTGGGATCTGGGCGTGCTTGACATGTCAGTAGACTGTGCGTTCCCATCGAGGTTATGTGTGATGGATCGAAGGTGATGGGCCTAAGGTTTATCGCTGGGAACATGCTGATGACAATCTGTCAGAAAAGGACCCGATTGCTTTCTTGATAGTGGAATCAAGGCGCAGGATATAGGTGCGATCTCGCTTACCGGTCGACTTGTTTATCTCTCGCACATCATGCATGGCCTGCTTCTGGCACACACACTATGTACATAGTCTGATAGCAAAACTACTTGCCATTCATCCATTGCCGTCCTATCAAATGCTTCTTTGCTTGCAATGTCCAGTTCCGTCCATCTTACGCAAGAATGTAGTGAGTAAAGAGCCAAGACCTGCTATGTACAACAAAGAGGGAAGAAGAGAGTCTAGATTAGATAATACCGACGGATATCTCTATCCATCCGTATATAGAGAAGAGTATAACAGATAGAGAAAGAGACAAACTAGAACTAGCAGACTAGATGGTCTGGCCTGCCAAGACTGCCGAAGCTGCCATCTAATCCGCTCACGTTGCCCCAAGGGGTCTCCAGTCTCTACTAAAGCTTAAAATAGCTACCAAGCCTGCCAACAAGTCGAGAGTTTCAAGCTGACAATGCAAAGCACATGTGCCCTGACAGCAGCCGGCCCTTTCTGTGACTTTCAACTGCGTGCGTTGCGCCAAAACGACAAGACGACGTGAGCAAAGCCCGATATAGGAACACGACCCTGGCCCAATGGGGGTTCTGCTGCTTGGCGCGCCTCTTTATTAATAGGCCTCTGTGCTTTTTCCCCCCAATGCGCACAACGTTCTGTGGCCCCCACGATGCATCATCCGATACTCTCGACTCTGTCGACTATACGCCATTGTGGCCACTTTGTATCCATAGCCGATATAGGATCCCATAGCCCATGCCACCCACGTCTGCCAATACTCAACTATGCCACTCTCCCAGTAACGGGCTGTCAGCCTCATTGAAGGTGGGAAAGACTCCCTCCTCAGCCGACCACTTGGTGAGCCACCGCCCCAAACATACCACCACGCCCGCCACCCGGTCTCAGCATATACATAGCACACGGGTAGGTGCTCTGGTACTGTGTCATAGTACTGCCCTGGGTTCCAGATGCTGCTGCTTCAAGAGAAGATCCCTAGCATGTCTCACATGCATGCAGAAAGAGCTGATGTCATGGGCAGCCTTTTGCTTCTACAAGTACATAGTTTAGATCCCGCATCGCACAGGCTGAGTCAGCGCTTTGCCGACCTTTCAATCTTTTGACAGCACCGTTTCACCTTTTGGCTTTCACGGCTTGGATCAGAAGCTGCCAGTGGGCAGACATGAAAAAGAGCGCGAGACAAGCGAGAGGCGCGAATCCCGTACTTTTTGCCCTTCTTTTTTGTTGGCGCTCGATCTAGAGGCGTTTTGTCTGAGGCCCATTATCAGGGTCTTTCTTTTTTCCCATTCTAGGTGCTCATCTCATCTTCCGCCGTCTTCTGTCACATTACCGTGTGCTTGTGCGTGGGTTGTAGATCATGGCCACATGACATGATTGTGCCTTCGCCGAGGAGATGGCTGCAGAATCATGACAGCTGGCTGTGTGTATGAGAGTTTGTGGAGGCGATGAGGCTTTTCTCCCCAAGACCTGTGCTCTTGTGCCGTGGCTTCCACCGCGGCCCAATCTCGGGATGGAGGAAAGAAAAGGAAAGATCGAGATACTCAGGATGCTGTGGCAGCCAAAAGGAACGACGGACCAAGGCAAATGAAGGGCACAAGGGGATCAGCGAGCTGCACGATTCCATGTGCCACACACAGCTATGCATGCACAAGCCCCGGCGACGCACTTCCCACTCTACCTGAACCTCAAACCTGTGGCTTGCCATGACCGCATGCGGTAGCAAGCTGAAAGAGTAGCATGGGGCTGTTTACTAAGAAAAGAAGAGATGCCGCCTCCCAGCCAGCCAGCCAGCTAGCCAGCCAGCCAGCGAGCCTGGTCGGCCGCGTGGGCGCGAGGATGAATGGCATGGCATGGCAAGGCAAGGCAAGGGACTCACTTATTACTACCTTTGACAGCCTCGACCCGCCCCATCTGGACTTCCTCTCAATTTACACTTTTGTCTGTTGAAAACTTGGTCGCAGGCATACCCGCATCTGTTCATGACCACAGCTCGTGCCGGCACAACCAAAATCGACATGGGCCTGTACGAAGCCTTCGACGGCCTCACCGTCTTCTTTGCTGTCTTGACAACCTTCACCGTCGCAATCCGCGTCTGGGTGCGCAGCTCGCTGTGCAAAGGCGCTTTTGGGTGGGATGATATTATGCTCGTCTTCACATGGGTAAGTGTCCCCACGGGTCGAGGCAGCTGGCCTGTCCCGCTGTAGCTCGAAGCACGTTGCTAACACAAAAGCTCGCTGGATGCAGGCGGGCTTCATGCTCTGGGTAGGGTTAGCCTTTGAATCGGTGGCCTGTGGCTTTGGCACATATTGTTGGGAATGGGTACGTCGTGTCCTGCCGGCTGCACTTACATGTCCACACCCAACACAACCTGATTATTCTTGACAATCAGTCCCATACGGGCAAAACGATCGTGTGTTATGTCATCAGCGGTGCTGTCAAGATCAGCGTCGCCCTCGTCCTCTACCGGCTCGATCAGCGACTCTTTGTCCGCATCATCTTGATCAGCGACATAGTCCTCTGCGTCGTGTGGACTGTTGTCAGCACTTTGATCCTCGGTTTGGGCTGTCAGCTTCTAGGTCCATTCCAATTTGGTGAAAGGGTGTGCAAACCCACAAATTACGTCCAAGAGTCCATGTACCTCGTGTACAACGTGGTGCATGTGGTGATACCCATCGTGATCCTATGGGGTATCAAGGTTACCGGCAATCTAAAGTGGGTGGTGATATCTCTGTTTTCCATTGGGTTGCTGTAAGTCGCTCCCTCTTCACCGGTGCCTACGTGCGTTGGCTGGAAAAGCTCACTTACACAAACTCCCTTGTTCCATAGTGCTGCTGTTGCTGCAGGCATGAAACTTGGCGTGTTTATTAGGTATTACAACGATCACGACGATACGACCGACACAGCAAGCGAAATCAAGTTGTGGCTCGAAAGCCTCCTCTGGACAGTCATCGAACATGGCCTGTCCCTCTTTGCCGCCTCGGCCCTTGCAATTCGACCCTTCTTTACCATAATCTCGAGACGCATATCTGGTAGGAAGGGCGTCGAGCCGACCCAGACAACAGACTGGTCCCGGCGCAGCAATTCGCTTGCCGTGTCCAACGAACTGAAGTGGCCCGACAGTTCTGTGTCTGCAGAGATGACTGGCATTGGTATCCGGCATGATCGCGTGGATGACAGCGACTGCGATGAAGAAAGTGCCCTACGACATCCATCGTACACGTCAGACATGTATAATCAAAGCATTAAAACAATGGCTTTGGATTGCAGAGGCTCAGAGAGGGGCCGCGGTTCGATTTAGAAGAGACTTACACATGAGCGCGTGGCCAATCCAAAACTTGAATATCTTTAACATGCATCATCTCCTTTCCTTTGCGTCTTCCCTATTCTCTTTTCCTTGATCCATCTGGGACTGTATGGACAGATTTCGTCATACAAGTTTGACCGTGATGGCTGCGAGTAGAGTGGCCTCTGCGTCTCTGAATCCAAGCTTTTGAAGTCGGCTCGGAGGGCAAAGAACGGGGTCGGTCTGTCTGTCTGTCTGTCTGTTCAAAGAAGCACCACGAGCAATACCAGGGTGTAAGTGAGGCAGCTGGAAGCAACTCCAAAACATTGTATATTAGCAAAACACCTGGAATTTGATTCCGGTTCATGATTCACGAACGCTGTCGCCGATAGTATGATCATCATGACAGCGAAATTTTGATATTGAGCCCATATGTGCCCGATGAAAAGATTTCTTGTCGGTCGCTGGCAGGATGCCAGTCATACCGGTCGCATCGACATGCGGGTAAGCTGGCACAGAAGCCCTGCCACAGTATAAAAAAAGGAAGAAAAGGAGAAGAAAACCGGGGAAAAAAAGAGAATCCCGTACAAGTCCGTGATACTGTATCTGGGGGGGGGGGACCGGCTTTTGCACAGAATAGTAATGTCACGCAGTTAATCAGCCTTGACATGACAAAGGCAACCAGTTCTGTATGGCCCGCCTATGGGACTCAACAACTACGGTTTGGTATAGTAGTCCATCGAGAGAGCACATGGCTATTATGTGCTTGGGCTCTGACTTGTCCAACACGAACGGGCGTGGCGAGGTATGCTCAGTGCTTGCCTCGGCTGAAGCTGGGCAAGCAGGATACCAAATTGGCGGTTAGTCCTCCAACCTCCCCGTCGAAACCTGAGGTTCTCGGCGGCGCAGTGGCGCGGCAGCAGGAGACGGAGAGGAAGACGCACAAAGCCTATAGCTATACGTCCCAATTCAGCGGAGATTTCCCAATTGAAGTGATGGCTAGTGTTCTCGCCGGACGCGGCAAGGCGGCAGCCAAAGTACAGGACATGGATTCAAGACCACGATAATCAACGCTCCGCCCAAGGGTGATATGCGCAGCCGTATGCTGTGTATAGTTTTGGCCAAGAGTGGGCAGAGTGACAACTTTGGGGAGAAAAGGCCATAGAGGTGGCTGTCGTACAATTAGCTTGAATTCCTTGGAGAGGCCCACAATGTTATAGTGGTTGCAGCTTCCCCCAGAAGGATTGCTGGGTTCTGACGTACCCGTAGGCCCCACGGTATCTACACAGTACATAGTGTCAGGCTTACGCGCTATGATTGGTGCGTCACGTAGCCGAGCACTAGTCACACTTTTGGGCCAATCACCGGCGGCGCGCTAGTGTCTGTACCATGTAGCACCGTCGAGATGGAAGGTGCGGCCTCTGGGTTCCAGCTTTTGCCCAGAGGTATTCTGTCCACGTCTCGACTTCAACTTCTCTTCTCAAGCTCGACATCTCGACACATAGAAAAAGCTTGCTGGGTAAACAACCGTCGACCGACAGGACCGACAAAACTGCCGCGCCACTGCAAAATCTCGGCGAAAGCCTCTCCGACCCCCAAACCACAAGTCGCTTCATTGTGAACCGGTCGGTTCCCGTGGGTGCTTGCTCGCTCAGCCTTGTACGGCCTGCCTCGCGACAGATTCTAACCAGAACAAAATTCTCGACCCATTGCCAATTGCTGCTACTTCTTGCTTGTGCGGCTTGTTTGGCTATCTGTCATCCTGTCCGGTTCCTCGCCCTTGCGGCAGCAACTTGTCTGCCACATCCGAGACCGCGGCCCGTGCAGGAGTCGCCCACGAAATCCCACTTTACGCGGAGCGCCGCCATTTTCTCGCGAAAGTTGCACGTCGCACGCGTACGACCGGGATCCGCCATTGATATCTGCTCTTCACCCCACTCTTCGACAAAGCCACTCTGGTCAGCTCCTTAAGATCTTGTTCCTGTGCGCCAGACAGCTCAGCTTTCTCCTGTTCTGTCTTCTCTATCTGCCTCTCCGCCCACCCGATCCTCGCCAACTCCTCCAGCATCATCAAGAGACCTCGAATGCGACCTGGTGCTCCTGACAAGAATCGTCATCCTCTCGGCAAACTCCACCAACCAACGCCTGTCTCAGCTGCCACCCCGTAGCCTTCCAGAAACACCATCCCTTGCCGAGAGAAAGCACACCTGCAGCTGGGCTAAACCGCCGTCTAATGCCATTGCGCAGTGACCTGCAGACGCCCTCCATTCCGTCGCCTGTCCTATCAGCGTTCCCGGCTGCACATCTTTGCCATCTGCAAGCACTTTGCAGCTTTGTACGACACAGCCCAACGCCGCTCCAGGGGCCTTGAACCACTCCCCCCATCTACCACCTGCTGCCGTCCAAGTTGACCACCGCCCTCCTTTTGCGACGCTCTGCACCAACCTGCCTTTGCGCTAGACCTTCTGCAGACATCCTCAAAGTCGTCTGCTGCCAAGTTCCTGTGTCCGTCAAGCATCGATCCGCACTTGGCCGGCTCGACACTCGACCACCCTCCCTCAAGTCGACGCCCTGGACTGAGACCTCACCACTTATCTGCCACCGATCGCCTCCCCAAGGGGTCTTTTCTGTTTCTCTCTTCTTACCTTGTTCTCCCGCCCAGAGTATCACACACAAAAGACACCGTCCTCTTACTTGTTTCAGGGTCTCAAGCACTGTACTGCCGTAGCACGCTGCAAGGCGTCACAGCTGTCGGCACACTGGGTGTCATAAATCTGCTCTATCTCCCACAGCCCCCTTTCCTCCGACTTTTCGCCCAACTCTTTGAGAATCTTTGCCCTCTCTCGCCCTCCTTCTCTCTTTTTGGGGGATCATTTTCCGTGTTCAGCGGGCGTGCACTACATCGCCAGTCGTTCACTCCGCGGCGCACGAGTCCTATCAACTTGAGTTCCACACTCGAGCCTCAAACATCCTCGTCGAATTCCGACTCCACAACTGAGCTTTGACCAGGACAGGGAGCGTGCGATCCGCAACCCAGGGCATACCTGCAGCTTTGACTGACCGGCCACCAAGCCCCAATCAGAGTTTCTTTGCACTTACTCTTCCTTTTTTCCTCGCATCGCATCGCTCGTGCGTCAAGCCAACACAAGCAAGAACCGAGCCTGCCCCCGGCACGCTCGACTCTTGTGTGTTTGTTCGTCTGCCTCTGCTCGTTTGTTTATTAGAAGTGCAATTGGACCCATCTCCCATCGCACAATGGCTGCTGTCATCCGACAGCCATTCGCACCCCTTGATGGGGCGCGGCTGCAGAACTTGGCCAGCACCAAGAACGTACAAAGCTGTTAGTAGTAAACCCCATTCTACCACCCGCCATCCCACCTCGAGTTCCTTTCTGGGACATATTGACAAGCTGTGCTTTGGATGGTCGGACGCTGAAGTAACATTGTCACGCCCATGTTGGAGTCTTGCTAACTATGACATATGTAGCCATTCCAGTTTCGTCTCCTAGCAAACGCAAAGTAAACGACATCCTCGACCTCACCGACTTTGAGAACGTTGATCCTACCCTCCTCTTTACAAAGCGTGCAAAGTCCAAATGCGATGACTCGGTCAAGGACTCGCTCAAGACTGCTGTGTTTCGCCTGACTAAGTCTACTTCGGCCCCGTTGTTGTATGGTGTCAAGGAGGACTTCTCCGACCACAACCCACTCAAGCTTTCGTCAACCCGCTCACGACCTATTCTCCACCCCAAATCGCCCGCTAAAAAACTTCAGAGGAGCCAGTCGAAGCCAATTTCTACACCTCTCTCGGCACCTGCTGGCCGCTCTCCCACTCGAGGCAATAAACGCATTGGACTTCTCAACCGCAATAGGGTTGGTCGCGTTGACCCGCCATTGTTTAACCTCTCCACCGCACCGTTCTCTTTGGCGGCTGCTGTCAAGAGCACTCGTCCTAGTTATGCCAGCCGCTCGTCGTTGTCTGTCAAGTCTATCGGTGCCTTGTCCGATGACGTTTATGCCCCGTCTAGCAAAAAGTCGTCTTGGTTCTTTGAGATTCATGAGGATACGCCAGAACAAGAAATGACAAATCTGCTCCAGCACAGTACCTGTCTGCTTGACATCAGCAGCGACGAGGAGACTGGCGAGAAGTCACGACGTCAAAAGGGCGAAGCTCGCGGCAAGGAGAACATCCCGCCCGCAGATGATATCTCTCAGACTTCCAGTCGCCGAGCCGCCACCGCCACTACCGTCACTGCAGGTGGTATGGAGTTTGAGAAGTCACGGGTGGCACTGGGTGACCTCAATGTCGAGGAGTTTTACGCCAAGGGCGTCGACGCCTCTGATGTGGTCATTGTTCCAGGCGACGAGGACGACGGCACGGTTCTCGAGGGGGAAGAGGAACTGGAGCTACCGAAGTCAAGCAGCACGTTGACTGAGACCTCGGCCGTGGTCGACGCTGAGGACAATGCCGACGCCGAGGCCCCGATTGTGGCAGTCTGCCAACCTATTGAGGGCACTGGCGAGAGTTTTGAAATCTGGGAGAGCTCCAGTGCTAAGGAGGAGGAGGATGAAACTGCTTAATGTCCCAAGTTACTTTATCAACAAGTAACCTGGCGGACTCTTGGCATGCCACGTAGCAAATGGCTGCCTCTCCTGGTTTGATTTCTTTTGATTTATAGCGAGCTGAGGTGGCGTAAAATGGACTTGACTTGGGAGGCGTTAGATCTTGTGCTTTTTGTCTTGCTCGTTTGCCACATTAATTAGGCAGGGTATCTGGTTTGGTTTGGGAAGATGCGGGGTTAGGACAAGGTTTTCGGTTTGATTGATTACAACCGGTTGGTCGGCTCAGCTTCATTCTTGATGGCTCGAAATGTGCCCTTGAAGTGTTTGGGTACAAAAATGCCTCGCCAAGGTTATATGATATATAGCTCGTTTAGAAGAGCGACCAAAAACACGTTATCCTCATTGCATTGTCTCGATGTTTTGTCTGGGCGTGCTTTGCCGTGTGAGCTGCTCTGGGGTGTTTTTCCTTTGCTTGATAGACGTATAGTATCGATTTAAATGAAGAAGATTTTGCCCCATTCCGTACGCAACTTTCGGGAACCTACACAAATCCAGGCCAAATAATTGTACTTGTAAGTCTTGGTGGAGTGGTGCCAGTGGTGGTTGCGGAGAAGTCAGTGTACCTGCCCAACCCAGCCCCAGGTGGCAGTGGCGCCAATAATCCACGCCCTATCAAAAAATCGCGCCGCGTCGTCTCGCTCAAACACGCTCCCAAGAAATCAATTAAACCCCAGAGAGACAACAGCTCGACCCCCGTTCAGTCCCTGCTTGTGCTAAATGATTGATTGACTCGTCCCCCCCTACCATCCCTATCTATTCGTTTGCAGGTTACTCAACTTCTCAAACGCTGATTCTATCCCATTTACTACCAAATCCCACCTTCCGTTGCCAAACACTCGAAAAAAAAAAAAAAAAAAAAAAAAAAAAAAAAAAAATGGCCTCTGCCACTGTGACCGCCAGCAACCAGGCGCAAAGCCCGTCAACGACAGAAACAAGGACAACATGCAGCGAGAGACAGCCTGTCAGAGGCGCATTCATCGTGCTTGAGGGTCTGGATCGCAGCGGCAAAACGACACAGGCGGAGTTGTTGCGGGACAGACTGAGGAGGGAAGGTTATGTAGTTGAAGGGGCACGGTTTCCTGGTGTGTGATATGTTCATTCCTTTTTCGTCTTTCTTTGTGCCTTGTTTGTTTTTTTGTTTCTTCTTATCCTGTCCTCTAAGCTTGCGAAATCTTGCCTTAAAGGGGGAAGGGGGGACGAAAGAAAAAAAAGATAAACGACCATGCGTTTTGTATCGCGCATTCGCCCCTCAATGCCTCTCCTTGTCTTAACAAAAAGGAAACGCTCATCTCATGGACACACACGCTCACACCCACATCAGACCGTACAACCCCGACCGGCCAAATCATAAATACATACCTCACTTCGTCCACTTCGACATCCGAACCCCTCCCCGACCAAGCAATCCACCTCCTCTTCACCGCCAACAGATGGGAAGCCGCCCCGCGCCTCACCGCTCTCCTCAACACGCAGCAGACGACCGTCGTAAGCGACCGGTACTACTACTCGGGGATGGTCTACTCGGCCGCCAAGCGGAACCCCCTTCTGAGCCTCTCCTGGGCGCGGCAGCCGGAAGTGGGGCTCCCCCGGCCGGACCTGGTGGTGTTTTTGGACTTGGAAGGGGAGGAGGCGAGGCGGAGAGGGGGCTGGGGGGAGGAGAGATACGAGAGGGCGGAGATGCAGGAGCGGGTGAGAGAGGTGTTTTCGGGGCTGGCTGGGAAAAAGGACCGTGGTGGCGAGAAGGCTGAGCGTAGAGAGGGCGAGTACGAGGGCATGACGGAGGAGCGGGAGGACTTGGTGGTTGTCGACGCGGGTGGGAGTGTGGAGAGCGTTGCCGAGGAGGTGTGGAGGGTTGTTGAGAAGAGGATACGTGAGGTTCATGGCGGCGAGGTTGGCAGGGAGGTAAGGAGGGTCTCGTAGAGGCGGTGCTCTTGTTTTGGTGTGGTAGTCCAGCTAGCATTAAATTCATCCAGGCCCTCGAAGGAGCCACAGATTGATGGCGTCTTGCCTTTAAAGGGTGTTGAAACTGATATCAGTTCACAAACAGTGTTCCCATGTCACCACAAGATCTTTTTTTTTTCCCTCAACTGTCGAAGTAGCCTCATCAAAGACTAAATGTATTAACAAATACCAATATGCATGTTAAAATATCATGACGACGGGGCATGGTGAATGCCAATTGTGCAAAAGTGTACTTTGTATGCGACGCCGTCCGACCAACCATCCATTCGTCCATCCGTCCATCATCGAATTTCCTTGTTAAACCCCGCCCTGAACGCCATACCATATGCTAAGTTGAAACCCAGAATGCTCATGCGTCGAACAAAAACGATAGTCTTTGGGTGGTATCGCTTCCCCATCTACCTCTTTTGATAATGAGTTGATCATTTTTCCTCTTCCGCCAATCCGTGTATGTCTTTTTATAAGGCTTTTTTTTCTTTTAGTCTCGAAATCCTCTGGCGTAAACATACGATACTACACCAATGCGTTGGTGAGGTATAGGGCGCCCAACAAGAGATGAAGAAGATAGTACAACGATTATCGTTCTTGATTCCGTTACCTGTTGATGCCAATCAGGTTCAAGAACTCCATTCTCGTCTTTTCTTTGCGCTCAAAACAGCCCAACACGCAGCTTGTGATGGTGCTCGTGGTCGTCTTTTCAACGCCGCGCATCACCATGCACAGATGGCTCGACTCCATGACGACGGCGACGCCCTGCGGGTTGAGGATCTCCATGATGGCGTTGGCCACCTCCTTTGTCAAGCGTTCTTGGATCTGAAGACGGCGCGCAAACAGCTCTGCGATGCGGGGCAGTTTCGATATTCCAATGACGTTCTTGTCGGGAATGTAGCCAATGTGCATCTATCCACGCAGCCCCGCAGCGTGTCAGCGCAAAGTTCCTGAGGGGAATATTCATAGAACCAGACGATACAAAAGAGGACTGACCTTGCCAGTAAAAGGCACCAAATGATGCTCACACATGCTAAACACCTCAATGTCCTTGACAATAACCATTTCATTGTGGCCCTCTTCGAAGATGGCTCCATTCACGATATCCCGCACGTTTTGCTGGTAGCCCTTGGTCAAAAAGAGCATCGCCTTGGCATACCGCGACGGCGTCGCCAGCAGACCCTCGCGATCGACATCCTCGCCCACGCACTCCAAGATGGTGCGCACAGCATCGCACATTTTCGCCAGGCGCTTGTCCGCCTGCTCCTGTGTCTCCTCGAGCCGCTCGCGCGTGCCCCGACTGGGCCGCGACAGACCGTCAAAGTCAATGACGGGGCTCGGCGACCGCGTCACAGTGCCGGCTTTGCTGCCGCCGCCGCCACTGCCGTCTACAGCGCCGCCCTCTTCGCGGATGGGAGCTATTTTGTTATTGTTGCTGTTGCCGCTGCTGTGCTTCGATCTCTTGGACTTCTTCTTGGGCTGGGGCTCAGGCACGTCGCGAGGGTCGCGGGCGGGCGCGCTGATGCTGCCGCGACGCTCATGGCCGCTGCTACCGCCGTTGAAGGTGGATTTGCTGTGGTGCTTGCGCTTCTTGGTCGAGGGTTCGTCGCCGGCGCTGTGGCGCTTGCGCCGGCTTGAGTCGGTGGAGCTGGTTGTGCTTGCTGCGTCCATGACTGCTGAGAAGGACGGGAGGGACAAACGATAATAGTAATAATGATAACAATAATAATAGTGGGAGGGAGACTTTCTCGGGCAAGAAGGAAGTGGAAATGGTAGTAGCAAGGCGGACAGACACAAGGGCGAAAGAAGTAGTCGAGTAGGAGCTGCAATCAAATGGCAGAAGATTAGCAAAGTCGCAAAGGCAAATGAGAGAGACAAAGCGGAGCCAGGTGAGAAAGGTCAGGGTCTACCTCGCTCTAAATCACTGCTAGTCGAGCAAGAGGTGGTGTTCGACTCATGTAAGAGAAATTCAGATCGAGCCAACAGGCGCAAGCGCAACGGCGGAGGGGTGGATTGGGGAGGTGGAGTTCTAGCGGAAAGCAATGGCGAGAGAAGGCTGCTGGTCGGCTTTTGAGGACCAGGTCAGAGGCTTATATATGTAGTCAACCTTGCTATGGTGATTGCCGAATCATTGCAGTCCTGCGACGAAACCCATCGTCCTGGCGCAGGTCAAGGGGAGAGGCGCGAAGGAGAGAGAAAAAAAAAAAAAAAAAGAAAAAAGTCGCCGAGGCTGGAGCCGATACGGCGGGCGGCAACGGGCGAGTGGGTGCTGGGGTTCCGTTCCTGCATCGGCCTGTTGAAGGCGCAGAAGCTCCCCACCAACCGTCGCTAACTGGGGCGGGGTCCAGCAGTTGCCTGTAGTGTGTGCTACGGGGGTGCTGCACCGGGGGCTACAGCGGGCTACAGCGGACCATAGCGGGAGCGGGAGCCAACCGTCCCCATCTTTGCAAAGGTCGGCCAACAAGACTACTATGTATGTACAAAGAGCAACCTAGGCAACCCGCATGTGATTGTTTTCTAGCAAAAAGCATACACGCCAACTTTGATTCTCATTTTGTCAGTTATTTATCGAGTAGCACAATACATCGAGTTTGGACAATTGAACATTTTAATGGCACAATAAGCCCTAGAACTCATTGTCCAGGCGGCCCGTTGCATACCAAGTACTGGGATTCCGCGTGACGTTCGATAAGCTGATAAGCTGATAAGATATTGAGTACTAGTATGTACATAGCACGTACCTGGACTACACAGTACTTAGGTACTTACTGCCATTCCGGGCCCGACGTCAACTGCAACGCCAATGCGCCAACGCGCCTGCAGCCGTTCACCTCTTTTCCTCCCAAAACTCCAACGCAGTCTTCAGATACCAAGCGCCATCTCACCCGACACACCCGCGAGCCCTTCGATCTCCCACACTTACAGAACGCGCAACCATTGGTTCGAGCCATCTGCAAGCATACACACACTTTCCACCAAAGCGCGCCGTGCAGTTGCGCACCGCCATCATCAAGATGAGCTCTCCACCCTACTCAAGCCAGACCTCGCCGCCTGCCCACTCGCCGCCATATCCCGCCCATGCTCAGCTTCCCAACAACACCTCTTCCTCCAACCGGAAACGTGCCGCTGGAGACGCGGGACCTTCGCCTGCCCTCAAGCGCCGCAAGCCATCCACCATGTCCGTCGCCTCAACCAGCTCCGCTCACCCCCTGCGCCAAACCTCGTTTCCGCCCGAAGAATCGCCCTTTGATGCTCGATCCCCCAGTGTTGGGCCAATCGACAACGCCGATAACGTTAGTATGATATCCGGCTCAGCCGTCTCAGTCACAGGCGGCAGCAGCAGCCGCGTCCCTAAGAAGCGAGGCAGGAAGAGCAAGGCCGACAAGGCGCGTGAAGCCGCAGAAAAGGAAGGCACGCCAAGCGTGGTTGGCGGAAGAGCCATGACTGTCACCAGTGGCAGGAGTGGGGCTGGCGGTGCGCGGAGTGCTGTTGACGGTGAAGGCCCGGACGACGACGAGGAGGATGAAAAGGACATCAAGGCCAAGATGGGCGTCGCCCAATTTGAGCGAAGCAGAGAGGAGCGCGAAGAAGAGAAGCGGCTGCGGTTCATGCTTGTGCAACAGATGGATGCAGATCAAGCCGAGAGATACGAAATGTGGCACGCCGCCAAGCTGACCGAGGCCACAGTCCGAAGGGTTCGTTGCTGCGGCTAAACAGTCCGTATTAGATGCAAAGCATTAGAACTAACGTGCCTTCCAGATTGTCAATGCCACAGTCTCTCAGTCTGTTCCAGCCAATGTCTGCAAAGCCATGCAATCGGTTGCCAAGGTCTTTGTGGGAGACTTGATCGAGGCATCGCGCAAGGTGCAGTCAGAGTGGGTGGCCAAGACGGACGAGCCGCAAGCTGAGCCTGGCGTCAAATACCCAGGGTGGCCCTACGAAGAAGACGAGCGTGTTGAGGAAACCCAAGACGGTCGGCCACGATCCATTCACCCCAAGGTTAAGCCTAAGGAGCCCCTGCGCGGTGCTCTGCGGCCCGATCATGTCCGCGAGGCGTGGAGACGCTACAGAAACGGCGCCGAGGGCGGCAATGTCGGCAATCTTGGCCTCTGGCATAAACAACAGAGCAGTGGTGTCGAGCGTTTTGGCGTTCGGACTGGTGGCCGGCGTCTTTTCAAGTAAAGCGAAGTCTGTCGCTGCTTGAGTCTGAGTATTCTGTCGAGCTTACGTTGAATCGGCACAAGCTCGTCATGGGCGTTTCGGATTTGGACGGGGCCTGGCCCGTTGTATCCATATCTGGTACTCACTGCAAGCAGAGCTATGCCAGATGACTTGATATGATAATTGAATGATACCCCAGCAGCCCGCCGGTAACTATGGACTGGCCCTTGTTCACACCTGCTACAATCATGATGCAAAATATACTGATGATCGTAGACCTTGTCTACGTTTGAACAACAGACGTGGTCGGTATCCTCCGCTTTGTCCATGAGGCAACATTTGTAGGCTTGTCAAGGGGATCGTTACACCTGGTAGGCTGGCCAAGTCCACGCTGTTTCATGTATCTCAAGCTTATCACAAAGTAATGGAGATCAACTCTGATGGAGACGATATCAGTAAGTTCTACTTGTTATTCATGCTATTAGCCTTGCCATCAAGACTGAGATCTTGTTCTATCTACAGGGTGGTACTGCTCTGGCTCATCCGTCATCCATAGCCTCAGCGCTTATATCAGTATCTCGTCTGCCTTGGCCGTCGCAGGCTTCCTTCCAACCATCAGGAACATGGGCGTAAACAGCCTTTCCTTGCCCCCCAGGACCAAAGCCTCTGCCGCTTTCGAAAGACTGTCGCCCGTCTTCTTGGTTCCCGGCGGCGCCAACCTCAGCGTCTCGAGCGTGCCCATGAAGCCGTGCGCCAACCAGCGTCCGATTCTCGTCATGCGAAAGGTGCCCATTACATCCCAGAGGTTATTCGCATACCGCCACCCACTGCCATCGAGCGGCCAGTACCACGGCGCCAGATCCTCGCCATTGACGAAGCGCTCTGCCAAGTCCTCGGCCTCCAGCAGCTCGAAACCCGCAGCCTTCATGGCCGCGAGCGCATCCTCCGCCTTGACCATGTTTGCGATGCCATCGCCTTGCTCAATGTCCAGCCTGCATTTGCGATGGTGCAAATTCTCGTTATCGTACCGGTCGGTCATGACCCACTCGTACACGCCAAACACACCCCCAGGCTTCAACACCTTGTAAATCTGGCTGTACACCCCCTCCAGGCTCGGCGCATGCACCGTCGCCTCAATGGCATACACGGCGTCAAACGTCTCCTCCTCAAAGGGCAGCTGCATGAAATCGCCCACGACAAACCGGCAGCGGCCCGCGAGCCCGTCCTGCGCCGCGTAGCGCGTCGCGCGCTGCACCTGGTACTCGTTGATGGTGATGCCCGTGATGTGGGCGCCCGTGAACTTGGCAATCTCGCGCGCGGGGCCGCCCACGCCGCAGCCGACGTCGAGCACGCGCATCCGGGGCCGGATGCCGATCATGTGGGCGAGGTAGTGCTCGTGGCGGGCAATGGCGGCGGCAAAGGACTCGCGGGCGCCGAAGCGGCAAAAGTGGAAGGACTGGCACCATCCGTACTCGTAAAAGTCGGTGGCGAGGTTGTAGTATTGGCGGGTGAGGGAGGCGTAGTCTTTTGTGCGGCTCTGTAGGTTGGTTTTTTCTTGGTTAGCGAAGTTGAGGTGGATGGATGGATGGATGGATGATGGGCGTGGGTAGAGACAGCAAACAGCAATCACAACATGGTCAGAAGTTGGTAATCGAAATACGTAGACAACGTACAGCTCGGGTTTCTTCCGTCTCATCCTTGGCTTCTTTGTTATCCCAGTGCTGGAAATACTCATCCACTGCCACCTGCTGCGCCTCCTTGTCCTTTTTCAGCATGGCCGAGAAGCCCGCCTCCGTCTCGGCGGTGCGCTTGTGCATGATGTTTTCAAACGTCATTTCCCCCGCCAGAGCGACTTCTTGACCTGGTGCCATGGTTGTATGTATGCAAGAAAAAAGAATGACGGTCTGTTTGAGAGTATTTGGTTTGTGCTTTCGCTTGGTGGTTCGGTTCTTGTCGTAAAAGAACCTTTGGGCGAGGTTTCAGGCGGTGTGGGAAGAAGAAAAAGAGAAAGACGACAGATGGAGAGCCGGGCTCAGTATTACAGTAGACTCTTTGTCAAGACGAAAAGACGGTGGTCAGGATGGTATGCAATGCTGAATAATAACGAGAGTCAACATCTGATATGAGGAAGTTCACCCTTTTCCTTATATATATACCTTCACAGACGAGCCGCCCTCATCGTGGTGTGTGAATCCGGATACGGGCGGAATTGGCCAATCGCGTGTAAGCAAAATGCGAATACGCCAGAAACCCGAATACGAAGACCGGGCCCCAGGACAACAGCGTCCAGAAATGCCCAGCAGGAAAGTGCTTTGATGGATATTGAATCCAGCGAGGGATCGTATTTCAGGAGGTTTCGATTGGGATAATCTTGAGGTTTTCAGCAATCTATCCAGGCAGTAGGAACTGATATTTCTTCTTCTTTTCCCCCGATTTACTTGCCAATAGCTTCCCATTTTTGGTAGTTTTGGCTGCAGGCTCCAATCATCAAAGGTATGGGTTTGCCTGGGCCGCACTAATGACAATGCGGTAATTTTAGTATATAGGGAGCGCAGTTCTCTCACATCTTTGCGTCTGGAATACAATTTCCCTGAAGCTCGTTATCAATAGTCCCATCAAGTCCTCCAAGCTCACACAGGCTGGGCATTTATGGTTTATCCCGCAGGATTCAAGACCCGCTCACTCCTATTGTTGTGGGATTCCAGTGCACGCAACAGAGACTAGTTTTCTCAACGCAGTCTGATGTACAAAGCTGTATTTTGTTTATCATTCTGTCTCTTTTTCTTCCTCTCTTCTTTCCTTTCCCCCTCTTATTTTCGAAATTATCATTGGATGTCAACATGTGCTTTGTCTTCTCTATCTGCCCCCAAAGAGGGGTCATTGAATGTTGAATGTTACGTGTCAGTCTGAACTGGAACGCAGATACGCTGCCAACCCAGATGCACGTATACAAAAAAGAATGAGAGGATTATTTGACAAGAATCTGAGGCCTCTACGTACACGACTTGTAATGAACACCAGTCCATTCTACTCTGTCACCAGGCCACTAGTTATATTCGCATTAGACTGGCCGCCATACAGTCAGACGCTCAGATTATACGAGCAAGGCTGGACAAGCAAGTTCAAGAAACATGCATGTTACATCAGTTGATTTCACGATTTGTCGTATCTTTTCCCAACTGTTTTGTGAAGGGATAGCATCCAGTAAATCTGGAGACATCTTGGGATAAGTCTGCTTCAACTCCTACAATTGTCCCCATGACAAGTTTGATTGAAGGTTCCTCGTAGAAAATGAAATTCACTTTTCTGGATAAATTTGCACCAAACGGATGCCTTCATCATCTATCACCTGCGGACCGGCCAGGCTACATAAAATAGGTTCGTCAACATCCGGATATGAAGAATAAGTGACAGCCAAGAATGCAGCAACATGATAGATTTGAGAGGCTCGCATTTACGAACATTACTTTTGACGAAACACCAATACAATCTCACTGCCTGCCAGCAGAACGAATAGGCATCTATCTCTACCCAAGAATAGGCGCAGAAAGCCCTCAGTTGTTGTTACTTGTCCCACTCTCCCAAGCCATGATCACCTTGCATCATGTGGTCCATCCAGCCTTGGTACCTGACGTTAAGCGTTATTTGTTGTATGGTAGACGTAGTTCTGGATAACGTATCCCCGTGAAAAGACGATAAACATGTCTCATGGCATTGCAGCGCCACAGATCGCATTATCATCTCGTGACTGTCGAGTGAAGAAAAAAGAAAGAAAAAAAGAAGAAAAAAAGGCACGTCTTGTGTAAACAAGTGTGCACCATTTTAGTATTATAGTATAATCTCAACCATTAGAAGCGCGTTGCTGAGTTTCTTGGGATTGTCCTCCATCCACGCTGTAAGCTTAGTTTGCAAGTCTACAATAGTTATGTGTCTGGCCAGCGAGCCGAGTATAAGTCGATGCTTACAGGCTCAACGCCGATGACTGGGGAAGAATAGCTTTCTCGTTTGACACGCGCCCATACATAACGGCATAACAATGGATCGCGTCGAGGCTAATTCAAAGAGTGCACGGGTCCAGTTCGGTCCACTTTTTAAGCGTATCTGTAAAGTGGACGTGTTATAAAGAAAGAAAAAAACATCAAGTCTGGGTACAATCGGGAGTTGTTCACAAAAGGCCACGACATTTCGGTTATTACTCTCTCGACGGCCTGTTCCAAGCTGCCGGGACTAAGCACAAGCTTCTGCAATGATGTGCTGTAAAGCCTATTTTCGTGGTGGCTTGGTTGTGTAGGAAGTACAAAGTAAACAAAAGCATAAAACCCCGGAGTTAGACTGGGTTAACGGCCAGTGATCTCCGGATCGACCACTACCACCACCGGCTCTCGGCGTTTGTGACTAGCATTGCTAAGCACTACGGGGACTCTAACTTTAAATACGTACATAGACTGATAGAGTAGGAGGTACTGAGGGCCAAGGAATGTCGAATGATACATAGTACAGTACACGAGTGAGTTGAGTGATGTGCTGCAAAATTGATAGTGCCTCTGCCCTCTGCCCATGCTGACGCCTCTTACGTGATGAGTGTAGCATGAGGATTTCTTTTCTTTTGGGGATCTTTTTGCGTGCGTTTTGGGGCTGTTGGCCATGCTGTGGTGCTGGCGATCGAGGAAACCACAATGACGGTTGTTGGTGTTTTGTATTCGAGTCTTTTGCCTAGAAATAGGAATCGAATTGGCCCGTCTCCGAACTGGCCGCCATCTGAAGGAGCCCGTTGGCAGTGTGGTGACAAATCCACCAAGATCAGCAACTACCTGGGCAGAATTACGCAAGGCAAGCTTGTTACTAGCTGCAAAGCCAAAGAAGCAAACGGAAAAGAGAGAGAGAGAGAGCAAGCGATACCCATCAGCGCTAACACGCTTGAAACGCCCGTTGGGCACTTGGATTTATCAGCGACATGGGCGGGTGGATCCCCTGGAATGTGAGCTAATGAGTGACTTGTGTGGAATGTCAAGGCTTTTTTTCTCCTTCCTTTTTGTTCTTTTCCTCCCCTCTTATTGGTTCCCTTATTTTTTTGGTGTGTGTGTGTGTGTGTGTGTTTTGCCGTTTTCGGTGGACCATCAAAATGAGTGTGGCTGACTTCCTTCGGCGTCGCCTGCGCATACTGGACCAGTTGGACCAGTTGGTCTGAGTGAGACGCCCCCTTTTTGCTCAAGATGATTGGAAAGCCATCCACTGGGCAATGCTGGGTTCGAAGAGAAAGGAACCCGAGGAGGTGAGGGCGGGAATGGACGACGAATACCGGACAGGATGGCTGTGGGAAAGCTGCCCGACTCACAGTGTTGTGTGCGTCACAAACAACATATTGACCCGAGTGTGGGACCTGACTGCACGATACTATGTACACGAGCGTGAAAGCAACTGTGTAACCACAGCCAGACATGACAGTAGCGTACCGTAGCGGTGGGAAGAGTGTGCGCGCGCACCATGTTAGCTCGTGGGGTGACGATAGCCAACATGCCTGACCTGGTGGGATGACAAATGAAGGAGGCGCTCTTATACTCGAGGGTGTTATGCATAAGGCTGAAGGATTGCGAGCGCACAGCGTACGTGCCCGTGCTATACGACGACCCGATCGACAGCAGCCCGTCATTCATCCAGGTGCTCATCAAAGGAGGCTGAACCGCAAGCCAAACCGCCGCCGCTATTGGCTGACGCTCGGGCGTCTTAGTCAAAAAGTCTTTGATTGTTGCGCCGCGGCGGGGTGACTCTTATGCCGAAGCATAACGGATCCGATCAGCAGCCTTGTCGTGGCAGACCAGGTCTCCACGCACCCCAGCCCGCATTCCTCCGTTGTCCGACCCGGCGACAACACAGCCATATCTCCGCGTGACAGTGCCATGTAGCGGTCTTCTTTGTGTGTCTCCCTTCTTCTTGTTAGTGTGGGAGCGATGGGAGAGAGAATAGAGAGAAACACCCTTATAGATAATGGCGGTATGGGATAGATATATAATATCGTGGCTTCTTCACTCCCTCCACAGGCCCTTTGCACCGTCCTCTCCACCATTCCACTTCATCATCAGCATAGCCTAGTTCAGCAGGCCGCAACGGCTGGCCATCGTCTTGAGCATTATACACTCCCAAGGATCCAAGTCTCCAAGTGCCCAGAGACCAAGACAGCCCACGCCGCGAACCCACAGGAAGTCCAAGAATCCTTCACCATGGCTTCCTTGGGAAAAGTCCCCGAGGACAGGGAGAAGCAGCCGAGGACAGAGGAAAGCGACTTTGACAGCAGCTCGACCCGAGCACCCTCCACGCTGCCCGCCGTAGACCCCGAAAAGTCGGACCTCTCAACGCACAAGAAGAGCCTCGACGCGCCAGACCAGCCATCGCCACCAGCCGAAGCCTCGCCCGATGCCCAAGATGGCGGAGAATACCCCACAGGCGCCCGCCTGATATTCATTGTGATTGCCTTGGTCTTGAGCATCTTTCTGGTGGCTCTGGACATGGTAAGTGGTCCATCCAGTCACTCCCTGACCAGCGTCCCAAAGTCCAAGACATAAAAGGAAAAATGTACTGACTGGCGCTCCCACCCCCCTCTTCAGACCATCGTGGCCACGGCCATTCCCAAGATCACAGATGAGTTCCACGGCCTCTCCGACGTGTCGTGGTACAGCTCGGCCTTCTTCATGACCCTCGGCGGCTTCCAGTCGGCCTGGGGCAAGGCCTACAAGTACTTTTCGCTCAAGACGACCTTCCTGCTCTCCATCTTCATCTTCGAGCTCGGCTCGCTCATCTGCGGCGTGGCGCCCAACAGCACTGCCCTCATCGTCGGCCGTGCCATTGCGGGCCTCGGCGCCGCTGGCATTGGCTCTGGCGCGTACACCATCATTGCCTTTTCTGCGCACCCCAAGCAACGGCCCATGTTCACCGGCATCATTGGAGCCAGCTATGGCATCGCTTCTGTTGTTGGTCCCTTGGTAAGCAGCACTGCCCGTTGCCGCTCGCTGTGGTCAATAGCTCCCAAGTGAGGCTAACCAGCTGTTCCGCGCAACCTCTCTTTGCAGATCGGAGGAGCCTTTGCCTACAAAATCACCTGGCGCTGGTGCTTCTACATCAACCTCCCCATCGGCGGCCTCTCAGGCCTCACCATCCTCCTCTTTTTCACGACGCCGTCAGCCGCCAAACCCGCCGCCGCGCCGCTGCGCGAGAAGCTCATGCAGATGGACCCCCTCGGCGTGGCCCTCATCATGGCCGCCGTCATCTGCTACATCCTCGCGCTGCAGTACGGCGGGCAGACGCACGCGTGGAGCTCGTCGGTGGTCGTCGGCCTCCTCGTCGGCTTCGTCCTCATCGTCGCCGCCTTTGCCGCCTGGGAGTGGCTCCAGCGCGGCCGCGCCATGGTCCCCTACCACCTGCTGGCGCGCGACCGCACCTATCTCGTCGCCTCGCTGTACGCCTTCTTCTTTGCCGGCGCCTACTTCCTGCTCGTCTACTACCTGCCCATCTACTTCCAGAGCATCGACAACGTCAACCCGACCGAGAGCGGCGTGCGCAACCTGCCGCTCATCCTGGCCGTCACCGTCGCGACCATTGTGAGCGGCATCGCCATCAGCGCCACGGGCCTCGCCGCGCCCCTCATGCTCTTTGGCACCGCGCTCGCCGTCGTCGCTTCCGGCCTGATCTACACCTTGGACATTGGCACCTCGTCGGGCAAGTGGATCGGGTACCAGGTTCTCGCTGGGCTCGGCTGGGGCCTGGCTTTCCAGATTCCCATTATCACGGGCCAGGCTGTCAGTCCGCCCGAGGACTTGGCTGAGGTGACTGCCATTATATTGTGTAAGTTTTCGCTTTCTTTTTTTTGCTTCTTTCTTCGTCATCTTCTTTTTCCTTTCCTCGTACCTTTTCTTTTCTTTTTTTCTTTTTGCTGTTGGGGGGCCTTGACCTAAAAAAAGAGGGAAAAAAAAAAAAAACTAACCATCACTTCTTCTTTCCTTCCCACCAGTCTTCCAAACAGTCGGCGGCGCCTTCCTCGTCTCCGCCGCCCAATCAGCCTTCATCAACATCCTCCTCAAGAAGCTGCCCTACACCGCGCCGACCGTCGACCCCGCCGCCGTCATCGCCACCGGCGCCACCGAGCTGCGCACCGTCTTCGCGCCCGCCGAGGTGCCCGGCATCATCGCGGCCTACATGGACGGCCTGACCATCGCCTTTGTCATTGCCCTGGGCGCGACCTGCGTGGCCTTTGTCATCGCCTTGTTCTCCAAGTGGAAGCGGCTGAATCGGGATGCTATTACTACGGGCGGTGCTGCTTGAGAATGCGGCAAGGGGATTTAAAAAAATAAATAATAATAACGTTTTGATGTCGTTTATACGAGGCGTTTTGAAAGGTTGGAATGCATTTTTGGTGACGAGACCATGGCATAGAAAGGATGGACGGTTGTCTCATTCCATAATTATAGACTGTATTCGGTTGCATAGAACTCAGGGGACGGCGGCTTGGATTAACACAAGTACTTAACCTCTCTCTCTCCATACTTTTATTTTAATCTTGGTATATTCCCAACTTATGATTTGCTATCAATTTCTTCTGTGACTTTGCTCACCTTCCCTCAGCAACTAGTGACTCTTAGGATATCACCAAAGTAAATCATGGTCGCTCGAGAGTAAATGGGTCCCAAAAAGACTTGTTATGGGTTGAAATAAAAAAAAAGATAAGAAAAAAAAAAAGAAATCCACCATGAGAATGAATGAGCTCTCAGTTGTAAGACTTGCCCCTTCCAATGGCATACGCCCACGGCTGACTGCACAGAGAATAACCGACGAGGGACAATTCAAAAACGCAATTCCAAAGAATCAGAGGAGCTCCCGGCTACGAATACCAAAAAGCTTGCTAAATTCCTTGATGTTGAGCCCTTCAGCTGCAGCCGCACCCTCCTTGCTCAGTGCGGCGCCAACGAGCGCTCTCTTGCACTCCTGCAATTTCACAATGCGATCCTCCACCGTGTCTGCAATCAACACACGGTAGATGGTGACTTCCTTGGTCTGGCCAATACGGTGGGCGCGGCCAATGGCCTGTTCTTCGGTGTAAGGGTTCCAAAATGGTTCTGAAGGCTGTCAGTGCATTATTCTTTCGAGGCTGAACCAAAACGCCGCTCTGCATCTACAGCTGTGCTATTCCTTCACGAAGCACAGCCACGGACTGCAGCGGGACCTGAGCAGTGCGGGATGCCATATCTACAGAAACAAAGAGGACGGGCTCGAGACTTACCGCAGATAATCACTTGAGTTGCAGCGGTCAGATTCAGACCAGCATTGCCTGCTGTCAAGCTCAACAGCATCACCTTGATGTTTGTGTCCCCCATGAACTCGCTGACAGCAGCATCCCGATCCTCTCGAGCCATAGTCCCATCCAAGCGCCTGTAGCTAAAGCCGGCCCCTCCCATTGACACCTCAAGAAGATCAAGAAAAGACGTCCACAGAGAAAATACCAACGTCTTCTCACCGCTGCAGGCACGAATGGTCTCGAGAATCGACATGATTTTGTTAGTTTTTGCGCTCGCAACGAATCCGGCTCGGACACGGTGACGATAGTCTCTCATTTCATCCTTGCGCCCAACCGCATGAGCACGAAGCGCACTCAATGTCACATTCTTGTTGCCCTGAGGCGGTCCCGAGCTTCGGGGATCAGCTAGCAGTTTTCTCTTTTTCTTCGTGCGCTTTGTGCTGTTCTCTGTTGCTCTCCTCTTCGACGTCAAACTTGCGCCACTATGCATTGTGATGTCCTGCAGACTGAGATGGTCCTTGACTTTGCAATCATCGACAGGGCAGCGCGCGGATAATTCGTCGGACATCTCGGGCATGGCAGAAAGTAGTCTCAGCTCAGATGCAATAAGATCTTCATAGTGAGTTGAGCAAAGAGTGTGGCCACAAGGCTTGATGGTGACAGCCTGTTCCGCAAATTCAAAGCAGATATTGCAGTTCATCAGCTTCTGGTCGTCCATCGACTCCTGGCCATCTTCCTCGCTTGATTCAATTTCCTCACAGGGCTCTTTGTGGTCATCCAGAACCGTATCCTGAGATCCGCCATGGTCCTCGATCAAGTGAGGATGGTCACAAGCTTGCCTTAGGCGCGTTAGCAGAACGAGTATATAGAAGTAGTGTTTCATGACCGTGCCTTCTTGCAGGTATTTGTTGAACGTCAGTTGCTGTTTGGCTTCCAAGGCGCGATAGTACTTCTCCTGCTCCTCGTCAAAGGTGGTATGCGCATCCACCTCTCGCCGAGCAGGGAGCTGAAGGATGGGTTTCTTGTCGAGTATCGAATCGTGTGTTCGACGAATCATGATGTTTCGCAGCAGAGTCTGAAGCTTTCGCAAAGCAGCAACGCCATGTCTGCCGCGGAAGTTCCGAATTGGTCCGTCGATATCTCTATAGAAATGGTCCCAATCGTCGTAGGGCTTGATTCTCAGGAAACGAATCAGGGGGTAAACCTCATCAACTCGGTTCATGAGCGGTGTTCCCGTCATGCAGAGTCGGTAGGTAGCACGCAGGCGGCAGGCAGCTAGCGAAGCGACGCCAAATCTATTCTTGATGTTGTGCGCTTCATCAAGAATGATGCGGTGGAACTTAGCTTGAGGATGGAGCACCAGAAGCTTGTCTGGCTTGTGGTCACTGCTGGACTGCCTGTGTGCCTCTAGTGCCTTGTACTCTGTCATCAGCTTCCCGTAGGTGCACAGAGCAATGTCCTGGTTGAGCACCTGGTCCAGCCCAATGTTTTTGGCGCCGTCACCATGCAGAATGAGGGTATTTAGTTTGAAGCGTTGCTTGACCTTGACAGCAATTTCTGTCTCCCACTGTTGCAAAAGAGCCAATGGAGCCACAATAAGAGTTGTCTTGACTTGAGGATCTTTGGGCGGATTGGCAAATATCAGAGCCAGCGCTTGGATCGTTTTCCCCAAGCCCATGGTATCTATGGATGCAGTTAGCCCAGGTCACTCAGGGCCAGTAAGGCGAACTCACCGGCCAACAGACCGCCAAGCTTGTCCTTGTGATGTTCTTGTCTGAGGAGCCAACTGAGGCACACCTTCTGGTGTTCAAAAAGATCGCATTCCAATTGTCGTGGGGTTTGTTTTCTCATAACCTTGTGCTCTTTGGGCACACGAACACTTGCTAGTACCTTTTGGATGTCTTGTGCCTCGTTGCCACTCGGGGCCATTTCAGGAAGTTCGGGCTGGGCATTTTCCATAGTTTCGCGCACTTCATCCTGGGTGGTTTCATCCACGACTCCCAGCTCAGAGTGAGCCATGATTTGAGATGAGTTATGAATGTTTCGAAAGGGAAAAAGGCACCGGGAAGTTTTGTCGGTGTGGGTAGGATGGTAAATGTAGATGGTTTGTAGTCCAGTCTAGAGTTTCCATCCGTCAGTCTCTGAAATTATGAAGCAGGCATCTTGACAACAGGTGAGTAGACTTACCGAAATCCAATCTGACAGACATGGAAAGGGCAAGAACCACTGAAAGGTCAAGTAAGTGGGAGTGACCGCTTGAAGTACAGTCGCAAGTAGAAGGCACGATGGAATTAGCAGTTTGAGGTTTGATGCCTGCCTTGTGCTAAGACTTTTTATGATAGTCGCGTTAGTGGATCACACCGAAGGCCGGTGTGAGATTGCCTCCAAGAAGCAAGAGAAGATGGAAGATGGGAATGAAGCGCTGAAACGGCTAGTAAAGTAAAGGCAATGGCCATAGTAGGAATGTCAACTTTGAGCCGAATCTATGTGATCTGCTGGCAACGTGGCTGGCGAACGAGCAAAGCCACGGGCAGGGAGACAGCAAGTGAAGCCCGTGGGAGAGGATGGAATGGCTGAAAGAGCCCGAGTATCTTTCAGGAAGGTCCTGGGTAGAAAGAGGCTGTGCGCGGTGAACTGCTCAGCGGGTGGAAGAAACGATCTGCCAGGTTGGCTCTGTTCGAGAATAGCAGTAGCACCACAAGTAACAGCCTCATGCCTTCTATATTGATCAGTGATCAGTTGCGCTTCCATGAGCCTTGATGGCATTCACTCTAAGGTATCAGACGGCCTGTTCTACCATGGTATCTCAACCGCAAGCCACCGCCACGCACTTCTTGCCAACGGAGGGTCAGGTTGTCATGGGGTTCCCTCCAGCACCCAAAACACAAATTAGCAGCATTGTAACCATTGTACGGCCATGTCGGTGAACTCACTCCCTATGTGAGTCCGGACCCGTTGCTCTTGCGTCCACGGGTTTGTTCTCGTGGAAAACATGATTCTACTTGCTTTTGAAGCGCTTGGTATCTGGTCTGTTTGGAAACTTGACCTTACACCTCGGCTCTTTGGGTCTGCTTCTGGATGCCTTCGACAACCACATTGTGGCGAGGACGGATCCGTAATGCCATCTCATCCTTTAACCCGAAACGTTTGCTTCGTTCCTGGGATCCCCGTAAAGATTCAATGAGGTCTTACTCAACTATGCTCATCCCAATCCCTGTTTCTCATCAAAATCCCAAGGGCTGCTGCCTTCTCTTGCTGAGCACGCTGTGATATTCAAGGTCGCCTGACGAACTATCTTCCCTTGGGCCATGAGACTCAGGCAGAGCTTTCGCACATGCCGATTTCCAGTTCATGAACGCCTCATCCGGCATACAAACCATGAGCACCACGCGCACCGCGTTGCTAGTCATCCCCTTGCAGTTTTACCTCTCCCGGTGCGCTACCATTCCAATCTTACCAAGCATGGCCCTTGAGCTTTCATGATCGCGAGGAGAGGCAAAACGCCGGATGAGTCGTAACAGTTCATGGCCCTAACCAAACAATGTAGAAGAACCCGCGCTTTGGAAACAATCACATGTCTTCTCACGCATTCAGCCACTCAACTACACAATTTCAGGTTAGCGGGCACTAAGCAGAAAGCTGTCGTTCTTGAGTTATATTTAGTTCCTTTTCCGGTGTTCCAGTCACCAACACACCGGCCGGGCTTGGTGGTTGTTGTTAGTTCGCCTTGCTTTACTATAAACACGTGAGGATGCCTCCTCTTGTGTGGTCACTGTTTTCTCTCTTTTCTTTCCTCACCCTTGTTCGCTCTTTTACACCACTACTTTACACTACGTTCTCAACTATCTCCCATTACTTGAAAATTTAAACTGCTACTACTGCTACTACTGCTACCACTGCTACTACTGCTACTACTGCTACCGGCTTGAAACACAGCTATTACCACTGTTACAACACTTGGACAAAGATATACACACACTCTCTATTTCTCCCACTGTTACAACACTTGGACAGAGATATACACACACTCTCTTTTTCATACACACTCTCTATTTCTCCCACTGTTACGATACGTGGACACAGACATATACACACTCTCTACTTCTCCCACTCAATCTTAGCACTTGGCTTAGGATACAAGCAAGTTGATGTCAAGATGTGGAGCTATATAGACGCAGGTGCATCGTAAGTTCTACTGCTTACTCTCTGTCTCGCTATGAGTTACTCTACACAAACACTGACCCGTAACCCCCCCCCCCGGCCCCAAAGCAGGCACGACTGCATGAATGTACCTCGTACATTTGTGGGTGCGCACTGGATCTCCGGCATTCGCCTGGCAGAAGACGATGAAACATGTACGGGCCTCATAGAGAGTGATCTCAACATACAATACTGCGTCAAATGGCTCGACCCGACGGCTTCCTTCCAACGGCCCGACTTGCTGATCCTGCCACGTCCAGATGTAGAGATCACTCGCATCACGCTGGACCCGGAGCTTGAGAAAGTCTGGCTAACATCTAGAGCCTACCGACACCGGGCTGAGGAGCCCGAGAGTGACGGAGATGACAACACGACGGAAGACGAAGAGATGGAAGACGGGGAGATAGAAGGCGGCGACTACGACGACGACGAGGAGGAAGAGGAGGAGGAAGAAGAGGAGGAGAATAACGGTGCCCCGAACCAAGACGAACACGCATATGCTTTTGGAGGTTTTGGAAGTATTCGCGTGATGGACGATCCCAATGCCCACGACAGTGAGTTCCCCGTCATCAAACTCGCACACCCAGACGAGTGTTCGCGAGCCAGCATCGAGAGAGAGTTCCATTTCTTGCTAGAGATGCACCAGGAAGCTCCGGGACTGCCCATTGTGCAGATTAGCCAGGATCCTATTGTCGACAGCCGCGGGGTCATTTGGGGCTTCCGCATGAAGAGGCTCTATCAGCGCGAGTCCCAGCATGCCACTGCCGCGGATCGGGAAACCGAGCAAGAGAGGGTCAGGGTCGCGGTGACGAAGATGCATCAGGCTGGTTTTGTCCATGGTGATTTGCATTCAGGCAATGCCATGGAGGACGAGTCGGGCGAGATTGTCCTGGTGGACTTTGGCCATGCTGGCCGTGTGGGAGAGCCGATGGTGTCCATCTTTGGGCCGAATACGGACCGAGTGTACAGATTCAGTCATGATTTGGCGCTTTTGCACCACCTGGACTGAAGGATAGCAAGAGCTGCGCAGGCGATTGGATAAAAAGGTGTTCGTGTAGGGAGAATGGGTTGTGATGGATGCTTTTTGGATGGGGTCGAGGTTGCGGGGAGGTCCTGACTCAGCATGAAGAGGTGCGTGGTCCGCCAATGGGAATCCAGGTTGCCAACTGCTGCTGCCGAATCGGGCAATACCCTCTCTAGCGTACATAGTAGTGTCAGTCAGCTACATAGTGTGGTATCAGGAGATACTGGGTTACCTTGGGTGCCTGCATACTATGTACTTACCAATATCACTAATATGTACGACGTACCTTTCTTTGTCCTTGCGTGAAAGGGTCTTTGATAACTCTAATCCAAATACAGGGACGGGGGATCATCCAAGCGCCCACCTACAGCCAGTACATAGTAAAGTACCTGGGCGTGCGCCAGCGCCCACGAGGTACTTCCCAGCCCGTTCCATTTGCTTCGGGACGAAGATTGTCCGAGATAAGAACTGCAGCTGCACGACTGCTATTCCGAGGATGGGCCATGGATTCTACGTTTAATTTGTCTGATTACGTTGAGCAAATCAGCCGCTCCTGCATTCACCCGGCCGCTGCTGTGCAAGATCGATCCGCCAATATTGAACAAATGCATATCATGTGGGAGCAGACAAAAGCACAAACAGCAATAATCCTCCAGCCACTAGATCATATATTGTCGGTAGGGCGTGGCAGGTGGGCACAAGCGCCCATGCAAATGCAACAGGCAGATGCAAGGCATGCCCAAGTTCTGCACAGAATGGTGCCATTGATAGCGGTCCTCGACACAAGGCACAGGTGGCCCTGGTTGGCCAGAGGCACGGCTGAAACACCCCGGAGTCTGTTGGAGATGGGGCGAGCGGGGGGCTGGCCAGGGCCTGAACGGCGGACTGGATCAGGCAAGTCGATCCTATCTCTTTACTTGGCACATGTCGCATCGCTTTTAGAATTGTTAAGCTGCGTTGCATTGCAGCACAGCCGGTGGCGCTATCTGACTCTTGCCAAATCCACTATCTAGTCTTTTTCGTCTTGTTCTCTTCTTGCTCTCAGCTGTCCATCTACAGTTCTCTTCCGTCCGTTCTGCCATTTCCGCTCTGGCTCGCACGAGCGAGGATGAACAAGTCTGGCCGCTTAACAGATGGCACTGCCTTCTACTGCTCCCGCCGCTAACGAGAACTGTCAGCCCTATAACTTTACCCCCTAAGCCCGCAACTCGCCTCCAACCTGTCCCCACTGCTCCCCGCAGCCAAGCCCTACAGAACATCTGGACACGCTGACAGCGCCATGGGCTCTCCGCTGGTCCCGCTCGGCACCTCGAGGCGCTCGCGACTGGCCACCGTCCTCGCATGCGCCCTGCTTGCCATCATCGTCCTCTCCAAGATCAACCAGCCCCGCACACTGCTTCCAGGGCGCCCGACTGCCCAAACCTCACTCTTTGTGCCCCAGCAGAAACCCATCACCGGCGGCCATGGCTCTGGCTTCGAGCTCTTTGGCATTCACGGCTTTGCCCCCCAGATCGAGGCCGTAACGCTCAACATCAAAGCCAAGCCGCCATCTGCTACCAAAGGCCAGTCGAGCAAGGCTCATAGCGCCAAGAAGCCTGCCAAGCACTCGAAACGCCAGGATGCGTCGCAAAGCCCATTCCAGCATCAGCTGCCCATCACGATGCCCAAGCCAACGACGCACAACCTCGCCTCTCCCGAATTCAACTCGACAGATCTCGAGACTCAACTTCCTGGCATACCCGTTGCCTCGATAGCCATTGACGTTCCTGCAAAGAAGAAACCGCCCAACGCTTCCAAGCTGCTCTTTGGCGTGGCTGCGAACCTGGACCTCATATCCGAAAGCCTGCGCGGCCTCCAGCACTGGGCCTCACGCACCAATGCCCGCTTCGTCGTTGTGCACGAACCACAAAACACAACGCTGCGGCCCGACGAGCCCAGCCCGCAGAATGTCACCAAATTTTTCAAAGACGCTGGCATTGAGCACATAACGCTGGTGGAAAGACAAGGAGGGCCGAGTGAGCGCTTCGTTTCCTTGTTGAGCGAGTTGCACAATCACACGGAAGCACAGACCGAATGGGCGGTACTGATCGACGACGAAACATTCTTTTTCGATCTCGAGGCAGTCCAGCACATGCTGGCCAAGTACGACGCGTCACAACCGTGGTATATCGGCGCATTGAGTGATAACACGTGGGACGTGGGTCATGGTGGGCTGTATGCTGCTGGCGGTGCAGGTATCTTCATTTCCCGCACACTTCTCGAGGAGTTGGGACCGTTTGCGGACACCTGCCTCCCCACGGATGACACGCAGCCCGGTGGGGATATTCTGATTGGAGAATGCATCTATCAACACACGACAGCGAAGCTGAGTCTCGAACATGGACTGCACCAGCTTGACATACCCGGCGATGTCACAGGCTTCTACGAGGCACCAAGGAAACAGCCATTGAGTGTCCACAATTGGAAAAGCTGGCACAACTACGACATTCCCGCTGTGGCCTCTGTGGCCAAAGTCTGCGGCCCATCATGCGTCTTGCAAAACTTCCGCTTCCAGGATGGCTGGCAGCTGAGCAATGGCTTCAGCATTGTCAAGTACGGTTACAGCGAAACAGACGTGTTAGCGCAGCATCCCGAAGCGATGGAGCATACGTGGAAAACCACAGAGGGCGACGTGAAGGACAGCTGGAAATACAGCCTCACCCCGCTGAAGAGCAGGGACCAAGACAAGGTGCAGTTTCTGATGGAAAAGAGTGTCGTTGACGACGATGGACGCGTGACAATGTACTATGTCAGAAGGGTAAATGGCATTGGGATCGCACTGATACGCTTGGTTTGGCACTGATGTGTGAGTGCTGCCGCCAGACATATCCTCTTCTGGCATCTATTCAATGTACAAATTAAAGACAATATGTTATCTATCGTGAGTTTGCTTTTTACACGCAAAATATGCATCGCCCACACGTACGCAAAAGCCAGTAACGCGGATCCTGGAATGGGCCCAGGAGTGAGTGACCTTGGCCTGATATGTCAAGAGCCAAGCACTCAGAGACGGCTTCCGCTGCTACTGCATTCAAGGTGCAGCTGCTGCTTGGTGTCATTATATCTGTCCGCTTCCTGCTTGTCAACGCAGCATGGAAGCAAGACACCAGTGACAGAGTCACCTTCCCCCGCCAGAACGGCCTGAAATGCAATCTTCAACAAAGAAGGCACGGAGATGAACGGACGCGTCTCGTTATTGGGTTGCCGTGGGCATCCAGGTCGTAACTGCCAAAATAGGTAGCTGGATGCCTCGAATGGACTGTGCGGGTATGACACAACGCTTGCTGTTGCTGCCGTTCCATGTCGGAGACCATTTGCGTGGAAGGCAGTAACGGCCATTGTTATGAATGACTGTCAGCGTCCTTGGGAGTTTATCTTCAGCTTTAATTCTGGCTGGTCCTTTTGTTGTCTTTCTCTCTCTTCTTCATCTCTCTGCACCGTCACTCGCCCCGCCCCCCTCACATTTTGGATCCAGCATCATCATCATCATCTCTTCGCTCTTTTCTTCGCATACACATTCTTTCAAGCACTGCACTCTCATCCCGGACCCCAGTGTCTTTCTATCATCGCCTACCTTTGCCCTGTTGTCGTTGTGTGGTCTTGGATCGAGCCTCAAAACATCACCAAACGTGCCGGCTTGCCACGTTCCATCCGCCACAATGATGAATCCGGCGACACTTGCCTCCCTCCTCTCTTTGGTCTTGGGCCTTGCTCAAGCATCCACAGTAAGAACAGCCTGTTTTCCCTCCTTTTCCTTGGACCTTGTGGTTCTCTAACCCGGCATCTTCACCTAGGTCAACCAAACCCTCCAAGTCCCCCGTGATGTATCTCTTGTTGCACTCGCCAGCGATGCTCTTGGTTCGACTGGCGGCTATGATTGTTACCCCGACGATGATCGGGGTTGCTACAAGGACTATTGGGGCAAGTACAAGAAGTGCCACCCGTACGACAAGTCTTGTTACCGCGATTGCGATGACTACGACGATTACACCAGCCACTGCAAGAACTACGACAAGAACTATGGCAAGTGCTACGATAGGTGTTACTACGACTACGATGGGTGCGACAAGTACAAGGACTGCCACAAGGACGAAGGAGATTGCTACAAGAAGAAGAGAAAGGAGCACCGCTGCCGTCCAGATGACTACAATTGTCGCAAGAGCCATCCATACCCGCCAGACTTCTGCAAGCCCTGGGATTGGGGATGCCACAAGAAGAAGTACGACGACAAGAAGGATTACGAATGTCGCCCTCAGCACGACCGGGACTGCTATCCAGACTTTCCCGACTATCCCGACTACGATGATCATCATGACAAGGATGACCATGATCACCACGATGGTGATGATGGCTATCACAAGCCCAAGGGGGACGTGCATGTCTGGCTGGATGGTCCTGATGGGCGGTTTGACGTCAAGATTTGGCCTGATGGGGATGAAAACTGGACTGGTACGTTGGCTCGCTTCCCTTGCTTTTTTTTTTCTTCTTTTCTGATTTATGCTTGTATCCAATGTGTGCTATCCTGGCTAACATTGACTACATCAGACCGCAAACACGAAATTGTGCGCGAAATCAAGTACTACGGCGCCGAAGGAGATGACAATGTTCGCTGTCTCCCCATGAAGTCGTGGTTCCCGTGGACCCCTCTTCCTCTGGACATTTACAAGGAGAATGAGGAGTATAACGGCAAGGTGATTCGCACAATCAAGCTCAAGTACCCACAGCCTGTGGAAATTCTTCGTTGCGACTATCCCTAGATTTTCTCCTACGGTTTGGTGGAGACGATGACAAGGTCGGTTAATGTTTTTGTCGCAGCAATTGCAAACAGGGTCTGATTAGAAGGCGAAAGATGGCTCCTTTTTTGGTACCGGTGTAACGAGAGAGTATAGTCCTTACCTAGAATAATTTCCAATCATACCAATCACCTGCTAGTCCTTGCAGTAATGTGTGCGTGACAACAAGATGCTCCAGTCCTGATCCTCTGACTCTATTCATTCGGACTTGGCAAATACACCAGTAATTTAATGAAGTTGTTTTCGATTTGATTCGTTTCGAGTTTGGCATCGGCATACTGTTACAATTCGAAGATTTGAGAAGAATCAAAAGAACATTTTGGTTACGAGTGTCGAACCCCTTCAAGTGCTAGGCGCGTGCGGAATCTTGAATCATTTTCAATGACATGACCTTTGTTGGATTGAAATGCTTGCACATCTGTCCATGAAACCTTCTTACAAGTCCACAAACTCGCCCTTGATGTACTTGCCCTCCTTCAGACCATCCAGATAGGCCGCCACCTTATCCGTCATCTTGCCCGTCTCGAATCCAAAGTGTCCGTAAATATACTTGCCCGGCAAACTGTGACCAAATGTCCGCATGTTTATGCCAGCATCGGCATATCTCTCCCATCCATTGGGAGCATAGGGCTCAATCACCACAGCAGGAATACCAGCAGCAGCACCACCATAGTGACGGCAAAGAACACTCCGTCGATACTCGACAGGTTGCATCTCAAAGAGCCTCCAGCAGGGGAAACTGACGACTCTTGCGCGCACACCTCGGGTGGCTTTGAGCTCAGCGGCGACGTCGATTGCAAACGATAACTCGGCACCGACGCCAAGAATGGTTACGTCGGCTTCGTGGCCTTGGCCAGCTTCTTGAAGGACATAGGCGCCCTTTGCGACTCCCTCTCGCCTTGTGAGCCCCTTGCCTTCTCGGCCGCCACTGTGCAATTGCGGAATCTTGTGCCGGCTCTCGCTAATAATGCTCGGCCCATCTTTATACTCCACAGCCACCGTCCATGCTCCGGCGACCTCCTCGCTATCCCCCGGGCGGAGGTACAGCAGATGGGGCATGGAGCGGAACAGCACGGCGAGTTCGACGGGCTGGTGCGTGGGGCCGTCTTCCCCGGCGCCGATGGAGTCGTGCGTGGCGACGTGGATGACCTGGAGCCGCTGGAGGGCGCCCATGCGGACGGCGGGCGCCGCGTAGAGGTAGAAGATGCAGAAGGAGGAGGTCACGGGCAGGATGGCGCCGCGGGAAAAGGCCGCCAGGCCGTTGGCGACGGCGGCCATGGCGTGTTCGCGGATGCCGTAGTGGAGGTAGCGGCCGGCGTAGGTGCCGTCGATGCCGCAGGCTGTGTGGAGGCTGGGCTGGATGATGATGATGATGTTGTTGTTGTTGTTAGTTATGAAGAGGTTTCCAAAGGGACAGTGTCAGGAAGAAGAGAGAAGGGGAGAAAGAGATGGAGAAAGAGAGGGAGAAAGAGAGAAAGAGAAGAGAGAAAGAGAGAGAGCGAGAATATACCGGCTGGAAATCAACTTTCCCATCCCAGATCATATTCACCGATGGCGAGAGATCTGCCGTGCCGACCATGAAGGAATTAATCGCCTTGGCCAACGGATTCATCACCTTGCCACCCGACACACGCGACGCAGTAGGCGCAGTATCGAACTCCCTGAGAATCAACTCCTTCCAGTCCTTGCGAGCAAGCTCGCCGCGCATCCTCGCCTGCAACTCGTGGCCCAACTCGGGAAACTCTCTGCCATACCGTCCTACCAACTCGCCCCATTCCGCCACGTACCTTTCCCCGCATGGCGCAAGATCCGCAAAGAACTCTCTCACATGGTCGCCAACCTCAAAGTGCCTGTCTGGGTCGAAGCCATTGGATACCTTCATGTTCCGCACGTCGTCGGCGCCAAATGGCGCGCCGTGCGCGGCGGCTTTGCCCGCTACGGCACTGCCTAGCCCAATGGTTGTCTTGATGTTGATGAAGTAGGGCTTGCCGCCGCCGCCGGTGCCGCCAGAGGATGACGAGCATGAGAAGGAAGAGTTGGACCTGGCTGTGTGGAGGGCTTGCACGATGCCTTCGACATCATAGCATCCGTCTGAGACCTCGAGGACTTCAAAGCCGCAGGCGCGCATCTTGGCGTTGACGTCTTCGGTGTTGACCATGTCTACGGACCCGTCGCAGGTTATCTGGTTATTATCATAGCTGGATATTGGGTTCAGGTCATTGATCTTGCAACTGTACTGCAGAACCTAATTTTGAGAAGAAGGAGGTTTGAAGGGCACACATCAAAAGAAAGGAAAGGAAACTACGAGACGAGAGAGAGAAGAAAAAGAGTGATAACCCTAAGAGATAGAAAGACAAAAAGGCATCAGAGACTCACATGATGGTCAAGTTATCCAGCTTCCAGTGCCCAGCGAGCGAGATGGCTTCCAGGCCCACGCCCTCTTGCAAACACGCATCCCCAACCATGCACCACGTGTGGTTGGACACGACAGCGTACCCGGGTCGGTTGTACGTAGCAGCCAGGTTCTTGCTCGCCACAGCGAGGCCCACGGCGTTGGCGAGGCCTTGGCCGAGGGGGCCCGTCGTCACTTCGATGCCCTCGATTTCAATCTCGGGGTGGCCTGGGCAGAGGGAGTCTGCGCGCTCCGAGTGGTAGGACTTGAGCTGTTCAAAGGTCATGGCTTTGTAGCCGGCAAGGTGGAGGAAGCAGTATTGGAAGAGGCAGGTGTGGCCTTTTTGATTTATTTATTCGGTGGCTGTTAGTTGATGTGGACTTGTCTTTCTTTTGTTGTTTGGGAGGGTTGTCGCCAGAGTTATCGTTCTCTTCTTTTGAGTCGAAGATGGGAGGGGTGAGTGGTGAGTGGTGAGCGGTGAGACTCACCGTTTGATAGCACGAAGCGATCTCTGTTGAACCAGTCTGGGCTGTGAGGCGCGTAGCGCATGGCGTATTTCCAAAGAGCGACTCCAATGGCTGCCATGCCGATTGCGCCTCTAGGAGCAGTATAATTCGAAGTATGTTACTTGATCAGCCCATGTTTTCATTCTCCTCCTCCTCCTCCTCATTGTTATAAGGGCAGGCAGATACTCAACGAGCATACAAGACGCACCCTGGATGGCCCATGTTGAACTGCTGACACAAATCAGCAATAAGTATGCGGTACGTCTTGAGAACATTGTCGTGGTGTCGTGAGAGATGTGTCTCGCCCGCTGGCTGCTTCTTTGCTGTGACGAGTTGGTCTTTGGCTGCGTAGAGCGCGCTGCCCCCGGTCGTGTTACCGTCTACCCGTCCTGGTGCCATGACTGACCGAGTATACTTTGTCTTGAATATGATTTGGTTGTGTATAAATATGATACTGATGATGATTTGGATGGTGCTTTCTCTGTGAAACTGGCTTATAATGGGGGTGTTCTTTCTGTAGCTGGAGTTGCCAGCTCAACCACTTAGGAGTTCAGATGTTCATATCCATTCCAACCATTCCAGGCTTCTCAGCGAGAGACGATGCTCGTGCTTAAATACTGCTTGCTAGCCCAGTGGCGCCTCTCAAACAAGACTCGGCGCCTCCACTTTTGGGAAAACCTTCTTTCGAAAGGAACATGGACAAGAAGTTTGCGCGTATTGTGTACTATCATCTATGCAAAACTGACAGCCAAGCGGTCCTCCGTCAACCGGTCATGTTCAAATGCTGTGGAAAAAGGCGAGTGAGTCTACGGGGAAGATCCTCTTCCCCCATGGGGGCCATCCAACGTTCGGGATTACCCAAGACGGAAAGCCGACCCCGCAAAGACTTCGGCAGTGGTCGAAGGGCCTATGGAAGTACCATCTACTTATGTACACAGCCTTATGAGCCGATTTCTCTGGATTACTATTTCGGTACATGGTTGCTGGACAGTGGAGTGGAGGGGATAGGAGCCTTTTCCCCTCTTCTTGGTGCTCTGACGTCCGGGGGTGATGATGTCTTTCCAAGTGGGAAAGAAAAAAGAAAGCGAACGGAAAACAGCCTCCGTGGCCGGAGATGCTGGTGGAGGACTGTGGATGGCGAGGAGCATGAGGGGGCTGTGGTCTCGTAGCCCCGATATCTGGTTCTTTGAAGCTGTTCCTTTTTGTAACATTGCGCGGCTGGTTTGACCAGCTTGGATGAGAGACCCGAGTGAAGGTTAAGCGTGGTGATGGGCAGCCAAGCCCAGTCAGTCTACATTCATCGGCTTCTTGCTCCGCCTTGTGTGATTGAGTGTACTGGTGTCGAGTCGAGTGTGTGTTGTGCGATTTTCACGGTCCGGAGGGGAGGAAGGGTTGTCGTTGTTGGTGCGGGCAAGGACACGATGGATAATTTGCCGTTTATGCATCTATCGTTGGCAGAGGTGGGTGTTAGCTCTTGGCTGTGTTTTGTTTTGTTCTTTTTCTTTTCTTTTCTTTTCTTCTTTCTTCCTTGGAGAGTTTTCGCCTGTAAAGATGCGTTGTTGGCGTGTCTCAAGGAGTTGGAATCAACTAATGCTTTGTCCAGATCAGCCTCCAGGTCATCAATCAATACACCGACACCTAGCCAGCAGGCATTGCCTGCATGAGCGGTGGGATCATCGACATGACGAGACTTGTCACGCACGTCTTCCCTTTGGAACGGGCGCGGGAAGGACTGGCCTTTTCGTCGGACCCGCGGAATGGCAGTATTAAAGTTCATATTGTGGACGAGGCGGAGACGGTATTCTTCTAAGCTAGTGAGTGATGCTGCTGTCCCTTGTTTTTGTGTTAACAAAGACAATATGGCATTGGGAGAATCACAAAATGGCAATGGTACCTCTAAAAGACACTACTACTGGCCCTCGGTTCGAAAGTCCTGATGGTCCATCTCCACACATTCAAATTAGCGGCAGGACTCATTCTCGATGGACTGATACTTTGGAGGACAAAGGACTTCACAAAAAAGGCTGTAGTGTCTTGCAAAAATGGTATATACACATTTGTAATTCTACTTTCTGTACAAACGCACGCTCCAGATATCCCAGACCCCCCTTCACTCAATCCACTTCCCCGCTGGGAACGGTCTTCAGGCGCCTCGGCGGCGGCGCAGGCCGGAGCGCAGACATGAACATCATGCTCTCTGTGGACGACGCTCGAATCGACAGCCTCGTGTCGCTCGTCATATTGCTCCGTGTGCTCCTGGCACTCCATGGTGGTGCGTCCTGATACCACCTCGGGACGAGGAGCGCAGCACTTGTTGATGACGGTGGTGGTGCTGGCCTCGGTGGCTGCTGACGGAACGACGGGGTGTGGATTGGGTTGTTGTTGTTGTTGTTGTTGTTGTTGTTGTTGGGAGAAGAATGATGGTTGCCAAGATAACTGGGGGATGGCAAGGTGATGTAAGTCGTTTTGATTGGTGTTTGCGGGGCCAAGATGGACGAAGAAGGGTGGTGGGTTGTTGCCATTGGTGTGGCTGGCCAGCTAGGGGCGGCCTGCGGTTGAGAAGAAGAATCCAAGTCTTGCTGGTCGTGGTCTTGTTGGGTTGGTGAAGAAGCCGCCGCCGCCGCCCTGTGCTCAGTGTCTGTTTCCAGTATTGCTCGTTTCTTCGGCGGCGGCTTGAGGCCCCTCGGGGCTGAGTCTCGGATATTGTTGTCTTCTTGGTCGTACATGTTTCTGAGTTTCAGCGATCCATAGAAGCCTGGTGAGCGGAGACTCGTTGTCGAAGCCCGACGATAAGCAGCGTTGGCGCCAGCGACGGCCGTTGTCTTGAGCGCCTCCTGCTCCTCCTCCTCCTCTCGTCGTCTAGCGGAGTTTGTACGCGCAGGCAGGTAGGTCTGTGTATCAATGTTTGTGGCCCAGTATTGTCGTTGTTGTTGCTCTTGTTGGTGTTCAGTATCTCTACGATCCCTTGCGCGAGCCCTCTGTCGCAGTGTAATGAACACAAAGATGCCGACCACGAGGCAGCTAAAGACTGCGCGAGCATGCATGTCAGTAATATCCAGATCAGAGATGGTTTGATAGAATCTTGGACATACTGATGAACTGGATGATGACAAACTTGGAAACGTCAGAATACGAAACATCGCGTTTGTACTTGTATAAGGCGGCAGACGGAATTCCGGCCGCAGACAAAGAGGTGTTCGCATCTTCGAGGCTGTTGCCGAGAGAGGACATGCCTCTGTAATGATGGATGGCGAACGCGCCAGGCAAGGGGAGGATGAATATGTGTATAACTATTGTCCAAGACCTTGGAATATTGAGCCTATGGCATCGGTGCTGGTATATAATGCAGTAAGCGAAATGTAGCCAGCATTTCGGAGACTTTTGGTGTCGAGATGCATGTGAAAGTCTATCGGAATATTGTGGAATTGCTGTGATATCACAGTTTTTCTAGAAGAAATGCTTGAAGACGCCCGAGACTCGATATAACTGCTGTTTTATTGACGACGATCCCTCTTCCTATGGGCCGCTGTCTAGACAAAGCAGAGCTAACGAAACGCAAGCACACTTGGCCAAGGGAGTCCAAGGCCTCAGATGGACTTTCTGTTTCGTAGAAATACCATGATACGGGGAACACTCGGCGCCCCAGGGGGGGGCTCTGTGATCAAGAGCCCTTGTTCTGAAACACCGCCAGACATGGCAATGATGCTCTTCTCGACGGCACATCCGTCAATTTCAACATCGATCACGAGTTCCAACCGTAGCAAATTAAGCATCTGTGTGGTCATTGTGCCTGCAAAGTTTAATGCTGGGTGGGAAGGGTGCGATGCCTTTGACTGGCCTGATGCTGGCTTGTCAAAGCAGATCTATAGACGACGTAATTCAGTCCCTCGAGGCTTGGATTGCCCCATAATGATTTCTGCTAGGAAAGAATTCAAGAGCAACAGCGCCCTAGTTGCTATTTCTAGAAGAAGACTTACCAAAAAAAAAAAAAAAAAAAAAAAAAACTCCTTTGGGGTGGCTGTCTCCATATACTTCATGCTAAGGTAAAGATCATAATAATGGGTCGAGAGGGCCCCCCACAAGGGCCCGAGACGGCAGGTGGAGTCCAGGCTACGTTGGTTTCACAGGGGAAAAGGAGAAGAAAGATGGAACTCTCGCCTTTGGAAACACGCCAGCCTTTGCATATGGGTATTGACGATCTGCGCTCAGTAACAAATACCACAGATTCAGTGCCTGGACCCTCCAAGTGGTTTCACATGCATATTGGCGAAAGCCGGCTGGGTACTCGACCTCGTGCTGAGGATATCGTGCGATTCCATGCTTGTCATGGCAGGCTGTGTATGGCATTGCTGATTCAAAATATCTTCAATTGTTGGACGTCCCTTCTGTGTAGATGCTCTATGCTATGTCCAGCTTGAACCTGTTATTTGAACCTAACACTTGACGCTGAGCGTGGCACTGCCTTTCCAGTCCGCTTCGCGGTTGCAGCGCAATGCGTTGCTCCTATTGTCTTCTCGTCTGTTCTTTCGATTCCGTGCCCTTTGTTAGCTTCAAAGCTAGTTTTTCTCTCTCGAAAGGCTAATTGGTGGATCGTGCTCTAGAAGACTGAAGAACAATCGGGACACACGACACGCTCGCTCATCGTTTAGAGTTTACAGTGGTGCAGCTCGCCTTATATATCTCTGCAAGACCGCATGCCACAATCAAGTCGACAATGGATTATTGCGGAAATAATGGAGACATGAGGGAAATCATCAGGTGGTACATTTTTTGACCTACTGGTACCCAGGAGCGGTTAACGATTCATACTTTGTGTGCACATAGTTGCTAATTGCACACCGAACTGCTCTCGGATACAGATTTACTTTATATAATCGATAGCTCATATTCATGACAAAACGTCTCAACAAGGAGACTGGAGGCTGTCGAACGCTGCAGCGCTTTGGAGTCTTTTGGGCCATAGATCAAACAAGACATGCCTTGTTCACGTAAAGATCTGTGCGGATTACGACTTGAGTATTTATCACACCATAAGAAAAACAATATCAATAGTGGCAAATCCTATGTTTTCCATGCTCAGAATTCGCCATGTGTGAAGTCTTGTCTATTCCATTATCCTTCTTCTATATATATATATATACATATTGAGCTAACAAGAACGCCCTCACCGCAGTGCTATTGACCTACAGGGGCTCTCATATTTCTCATTATTTGAGACACCAAACTTGTCCCGTGGCCATAGTACACAATACCATAACAGCAGAAGCTTCAGTGACTTTGAAGGTTATACGTGACCCTTGGGTTGTAGCCGCTGACCAAATTGTACCCGGCAGCAGATACCCAGGTAGTATTATAGGCAACCCTAAAGTCATGTTAGTAATAGCATCTTGTTTTGTACCACAGCGATCGTGTAAAATCCTAATGGGACTCTTGCCACGCACGTTCCGTTGTAACCACTCATATAAGCATCCGTATCCCCGGCGCAGCTAGGTCCTAAAGAAGACGAGCCGGTGGCCGTGCAGCCGCCCGGGCACAAGACCACGGGTGAAGGTGCCCTTGTTGCATATGGAGAGGAGCTCGGTGCCGGTGCAGGCGGTCTGATCGGGACTCTGTGCAAAGCATCAGGTCGTAGGTTCCGGGTCCAGTCTGGTTCGTGTCGCCGAGGGCGAGCCCTGCGGCGGTCAGAATGAGGGCGAGGAGGGTACAGTGTCTAAACCTGGGTGAGGAATCCTCGATTTTGAGAGCGAAGTGAAATGCAGTGTAGATATACTCCAGACTATCTGGATGATTCTACGGGAGACAAGCACAGAATGTCAGTAAGCTCCGGGCTGCTATTGCAAGTGGGTTTCCACAAGAGCATGACTTGAGTGTCCAGATGACAATATGATATATACATCTCCACGAGTTAGTTGACGCCGACAAAGTGTCATCTTTGGAACCTTTGTGGGAATCCAAATCTATTTTTATGGTTAAATGCTTTCCACAATGGGTCAGTGGGCGGTCTTCTCAAGTCTTACATGTATTGGTTCACGGCCACCATGACCACATGATTGTTTTGTTTGCAAACGGAGATGACTTGCATAGACTTGCCGGCATATGCTCGACATGCTGATGCTGCTGGCAACAGTTGTACATGGTAGATAGAATACGTGACTCTTGGTACACTGCTACACAGTGCCTTTCAAAGACTGATCTACTAGGTAATCTTGTCAGAACCAAAACTGCATGTTCCTTTTCAGCTTCAATATTCAGCGGCCGCTTGACGGGGACTGTGTTGGCCTTTCAAGCTCCCCACCCGTGTTGAAGAGGGTGCAGATTGCGTCCCTCTGGACTGTTCGCTTTCGTCCAGTTCAGCAAAAGTGAGATGTCAACTGGAGTCAGCGTATCATCGGCGATCGTAGCGGTCCTTCAAATCATTCTGAACAAGATGTGTCTTGTGTGAAAGTTGGTCTTCCACGTCCACCGTTCGGATCAAGCTGGACGCCTTGAAAGGACGGCCTGATTTGTTGCAGTGTGCTGCTTGCGCACGCATATAGCATCGCATACAAACAATATGCGTCGGGACAAGTACAAGTGCAAGTTGTTTCGAGTCGGGTGTGAATATGCGAGCATGACCGGCGATTTCCTCGAATAGATGCCGTCGATATCACGACCAACAAACCCAAGCCAAAGAGTAGAATACAACTGCAGAAGGAAAAAGTCATGCCCAACAACCATACGCCCGCGGACCGCCGCCCCAGACAGGACCTCGTCGGGGTGACTTTTGCTGCAAATACGAGGAGCAGAATCCGTACAAGATCGCCGTCAGCTTGGTTAAGGAGGTGGGTGTCAGGGAGGTGACACCTGCCTTTGCTCAATAGGGTTATAAATAAAAGACTTGAAAGCAAATCCTCGATTCCGCATGCATGGATGCTCCTTTCCAGAAGTCCCTACACTTAGCCGCAGTCGCAGCCGTCAAAACAGCCGCAGCCGTGAGCCGTAGCCGTAGCCGTCGACAGAACGAAAGTGCCGGGGAACAGTAGAGATACATTTGCGGGAGCCGGGAGCCGAAGATGCCACCGAAAGTGCCGACGGGGTCTGCATACTTGTATGCATAATATCAAGCCGTTGCACGGATTGGGAAAGTGGCCCGGGAAACAGACTTCGGCTTTCAAGGCTTTGGGAGGAATTTCTCTGGACGGGTGCTGCTCCTGGGGTCCCAGAGCTCTGGAGACCCCCACGGAGAGTCCATGTACGTACAGGACATGGTAGCTAAGGGATACCACAGTGAAGTGCTGGGTGATGGGTGTGTGGGTGGGTGGTGTCGTGAACACCTGAGCATTCTTGGCTAGGCGATGTTTTCGGGGCTGTCTGCTGCCAACAACCACATAGCAGCCGAAAGAAAGGAGATTGTGAGCTTGGGTCGAAAGAGGAACGTATGACGGCGTTGCTGGAAGAACAGGACGTTCCGCTGCTCTTGACGAGAATTGGATAAATATGTCCATGATCTCGAGTTCGTCAGTTTTGACTCGGAAGCCATCATTGCTTGCTCTGACAGACATCCATCACCATTCTTCCCCCGCAGGTTCCATTTCATTCCTCACTCGATCTACCGCCTGAAAGCGTACCCTTCCTCCGTCATCATGCAGATTGCTTCCAGAACCTTGCCTTTCGCTCTCGCGTTTGGCCTTGGCCTTGTCAAGGCTGCCCCTTCTCCAGCTCGGCGGGACAGCCCTGGCCAATTCGCAGCTCTGTGCAGCGACGTTGCCTTTAGCAACGGCTGGCTGGTGGCAACATGCCCAGACAATAACGGTGTGTCAGTCACGAGTAGTGTCTGGCTGTCTTCGTTGATAGCTCTGGAGGGTGACTCTCTCGAGGTATGCCCCTCCAATGAATGCATCTGTGGGATAGCGAGGCTGGATGCTGACATTTATGGTGTGATAGTGGCAAGTTGGGTATGATAACCTTGGTTCCAATACCGTTATCCAATCTGGCTGGCTGTAAACTGACTGACTTTGACTGGATCAGTGGGGACTTTTACGCATCTTGCGTCAACGGTGCTGCCAGCACGATTTCCAATTCCACCCTCTTGTCTCAGTGTGCCGTAGGAGAGTCTTATGTATCTCTCGATCTAGGTAAGGATCCGTCACTCGCCACTCATCACTCACCACCCGTCCTTTCTCCATCTTCCGAGCGGAATACAGGATCTGACAGCCCAAACCCCCTTCTCCCACAGCCCAACACATCTCCGTCTACGATGGCTTCCTCCTCTCCGACCTAGCCGGGATCCCCTCTGGCCCAACCGTGCAGTCCAGCACCGTCAGCGTGCCCACCGCCACCAACCACTTCGACTACCAAATCTACTTTTTCAACAAGCTCATGGCGCACTACTGCGAAGACTTTGGCACCGAGGACGCCGAGTTTGGCGTCGAACTCGCCGCCGCCGGCCCGCAGACGTGCGTCAGCTTCTCGACGAGCGAGTGGCAGACCACCAACGGCTGGTACCTCGAGCCGCCGCCGTTTGTGGCCGTGGTCGATTATCTCAACTACGGATGGCAGGTTTCGGCGTACACGTCCGACACCTGCGAGGGGGAGCCGGTGGCCACGTTTGGCTACGGGTCGACGTACAACGATGTGGGATGTCTTCGCCTGGGTGCGTCGGTTGCTGGGTTCAAGGTCGAGCCCATGTGGAATGCTTTTTGGCTGTCGTGAGTGTTGCTGTGTGGTTCTTGTAACTGTTGGGCTTCTTGTTCTCTCCTTTTTTTTTTGGTGGTTGCTTGTGTGGATATGGGCTTTCGTGTTTGAATTACGGGTATGGATGGGATGGCTTGCATGACGAAAATTGTATTTTGTATAAGGGAAAAGTATGGTTAATTGATAGACAGTCTTGCCCAAGGGCATAATTCAAGTGTGCTGCAAGACAGACGAGAGCCAGCCGATGTCTGGTAGTACTGCATGTCCAAATAAGAGTCTGACGACGTTGGTCGCCACAGATCCACAGACAGTTATATGAGGATGGTCGTCAAAAGTTGTACAGTATATACTACAAACGTATCATTGCCAACAGAAAGGATACCCAGGGATCGTAAGCTTGTATGGGAGGCTCAACAGAATGTTTCCAGGACACTGAAAAAGAAGACTCACCGTTGGAGAGAAACTACTTGACCGGTTGCATCTCTGGTCAAGGAATATCCACTTTCAACTGAAGCCGTCGTGAAATCCAAAGATTCGGCCGAGGTTTCGAGATATCGTGAACATTGTCGCCCTCAAAACTTATGGTTTTGTGCTCTGTTGATAGGTTAGTGGACCGAGAACAACTGATGAGAATTGTGTCTCTAGAACAAGCGTTCCGAGGGATTCACCAGAGAGTATGGCATGTAGATACTCCACCGAGGTGTTTCTCAAGATATATTGTACCTAAAGAAATCCTCTTTTGAACATTTGTGGAATATCCTCATTGCTGAAAAACAACCTGCCCAACTGCACAGATCTCGGCCCACTGTAGCGATACGTTTGCTGACAGACTGACAGGCCCTGTGGGCAGAAGTTTAGGGGGATTTCCAGGCCCCCGGATGCGGGCCAGGCCCACTACTTAGTGTATTGGTACAGCGCCAGAGTGCTTACCTACCCCTGTCCTTGCCCTGTCAACCCCAACCGGCCCAGTGGCGTTGCAGCCAAAAGTCAAGCTTCATCCCAAAGCCACACGCCGCTGCCTTGCTCATCAGCATCATCAACACCGTCAAGGTGACCGCAGCGGGCCACAGACACAGCTCAGCTGCATGCGACCAAAGATTGGACCGTGTCTTCACCTCCAGCCGTCAACAATGGCGTCGCCCGTGCCTCTTGGCCGCATCACGCGGGCCTCGTTGGCACGCTTTGCCCACACTGGCGATACCGCGTCTCGACCAAAGCGCGAGACAGCCACCACACCCGATATAGAGGACATTCTGCCTGCTTCTCTGGCCCAGCTCATCAGCACGACTGCGACCGCGTCAAGGAAGCGCAAGCGTACCGTCGTGGGCGGCCTAAAGGCCACCCAGACCGTCAAAGTCGACGAGGAAGAGGAGCAACAAGTCACCACAGCACAAAACTCCTCCACCTCCTCGACGCGCCGCGCGCGCAAGCCCGCCCGCAAAGCCACAGATCCCTCCACAGGCGCCGCGGCCGTCACCGCCCCTTCGGACTGGGAAGAGCTCTACGCCGCCGCCAAAGCAATGCGCCAGCCAGGCGGCGCAGCCGCCAACGCAGCCGTCGACACCATGGGCTGCGAGCGCCTGGCGGATCCGGCCGCCAGCGCGCGCGACCAGCGCTTCCACACGCTCGTGGCGCTGATGCTCTCGTCGCAGACCAAGGACACGACCAACGCGGTGGCCATGCGCCGGCTGCAGACGGAGCTCCCGCCGCACCGACCGGGCGCTCCTGCGGGCCTCAACCTGGAAAACATGCTGGCTGTGGACGCGGACACGCTCAACAGGCTTATTTGGGCAGTGGGGTTCCACAACAACAAGACAAAGTACCTCAAGCAGACTGCGGCCATTCTGAGGGACACCTGGGAGGGGGACATTCCCGACACGATCGAAGGGTTGGTCTCGTTGCCGGGTGTGGGCCCCAAGATGGCGCACTTGTGTCTTTCGAGTGCGTGGGGCCGGACCGAAGGGATCGGTGTCGATGTGCATGTGCATCGCATCACGAACCTGTGGGGGTGGCACAAGACGAGCACGCCCGAGCAGACGCGGCTGGCGCTGCAGAGCTGGCTGCCACGGGACAAGTGGCGCGAGATTAACTGGCTGCTGGTCGGTCTGGGCCAGACGATTTGCGCGCCTGTGGGCAGGAAGTGTGGTGACTGTGAGCTGGGGCTCAGTGGCATGTGCAAGGCCGCTGACCGGGCCAAGGTTATCCAGGGCAGGAAGAGCAGAGCAGTCAAGGTCGAAGTGAAAGAGGGAGACGAGGACGACAAGAAGGCCATGGCGAGCAAATTCTTCAAGACTGAGGAGACGGAGACGATTGTGCGGCATGTCCCGGTCTCAACAGCGTCGTTAGATCTAGCTATCAAAGAAGAAACAGATCCCGCGCCGGTGTCTAGGAGTTTGAGGCGGCGAGAGAAGCGCAGTTAAGGGCATTGGTTACGTCCAATCGTTGATTCATCACGACACATAACAAGCACGACGAAACGATAATTATTCTTGAGAGCTACAAGAGTTCATAAGAGTCTATGACCCCATGCAATCGAGCGATTCCCGGCAAATTGTTCACCAACCTACTCTGCACCATTCTGGATTGTACGCCGTCAAGGGAGAAGGAGCACGATGCTCGTTGATAAAAGATGGATCAATAATCGCCTGGACCTAACCGGTACCAAATCCTTGCTATCATCACCCAGCTAGTCAGCTTCCGCCTCTATTCTCAAGCCACGCCGTTTTCAAGCTCTCCACTGTTGGCTCTTGCTCTTGCTCTTGCCCTTGCCCTTGGCCTTGGTTCCGGTCTTGGAGGCTGTGTTGGCAATCAGCTTGGCCACACCCTCCTGCATTGCGTCAAGGTGGCTCCAGTTGTAGCTGTCCTCGGCCAGCGACCAAGCCATGATGCCGCCCAGGCCCTTGGCCTCAATAATGTCCGAGAACTTGCGCGCAATGATGCTGGCAGTGTCCCACGTCCAGAACAAGCCCGCCTCCTCGTCCACGTACCATTGGCCACCACGCAGGGTGTCCTCCGTGCCGTTGGCGAGGGCAGAAGCAAACGACTCGGGAATGGACTTGCTCGTCGAGGCGTTGCAAGTTCCATAGCCGCTCTGGCAGCCGGTGCCACAGTACGTGTCCAGGCTGCCACAGTATCCATACTGCGAGCAGCACGATCCATACGAGGCTCCAGTACAAGTGAAGGAGGTGGTGGAACCGCAGGTGCCGTCCGTGGTGGCCACCAGCTCAGCAGTGTCGACGACAGCAGGCAGCGAAGACGCCTCAAAGGTCTGCGCGCCCGAGGTTCCCGTGTCCTGACCCTCGGCATCCTCTGCGAGCGCAATGGGGCATCCAATGGGGCCGTCGCTGCACGTCGTGTTGGCAGCGAGGGTAAAGTACTTTGCGTAAAAGGCAAGGCCCAGGTTCATCTTGGCGGGGTCCATGCCGTTGGCAATGTACGTCTCAATCGTGGCCAGCGAGCCGTTGACGTCCGTGTGGTGCTTGGTGGTGGTGTCGCGGCGGTTCATCAAGTCGTACGTCATGACATTGACCATGTCGACGGCGGCGTTGATGCGCGGCACCGTGTCGGCCGTAAAGGCAATCATGTCGCGCGCGAGACCGGGCACAGCAACCGAGAGCTCCTTGCTGGGGCCAATGGCAGCCTTGATGGCCGCGAGGAACAGCGGGTACGTGGTGATCTCCGAGGTCAGGTCCGAGTTAGGGACCTGCTTGTAGTCGGGGCCGTCGCCGCCGGGGTACTCCCAGTCCACGTCGATGCAGTCGTAGCCCAGGCGGTCGAGGGTGCTGGCGACATTGCTGGCATACGCCGTGCGCGAAGCGTTGGTGGCGGCGCCCGCGCGGAAACCGTCGACGTCGCCCCAGCCGCCAATCGCCATGCAGACTTTGGTGCCGTTGGAGAACATGGCGCGCACGTCACTCAGGTTCATAAAGGGCGTGTATTCGCCCATGGTCGAGCCATCGACAAAGATGGACGAGTTGGCAAAGGCTGTGATGACGTGTGTGACACCACTCGTCAGGGTGTTGTTTGGAAGGACGGTTGTGTGGTACCTAGAGCGGATGCATCAGTGTTACCCTGGCCCATCAAGGATGCAGATCTGCTGGTTGTGTGTTTGTTTGTTTGTTTGTGGTGTGGCGGAATCGTGAGGAAACAGACGTACTCGTCAAAGTAGATGGCATTGCGAAAGGCTGCAGAGGCGCCCGAGGCCGCAGCAAGGCCGGAAATGAGCGTAGAGAAATGAACCATGGTGAAGTATATGGCTAGACGTCTGTGATACTACCGGCGGCGTGGTGAGCAAAGGTCCGGGAGTGGTGACTCTTGCCCAAGGTCAAAGGAGTGTGGGGGTTCTTGTTGTCTGTCGGCGAGAAACCAGTCTCTTGCCTGTTGGGGGAAAACAAAAAAAAAAGGAAGCAGAGGCGCCACGTTTTATATTGATGGCCAGGAAGGATGTTCCTCTCCTTGGTTACACTGACGGAGCAAACAGCCTGAAGGAACGACGGGAGTTGGCAGTGAGCGAGCGGGCCAGCTACACAAGGAGTCACTGTTGTTGCCTGAGAACAAGCAGGCCTGTGACAGGATGCAGAATGGCCCCGGGAACTCTGTTCTTATACCCTTTTGGCACTCAAACATGTTATGACTGACAGCCTGGCTTCTCGCCCATATCTGCGCGCAGTAGAAGATGAATCTACGGCATAAATTGGGCGGTGAAATACGACGCCGCCATGGGCGTGGAAGAATAGGGTCCCTTGGCTCTGTTGTCTTTGACTCCAGTTTTGCTGCAAAAGGAGAGCGAAACTCTATTTTCCGCCTTCTTGTATGTGTGTCTACGGATGCTACGGAACACTGGGAAAGATTTACCTGGTCCGGGTAAAGGGGGATGGCTCTCGGCTGTCTTCTAGCCTCAGCCACAAGAAAAGAAAAAAAGAAGAAGAAAAAAAGACTCCATACTCGGTGTGTTCATCAACTAGGGCTTGGATGCTTTGGTTGATCAATTCTGTTATAGTGGAAGAGAGAATTAAACTTCGCGATCGCCAGGCCAATTTCCCACCAGATAATCTGGCTTCCAAGGGGAATGCTTGAGTTGCTTGTGCTGCGGATCTCCGCATAAACTCAAAATCATGTGCCCGGCTGCTAGAATGTGCACTGCCTGCCATGGAAGGCCGCGCGTAGAGGACTGTATTATATAGTATAGCTTTGCACGCAGATTGACGAGCCTATGCTTTGGGGTTCTGCAAACCTTGGGCTCCACGGCCAATATTGCCAGGTGCTGAATACGTAGTACAGGCAGCAGGGTGATTTTGGCACCGGGGGGGGGGGTAGATAAGGGAGTAATTGTGCCCAGCATATATTTGTATAATATACATAGTATATATAGAAAATAGAGAGTGTGTGTTGTTCTATATATCTAACTGTAAAAAGAGCCATTGTGTGAGTATTTGAATGCCGCCGAAGCCATTGTTCACATGCTTATGTAAAGCTCATTGTTGAGCTGACATAATGGCTTCCGGGTTAGGGTTGGATGCCATTGTCACATATATGGCTGCGATTGGTCCCCCAGGAGCACGAGTACAAGAGGTTAGGAAATCGGTGGTCGATTGAATATGTAGCTGATTGCACACTTGTCCCAGAAGATGACTCGATAGGTTCAATGGATGAGGGTGGAAGATCACATTCCTTAGTGACGAAAGACTCGCCATTGCAGGAAGTGGTGTGTGAAAGAGAAAAGAGTATCGAATAACTGGCATTGCGATTAGTGAGAATGAAAAGTTCCGGGAGTTGATGAACAGCTGAATTTTATGGTATGTTCATGTTCATTTGGAACGGGAGAATCATCTCATTCGCAAAGCATCCTGAGAAGTAAACGATATAGTCTACTTCAACTTCAGATATCAAGGAAATCCCGATTCATGCTCTCCATCGCTGCCAGCTATTCATCCACATCGAATTCTCAGGACGAGAAAGACTGATCCGTAGTACCAAGACACGCCTCCATCACTCAACAAAGAACTCTCTAATAGACGAAATGACTTCGTCGGGCGCCTGCTCAGGAATGTAATGCCCCGAGTCCACCGCCCACCCATCCACCGGGACCCCATCCTCCGCCACCTTGCGCCACTCCCCCAGCGCATCGAAACTCCGCGCAATCACGCCGTGCTGGCCCCAGAGCACCCGCAGCGGACACTGGATCTTCCTGCCCTCTGCCAGATCCCTCCGCTGCTCCTCCAGGTCCCACGTCGCCGCCGCGCGATAGTCGTCGCACATGGCATGCACCGTGTCCTGGTCGCCCAGCGCGCGGACATAGTGCTCAAAGCACTCCTTTGCAAAGACGCCCAGCCCACCATCCCCCTGGCGCCCGCCCATGAAGGCCTCGGCGATCTGCCGCGGGTTGGAGAGCAGCATGGTTTCCGGCAGCGGGTACGGCTGGATGAGCAGGAACCAGTGGAAGTAGACCTTGGCGAAGTCAAAGTCGGTTGCCTCGTACATGGCCAGGGTCGGGCAGATGTCGAGGAAGAGGGCGCGCCGGACGGCTTGTGGGTAGTCGACGCAGAGCTTGTGGCCGACGCGGGCGCCGCGGTCGTGCGCGGCGAGGTAGAAGCTTGGGTGGCCGAGGGAGGCCATGACTTGGATGCAGTCACGGGCCATGAGGGACTTGGCGTATTGGGCGGATGAGTCGTTGTTGTTGGTGCTGGCGGGGCAAGAGGAGGAGCCGTAGCCGCGGAGGTCGAGCAGGATGACGGTAAAGGTGGAGGTGAGCTGGGGCGCCACGCGGTGCCAGATGTGAAGGGTCTGGGGAAAGCCGTGGAGGAGGAGGAGAGGGGGCAGGTCTGGTGTGGATGGGTTTGTGCTGCGGAGGCCGCGGATGGTGACCTCGGGCGAGGTCTGGGTGACGACGGAGATGGGCTCGAAGTCGTCAAACATCGTGTCCTTTGGTCCGCCTGTGAGGCTATATTGGTGATGATAATAGTGTATGTTGATATGTTGGATGCGGTTGTTTTCCAGGCCACGAGTTGTGTTTTCCCTAGTCTTGCATGAGGAGTTGGTAAGATCCAGAATCTTGTAAGCATCATTACGCACAAGATGTGGAGTAAAGGGCGCGCATTCTGGCTCAGTAGCCCCTGTTTTTCGAGTTACTCTTCATGTGATTCGGTAGATGAGATGCTACTTACTGTAGCACTCGTAGATCTTGGAGCTGATACTTTGATCCGGGCTCAATGTGTGGGATCATGATCTGCACAGCGGGCAAGATACGAGATGTCAAAGCGAACACTCTTGTTTAGCATACTTGTAATCTGGTATTCATCCTCAAGAAACGATATACTCAGGCTGACAATCATGATGACCTCTTGGTCTTTTTGACCAGGTTTCCTCACTTTTGTATAGTCATTCTGAGAATCTACCTCTTCAATCTTTCGTCTCCAGTAACACAGACACACAGAGAATGTCTCACTTTCCTGGAAATAGTCGTCACACTCGGCGATGGGATGATGAGATCAACAACAACAAAAAACCTGGATGATAGTTGTCGAGAATCCATTCTTATGACAGACGGGGGTTAGGGTTATATTGCTTTGCGTATTATACCCCGTACGCAGTTCACCTGTATTTCTTGTGGACTTGGACTTGGACAATACACTCGTTTCCACAACTTTTCTCTCTGGTTAACGGGATTCCTTATTCATCAAGAGTATATGTCGAAACTATGAACGGTAGCTGAGCATATATGTATGCATATATACATATATATATATATTCTCAAAAGACATACGTCGTGACCAGAATCCAGGATACACGGCCCTTTGCATTCCTGAGACGGCAGATCTTATACAATATCAGGTTCAATCTTATTTTGCCATGTCATGCAAGCAAGACAAAGAACAACCACAACACTTTCAGTCTTCCAAACTCCCTTGGCACCGACAATATGCCCAAACAAACAAAAACATGATATCGGTAATCCAGCCCCGTTTTCATTGGCCAGTTATCCATGACTAGCCGGAGTAGCCGAATCCAATAGTTGGCTCGCACTCGACGGCTCTGCCCTGCGACGCGATATCCACCCGCATAAAGGCATAAACATCACCAACCAGGCAGGCTTGTTGCCGACTTCCCAAGGACCTGAGAGCTCCATACTGTCGCCCTACCCATCGCGGTGAGCACAGAAAAAGCCTGCGGCCCCAGCACTAGTCTACTATGCTGGCACCGAAAGTAAGAACAAACACACGCAAAAAGAACGAGTCGGGCACCAAAACCCGCCCCGTCGACACCGTCGGCTACGGTAGACTAGCGGTTTGGCTGTTTGCAGAAACGAACGCATTGTGCTTTGGGAGACACTCCCAATTGCCATGCCTGAGAGAACAGGGATCTTCACTGTGCCATCTGAGATATTCTTCGTATTTTTATGTATATTATTGTCTTTCCTTCCCAGTTCTCCCCTTGGATGTCAGCACTGAGGTCGACAACTCAACCGTAACTGTTATATATACAAATAGAGTTGCCTAGTCAATGCCAGACCTTGCTGAACTCGAATCTGGGTTGCTAGAAGAAAAAGAAGAAAAAAAGAAAAGTGACTGTTTCTATCCATCGAGTGCGCACAGTTTTGACGCTCTTGACGTTACAGCAAACAGAATTCCTCGATTCTTCCATTCCTTTCTGGAGTCAAATCAAAAACACCAAAACACCAAAACAGGGGGTTCGCCTTGTCATCACCACAATGTCGACCCTTCGATGCACAATACTGAGCCCAACTCCGCCTGGAGGAACAGACTCATCAGCCGGCCAGACGCAACCCCGGCGCCGATCTCGAGCCGCTCCCTTCACACTCATCCACGACTCGGACTCGGACTCGGACTCGGCATCAGACAATGATGCCAGCCATGTCAACAACCGGCCGCAGCGCATCATATCAGCCTCGTCGAGATCTTCACGGTCAGACGATGAAGGTCAAGGCTACCGACCGCTCTGGTCCCCCGCCACCGCCTCCCCGTCCTCCAACAACTCGGATATCTTCTCCTTTTCTTCGTCCTCGTCTGGTGACGGTGACGACAAAGACAAGAACGGAGAAGAAGAAGAAGAAGAAGAAGAAGAAGAAGAAGCACAAGAAGAAGAAGAGGGCGATGATCAAGAGGGTGAAAACGACCCCATCCCACCCTGTCCTCGCTGCGAAACCCGCCGTGCTGTCCGCCGGTCAACCATCCATACCCGCAGTGGCAGCAACACAGCCACGAGCCGCTTTTCCCAGCTCTACCGCACAATCACCCACGAGGCGCCCAATGGGCCTTACCTGCGGTACTACACCTCGCAGGATTCTTCTGCAGACGAGTCTGTTTCGATGAGGCGATACTATTACAGCAGCGACAATGCGAGCGGTAGCGACGGCAACAACAACAACAACAACGACGATGATGACGACGACGACCAGTCCTCGCCCGGCGTGGAAGAGGACAACGTGCAGAGGAACGACTACTTTGGCGTCGACAGCTCGACTTTTCGACGTCTCGCTTCAGCGTCTGATGCAGGAGGAGGAGGAGGAGGAGGAGGATCTGGTGAAGAAGACGAAGAAGCGAGCGGGCAGTCGCACGACAATATCATCCGAGTCGGCTGGATCACGCCCAACACCGCTGCGGCTGCTGCGGCTTCCAAGGCGCCGGCCCGGTCTTCGGACTGCTTCCAAACGAGCTGGTACCTGTATTCCACGGCGCGCGGGACATGGTTCTCCTACCCTGCGCATCAACACGTCTCTGGACCTCGGCGCAGCAAGCTTCAGAGGAAGCCGAGGCAGGCGGAGAATGTCATGGTGCAACGGCTGCCACTGCAGGCACAAGCGGCGCCGCCTCAAGCTCGTCGTCCGTCTTGGAAACGCAGATTCACAAGCAAACTACGCTTGACGACAGACAAAGTACCGCGATACCATCAACCACAGGTCCAAGTGCCAGAGAACCACCAGGAAGAGGAACAGCAAGACACGTTCCTCAACGGCTGGCAAATGCTTCAGCTTGCGCAGTCCAGCCAGACGTATTACGAGTGGGTTCCAGCCAAGCTGCTCCCTCGCCAGCCCCTCTACAAGACCACTGCCGCCCCTCTCAAGAGCAACAAGCGCTCCTCCCAAAAGTCGACCAAGAATGGCAGCAGCAGCAACGGAGGCAACGAAACCATCAAAACCCTCTGCCCACCGCCACCACCTGCCCAGCTCAAGACAGGCTGGTACTTTTTCGACAAATCCAGCCGCATCTGGTGGGCTTACCGCGTCTCTTCTTCGCCTGCCTCCTCCTTCTCCACTTCCTTTCCTTCCTTCTTGCGCACCGCAACCGGGTCTGTGTCCTCCAAAATCGCCCCCGCGCAGACGGAAGGATGGTGGTTCTACTCCACCACCCAAGGCCGCTGGATGCTGTTTGCCGAAGCCGCCGGCTTCAAACGGTGGTGGTGTCCGTGCTGCTCGGCCCAAGACGGCGTCAAGGAGTGTCTGAATATCAACGTGGAGGGCATGTACGCTGGGCGTGGCGCGCGTGAGGCTGCGTCGGACTCGGGCGCTGCGTTGTTTGGCCTGGGACTTCTCAAGCTGGATAACGATGCGGCTGCTGTGGACGCCAAGGAGGAGAAGAAGAAGAAGGCCGATGCTGCGCCGGGTATGCTGACTCGGCTTGCTACCAGTGTGTTCCGATGGGGAGCGGGACGCAAGGCTGGCAAGGCTTAGGCAGGTGGTGGCTGGAGGATGCGAAGGAAGAACAGTCTGGTTGGGATTTCGGAACCACGACGGTGGAAAGTGAGAACCTCGAAGTGGGTGTAGACCGGTTTAGATTTTATATGACTTATGAACGGACAAGAAACTTAGATAGATACCCAATACCAGACGATTCACGACTCACAATACAGAGCCCGGATACACATATCCTCACGGGTCCGCAATGTGCCTGCACCATACAGGCGCACGCGTATACAAGCAGTCTGGAATTAAAGATCTCAATTGTGTTATTCTACCTTCTGTAGCACTCCAGTGTGGCATTTCTGCGTGGTAGATCCATGGAGTGTGAGGCCACTCGAACCATGAAAGTATTTTCGAGACAGTTACAATAATCCTGGCATCAATTACCAGCAGAAATCATCCTTCTTGGCTCCTTGGGAGGGGAGTGTTTCTTTTTGGAAAGGGGGGGAGGGATTGTTTTTTTTCTTTTTCGATTCAGTGTAGTGTTTCGACCCGGGGAAACTATAAAATAAAAGCACGCGCGCTCAAACCACGCCAGAATTGCCGTCAAGCTGCTTCACCAGCGTAGCCGATGATTTGCCATCTTCAGTCTGCGACTCGTCGATAATAACGATATCTCCAGGCTGCAAATCATCGTCGTCATCATCGTTGTTTGACTTGGCCGTCGAAAGTTGTCCTTGCCCATCCTCAACAGTCGCGCCAACATTTTCTTCTCCCTTGTCGTCGGCCTTGTTCTTTTCTGCCAATTCTAGGTTTTTGTCGACCACGATCTTGGCGAGCTGATAAGCAAGCTTACCCAGGCCCTTGTTTTGCTCCTTGTTCAGGAACCCGAACTCAAAAGGCTTCTTCAAGTCTTCGTCGTCTTCACGCTTTCGTTTGTTGGCAAAAGTTGATTCGGTTTCTTGTCCGGCCGTGACCCACTCTGTCACTTGTGGCTCGTCCTTGTCGATTTCATCCGGCCTCTCCTTCTTCTTGAGGACCACCACAGTCTTCTTCACAAGACGCCCTTCAGGGCCATCGGCCTCGACATGAGGCTCGACGACACTCTCTTCTTCCACTTCGATCTCCTTGCCCTTTCCCTTGTCCTGTGCTGCGCTGGAAGTGATGCCCGTGGCCGCACCCGTTCGCAGCGCCTCCAGCGACAAGTTCGACTGCTTAGAGTTCTTGTTGCGGCGCAGGGCAGCCTTCTTGGCCTTCTTGCTCTGCCTCTTGGCCTTTGTCTTTCGCTGTTCTTCTTGGCGCTCGTCTTGTTTTTTGATGGCCTCTGCGCGGATTCGCTCCTGTCTCTTCATGATCCCGTCCAAAAGCGGGGTCCTCGGGGCAAAGTAGGTCTGGCCCTTTTCATGGTCTCGAAAAATCAAGCAGTCATCATCAAAAGGAAGGATCTGGACTTTGTCGAAATCGACAAGGTCATCGGGATCTTCGTTGCTGGCCTGATTGTCGTTGCCGCCGTCACCGCCGCCTACAGACGAAGATGGGGAAGCGTCTTCTGCTTGCGGCTGCGAATGATCCAGGGCCTCGTCGGAATCTTCCTCGGCGCTCGCGGCCTCGTCGTCGCGCGTCTCACGCGTCTTCTAGACGGTGGGGTCGGCGGTGACATTGCCGTCGTCGCAAGGTGCGTAAATGTCTGTAACGAGGAAAGAGCTGATGTCCTTGACAGTGCTGCTCTGGGCGGGTTCGCTGGCGACGCTCTGCACATCGACCGAGTCGTTGGCGGACGGCTCGTCAGCAGCAGAGCTGGACGCCTGGGAGTCATCCTGCATCAAAGAGCCTGGGGCCATATCCATGATGCTAGACTTCTGAGCACACATTTCGTAGGTGCTATTGTTGTCGTCTGCCGAGTCCTCTGGTGTATGCATGTCGATGCTCGTCTCGTCAGAGGAAGCAGACTGCGCGCTCGCTTCAGCGGGGAGTTGAACGGCCTTTGTCACCTGCGAGACGGCGGGAACTTGACCTTGGTGTACGTCTCGCTCGCCATGTTCCATACAGGCCATGGAGAGGTACAGCTCATAAGGGTCGAGAGCTTGGTGGGTGCCTGAAGTTGAGCTGGCCGCGGCCTGGGGCATATCGCTGCTGAAGGCGGTGCATGTTATTCCCTGGCTTGTAGGAGCTTGCTTAACTGGAACCAGGCATGGCTGTTCTCCGTCGGCGGATGATGACGAGTCGCATTTCTCAGAGCCATCCAGTGGGCCGGCAGTCTTGGACGGCTGCTCTGTATACTTGTTCTGAGGGCTGGCCGGCTCGGACGTGTTTCCCTCGCCCTCTGCACTCTCTTCATTGTCGTCCGCACGCGTCTCCGCAGCCTTGTTCTTCTTCTTGGAAGCCTTCTTGCCCCTCTTCTTCTTCTTTCCCTTCTTGTGGGCCTTGCCCTCCGTCTTTGAGGCAGCATCGGCAGCCGAGGTAGTCTGGGCTTCCTCTGCAAGGCTGGACGAAACGGGCGGCTCGATGGGCGTGCTGGCAGCGGCGGCTCCATCGCAAAGCTGGACTGCAGGGGATTCAGCGTGGTCCTCTACAGCACATGGAACCACGCCAGGGTCACCCGAGACATGCTGAGCGTCTTTGTCCGAGTCAGCTCCGTCGTTGGAGGCTTCTGCCGGCGGTAGTGGTGGTGGTGTGGCCCATCCCTCGCCACTGTAGCAGGCTTCTGCTGCTTCTGGCTGTTTGTCAACTTCGTCAGTCTTCTGGGGCGCATCGGGGTTTCCGACGATCAGCCCAGTCTGCTCCCAGTGGGCATAGGCCTTGTCAATCAAGTCGAAGTCTTCGGCATCGGCATCGTTGTATCGAAAGTCGCTGTTGTAGTAGCCCAGGTACACGAGATGCGCGACCTCTTTGAACATGAACGGGATCGTCGCATAGGCCAGCTCGTACTCAAGCGGTCCCTGCACGGTGAAGACGACGATCTCGAGGGCCTGCAGACGGACCATTTCCCAGATCTTCCATCCAAGCGCATGCAGGGCCTGGATGTTGAAGTCGGGCAGGTTAGCGGCGGGGTAGTCACGCGGGAAGCAGATGTTCAAGCGGACATGCATGGCGAGCAACGGGTTTGCGTCCTGCAGCCGCTCCACCACCTTCTGCAGGCTGGCCTGGTTCTCCTCGGTGGCTTCGCCGTGGAGCTCCACGTCCACCTGCAGATTCTTCTGCGTAAAAAGCCAGTGCCGGAAGTCCTTCGCGATCGTCTTGTTGACGAGCTGCAGGGTGCAGGCCAGCTCCGCGGTCGCGCGGACGCCGTCTTCTTCGTCGGCGGAGTCATGGCGCGCGTCCTCGCCCTGGGAGAGGGCGGGGTCGGCCTTGCTCTCGCTCTCGTCGCGACGGTCTTGACTGAAGGCGTAATGGTAGATGGTGCCACAGATCTTGCGCATCCTGAGGTCGGTGCCGCAGTCGGGGTTATTGGAGTATCTGAACGGGTCGAACAAGGCCATGAAGCCAGTGCTACGAGGGTTTGGATCGAGTTCCTGCTGTGGATGGGCGGCGACTGGACGGTCCGCAACAGGTGCGTCGTGTCCCTCCGCGATCCGCAACTCGCCAGTCTCGTCGCTCGGGTGGGCCATCTTGAAGCTGTTGGAAGACGAGACGAGGAGATGGGTGGAGAACGGGTGTCTAGGCACACAGTAGAGGCGCGAAAGAAGGGGGCACACAGGTCGAGTCGGCCGTTTGATGAACACGGCACGTTGAGGAGTCGAGTGTGGCTGGATGGGCTCAAAGTAGTAGCTCACTTGTGCAACTGTTTCCAAGTCAGCAGAGCGATTCTTGAAGATGGAAGCATCGACTTGAGGTTCTGCGCGTCCTGACTGGTCCTTGAGGTCAGCTCGAGTGACTTACGCTTTGGCAAGATGGTAAGAGGTTGAAAGAGAACGGTGCAGGAGACCGGTCTCTTAAAATACTGAGCCAGAGGCGAGAGATGCCGGATCAGTAGAGGAGAAGAGAGTAAGTCTCGAAAGGATGGGAAGAGCTTAGCAGGACGGGAAGAGCTTCGCAGAAGGGGAAGAGGTTAGAAGGAGGGGGTGATCTGACACCAGACCCAAAGCAGGCAGCGGATGCATAGCATCTGAAGGTGAATTACGTCGAGAGGCATGTTGTTGTTGAAGAAATACCATCAACGAGTCTGACGAGGTGGAGGTTGACAATCAGCGACGAGCAAGAGAGAAACCGGCCCAATATATGTGTGGTTGACCATGAGGGGTTGGTTATCGATCACCAATATGGACAGCAGGTTGAGGGTGGCGCGGCAGGGCAGATCAACCCAAAGATATGTTGTGGTCCAAAGATGGGACAATAGGAAATGAATGCTGTAGTATGCAAGCTTAGCAGTGGTTGGCCTTTGTTGAGGGCTGATTCCTGTGCACTTGTTTCGCCACCATCATCCTCATCATCACCACCATATCCTCAAGCATGACTGTGGAGTCATTTTTGGGCTTATTGAATAAGTCTCTCTTGCTGCCCCAATGTCTCTTCAAAGTGTATGGCCCTTCTAAGAGCCTAGCTATACACCCTGGTTAGTGATAGGACTGTCTTGATTATATCTTGCACAGTAACATGGCCCATAACCACCACGCCACAGAGCAGGTATCCATATCGAGAACTGAGGGACAATCTATACCATGCCTAGCATACACACACTGAACTCATCCAGGAGAGCAGCAGACGTACAGTATTGCCCATCAACAATGATCTTGCATGCTTGGCTATACACCTAAGGCTCGACACAGGATACAGCTTCGCAAGGTGTCCAAAACAAAGCAAAGCAGATGCTCGAAATCAGGGGCCAACAAGCCGTCACAACACCCAATAGCCAGACTAGTCCTATTGCAGCCGTTGCACCATCACTCTTGCTCGTCGTTGATGTACTGCATGTAGCACTGCAGCATGCCCATACATGAACTTCAATGGTTCGCAGTAATTTTCATCATTCAGACCATCGCTACCAAAGGAAAAAGCTACACAAAGAAATGTTGATCTCAGAATGAAACTGAAGCCAGACGGGGTTCACTGGCGTCCAGAGATTAACGAAGGATCTGGTTCCTCTATAAGTACGCTCCTAACACGAAAATGTGTCCGACCACCTGACAATCTCATGAGCACCAGAACGGTGTTTCTGTGCCGTGGTCGAGCGCCTCAATGACTTGAGGAGAAGAACAAGAGGAGAAGAAGGCGAAGAAAACCGGACGCGGTTAAAACGCGTTTTATAATGCCCCGTGCGTCGAGGGGGACCCACAAGCCAGCCTGATCCCTGATCCGGCTCACGTGATGGAGAGAGCAGGGGTGTCGAGAGCGATGAGCAACTGGCCTGCTCTGATTGGTCGAATCTAGCCGAGGAGCCGGGTCGGGGACGGATGGATACGGCAAGGCGAGCATCATCGACCTCGCTGGTTTCAACCTCACCTCTAGTATAGCAGGTTGCTGCTCGTGCGCTGATCGTGTTTTGCTGTCCACCACCAGCCACACTCCAATCCCAACAAACCTACCACTTGCTGTCCCCAAGAAGCAGGACCATTCAGCCAATATGATTACCTCCAGAACAGGCCTCATGGCCGCCCGCCGGGGTAAGCACTCTCCCACATGCCAATGCCCCCGTCTTCCTCACCCAAACGGTCAATCACCATCCACGACGCGATCTCGTTATCATACGTCCACCATAGCAACCTCTCCAGTGCTCCCTGGTCTAACAAAAATATTCCCATTGTAGTCGCCAAGCCCTCGGCCTTCTTCACCCAAACCCCCTCCACCTTCTTCACACCCGCCGCCGCCGCCGCCGCCGCGCAACCTTTCAACCAAACCCCACGCCGCCACGCCGCAACACAACCCTTGACCCCCGCCGACGCACAAGCCCTCCTCGCAAAGCAGCGCCTCCAGCGGCCCGTCTCCCCGCATCTCGAAATCTACGACCGCAACCAAACTTGGTTCGGCTCCTCCATCTTCCAGCGCTTCTCCGGCATGGTCTTTACGGGCGGCCTGTACGGCTTCAGCGTTGCGTACCTCGTTGCCCCTCTGGCCGGTTGGCACTTGGAGAGTGCCTCCATCGCGGCTGCCTTTGCGGGCTGGCCGCTGCTGGTCAAGGGTGGCATCAAGCTGGGCCTTGCGTGGCCGTTTGTCTTCCACTTGTTCAACGGTATCAAGCACTTGGTGCATGATTCGACGGCAAAGGGCTTCAAGAAGATTACGATCAAGAAGGCCGAGTATGCCATTTGGGGAAGCACGACGCTTGTTGCGCTGGCGCTGGCGTTTCTTCTGTAAGAGTGGTTAAATAAGGCAAAGAAAGAGTTGGTGATGACGATGGTACTGTGTCCGGTGGGGTTTTGTCCCCCCCAGATCGGCTTCAGATGACACATCTGGAAAGCCTCGGGACAAGAAAGATGGGCCGGTGAACCCAACAGGACGTCTGGAGAATCAGTCCTAGCGTATCTCCAGTTGGAAGTAAAGGGCACGCATTGAAAGATTGTTGTGCGATACACCTGGACCAGATGGGGAGTACTGTTCTTGTGGGTGTTCCAAGAGAGGGGTGCTTTTTGGGTTTTGTTGCGAAAGGAAATATCAGAAGATTATATACAAGAATGAAGCGATACTGTTTTGCACACTGCACTGATGGTTTGGACCACAGATCGCTGACTCGACATCTGGCTTTGACGAGGAACTTATACCGGTGACACATCATTTTAGGTGACCAGTCCCAAGCGAACGTACGTGTCTTAGCATTACAAAAGAAACACAAATGCAAAGACATCAGTGTGCCCACAGCAATTATAGCTGCTTTTCAGAATGTTCAGTAAGAACAATCCGCGTCTATGACTTGGTCTGTAGAACCATGTATTATCCCCATAATCAGATGCGCCTCTGGTCTTTGTGTGTCCTGACGCCTCAGCAAATCCCCAAGGGTATCAAGGTCGAGGAACCCCTTAATCAAATCCACAACGTTTTTGCAAAGTCATGATTTCCCACCCAGATCCAGTTCCCCCTAGAAGAGGAAAAGCAAAAAGAAAATAATTCGAACGCCAAAGTAAACGCCAGAACAGCCAGTCAACAAACCATCCCATTCAGGCAGCCCGCACCCTTTTGACAGGTCCCAGCGCCGCCACTGCCGCTGCCATTCTTCTCTGCTCTCAATCCTCAAATTGCTCAAGAACCTCCCCCTAATCGTCCTTGAACGCCTTGGCATCCAAAACCAACTTATTCAGCCTCGAATTGTGAAGATTAAACACTTCCCTCCCAATCGTGGGGCCCAAGAACTCCTCTAATTGCGTCGCAACATCCGCCTCCACCCCACCGCTATTGCTACCATTGCTGCCATCGCCATTCGCTACGTTCAACATGTCAAAGTCCGTCTTGTCAATCGTCTGAATCGCCCTGACAATAGCAGCAAGCAACAAGTCATACTCGGCCTGTGGCACGCCCTTGTCGCGCAACGACGCCAGGATCATGGTATCAAACGACTTGAGATTCGGCATGAGCAGCACCCGTACCGACATGGGCCCGCCCGCGGCGCTGAGCCCGCACACGGCGCCAAAGAGCACGGGGCAGGGTTTCGATGGATCGAGGAAGTACTTGAGGCACGTCCGCGTCAATTTGGGCCGTAACCGGGTGTTGGATTTGGTATAGCTTTTGGCAATCTTGCCGAGCACACCCGCTGAGAAATCGCGTAGCTCATATTGCTCACGGACGGCGTCGGTACCTTCTTCGGAGCCGACTTTGCGGCTCATCAGGCAGGTGAGGACAGGTGCGCTGAGAGGGCTTGCGTAAGGATCGAGGAAGAGGTTGGCGTTGTCGAGTAGCGCGTCCGTGAGCTCCATCATTTGTCGCAGAACAAATGTGTCATCCAGCCTATGGGTGACTTGGTTTGCAATGAAGTTGACAAAGTAGGGAACGAGCTGGTGCAGGCCTGGGTCGGAGCGCACAGACTGCAGCGCAGCCTCGCGTAGCTGCCGAACCTCGTCGTCCGGGTTGTCGTCGAGAATCGCCGACTGGATCTTGTCGAAATACAGGACGAGCTCCTTGGAGATGATGTGCCTAACATGTGGTCTAAAGGAGACATTGTCGTTTCCAGCAAGAGCAGCGAGGGCTGGGTTGGCGCCGGGGCCCTTGGGGACGAGCTCAGCAGGGCGGGATTCGTTGGTCGATGGGTTCTGGGGAATGTTGGGTTGGACGCCTTCTATGGCGAGCCAGTGAGCTGTTTCAAAGGAAAGCCAACTTGTTAGCCAATGTAACCTCAATCAATAGAGCTTTGAACAAGTTGCGCAGCCTGCACCGTACCGGTAAATGTAGCATCACGAGGCACTTTGGGCAACGGAGCATTTATAAGTTTCTCAAAGTCCACCTCTTCATCCTCCAAGTAAAACAGCGGCTGGCCCGGTCCCATGCTCGCCTCTCCATACCGCAGCGGTCTCGTTGAGTCGTAGCCATACAGCGGTTCCACGTCCAGCACCTTCAGTGCCTGTGACACATCCTGGACCGTCAAAGTGGTGCGGCCGGCAAGTCGCATAAACCGCAAGCTCTCAATAATCACCTGGCCCAGACGGTACTCCACATCTTGCTGCAGGACTTTAAGGGCCTCCTCGTTGAGGGTGCCGATGCCCACCGACTCGGCGACGTCCTTGACGTTTTCGGGGTTCCACAGAAGCTTTGAGTCTTCTACTGGCTTTGACGGCGGCGCCGCGGCCATGGTGATGAACGGCGGCTGTCTTTCAGGCGCGCTTGGCGATGTGAGTCGCGTCACCTAGCCGCCAGCGCGGTGTTATCGTTTGATGTTGGCTGCGACGTCCGGCAGGTAGCCAAACGAGAGGGCACCAGGTAGTGATACAAGAGGGGTTATTGTTGCAGGATGAGAGTTGCAGCGTACGGAAGATGAGCTGCCTTAATGGACCCGAGGATTCCTTCGTGCTTAATCTGACGACAAGCTTCGCAACGCGACGAGGTCGGGACCTGTTGGCTGGGTCAAGCGGAGCACAAGCAGGTACGGGGAACGGAGCACGGGCTGTCATGCAGGGCTGATGGCAGCAGAATCACCTGTGACAAGGGGTTGCCTGCCGCTGATTTTGGCAATTTTGGGGCTGGCAGCCAGCAGCCAAAACTTTACTATGCAGCAAAACAGCTCTTTGCATGTGAAGACAATAATTGTTCTTTTCATATAGTCAAATACCCATTGACGGTGATCAAAGTCTTGAGCTATGCTTCGAGTATTGCGTTTAATCATCAGCCCTCTGTTGGTATTGAAAAGTCCTGCGCTCACCATCGTATCCCATTTCTCGGCGGTACTTGGCGTCCATTGAGCATCCTCCAGACCCAACAGCATCTGACTCGAACGAAGTATTGTCGTATTTTTAATAACATTGAATGCTATATCCGGTCCAAAAGAGTGCTTGGTAAACACGATCAAATTCACTTCATTCCCCCCACCATGCAGCCCATTTATATAGCCAGGCATCCATCCGCCTACTATTCAGTGGCATCTATAGCGCGGCATGTCTCAATACAAGTCAAGACATCCCATGCCCAAATCTTTTTAATTTTGTGCTGTCCCTCTGCTCCTCACTTTGCATAAAACTCCCAGAACTCCATGGCGCTCATTTTATAGCCGGTAAATATGAGCCAAACATTCATCTATCCAAATCGTTCAAGTGAAGGGGTATTTAAGAGAGCGACATGGAAATGGGGCACGTAAAACCTGGGTTCTATGTCCATGCCCTGCAAGTTGTGTGATGAAGTTGCCGAGTTTCGGGCCAAACCGCGGCAAACCCCCAATTATAAAAACCATATATGTCATTAAAAGCATCACGAGTTATCAAACTAGCAGACAAAGTAGGATCAAGCCGGGGGCTCATATCCAATACCTCGTTGCCACGGGCTGCGCACCTTCTGTCAGTTTCTTGCCGTTTCGCAAAGGTCTTTGGAAATTCTTGGCTCACCTTGCGTTGTTCGCCGCCCTCGCCCCACTGACACCAGCATCTCCGGACCCATTGCTGCTTGCTAGCGGGCTTACTGGTACTGGGCCTCGAGATGCGTCCATTCGCATGCTCGCTGAAGATCCATTGGTACTCGGGAGCGACGATGGCCGTATCTCGTCACCCGTCTCTTCGCTTGTCGCGCTGTTTCTGAGCGATGAATCGTTGACTGCAGGGTCCCTGTGTCCAGGAAGATTCGCTGTTGACGATCCAATGGGGTTGATCGAATCCTCATCGTCCTCGTCTTCGATGGGAGCCTTGACATAGCCCTTTTCTCCCTGGTCGCCTCGTGCAGTAGCAGCTAGAGCATCGAGTTGCTGGGTCGTGTTGAGCACCGAACCAGACTTCATGAACGAAGTACGGTCATCGGCCAATTGGTAGCGGTTATCCGGGTTCGACTTGAAGAAAATGACGACCGTAGTGATGATCAGGATCAGCAGCAAGATGAGCGAGACAGCAGCGTTGAGAATCCATAACAGAATACCAACAACACCAATCATCAGGCCCGGTCCGTTAAAGACATCCGTGAAAATAAGCAGAAAGACAGCGTTCAGAAAATTGACGACACAGATCGTCACGTTGATGGCATTCGTCGACTTGTCCATGTACGGGCGCAAGACACTCGTGGCAATCAAAGCCGCGACCTCCAGGATAATCAGAGCCACGGCTTGTGTGACGCCGGACTTTTGGCTGAAAGCAATGAACATGGCCTTCAGGAGGGTGTGCAGGAGCACAGGCCCGATGAAGTAGTAAGCAGACGCGCGAAACTGGATATACAAGAAACCCCACTTGTTAAGCGCGTGCTGGTCCGAGTATAAGGCATAAGCCGGGTTCTTGTGCAGGGCAATCTATGACGAGTCAGTTAGTATCAACATTGCTACCAGCCCCGACAGAAGACATCTTGGGTCGAACGTACCGAGCGTCTTGCGAGGCGAAAAACGTTCCATGCAGCCCAGGCCAGGGTGACGATCACTCCCAAGAAGAATCCAACAGCCAAAACCATTTCGGCTGGGGAATCTCCTTGGGTGAGCTCCCAGAGGCAGAGTACCGAAAGCGGCAAGAAACCGACGAGCGTGATGCGGAACAGAATACCCTTGAGGTGAGTTCGCCAATCGCGCCGGAACTCGGAAAAAGTCTCGCTCTTCATCCATCCGGCCCTAACGCCACCTTCGCAGACGTACTTGAAGGTGATGACGGCCAGTGCACTAAGCACCAGGAATATGCAATACCAAATCAGGCCAGTCATGAAAAAATTTGTGGTTTCAATATTCGCCTGGTATGCGTACCGCTGAATACCTGTCACCACATAATCTCCAGAGGTACCTTTGACATTACCAGATCTCTTCATGATGTTGGAGGTATGCTCGGTCACAATGTCGGTCCGAGGCATCATCGCAACCGCTCTCCGAAATAGGCCATTCTTAAGCAGGTTCTTATCAGCTTGGGGCGACATGGCCGCGGCCTTCCGGAAAAGGCCAGAGTTTGGAACCGGTCCTCCCAACAGCGACATGGATCGCTTCTGCACTTGAACCGAGACCTGGCTGAGCGAATCAAAAATGTTGGCAGCGGTTCCACCAGTCGATCGCTGGTACCAGGTGAAGATATCCTGCATGAACTGCACTCTGATAATGCCCAAGCTCCACGACAGATCCTGTGTCCAGGCGGCAACCGAAGGTGGGAGGGGCGTGGCAACCAGACCGACAATAGCCTGAGACTGAAAGTAGCCAGTCAGGGCCAGCGCGTTGGCAGCGACGTGGGCAGCGGCATTTTGATGGCCCAGACCAGACATGAGGGCCGAAGAGGCAAGAGCCAGACCAGCAATAACAGCCGTGACCCATTTCACAGCAACTAGATCGACCGTCTTTCCGTTGGAGATAGAAGCCTCTACACAGGCCACAGGGGTACCGTCGGTGTCATTGATGTAGACCTTGACCTTGGCATCGATATCCGGGAAGGTGTAGGCGATTCCGGGAATCACGCTTTTAGCGCTCGCGTCAACGGGAATGTTGAAGGGGTTGTTGAGGTTACCGGGGCTCATGGGACAAAAACCGGCGAATTCCTCGCCAGACGTGCAGGGGTCGATCGTCTTACGCATGATCTGATATCCATAGGCAGTGATCTCAAAATCGAACAGGACATTACCAGATACGGTCGACGAGGCCGTCATGTCGACGGCCAGGGAGTTGTTGTTGGGCGTGTAGACGACATCGAACAGACTAGCCGAGAAGCCAGAGTTCGCTTGACAAGTACTGAGGGAGGTGGTGTAGAGAACGGGCTCGGCGGCGACGCGGGCGACGAGGAAGGCGAGGGGCAAAAGTAGGGCTGAAGACAGCCGCTGCGGCCGAAGAAGACGCATCGTGACCGTTGGTATGATGGTAGTGGTCGTGGTCGTCGGAGGTTTTGCCCGCCGGGTAAGGCAGAATCAAGCGCTTCAGCTTGTTGATGAGCTAACGAAGGGCTGACGGACAGCGATGAGGAAGGGTATCGAAAGAGTCGGTCGATCGGTCGAACGAGCGGCGGGAGCGACAGGCGCCGTGCAGAGCAGCGAATCGACTCACGATAGAAGCATCAGGTCGAGCAGGACGGACGACCTGGGCTGTGAGGGAGGTTTTGTCTCGGATCAACAAGCGAGTGAGGGTCCGCCGAGCGAGGGTGGTGGGAAGAAGGACGGCGTTGACGTGACGTGGGAGCAGAGTTGGAAAGAGAGTAATAAGTTACAGTAGGGCTGGCTGGGCTGGCTGGGCTGGGTCGTCGCTGTTGGCCTAGAAACAAGTTCGTTCGTTCCTGGTGGGTCGTGCTCGTGCCGCTGGGCCTGCTAGTGGCACACTGGACGTGCTCGACACATGGGAAGGGCAGATGATGTCGTAGAGTTTTGGCTCTGTCGTGCCTAGGTGGTCAAGGGACTTGCAAAGTGCGGAATGGGAAAACGAGAGAACGGGATGGGGGGGGTGTCTGGGCCTGAGACGGCAAGACGTCAGGGCCACTGCTGCCAGGCAGTTGGCAGGCCGTAAGGGCGACAGCAGGTTTGAGTGGTGGATGCACCGTTTTTGGGCGGGCAGCGGCAGGCACTCAGCGCATCGGCAGCCTGCCAGGCCTTCTACAGTAGCAGAAGGGCCTCGTTCCGGGCCTCCAGAGCGTAAAGGATGCCGTTGCCAAATTCGGACAGGGCTGGTCCCACTGTGCAGGTAGGGGCAAGGCGGGCCAGGGATTCTCGTTTGCATCTTCTCTCTCCACCACTCACACGCTTCTATGTACTGTGTACGGCGGGCCGGACCCGTCGAAGAGGTCGGTCCTCCAGCGCTTTGGCGCTCTCACCCCCCCTGTGCATCTTCTCCTGTAGCGTCCCCCCCCCGGCTCTCCCGGAAACTGATGCGCCAAGCTTCTTTGGAGCGTCGCCACGCAACTTGGGGCCCGGTAGCCAATGGTGTCAAACAGCGGTGCGGCAGTGCAGAGCTCGTATTTCTTAACTCGTCTACTTGTTTTCCAGCTGGATCTGCGTGTTTTCTGCTTTTCTGCTTACCCTACCAGCCTTTTATTTTCTGGCACATTTCCAGCCGATTACTATGATGGTGAGGAGGTTCAGGCAAGTAAGCGAGAGCCCTCATCGACCTTGATTCCAGTTCGATCCAGCGATGCAAGCCCCCATAGTACTTGGAGTGGGCCAGTCCTGTTTCACAGCGACGTCTCCACGACTCACGGCCCAAGCTTTCAATATGTATCTACTATGTACATAGTATACATAGTATAGTGGTTTATGTACGTACACTTCAAGTTTATGAAGCCTTTCACAATCACCTTGGCTCATCACCTTTTGTTTCGTTTCCCTGGAAACACGTCTCTACTCGTACAGACGCGCAATGTCCCACCCGCTTGCGGGCAACAGAAGTGGCGCGAAGGGATTCGTACAAACAACGCTCAGTCAATATCAACCTGGGGGGAAACAAGGCCATGCGGTAATATGCCCGCTTATGTACTAGCCATGTTCATGGCAGCCATGCAAGACAACATTGCCATATGTAGGTACTGACGGCTGCATGCAGCCGATATGTAGGAAGAGGGCATCATTACCGGTGGTCAACACTATTGTGCGCAACGCATGCAGAGAACAGTCCAGAATAGGACACGCGATCCAGTACAGAGTACATAGGTATATATTCTCGTACCATGTTTTGCAACATTGGAATCGCGGCAGCGCTGTTGAATCAAGCAACAAAGTCGCGATACAAGAACATAAGACTTGCAGTGGGCAGCTGTATACTATGTATGTACACAGCACCACCTGTGGGCGTTGCCATGTGTCGCTAAGGAAATGCAGCACATGGGCCAGCCACAAGGGCTTTTTCCACACTGCATTCTGGTTCTGGTTGATATATTTAATGTTGTTGCACATGCGCACTTACGGCCCGCTGCTGCTTGTCTCGGTTCCAACCGCCAGAGATGTATCTTCCAAGGTAGCTTGGGTAGGTCGTTTTTTTACGACATACTATGTTCATCCTACAAACGCGTTGGCTACTTACTACTGTACCAAACGGGCAATCCAACGGTTGTGCAGGATCAGCATTGCTGGTGCAGCAGCTGCTAATCTTATTAACATTCCTCACCAGCGTGGGCGTGTTGGCTCAACTGCTTCAGGTGGGAATAATGTTCCAGCATTCGCCATCGCCCTAGCAATCATGACCCCTTGGCACACACGCTGCGCTGACGCGTCCCCGGCTACCATCCTACACTAGGTACTTTGCTCTGCAGTGCCACTGACGTATCGATTTAGGTGCTGCTTGGCTGCTTGCTACATTAGCAATATGCAAATAGCGTCCATAGTATACCACGCACGCAGAGACTCTCTCTCACTAATGAAGATTCTCTACTTTAAACAATGAAAGTTTCTCGGCACCCGGCCTCCCTTGCCACTGGTCAATGTCCATAGAACACCAAGATCGGGGATATAATGAATTAGCGGAAGCGTAACCAGGAGTGGGGTGGCGGACGCAGCGGCGAGGATATCCCCGCCATAGCACGCTTGGGCTTGCTGTCAGTGCCCATTTGTGAGTGGCAGAATGGGCAGGCTGGCAGGGCCCTACTGCCGGATCAGCAGCATTCGCTAACAGAGAAGCACGCCCCCGAGGCCGACGAGACCGAACGACTCGAACAACCCAAACTACTACTATGTACACACTTCTATAGCAATGAAATCTGACCTCCCTCCAAAATTGAATGATGTTGAAAACACTCGGTCTCGAGACGAATTGCCGAGAACCATCACAAGTCATGCAGCTATCCGTTGAACAGAAACATCACATGCCAAAAAAGAGTTGCTACTTAGCACACCCAGCATACACAGCCACAGAAAAAACAACCTTATAATTTGCATTTTCTCAGCCCCGCCTCCATACCTTCGGTCGTCCCCGTGAAGGTTATTCAGAGATCTTAGGCGCGCTAACAAGTACGCCGGTACCTCGAAACGCGGGGACTAGCCAGCCAGCGGCAAGTTTCTTTTGCTATCGGGTACACCCACGCCCGGTAGAACGGTACACATGTCCCGGAATCTGAAGTCATCTTGCACGAAAGAGAAGACAAAGCTCCTCTCCTTATGAAGCCTCGGTGCTCAGACATCAAGCTAGCGTGCGATTAATGGCAGAAGTAGTAGAATTCCATTTATGATTGAGCAAGCAAAATCGTCAAGTATTCGACTACTATGTGCCTGGATATCTTAGAAGTAAGTACCTAGGTAACTTGACTCAGATCCTGTCGATCATACCCACAGCAACCACATCGTGTCAGCTAGGACGCACCTGCCATAATATTCCACGGCTTCGTCGGACAAACTCGTCTCGCAACTACTTTACTCGGAAGATTCTTGGCCTGCTGGTTTTTTTTGTGTTTTTTTTTTACGAATAACCTGCCCCCCCCCCCCCAAATCATCTTCCTCTGCTGACGAGGCAAACTCTCAAGCACCTTGGCGTAATGGCAGGCAGGGCGCGATTTGTACCGAAAGATCATACGGGCAGATGACCAGGATAAACAAACCTCGTACGCTGCGTCAAAACTCCTTCTCATTCAGAAGCGAATGGAATCCTTGAGAGATGTGATTGAAAGGCAGCGAAACGGTTTTGGAAAAGGTGTTTGCACTTTCAAACTGCAATGTACTTTGTTCGCACCGTGCGGCTCGTATACTATGTACCAAGCAGGACATTGATGACTTGCAGCAAAAAATCCGCACCGCTGACCTAACTGCATTGCAGCATGCAAGGACTTCGGGCAAGCGAGCCAAGTCACAATTGTGATTTCGAGCTTCTCCACCGGTGGGAGGGTGCGCTTACTATACGCCGCAAAATCCACCGACAAGGCAGTACTTGTTTTCTCTTACAATGCACGCTCGGAGGAACCAAGGACCAAACAAGTGCTTTTCTCGATTCGAATGCAGTAACTGATCTTTCTCGTTTCGCCATTGAAATCGACAACCTGAGCCGCAGGGGGCTGACGCTTGGTCTTTTGTCACCATCACCAGCTATTCAAGACGGGCTGTCAACCCGCAACCTAGGCACCTTATCAGTCGCTTGTCGTAACCATGACCAAAGATTGGGAGACATACGGCAGTAGAATCCTCGATCTCTACTTGGGAGAAGAGCAGGATTTGGAAGATGCCATCGCGCCATTAGCTAAAGATGGCGCTTTCATAGGCTCGTAGGTTGAAGCAATAGAGGTTGCAATGCACATAGCGTTTATGTTGACCTCGCATGCTTCCCAGAACAAGCGCTTATCGCACTCGACTCGCGCAACTAGGTATCCTGCCCTGCGGCTCATTCAACCCTACCGGGCCCGCACCGAGGCTTGCATTTGGGGGAAACCCCGTGTTAGATGCCCATGACAGCCAAGCTGCCCATACACAAGAGACGTCCCGAGACAGCCCCGGAATGTCTGTTCGCGAGGTGCTTGAGCACCTCCGCTCGTCGACAACGGGCCTTGTACAAGACAGTCAAGAAATGCAGTTCCTTCTCGACTCGAAACTGGGGCTTCGAAGCTCTGATAGCTCATTGACCGAGTCTGTCAAAGGAAGAGTCCAGCGGAACATGGAGGCTTGGGTCAGCTTGATCGAAGGAATCCAGCAAGGTAGGCTTGGGGAAGGGTCTCAACGACCTGAATGGGGAGAGATCCTTGCATCTATTCTTGAACAGTCGGTACCCGTGAAGGATCGTATATCCGCATCAGGACTGTAGTAAGTGCTTTGATGTCCAATTTGCCCGTCTCGAGAATTGGTTGCATTGCCAATCTTCGTCCCTGAAATATTGCTGATCGCTGGTCTCTAGTAGTTCTTCAGGCACTGCGGGGGCATTGTATCCAAGCTTCAAAGACCTAGATGTCTCGAGGCGTGCCACATCAACCGAGTATAGCTCCACTCCGGACCGAAGACGAGATATCCCCTCTAACATTAGTGGCCGCGTATATCAAACGCCTATTCCAGGAGCTCCTTCAGTCTCCTCCAGTTCTCTCTCTTTAGCTGATACCATTACGTATACAGCATCCTCTCACCGGGATGACCTCGATGATAGCGACGCCTATTTGACAATGGATGAGGAGCCGGAAGATTGGCAAGCCGCAGTCTTTGGTGCTGACTTCCAACATCGTGCTGCGGCAGTCTGTTTAGACAGGATAGTACCTATGCATAGACATGAGTGCGAAAGTTCCGGTATCCAGCATCCAACATGTAAGGCAGTCGACCACGAAGATCATACATCCAAACCACATCCGGATACTCCTGAAGTAGGGCAACTAAATCTCAGTGAAAATGCTTCTGACCGGGATATCGTCGCTGAAGCCGAATCACTATCGTCCAAGCGTTCTCAAGCGAGCCTCGACAATCTGCTATCGTCGAGAAGCTCCGGTTGTCCCACATTTAGTGATGCTACCGACAGTGCTGACGGTGAGGCGTCAGACATCCACCATGAATGGCAGTGGCTCACAGCCGACACTGAGCTGCCTTCACAATCTAGCGCACCACCAATACTTGCGGCCGTCGAGACAGAGTCGATTCAGCACTTGATCCATTCATACCAAGCACAAGCTGAAGACCAAAGCAGTAGCACCCAGCAACTCCCGTCGTCTGCAACTTCAAGCGCGTCAATATCAGATGACGGAAAATCTTCTTCTAGTCGCAAGACGACACGGCAAGATATTGAAACACCCAGTCATGTCTATGACCACGGGCCGTCAGTCAAAAAAGGCCGAAAGCTGGTCCCGCCAGGCGAGATCCGCCTTGCCTGTCATTTTCAAAAGAGAAGCCCAGAGCGATACCCTGCGTGCGGCATCCGCAAAAACGGGTTCAGAACGGTTGCGGAAATCAAGCAACATTTCTGGAGAAATCATCAGCAGAATCCCAACTACTGTCCACGCTGCAAGGCATCATTCGACACTGTACAGCTCAAGGATGACCATGTTCGGCAGGCCTTTGTCAACCCATGTACCGAGTCTGATGCAGACCCTCCAGAGGGCCTCTCCCACGAGCTGTGCACCGCTCTAAAGAGGCGTGTAGACAAGGAACGCGACCTCTTGGATCAATGGTTCAGTATCTGGGATATGGTCTTCCCGGGTGTTGCTCGGCCAGGTAGCCCCATGTTTGATCTTTGCGGGGACGTGCATATTCAGACACTGGATTTGGCGGCATTTCTCGAGACAGAAGGGCCTAGAGTCGTGACATCTATGCTGCGAGAGGAGGGTCTCCTGGCCGACATGCCTTCAACAGAGGTTGATGCATCCATTGGGCGCGTCGTCAACACTGCTTTCAAGCAGATATACCAAACTTGGAAAAGCCAACGAGACCACCTGGGGAGCAGCAGCAGCAGCAACAGCAGCAGCAGCAGCAGCATCAGCCCATCTGACGTATCGTCCGAACCTATACTGTCCATTAGGGAGAGAGCACCCCATCATTTATCCTCTCCAATGGCGGCAATGCTGCAGCCGGCTGACAAGGAGGAGGCGGATCTTCCCCCTAACTTCACAATCGATTTTGGCTCAGATGACATGTCTTGGTATACCGGCACCTGGGACGAAGAAGACGGCTTTCAGTTTCACGAGTTTTGACCAGAACGAGACTTGTGGACCGACAGGGTTCACTCTTGTTGTTTCAAGCCTTCCAAGGTGCAGAAGAGCTGGTCGAGTCACCGACGAAACACCAAGAATTTGGACCTTTAATGTTTTGATGGACGGGCATCACGCAGCTGCAAAGTGATCTTGATAAAGAGCGCCGATTCGCATCTACATTAGGTGCATCTCACGGGGGCCGGGATATTGCTTGACAACGACAGCGACGAGGTTCTTGGTCTCTCCATTGCTGTGCATAGCATTGGGACAACACCGGCGGTTTGCATCATGTGATGGCTGTACCCACAGTCGGGAGAGGTCGACTGTTGGGCTTCTGTGACAATCAGGCAACCAGCTCGACCTTCCCACCCACGGCGCAACGCCAAACCTGCAGACGCACAAAAAGCAAGTCAAAAAAGAAGCTAGATACCATGATAGACCGACGGAGGGATCCGCCGTTTCCCCGAAGATCTCTCCAGATTCCCCACAGAATGCAGCGGTCGCTGCAAAGGCGGGGGGCAGGCCAACAAGCAGGGCTACATAGTGCTGTGGGATGGGTCCTGGCAGTGAAGATGCGGAGAAGATGGAGACGGCATCGCTCCACCCTGGTCAACTTGGCCAACTAATTAATGCCGCGCATCTACTATGTACTGTGCCGTCGTCATTATTAACTACCTGGTAACTTGGTCTGGGTAGCTACCTCACCGCAAAAGCTGGTGCTGCGTCCCTTGCCCACTTTGGGTGCACATTGAAATGGCAAGAACAGGCGGGACAGGAGAGGTGCGTCAAGTGAGGGGAAAGTTTGCTGGGTTTGAGGGACCTTGCGCACCATTGTGCCGCGGCCAAGGCCCAAGGATTTAAAGATGCAAACATGACCATGATGTCTCGATAGAATTTGCCCGAGTTTCTTCGTCGTCCTTGTTACTCGTGACCTTTGGCGTGCCCACTCACCCTGGACCCTCCTCCTCCTCGTCGTCGCTACTTCTCCTTGCCTTGCATCGGTGTGTCTCTGTGCGACAGGTGGCGAGAGATCACGATGGCTTCCTTCCTGCTCGGCCTGCTGCTCGCGGGCAGTTCCGTCAAGGCGGCCTCCTTCAATGGCTTGGCCATCACCCCGCAGATGGGCTGGGATAACTGGAACGCCTTTGCGTGTGATGTCGACGCCGAGCTCTTGGCCAGCTCGGCGCGCTCAATTGTCAACTTGGGCCTGCGCGACCTGGGCTACGAGTACGTCATTCTCGACGACTGCTGGTCCGTTGGGCGCAACACGTCTGGCAATGGCTCCATCATTGCCGACCTCACCAAGTTCCCCAATGGCATGGCTGCCGTGGCCGAGGATGTGCACAGCCTCGGGCTCAAGTTTGGCATGTACTCGGACGCCGGGCGGTATACCTGTGGCCAGTACGAGGGCTCGCTTGGCCACGAAGCCGTGGATGCGCAAACCTTTGCCGGTTGGGGGGTCGATTACCTCAAGTACGACAATTGCTACAACCAGGGCGAAGCTGGGACACAGTACCTGAGCCGCAACCGGTACAATGTCATGAGTGAGGCTCTCAATGCCACGGGACGGCCGGTGTTGTATTCGCTGTGCAACTGGGGCGAGGACTACCCCTGGAACTGGTAAGTCTGTCAAGACCAAGCCGATTCATTTCTGATGCTTTGATCCTTTTCTTTATTCTTTTCCTTTGCTTTTCCCCCCTGTTCCCAACTAGAAGGGCTCGCTAAGTATTAATACGTGACTTGTAGGGGAAGCACAATTGCCAACTCATGGCGCATCTCAGGAGACGTCTATGACTCCTTTGACCGCCCCGACCCTCGCTGCCCCTGCGATGGTCCCGACGCATTCGACTGTGCCCTGCCCGGCTTCCACTGCTCCACTCTCAACATCATCAACAAAGCCGCTTTTATTGTCTCGAAAGCGCAGAGCGGCGGTTGGAATGACCTCGACATGCTCACCGTAGGCCTGGGCGGCCAGACGGACGCCGAGTACGTGACACACTTTTCCATGTGGTGCGCAGCCAAAAGCCCCCTCATCATGGGCAACGACTTTTCCAAAATCAGCAACTCGACCCTGTCCATCCTCACCAACGCCGCCGCCATCGCCGTCAACCAGGACCCGCTGTACTCGTCGGCTGCCCGCCGCTGGTACTACGAGACGGACGACGTGGATCAGTACGGCCGCGGCTCCATCCAGATGTGGTCCGGCACGCTCAACTCAACGACCGACAGCGAGTGGAGCGACATGGTTGTCGTGCTCATCAACGGCAACAACTCGCCCGCGACGCTCAACGCGACCCTCGCAGACATCTTTGTCGACTATGGCACGGGCGGGTCCGCGCCAGAGGTCGCTCTCTCGTGGGAGGTGCGCGACCTGTGGGCGTACAGGTTGACGGATGAGGAGGCGCAGGCGCTGATTGATGCGGCCAAATCGACGGGCAGTGGCGCGGTGACTAGCAACAACGCGACGGTGCGGTTGTACAATGCCACGCAGACGTCGTACGCGGCCGGCTTGGAGGCCAAGGATGAGCTGCTGTTGGGCAAGGTCATTAGCACGGTTGCGCCGTCGGGGACGATTACGGCGAGGATTGATACACACGGCGCGGCCATGTACCGTCTGCGTGCTGTGCCGACTACGGCTCCTGCTGTTCGCAAGAGGACGGAGCTGTGAACGGTTTGGTAAGGGAACGAGGGAAAGGAAAGAGAAGGGGGAAGAAAAGAGAAAAAGGTGGACGAGATAGCTGCTTTGAGGTGAAGAGTAGCTTATAATAATAGTGTCAAATTATAATATTACGTACTATTCAATGACCCTTATTAGACGAAACGAAGCCCGCAGTATAATCTGCCAACAGAACTACTTGAATTGCGGGCAATGTGTTGGTGGCGTGAATATCGTAGACGTGCGAAAAGGTTTGGGTCAAGTCACAACACAAGGCACGATAATTGCAAGCTCGTACATTCTTTTTGCCCATCTAATTATCAGTGAGTTATGTTGAGCTACCATCCTGTTCTGTTATAGACTTGCTTTACTGTTATCTCATGCTCTGCATTCCGACCCAAAGCACCTCAATTTAGTCAAATCGCTCTACCGCTGCTTTGCAAAGGGTTCCCAGGCCTCAATCTTCTCCTTGACACTGGTGGCATAGCAAGAGTCAGTTGCAATCCTGAAATGGAAGAAGAAAAAAACAAGAGGCGGGAAGCGGCTGTCCCCATTCATTGACAGCAGGAAGGTGTTAACGTACGTGTTGTATGGTTTGTATGCTCCCCTTGTTTGCGTGTAGTTGGGGATGTGGTGTGGCTTGGCCCAGCTGCGTGCCACCTTGGTGAGTGGGTCCTGGGTTGGGGGTGTGTCGACGGAGTAGGAGATCCAGGCGTGCCAGAGGGGCTCGATTTGAGCTCTGTGATGGGTTGGTGTTTGCTGTTAGTATCTGCTTCAACCTTCTTCATTGTGTAGGCCTTCACTCCAGTTTTGGCCTTGTCTCATCCGTCCTTTTTTGTCCTTCTGCTTCTTTTTTCGTCGCTCTCTTTATGCAGAAGCGCCAGGAGTGTGGAGGCAGTCGCAAGCAAGGTAAATTTTGAATTCCAGACGTACGGGTCAAAGTCGTGCTCCTTGTAGTCCACCCATCGTGTCCGCACTGTTATCGGGGCGTCTCAGCTACTAGCCCACAACGCTTCTCCAAAGTCTTTGGGGGTGATGGATACTAATCGCGTACAGGGCAGTTCATCCGTCATATTCTCAAAGTACTTGTTGCCATACTTGTCGGTGCCAATCAGGGTGCCGGCCTTGGTGTCACCTGCAGAGGGTGTGTTTTCCCGTCAGTCTCCTGCTGAATGGAATCGTCCTCGTCTATGCGTGCCAGCTGGTGGCCCATACCGATGTACTGTATGAAGCATAAGCCGTCAGTTGGCGTGGAACGGTGCTTGGAGAGTGTGGAGATGAACATACGTTAAGTTGATGCCAGTATTCCTGTGGACGACAACGACAACGAGACCAGGTCAGTAAATGCTCTCTCTCTCTCTCTCTCTCTCTCTCTCTCTCTCTCTCCTCCTTTTACACGCCCAAAAACAAGTCAATTGAATACCTTGAGGCCAATCTTGCGAAGGTTGGCGAGTGTTCTCGTGATTGTCGACATTTTGGCGGCGCTTCACAAGGGCAGCGAGTCTGCTTGGGCCTCTGGGGAGGGTTGGTTTGGGTCGTCACCAAAGCGATGCGCATCATGGCTGCGATGCTTTGGGGGACGTTCCCGGCGGGCAGGGGTGTGGGTCTGGGTCAAGCGCTATTGTCCAATTAGGGAGCTTCAGTGGTCAGCGCGGTACGTACCGGCATGTCGATGTACCGATGTACTTTACAGCAACCTCCCCTGCTAAAATTTACCGGCACATGTCGATGTCGACGTCGACGACTTGGCGTAGAAGAACATTTGGCGGTTTAATCTAATTTCTTGATTCTTTGTTCATCCGATTTCAGGGCTTTTCTATTTGCCTTCTCTTCTTCCTTTGCGCAAGTTAGTTCACGGCCATGCTCGCCAGGAGCGCCGTGCCAAGATGCGGCGCCCTTAAAGCGCGCAAGCCGTTTTGCTTCATCGCCAACGTCAACATCACCGCGAGAGCCCATATCGCCAACAAGTCGCAGCACGCTCGCCACTATGCAACGGCAGGCGCTACAGGCGCTGCAGCCCCGGCATCGAGTGCCATGAGCTCGGCAGGCATGCTCGCGCCCTTCATCAGTGAGCTGGACAGGATTGCGCCGTCCTTCCCAGTCCACGGCTCCCAAGTGCAGGTCCTGCAGACGCCGGCCGACTTCTACGACATGCTCAAAGCCAAGATTCGCTCTGCCAAGCGTCGCATTTTTCTCTCGACTCTGTACATTGGCAAGTCGGAGCGGGAGCTCATAGTCGTGCTGCAGGATGCTCTGCGTGCCAGCCCAGACCTCACGCTTCACGTCCTGACGGATGCCCTGCGAGGCACGCGCGAGTCGCCCCGTCCTTCGTGCGCATCGCTGCTCGCGCCACTGGTCGAGGAGTTTGGGCCCCAAAGGGTCGATATTCGCATGTACCACACGCCCAACTTGACAGGTCTGCGCAAAAAGTACATTCCCAAGCGCATCAACGAGGGCTGGGGTTTGCAGCACATGAAGCTGTATGGCTTTGACGATGAGGTGATGCTCTCAGGGGCCAATCTGTCGACGGACTATTTTACGAACCGCCAGGACCGCTACCATCTCTTCCAGTCCAAGGAGATCACTGAGTTCTACTGGGGTTTACAGAGTGCCGTTTCGTCACTTAGCTTCAGGATCGAGCCGTCAAAGTCGGCGGCAGGCTACGAAAAGGTATGGCCTGCTGAAAATGCGGCCCCTTCGCCACTCAACAGCCCCAAGGAGTTTGTTTCAAAGGCCACAGAGCGAGTAGGACGCTTCATAGCAACGCCGGCGGCGGCGGCACCAGCAGCCTCGCCAGGAGAAAGCCACGACACGAGCATCTACCCCTTGGTGCAAATGACCCAACTACTGTCGCCTGACTCTTCTACAGAACTGCCTGCTCTGACACATGTGCTCAAGACACTGGCACAGCCCGAGTTCTCCAATTCGTCTTGGACATTTACCGCTGGCTACTTCAACCCGGCACCGTCGCTCACCAGATTGCTCCTTTCGACCGCCTCTCACCACAACGTCGTCATCACGGCCTCGCCTTTTGCCAATGGCTTCTTCCAGTCAAAGGGCGTTTCCGGCATGCTTCCGGACGCATACACACTTCTGGCTCGCAATTTTCTGCGCGACGTCCACGCGCGCAAAAAGGACTTAGCTATTACGCTCAAAGAATGGCGACGCGGCACGGTTCATGAGCCTGATGGCTGGACCTACCACGCCAAGGGCCTGTGGGTGACTCTGCCCTCCGAGTCTAACCCCTCCCTCAGTCTGGTGGGCAGCTCCAACTATACCAAACGGAGTTACTCACTCGACCTCGAAGCCAACGCCATGATTTTGACGCGCAATGAGGACTTGAAAAGAAGACTGGGCGATGAGCAGCGCCGGCTGCAAGAGTATGCGGCGCCCGTCACCAGAGACGACTTTGCGAGGACCGAGAGAAGGGTGAGCTTGAAAGTGCGGGCCGCCATGTGGATTGTTTCCCTTGTGGGAGGAGCGCTATGAGCTGAGCTGAGCCAAGCTGAAGCTGAGTTTTGTGTGTCCACGCTCTGTGTTTTCAAGCGGCTCCGCAAATCCTCGGCCCGGTTCTGACACCTCTGCTCAATGCTTGTTGATTAAATTGCGGAGGTCGGCATTTTGATACCCCCATATACCCCTTGAATGAGAACTGAATCGGGAGGATTTGCATCCGGCTCGCAAGTCTACTTGATTCTGCCGGTCTACAATCGGGGAAAAGCAGGAGTGTTGATTTGCTATGCATTGCAAAAAAAAGAACAAGTGTGCTGTTCCAAGCCAGGCACGGACTGACCCCGCGCTCGATTTGGCTTACTGCTGGCCAAGGAAAGTTCAAGTCAAAGGGATCCCACTGGATGCCCACATGAAAGATGAGGTTCCGCAAGTCGAAGCATGACGATACTTGAGGCTGTTCTCCGCGGCAGGCCAGTATGAAGGAAGCCTATGTGCATGTTACGGCCAGGCTGAGGCTCCTTGCTACAGCGGATGGAGGACGAGCCGGTATTTGACAGGATCCACCACACCAACATCGGCATAGCTATCCAGCTGTCTGCATATGAAGTGCTTCGTGATGCAATGTCGTTACTCAGCAGTTCTGCAAAAAGCCGCGTGTCGCGCATCAAGACAAAGGGTCAGGAGCAATGGCTTCCACCAGTACCCGCCATGGCGAGGCCCGCCCCCCCCCCCCGGCGTGTGAGATGACGGGTTCTAGCATGGTGTGGCTGGATAGGATAGAATAGGGTAAAAGACGGATGATATGGGGGTTTCTTTTTACTCGGAACTCGCATTCCTCGAAGCCGAGTACCATATGCTGTGGTTACACCGCGGCGGGCGACAGTGTTTCGGGCGACACATGGCTCGCTAACCGGTAGAGGTGGCTTGCTTGCTGGCGCTTCTTGCATGGGTTTTGTGGTCCCCCCCGCCTTTCACTTGTTCATAGGCCGGCCTACAGCAGTCGACAGCAGCATGTGACAAGCTGTCAAGGACTTTTAGGGGGAGAGTTATTACAAAGATCCAGTCTTCTATCTACTATCGCCATGATATTCAGCAGCGTCTTATTGTTCAGCAGAAAAGAGGAAACGAGATGTCGCTCCGATCGCGCCCGCAAGCGAACAAGGCGCGCAATTACCGCCCTTTGTGTGTACATGACCATTTTCAATACCAGGTTACAATCACGCAGAGGATGTGCGGTTCGATTGCTGCAGGGCCGTGCATGCTTTACCCACATGCTGCAGGGCGAGAAAATAAAAGTGGCAGGACTGCGAAATGTGAGAGCTCGTGGGCCGGATCGTCGACGTTCCGGCCGCCTCTTTTGCGGGGTGCCTGGTTGACCAGCTGAACAAGCAGTAATCCTTTTTTTTTTTTTTTTCTTTTTTTTCTAAATTGCAGAATTAGGCTTCAACACGCGAGATCATGGCGGCCAAGTTTTCTTTGAGCGATAGCTGGGGGGGGGGGGTTTGGCTGCGTTGTTCAATCCTTTGGTATTTTTTATGTTTATCAAGCCTAGTGGTATATTGCACCTGGTGGTATGAAAAAGTGTGTACTACTTACGAGCGTTCGAACGTGGTTCATGGACTTGGGTATGAATTCTATCACGACCGTCCTATGCCGGCATACATGTCTGGGCATGCTTATCCATCACTATGCAGCAAGCTACTTCTCCTTCGCAACGGCACGCACGCATGTCTCGGCGTATAAAAGAATGACAAGTGAGAATGATCCTTAGCAATCCTTGGATGCTTATTTTGTGGAGGATGGCTTCGGAACGTCATGCAGCCGTTCACCTCCTCGTACCAAGACACTCCACTTTTTGGGAGAGGATCTCACTTCCCATTGTTTTGAAACAGAAGAGGGGGGGGCCGAGAAGGCGGCCATCAAAAGAAGGGAAAGGATCCCGTCATCGAACTTGGCATGGACGATAATGGCGATTGATTTGATTCACTTAGCTTTGAAAACCACTTTTGCGGTGTCCAAGTCAACGTCTGGCAAGTGCCAGCCAATAACACGGCGAGAATGCGGCCGGAAACCAAACGTCCCGGGCCTGGGGTTGTTTATCGTCCCATCTGGATGTAGGTTAATCTTTCGATGACAGGCGCGGTCTATTTTGTGCCAGTGGGGATATCACGAACATGCTTGGCAAGCCCCGTCCGGTTGTTGGTGATTTGGTAGGCTTGTGGAGTGAGTATCCTGTGTGGGGGGCTTGAACCAAGTGAGCCGGACGCATAGGGGCGAAAGGCACTTGTTCTACCTGGCGTTTCTTCCATTCGAAAAGGCACGGGTATAGAGGCAAGCACTGAGCAGGAAAAGTCTCTTTTTTGTATTTGGAAGATGCTCATCATCTTCTATTGGTATTGGTGAAGACTCACGCGTCGGTCGACGGGGAGCCGGAGAAAGATCCTGAAAGAAGACTCTAATTTCAAATTGGATTTCAATCACTAGAGTGCCCGCGTTCAAGGAAGGTTATTGAAGCTGTCATCCTCTCGCTGACTTCCTTCAAATTATATGGAGAGAGATATATTCCACGAGAGATCCCTCGAGTCTCAAGCGAAGCATAACTGCTGTCTTCACATCATGTCCACCAACACACTTGTTTTCTCCCAGTCCATCTCGAACCAATCCTCCTTTTCTAAAAGCCATGGCTTTCGAAACAGCAACAGCAACAAGATCAGTAGCAGTTTTACTACTATCAGTCTTCCTCTTCTCTGCACAAGTTATAACGCTACCAGCAGCCCATCAAGGAAACCATCACCACAATCATCAACGACAAGACGGCTACCACAACTTGACCACGACCGCAACCTGCGTCTCAAATACCAGCAGCAGCCAGCCAAACCCAATTGCACAAGAATATGCCCAAGAGGTCACGGGCACCCTCAACGCAACGCTGGCCATTGTCCCCATCCCACTCTCGCTAGCGAGACAGCTGGTGCCTTCGAAATGGGCCATTCTCGAGGCCGCATACCGCGCTCTACTTCCTGACTTCCCCCAGGGCATGTATCCTGTGGTGATGCAGGCGGGGCTGGACCATGATATCCAACTTGCCGCATATGATATATCCGTGGCCGATTTTCAGGTGAGTGGGTTGACGTTCCTCTATTCTATTTACCTCCTTTTTCACGTGTGATGCGAAGAACACAAGCACGCACCAAAATTCTATGGAAATCTGTCTCGAGACCTGAGAATAGACACGGCAAATCAAGCAGAAAGAAGAAGAACAAAACGAAATCTAACACGTTCCACAGCGTATCGGCTGGTCTTTCCCCTTCATCGACCTCCTTGGCGACGGCTACACCTCCTTCACGTGGGCCCCAGCACAATTCATCAGCGCCGACAACGAGGTAGCCATCGCCGGCTCGCAAGCATACGGGACCCGCGTCTTCCCAGCCGCCTTTGACCAGTCGTGCGAGGCATACAGCCGACAGCCTGATGGCGCAGTGGGGTTCGCAGCCAGAGAAGTACCCAACAATAATAATAATACGACTACCGGCTCCTCTGTGCACACTTCCTTTACCTTTTCGCCACTATCATCATCCACAGAAGAAGAAGAAGAAGAAGGCGGCAGCAGCACCGCGATGCCGTACCCGCTTGGTTTCTTCAAGAACGTGACGAACCAGCCGATCTTCGCCAACGGGTCGCAGTGCGACTTGCAGGTGCGCCTGTTCAACTCGACGATCAACCAGGGGGCGCACGCGCCGGTGCCGGTGCGAGGGAGGATATACTCGAACCTGCCGCCTTTGAATCAAAGTATGATCGATGGAACTGCCGGTGATTCTGTGGGGAGTGACACGGCGCGAGAAGGAGTGTTTGGGATCCTGGTTGACACGCCATTTATAGAGTATAATCAGTTGGACTGTCAGACGCTTGCGGGGTATTCTGGGACTGGCTCTGGTGATTGATGAATTTATGGATAGAACCGTCTTGCTGTCAGGCCGATGGGATGTGATATCATGTTTTAATTCGATAGCGTGGCGGTACTATCAGGGTGTGGCCGTATTATACTAATTAATTCGATTACTTTGGGAGCTGTGGTGGCTTGTCTGGTTTCACACTGCTTCACTCTGGTTGTGTGATACTTTTTTTCCCCTCTCTCTTCTTCGCATTTTGGTTTCTATTTCGAGCCTTCTCTAGAGTCACCCATCGGACTTTTGTCCACGTTAATGTTCAACTGGGCTTATGCTCTTCCTGTAACATGGATCATGTCGAGTATTCGAAATAGTGCAACGAGTCAATGTTCAGGGAAATACAAACTGCCATTAGCACGAGGGACCTCCACAAACACAGATAAATATACACCATGTTTCCCGCGACGATTATATCCAACGTCGATATTAGGCACTACTATAAGTCGCACCGAAATTTCAAGCTGTGATTACTACCCAACTCTACACGAAGGATATATATAATCCGAGCAGCTCTTGTCTGGACCAAACGTTACACAAGCGCCTCGCCTCGCACATGTTTCTTCTCCAAGCAAAGTAACAGCCAGTCCCATCTTCACAGCCTATTTTTCGGACATTGACACCAATGTACTTGTTTCAAATCAACCCCGCAATGGTGCTGTTCCACGCCAAGCAGCCCCCCAAGTCGGTCGCTTCGAGCGCAGCGGTCGAGTTAATGACAGCCTGGCCCAGAGCACTGGTGCCGCACTTGATGCCGAGGACAAAGGCGCCGGCGACGAGGTTAGCCAGGTAAGGAGCCGTGTGCTGGATACGTGTTATTATATTTTTTTCCCCCACCCTTTTGTTTAGCAAGGTCATCCATTACACCATTGGGCTGGATTCATTTTCAAGCACAAGTAAAAAACGATGCTGACTGGCACTTACAGTGTGGTCAATGGGGAAGTACTCGTCTGTGACGTTTGCGCCGAGGTTGTCCTCGAGTTGCGCCGCGTAGTCGCCGTGGGAGACAAAGTAGACGCCGGCAGAGGGGCCGCCGAGGTATTGTGTAGCCAACCTAGTGAGTTTTGAAGGATTAGTGAAGGCGTTAATACAACATGATAGGATTGAGAGACAGAGAGAGAGAGCAGTTGACATCATAAAGTCTCTTGTGGCGCAAACATCACCAGCGACTGACGGTATCTCCACCGAAAACAGACCATGAACGAATGGACCTACCAAACATAGTACTCGAAGCGATTGGGCACCCAGGTAAACGTGCCGGTCTCCCATGGGTTATCTGGCGTGGCCGAGCTGAGAATGACCTTTGCGCCCCTTGCGAGGTACAGCGCGGAGGCCTTTTCCAGGTAGGCGGGGAACGTGTAGATGGTCTCGTTGACGCCGTCGTACTCGGAATAGCAGACCTGGGCGCCGGATCCAGGGCAGTCGGTGCGGCCGTCGTCGTCGCTCAGGCTGCCGCCGTCATTGTGGCCCAGCTCGATCACCACCCACTGGGTTTTGTGAAGCAACCCAACCACCAGTCAGCCAGCACTCGGGAAAGAGTAGCAACAGCGAGAAAGGAAAAAAGGAACCTTTTCTCCATCAAAAAAAGCAGAACAGGACATAAGAGACCCCAAACACATACATCTCCAGACACAAGCTCGTCGGCAATGTCCTGGAAGCGCCCTTCCCGCCAGTACGAGCGCGCAGAGCGGCCGGCAACGGCCTCGTTCTGCACGACATACTCGGTGCTGTTGAACGAGTACTGCAGGTAGTGGCCCCAGCCCTGGGTGCCGTTGCCGCCGCCGCCCTCGGCCATGGTGCTGTCGCCTGCCAGCCAGATGTTCGTCACGGCCGCGGCGCTGGGCACCGAGCCGAGCAGGCCCGAGAGGACAAGGATGGGCGTGTAGTGCATCTTGGACAGGAAACGATGAATGGATGGATAGTGTAAGGGAGGAAGGACTGGATGCTGCACAGAGGAGTTGCAGCAGGCATAACCGGGGCTGGCCAACGTCTGGAATATAACATGCAGCCCTCCATCTTGGATCCATATCACTGGCTTTTCCTCGGCTGCTTGGATCCGCGAGTCCACCAGAATAGCGAAGAGAAGAACAGAAAAAAGCCACGCCAGGCTTCGCTGAATCGCCATAAATCCAGACGAGACTCAGGGTCCTCTCCTCCCATGGGTAGTCGTGGTCGCTTCATACGTCAGGCAACCCGTCCCTACGTACATCCTTGAGAGCACAAATCTTGCAGCGTGAGCGGTCCTGGAAGCGCGGATGCAAGGTTGCCATGCCGTTGCTGTCAAGAAACCCAATTCTCCCACCATTCAGAGATTCCATGTGACGACCCCCAGATCGAAGCGGGACTTGCATACATCGGTACCTGGCCTGGCAGTCGGACCAGGGGAACAAGACCACCTGGAAATGGAGAGATCTCCTCAAACAAGCTTCCTGCTTCCTGCAACCTGCCGCTCTGGGCTGTGCGGAACATGGGTGTTGTGGTGTGGGAATAAAGAGGCTGGCCTATTAGTTTTTGGGTGGTGTAAATGCCCGCCAATAGTCTTGAGAGTAAGAAGTCGGTCACGAGGTATATTTGCATAGGAAATTATCCTGCTCCCCTGTTCGTTTCGTTCCCTTGTGCCCTTCTCTGGGAACGGAACAATGCAACGCGAAGGGTGAGGGAAACCTCTTCTCTCGATGGGGTTTGGCACGACCTGGATCGAGGGGCTGGCTGAGCTGTGGTGCAGAGGACAAGAGAGGGCAAGAAGAATATGGATAATGTATTAATATCAGGGTTCAAATTGGTATCTTTAAGAAGGGTATAGCGACAATTACCGCAACCGGTGACTTGTTTCGTTCAAGTGCTCAACGCCTTTGCAGCCTCCAATATATACTTGCACACACATTTTATATTCATTCATGCCATGCCCCGGCCCTTTTCTTCTCTGCTCTCTTCTCATATTCCTTTCCTCGCTCCAGCACATGCCCTCACTCCAACTCTGCCCTGAACACATCCGTCCCGCCCAGCTCCGACCGGTGATGCGCCGCAGTCAGCGCCTCGCCGCCCAGTTCGGACCGCGGCGCCACGGCAGTCCCAGAGTAGAGTTCCGCCGTGTTGGGAAGCCCCGCCTCGGCCTTTGCAGCCGCCTCGTCATAGGCAGAAGCGCGGTGGCTCGGATCGTCAGCGTAGACGGGCGGGGGGCCCTCACCCGGCGCGCGGGCGGCCAGCAGCGGCGCCTCGGCCCTCTTCTGCTGCCTGCGCCGGATCCAGAACCAGACGCCCGCGGCGACGAGCGCAGCACCCGCCACCGCCGCCACGGCGATGCCGCCAATGGCGCCGCCGCTGAGCGCGGCGCTGCTGGACGCCCCCGAGGCTGTGCCGGCTGTGGCAGAAGAGGACGACGAGTCCGAGGCGTCCCCGGGGGACGGGATCGTGGTGCACACGCTCGAGTCCTCGACGCGGTTGTTGGCTTCGTCGACCGCCACGAGGGCCTCGCTGTTGCTCTGGCTGTTGGCGGCCCAGACGGTGAAGGTGCCGGCGTCGAGGTTCACCATGACGTAGACAAAGGTCATGAAGTGGCGGCACATGCGCAGCGGGTAGTCGTCGCTGGCCACGGGGTTGATGAGCAGGTCCGAGAGGCTTGTGTTCTGGTACCAGAGGCCAGAGTCGTCGTCCATGGCGACGTGGGGGACGACGAATTGGTCGTTGCTGACGGTGACGGACGGCCCGTCTTTGAATGTGACGTCGATGTCTCCTGTGTATCTGTTGTGGTGATTCTTGTCAGTCCTTGTCTGTTTAGATGTTGAAAAAAAGGGGAAAAGAAAAAGAAAAAGAAAAGAAAAAAAAAAGACCCAGCGTCAAGGAAGCGACTCACGGCGTGTCATCCTCCAGATACAACGAGTCCCAGAAATTGAGACCCGTCGACCGCATGCCCGACGTGCCCACATAGGTATAAAAGCTCGAGTAGTTTGTGAAGTCGGCAAACGCCGCAAACTGGTCGTAGTCTGACATGTCGAACAGGCCCGGAGCGCCCGGGTCGATGCAGCCCATGATGGAGGCCGTCTCGTCGCCGTCGGCGTCGTACATCAAGCTCGCCTTGGTGCCGTTGTGGAAGAACAGGCCCAGTGCGGTGAGCTCGACCTGGATCCCCCACAGGCACGACGTGTAGTTGAGCGTGCCCGTGTAGTTGCTCGTGGCGGCGCCCGAGATCTTGGCGCTGTCGTAGCCGCCAAAGACCATGCTGCCGTTGGACTGGCCCGCGGTGCCGTCCTGGCCCCAGAAGAAGGCATACGTGCGCGAGGCAATCATGTCGTGGGCGCGCAGCGTGCTGAGGAAGGTCGAGTTGGGCCCCAGGCCGATGACGTTCTGCGGGTAGTAGAACTGCTCGCCCCAGTCGTTGTTGGGAACGCCAAAGGTGAAGTTCTCGAGCGCCACGTCCGCGTTGAGGTTCCACGTGTCGCTGTAGAGCGCCGTCGCGGGGAACGGGCTGGGGTCGGAGGCGGTGGCGTCCGAGGAGCCGCCCTTTTGCGTCTTGGAAGCCACTGCGCTGTAGGCGCCGCCCCGGCGTGTGATGCATGATGTCTTGCTCTCTGTGGAGAGGGCGTCACACAGGTTGGTTGTGTCGTAGACGAGGCTGTTGTTCCAGCTGTGTGGATGGTGGCATTGCGAGAAGTGTCAGTGTGTCGTGCAGATATTGCCATTGAGGATTGTACAGGAAGTGAAGTGGATCGTCTTGGCCACAAGAACAGTTACCTACGGATATGGCATGAAGGCGAGATCCTGAGCTGGAGAGCCCACGCTGATGGCCACGCCTCTCGCTATGGCATTGTTGGGTGAGTTTGCGACGGTGACATTGGTGATGGCTGCGGATATCGGAGTCGGCGTGCACGTTCTTCCTGATTTTGTCGACGACGACGACGAGGAGGCGGCAGCAGTGAGAGAAGGCAAGCAAAAGGATATGGATACTAGGAGGAAGGCCAACCTCGACAGAGCCAAGGTCGGAGCCTCCATGGCGAGAAGTCTCGATACTATCTTGCTTCTGTCTTTCCGAGTTTTGCTTGTTTCTCTCTGTCTCTCTCTCTCTTTTTTTTTCTTTCCCCTTTTCTTTGCCAACCACTCTCAGGACCCAGGTCAGCCCAAGGAAACCTCTCAAGCCAGATCGGCGGATATTCTTCGTATATCAGCACTCCCCGCACGGAAAAAGTGGATGATGACTTGTGAACCGACACCAAAACCAGAAGAAAAGGACCGTCAGGAGGGGAGTGAGCGTTGAACACTGGATATGCAAGAATCTGGGGCGAAAAAGTGCTTTTCACTTGCTGCTCGGACTACTTGGTACACTAGGTAGTCGTTGTCCCCACGTACAGAGCCATATCTGAGGAGTGCTATTAATATTCAAGGGTCCACTGGATCTCCCAGAAGGGCAATTCTCTGCTTTTTGCCCTGTTGTGCTCTGTAGGCAGCATCTTGTGGCCTGCCCACCTACATTACTATGTATCTCTCGGCGTGTCTGGGCCCCATTTCCAGACGGAGGGATCCGGTTCTCGCTGGGTCAGGCTATTCTCGGGGTGGATCGCTGGATCAGACAGCGCCCTGCCTCTTGTGAGGCTGGGTCTGGGTGTGTAAAGACTTGGCCCAGCAAGTAGCACGCCTCCATCTTTCTTCTTGGACGACTGCAGCAGGCAGGCTGTTGCTGAAGGCTGTGTTATCGTGTGGTTACCGGGAGCAGAGCATCTTCATGACGTTCTCATGTCGTTCTCCTGTTCGCCAAACCATCTGACGTCTCTTCAATCTTGGACATGAATAACGCCTGGACTGTGACGGGGATGGGCTTATGGTGTGGTGTGCAGAGACAAGGGCCCTCTTCAGCCGCTGAGTTGTATCGCAGGGATCCTTAAACCAGGCCCTGCGTGTTGTCTGCACGTCGAACGTTGGCATCAAGATGGATGTTGTGGGTTGATGGAGTTTGCCGTCGCTGGGTGTGAATCTGCTTGACGTATTCGTCCGGCGCCATCCGCTCGCACAACGCATTTTGGTCTGCCCAGACAGTACTGTGTACATAGTACCAACAAGCAGCCGCGGATTGCTGTTCGATCATTGCCTCGTTGGGCCGAGTCCAGAGCCCTGAGCTGTGCCCAAGTGGGCTGGTGGGCTCCTCCAGCAGGCAACGTCCATGTGGCGGTCTGTACATAGTACTATGGTAACTGTTCAGCCTGGCTGGGGAACGGTGCATAGTAGTTCCTCATCCTCTTGTTTGTTTGTGTGAAATTTAAGGGTGTGTCTTTGCTTCCATGGCCACTTTTGATCCTGCTGGATACTCTGGCTTTCCCGAACCGCACACGGACTTGTTCTCGAGCAGTCACAGAACTCATGTTATGCTTAATTCTCTCAACACTACGCTTAATATCACAATGAAACAGGGTACTTTGGCGCCTCTCAGAGTTCCACTCTGCTCCACATACAGTATATGCATAGTATATAGTAGTATAGTAGGCAGCTGCCAATCATCCTGACCCACGCTGGGTTTGTCCGCAGGAATTTGTTTTTTTCTTTCTTTTCTTTTCTTTCCTTTCTTTCTGTTCTTTTCCTTTCCTTTTTCTTTCGCTTGGCGTCTATGCATGGATGCAACAGGATTTCGCTTCATCTCCTTGCCCAACAGAGTCTAGCTGGACTCTATTTCAAGAGAACCGCGCTCTGCTCTGTACATAGTTTTTTAGTATACAAAAGTAGATATTACAGAGACTCCTACCGCCAGTAAAAGACTCTTTGAGGCTCCATGGACAAGGCCATCGACTTGTACGCTGACGCTTGGGCACTGTGTGCGATAGCCGAACGGCAGACAAATTCCGGTCGTCCACCCTATCCTACATAGTACAAGCAACAGTCCACAGCCTACTATATAGCATAGTAGCAAGCCTTGCAAGGGGATTATGGCACTATGAAAAGCAAGTAAGCGTGCGGCTCGACACTTCTCGGCAACGAAGCAAGTCATCAACCCCATTGGCTGCGAGATGCTGCGGTCCGTCTTTGTAAGATTATATGCCAGTTGACAGCCAGCTCAGTCACGGATTCGTCTCTTTCACTCAGACCCAAAGCACAACAATGGGACCAACTCGTGAGTCTGTTGATTAGAGTTGCTGGAATCGCATCACAACCCACTCGCCGAAGAGACTGTCACACTGATTGAGGCTCTCTCTCTCTCTCATCAGCCCGGCTTTCTTGATCCTTCGCGGCGCCACAGCACACAAACGCCCACAGTGTCCAGACACACACAATGAGCTCGCTATGCGGCAGTCCGTCAGCTCGAAGGAGCTGAAGGAATCACACCCCTGGCCCCCCCCCTTTTTTTTCCTTTGACGCTGCCCATGAACGTGTGTGACGAGGCGCCGCTGTTGAACACTGTGCATCAGCCTTCACAGCCCCCTTTCTCATGGATATTGTTGGCAGCTTTTTGTTTTCTTGTCCTACACTTTCCTTTGTAGACGCCCGGTCTTTTCCCCCGGCTTCTTTCTCACATTCGCGAGTCCCACACGCACTGTAGCAACCGTCCAGGACCGACTGAGGATGGCTACAGGGCACTGCTGATCTGTTGGATCCATTCCTTGCGGCTTGCTACCTGTTTTCCTTTCTTTTTTCGACGCTTCCAGCCAGCCAGACAGATAGATTACCCTTGAGTGCGAACACCAGCAATGTTGCTGTGCACGTCGAGATAGCAAAAGCACAACCACAATGTTGTCTTCTCGCCTCCCTCCACTGGCAAACAGGCGCTTCGTGTACTCGACGGCGGCCGTCTTCACGCTGGTCTTGCTCGTGCTCACCTTGCGGAGCCTCAGCTCTTCTTATACGGCGTCTTCCACCATCATTGCCGCCCACGGTCCGTCGCAATGGGCCATGCCAGGCTTCCACGGCGGCTACAGTGCAGAGCCCAGCGAGGACGAGAACAAGAACGCCGGCGCGACCGCGCAGAATCCACCAGCATCGCCGTTCGTTGCGCCAGCAGGCCCCTCCACCCCGTGGGACCTGGACCTCCCCGACGACTACTACACGCACGACGCAGCCCAGAACCAGCCATCGACGTGCGCGCAGCGCTTGGGGCCCGCCTATCTCGAGGAACTGCGACACACGCGCGCAGCCTACTGCTCCGCGGCCTCGCCGTCGCAGCTGACGTGCTTCCACAACAACAACGGCGCCGGCAACAAGGGCGGCCGCACCGACTCCTTTTGCATCGCCCAAGGCGCCGTCTTCGACCCGGCCACCCGCAGGTTCCAAGTGGCGTGCGACACGCTCGCCGAGCCGTGGGGGGTCGAGACGAATGCGTCGTCGCTCAAGTTGCAGGCGTTTGGCAGGTACTGGTATGACACCGGCCCGCGTATCGTCATGGACCGCGCGCTTTCGTTCGTGGCTCCCCAGCAAGCAAGGGACCGCGAGTTCTCGCCCGCCGCGTCACCGCCGCCGCCGCCACGGGCTGGTAGGAGAGAGAACTTCACCATCCTGCTCAAGCGCGAAGGAGAGCTGAACCCGTGGCACTGCCTCCTGGAGATTCTGTCTTTGACCTTTAGCATCGACGTTCTCCGGATGACGCCTCGAAATCAGGACGAGGCCACGGAAACAGCAGACACCGCCGCCCCCTTCTGGACGCTGGCCGACGCGGAAAACACCCAGGTCGTCATTCTCGACGAGCGCCTCGATGGGCCTTACTTTGATCTCTGGCAGCTGTTTGCCAAAAAGCCCATTGTGCGCATGGCCGAGCTGGAGTCATCGTCGTCGCCGCCGCCGCCGCCGCCGCCGCCAGCCTCCTCCAACAGCGAGATGGGCAACCTGATTATCCCTCTACCGGGTGCCAGCAACCCGCTCTGGCAGGGTGACTGGGAGCCCCATCCGTGCCGCCACTCGGTGCTCCTGCAGACGTTTGCGTGGCGGGTTCTGCGCTACTATGACATTCCCGACACGCTGGAGGACTACGGCGACAGTTCTATTTCTGGATCCAGTTCCAGCAGCAGCAGCAGCAGCGAAGAAGCCAAGGACAAGGTGGTCGTGACCTTCATCGACCGCCGCGGCCAGCGCAAGCTCGTCGACATGGACAGCCACATTGCCGCGCTGCGCGACCGCTACGCGCACGAGCAACAGCAGCGCGTCGTCGTCCACGTCGTCGATCTCGCGGCGCTGCCCTTCCGCGAGCAGATCACGCTCGTGCGCAACTCGGACGTCCTCGCGGGCGTGCACGGCGCGGGGCTGACGCACGGCCTGTGGATGAAGGAGCACTCGGCCATGGTCGAGATCTTGCCCGCGGACCTCAAGCACAAGGGGTTCCGCAACTTTGCGGGCGTGCTGGGCCACGACTACTTCAGCACGCATGGCAGCAAGGCGGCCGAGGACTCGGGAAACTGGCAGCATGACGACGTCAGCATCGACCGCGAACGCTTCCTCGAGGTGATGGATCTTGCTGTCAAGGCCATGTATAACAGGGGCCGGCTGAACTACGATGTAAACTAGAAATCTGCAAAGGGTGCGTGTGGTTATACAGGCGTTTACGGTTTGGGCTGGATAGATACCAATTTGACAATTCTGCCATTGCTATATCAACCGTCCACGGTACGCCTGCGCGTCTTCTCGAGGTCGTCTTCCACAGCAGGAAGCACGACGCTATTCAGAATCACACGCCACTTGATACAGTAGAAACCCCTCTGATATCGCGTCCCACCTGCCTACCACAGCAGCCAAACCCTTATACTACTATATATGCCTCCTAGATCACCCATTCTCGATCGCAGGCCCAAGCAATCATCACTCACACCACCCACGCAACAGGCCGCGCGGGGTCTTGCACTGGCGTCTGAAATTAAGACTTATACCTACACTCTACAGCCTCCCTGCATATACGAGCTTACTCTGCGCCTCAAGCCGGCCTTTCGCAGCGTGGCATCAAATCCTAGCCAGTCCAGGTACATACAGGCTGTCTGTGAAGTCTTTGATCCACAGCTTACCAATGATATGTGTTGGAAACATCCCGCGTATCTTTTGGTCAAACCGCCAAAAACAAGCAATCTTGCCGAAGTTCCGCATCTTCAGCGCCATCTGTGCGTCTACGGCCTCGAGTCGACACAAAGTCCACCTCGTCCAGTCAGTCTTCTTGTATTTGCCTCCGTCAATCGCCTTCGTACTAGATAGTCCAAATACAAAAAGATCTGCGTCCTGCTTTTCTTTTTTTCCCCCAAAAGCTGAGACAGTTTTACCGTCCAGACTGTTCACGCATTCATTCGAGTTCGTGCTTCATCAGAAATGGAAAGAAAAGAGAGAAAAAAATCAAAAATTCCAGCAACAACAAACAACCTGCTATCTCTGCCATTTCTCATCCCACTCAACTCAACAATGCAATCTCCCCTCGTTGCAGCATTCCTTTCCATCTCGAGCATTCTAGTTCGTCCGGCAGCAGCAGCAGCAACGACCACAAATGGCATCGCCCACCCAGAACAAGGACAAACACGCTCACAGCAGCTCGCTCAGCTGGCTGCAGGCGGGGACCTCGTCCAGGACTTGACAGTTCGCTCTCCCCAAGCAGACTCCAAGGTAGATGGAAGATACTTCATCACACCTGGGCCACCGTGAGTTCTGCCCTGCTCAAAACAAACACCATGCTTTTTTTTTTTTTTTTTGCTGCCTTCCTTTTCTATCCTTTCTTGGGTGGGAAAGAATAAGCAGAACCTGAGATACGGCACTTGATAAAATGAAATAAAATATATATAAATAAATAAAGTGAGAGATCATAACAACTTACACCGCGCACATGGCATCAAACCAAGCTTCCTCTGCCAAAACGGCGACCCGCTACACAATTCATCCAAGTACGAGTATTTTGAAGAATGCCTCGATACACACACGTGCGAGGTTGAGTTTGGAGGCTACTCTGTAAGTTTCCCATCTCCTATCTTATTTACCATGTCCTCTTTTCCCCTTCCCTTCCTCCTATTTATCCAGACAGACTTTTGAGACTCTCGTCGCTATATCAAGCACCCACCCAGCTGTCTCTTCCCTCCCTTCCCCCCCCCCCTGTTTTTTATTTTTTTTATTTTTTTCTTCTTTTCTTGGTTCATACAATACTGAAAGCAATATTAACATTAAAAAAAAAAAAAAAACAGGTACCCGGAAACTGGTGCGGCAAGCCCAATGACGCGTCAAACGAGTGCTGCGTCGAGTCGGGCTGCGCCGTGCCCTATTCATCCACCCTGTACGCCTGTGTGGATGTTGACAAGTGGCCTTACTGTGGCGGCATCGTGGGAGGACCAGAGCTGTGTCCTGGACCGGATAACGTTCGGTGTTGTTCGAATGCTTGAACAAAAGCCAAGAAATGCTGCAACGTTTCTTGCCATAAGTCATGCGAACCATGAGGCTTTGGGGCAAGGGGGAGAATAGTAACTAAAAACTTGAGGCATACATTCATTCTTTCATAAACATCATCTATTCAGTAGCACTCGTCAGGTCCGTTTACAGCCTATCAGTAAAGAACCCTGTGTCGACTTGGGCTTTGTGCGCTCTAGCTCCCTCTCCCTGACCATCACCACCCTCCCCATCACCACCACCCGCCCTCAAAAACACCATAGCCCCCCATCCACCGCCAGCAACCGCCGCATATCCTCCTCGGCCAACGCAAGACTCACATCAAAGTCCCCCGTCTCTCCAACATCCATCACCTGCAACGTCCCGTCCATCCGCGGCATCCTCGCATGGACATACCGAGGATGTCCGCCTCCTCCTCCTCCTCCTCCTCCTCCTCCTCCTCCTCCTCCTCCTCTTCCTTCTGCAGCCCCAAAGTCAACCCCGTACGCCCCCGCCCTCGTCCACGACGTCACCAGCGTGAACCGCCTGCCCAGAAACGCCTGCCACAATCTCTGCGGACTGACCTCGTGCGCCGCATCGTGCATGTACGCGCCTACCGCCTCGGACGTGAACCGCGCCATCGTCCCGCGAATGTGCCGCACAATCTCGCCTAGGTTGCTGTTGCTGTTGTTTTTGTTGTTGTTCTTGTCCCTGCTATTGCTGTTGACACCTGCGGCATATATATCCCTTGCGGTTGCAGCTACATGTGCGTTCAGAATCGGTGACCCGACAAAGCTGTCCGGCAGCGGCGGATCAACACGGCTGCGGAGACCCAGGGAAAGCTGCAAGTATACCGTCTCGTCTGAACCCTCTAATCCCCGCGCACGGTTGATCTGGGTCCAGAGGTGCGCGAGGAGCGCGTCGAGGCGGGAAACAGTGGGACTGGGTCCAGCAGAAAGAGAAGAAGAAGAAGAAGAAGAAGAAGAAGAAGTAGATATTGACAGCACAGCAATCTCCTTAAGCCGCGCAACCTCAGCAGCACGAAAACGGATCTGCACATGAACAATTGGCCGAGACGTGTCCCAGTCCAGCCAGGGCGGTGGCGTCGATGGGCTCAGCGTCATATTGCGCAGCTCGGCATCGCTGGGCTTGGTAGCCTCCGAGTTGGCCGTGGCCCAGGATGGGTACCCTGGGGCATCTGTTGCCCACCAGTCGAAGCGGTGCATAGGGAGGGATCTCGCTAAGGCGACTTTGTCACTGTCAGGCTGTTCAGAAAGAGTCATGTCGCCGGCGTGGCGGTCGAGAAGGTTCGGGTCAAAGATAGGCTTCTCTGTCTGCGAAACGATAGGACAGGTAGATGTGGTTGCTTTGTCGAATAAAGAGAAACTACCGCTTTCATGCTCGAGCAAGGAAGCCCGCGAATGCTCTGACCATATCTTGGTAAAGTTGACCAAGGTCATGGCATCGCTCAGGCAGTGTGTGATCCTCACACCGACTGCCCACCCGCCACAGCTGAATCTGGTGACTTGAGCGCTCGCAACAGGCAAACCCTCGAAGCGGGAGAGATGTGGCACAAAGGCCAGGTCACATTTCGGAAGGAGATCGTCCTGTTGGAACTCTGTGGCGATCCACACCTTTTTGCTCGATGTACGCTCCGCGTCGCTTGGGACGAGCCAAGATAGTTCCGCATCGCAGCTTGCCAGTACAAACTCCATGCCTGGGTCGCTGAGCGTGTCCCATGTGATTACGGGGCGGCCATACTTGGGGTAAGCAGCATTGCGGCTATCGGGCGGCGCCCAATGGAGGCTTCCTGCGAAGTGGCGGTAGTCGTCGAGAGTAACCTGTAGACTTGTCTCTAAGCGGCTGGCGAGGCCGTCCAAGTCGCTTGATATTGGGCTGGCATCATAGAGCCAAATGGCAGCACAACTACTGAAGCGTGCGACAGTCGCGTCGACAATGGATAGGTTGCTGGACTTTTCGCTATTTGGCGACGCTTGTGTTGCGGGAAAGACCCTCCTTGTTGATAATATGCGACATGGTGGTACAGATTGTTCCGACTGGCCGCTGCCAGCTCCCATCTTAGAAATCTTGCAGGAAAATCTTGAAGGAAATCTATCTTGCTGGCTTTGCAGTGGACGAGACACAACGCGCAATTTGCCCCGTCCAATTGGGCCTTAAGTATAATTAGATACCGAAATTTGAGACGGCTGGTTGACGCAGATCTGCCCCAACGCTATCGATTTTGAGCATTGTCTTTGCAACAGATAGCTCGTCTGAGAGATGATTGCAACAATTGTTATGCCGGATGAGTCATGCCGGATTGTACTGTAATCCGCTTATGCATGGTCCTTTGAACGAAGCAGTTGAGAGGTTGAATACGCTTATACGCTCGCACGTACACAGTGGTGCAAAAGCCAACAATTATTCTCATAAATGCGATGAACATCTTTATGACTATTCGCGGTATAGCCCACCAACAGTAAAATGCGATCGTCTAGATTTCGAAGTTACATAGCTGTGGATTCAGGCAACTGGAACAGTGCCCGGACATTCTATGAATGCTCTCTTCGTTTGTCGGACTCTGGCATACGTATGAAAATACCTTTATACACCGCCAAATGGATTCGAATCACTCATGACAGTCGCGACTCGATGGCAGCTTTCAGAGCTATATAAGGCACATCAGCATCCACTTAAAAACTTGTGGCAAGTAGCATGTTAAAGTACTTACAGTCTGTACTAGTTTTGGCATCGCCAAACAGCATCCGAGTGCCAGGCATATAGAACATGGGATTGGGAACATCAGCTGAAAGGCCATGTCAGCATGTATCTCGCCATGAATCGTCACATTTATGACTTACCGTATCCGCTTGCCATACCACGCTTCATGACAAACGTCTGCTTACTCTTCCAAGCATGCAGCACTGGCATGCCAGCAATTGGGCTACCAGGCTCAAGAGCAATGGGATTGACGGTATCGTTTGCGCCAATGACCAATGTGACATCGGTTTCTCCAAAGTCATCGTTGATCTCGTCCATTTCCAGGACAACATCATAAGGTACGCTGGCTTCTGCCAAGAGCACGTTACATTGGCCAGGCATGCGGCCAGCCACCGGGTGAATAGCGAAGCGTACGTTGATACCTTTTGAGCGTAGCATCTTTGTCATATCGGATATTGCATATTGCGCTTTTGCAACGGCCATGCCGTAGCCGACAACGATAATGACGGATTCCGCGTTGACGAGCGCATCGGCAACATCCTCAACGTTGGTCTGCGTCACGCTGCCCTCAATCTTGAAGTCCGTTTGTGCAGGCGCCGAGATACCGCCAAACAAAACATTGGTAAGGGATCGATTCATGGCCACACACATGATGTAAGAGAGAATGGAGCCAGATACACCAATGAGTGCTCCGACTGTTGTCAAGAGAGAGTTCTCAAGCATAAAACCCTCTGCAACAAGAGCGAAGCCAGAATAGGCGTTCAAAACGGTAATGACGACGGGCATGTCGGCGCCACCAATGGCGGCAGTCGTTGTATAACCCTTGACAAAAGAAAGCGCCGTGTTGGCGGCCAGTGCTCCGGCAGCAATCGTGGGGGAGCCGGGTGCCATGGTCACGAAGGCGCCCATGGTACCAATGTTGGCAGCTAGCAGTCCGGAGTTCAAAACATGGCGTCCAGGGAGAACAAGAGGCCGCGAAGACATCTTGGCCGCAAGCTTCAAAAAGGCCACAATGGAGCCAGTGAAAGTTATACCACCTACACCATGTTAGCGATGTCCCATGTGACCAAGGGCAGCATACATCTCCTTTGACCTACCAATCAGAACACCAAGGTAAGCAGTAACGAGATGCAGCGTAGAGACATGGTCAAGACTGCCCATCACACTGCCAATGGAAGTCAAGACGGCTGCTAGACCCACCACGGAGTGAAGAGCTGCAACTGTCTGAGGCAAGTCTGTTGGCGTGATGCGTTTCCCAATCAGAAAGCCAAGCACACTCCCGGCCGTGGCCAGGACGCCGAATTGAGTAAGGACTTCTGGGGAAAACCCGACGGCCAATAGCGATGCCAAAACTCCCGATCCCACACCCAGCACACCAAGAACATTGCCCATCCGAGCTGTGGCCTGGGACGCAAGGCTTGAGAGAGAGCTGATACACAGCACGGAGCTGACCATGTAGCCTGCCTGGACAAGACCAGCAGCTCCTGTTGAAGCTGCAGCCAGAAACCCACCTCCAAAGACGACCGCTGGGATGGCATAGAGCCATGGATACTCTGGAGGATCAGTAGGGCGTTTGAACATGTCCAGCATCCGCTTCGTAATGACAAAGCCTCCGGAAACATTGACAAAAGCAAGCAGCACAGAAGCCGCACCGAACCACTGAGGAATGGTCTCCGGGATGTAGCCTCCCCCAAGAACGAAGAAACCGCCAATACCGACCATACCGGAGATGGCATTAGTAACGGACATTAAGGGTGAGTGTAACGCAGGAGTTACTCCCCACACTACGCGATAACCAATCAACGAAGCCAACCCAAAGGTGAAGGCGTTGTCCATGAATGCGGGTCCTGTGGCTTTGCCCAATGCGAGTGCAGTGGCCATACCTCCAGTGACAAGGCCAACTTCGCGGGAAGTTTTCTGGAACGGAGTTAAAGCGACAACTTCCGCTTCCTTTGCAGCATTTGTCGTTGGTGCGACTGGCGCGGGCGGGGGAGCTGGTCGAGGAGCTGGCGGGAGAACATCACCCTTCAGAGTGACAATAGAGCCACGGACAACCTCGTCTTCCAGGTCGACGCCAAACTCCTGTTCTGCAGGCGTGATAGACAGCAGAAACTTGGTGACATTGTTTGAATACAAGGTCGAAGACTGTGTAGGGAGCCTGGAAGGCAGATCGGTGTAGCCTTTTTCGTAGTCAGCTCCAAGCCCGATTCGCAAATCTCCTTCGGCCTACTCACCAATGATCTTGACGTCGTGATACGTAACGAGTTTTCCTGGCTCGGTCTTTTCACAATTGCCGCCAGCCTCAGCTGCCAAGTCCACAATCACGGACCCTGGTTTCATCAGCCTGATCATGCTTTCCAAGATGAGCTTAGGTGCCGGTCGTCCTGGAATCAAAGCCGTGGTGATAATGATGTCAACATCCTTTGCCTGCTCGTGGAATAGCTTCATTTCAGCCTCGATAAATTCCTTGGACATTTCTTTGGCGTAGCCTCCAGCTCCGGAGCCATCTTCCTGAATGTCAACTTCAATGAACTCTGCTCCGAGAGACTGGACTTGTTCACGAGCGGCAGGACGCGTGTCAAACCCTCGAACAATGGCGCCCATTCGTCTCGCAGTCGCGATGGCACTCAAGCCTGCGACTCCAGCACCAATGACCAAGACCTTGCACGGCGGGATCTTTCCAGCAGCAGTTACTTGGCCTGTCAGAAAGCGGCCAAAGTTGTTGGAAGCCTCAAGCACGGCCTTGTACCCGGCAATGTTAGCCATAGAAGACAGGGCGTCAAAAACCTGAGCACGGCTGATACGTGGAATCATGTCCATGGCGAATGCAGTAACTTTCTTGGCAGCAAGCTTGTCCACCAGAACCTTATTCTGCGCTGGCTGGAGAAAGCTGATGATGGTCTGACCTTCATGCATCAAGTCCACCTCGGTGGGACTTGGTCCGCGAACCTTGAGAATAATATCGGCATGCTTCCAAACGCGGGCATTGCCATCTACAAGTGTAGCGCCGGCCTTCTCATAAGCCTCGTCCAGGAAGTCGGCTCTAACGCCAGCGCCACGCTCAATGAGAATCTTGGAGAAGCCTTTCTTGCGCAGCAGAGCGACATTCTGAGGAGTCAAAGCAACCCGTCTCTCGTTTGGAAAGCATTCATGAGGCACACCAACGGTCAATTCCGAGTAGGGCGTTCCGGACGGGATGACTTTGGTTGAATACTTGGGCGCTGAAGCAGGCGGATGAATCACACGAGTGCCAGAGATGACGGATGCATAGCGAACGAGCTGAAGCGGTTGGTTGGAGCGGAGGGTAATAGCAAGAGACGGCAAGCTCTGTGGTTGCCTTGAACTGGTAGAGCTGTGAAGGTGGCGTCCACGCTGCTGGGCGGGATGGGATTGGCAGATGGCAATGGCAGAAGCAATTCCTGTGCAACGCAATTAGATCGTGGCGTCTGGAGACGCATATACTATGCAAGACTGCGCAAACGTTCGTGGGTAGAGCTCTGCTAACCTAGAAAAGTAAATGAGTCTTGCAGGCGCGCTGTGACGGCGGCGGCTGGAGAGGGCCTGAAATGGCATTTGATGGCCAATGCTGGCCGAAGCAGAGGCCACGACATGATTGACAACGAGGCAACAGCCTGGCCTGCAGCCCGCGTGACGGATATCTTAGTGGCGTTGAATCATCTGCTGTGACACAGTCTCCCGATCTCAAGGGACGGCAAATGGTCAAATATATATCTCTATGAGCAGCGCGGTCCGTGACCACGAAGTCGACAAAGAAGCGAGTGCACAAGCAAAGGTGATGCCGCAATGCAATGCTCAGCTAACCAGACAGAGTCTGAAGCATCGGCAACTCACACTGGCGCCGAGCGTGGGAGTCAGCGTGCGAACAGAGGGAGAAGGGAGAGAACCGATGACGACGAGTGGAGAGAGAATAACAGCGAGAAATGGGGTCGCGGTGGGACTTTTTGATGGATGAAGGAGATCTTGTTTAGGCAAACTGCATGTTGTCGTGCTCGGCGGCAAGGAGGGACGAAAGAGCCGATCAAGCCTCTTGTAGCCGCTGTACCCCTCCAGCTCATCACGAAACATGGTGTTCTCCTCATTTTGGAGGTCGGATCAGGCCATGAGATGCAACATGAGCAGTAAGAACGCGTAAATGAAATGTACGTACCAGTGGGTCAGACCCACCCCCGCATTTTTGCCAGGAGTCGTCTCTGCATATTGTGTGGCCCTTCCTTGAAGCTAACCCCTGTGAAAGGCCATGCTGCGCTATGTGCCGACACACAAGACAGCGCGCATCACTATGCTGATATGATGTTGCCAAGAATCATTGAGGGGCTCCGTCAGCCGTCGCAAGACAAAGAGAGTACTCCGTGAGCCACGTTGTCTGTTTGTCTGGCGCAGTATCTGGATTGGATGCGCGGGGTTGTTGGTTCAAAAGCAGCGAGGCGGCAGCCAGGATTCCGTTCCCTGAATGTGGGGAGAGGGTCCGCAGCGAGAGAATGTCAAGGGCCAGAGGACAACAAAGAAGTGTTTAACCTGTCAACATACATTTTGACAGCAGTCAAAATTTCCACTAAAGTCTAACGCAGTGTTTCGATTTGCGAGATCATATCTCGTACTTTTCGAGTGGTTTGAACCAATACCAGTGCCCAGTAGAACGGTGCTATGGTTCCTTGTTCTGCCAGGTTGTGTACAGAGACTTGGGAGTGCCTGACATTATACGCTTATTATTTGATTGTCCGCTTCTCGAAGTTGTTGCTTTGTTCTATTGTCTGACTTCTGGTATCGAATTGCTTGTCGTCGCACCCCTATCGACAGATGCGGTGCATATCAGAAGCCCATTTGCTGCGAGTGCTGCGATTCAGCAGTACCAAAACTATGCTGACCCGGCAAACTATGTCGATACTCCCATAATGTAGTGAGTGTTTTGACTACCGTGTATCGATCAAGGGGTGTTGGTTGGCTTTTTTATGGCTGTAGAGTGGTTGATCCAGCAATTATATCTGCTCTACTATAGTATGTAATAAATCATGTTAGCAAGGTTTCTATATGTTCATAGAAGAAACACTACCAGGCTTCGATAGAATTTGACAAACTTGTTTAAATAAAAGATAATCCCTTAATTTTTGTGTAAAATGTTTTGCCTATTGCTTGTCCCATGACCTTTGCTCGCCTTGGGTAGAGACACGTGCTTGTCTGCCACCCAGTGCCATCTTGCAAGTTTCGAGTATTTCCCACAAAGCCTGCTAAAATGTCGTTCTTGTGGCAGACTAGCTAGACTCCTGGCACTTCAACTTTCGAGAATGGCTGTAGTTGCGGTTAGTGGTGCTCGCCAGTTCGCGATTCTCGTTGTGAACCTGTCAGCTTGACTTCTAGCTCGTACATGTAATGTGATAGAGGGGGAGAAGCGCGACTCTAGCAGCTCAGGAAGCATCACCAAAAGTCACACGGTCTCCCCGTAGTTGTAAACTGACTGGTGCTGAGGAAGACCTGAATGATTCTGCCACATGTTCAGGCGCCATTTCTCCGTTTTGAAGGCGGAAAAGGGTGCGCCCTCCCCGTACGTGCCCTCTTTCTAATAGGCTAGCTAGCTGGGAAGGTAGACAACGTAACAGTGCTTCCTTCCCATCTTGACATGAGATGTCTGGTACCTAGGTAGCTCTACTCAAGCTACCACTACCTGCCCAACTGCCTAATGGATTGAAATACCTAAGTACCTACTACTGCTCAACAGGAAGCCACTACCTTGAGCCTTGCTGGGTTTCGCCATATTTCCACGTTAGGCTGAAAATCAACATTGTTACCGTAACTAACACATCGATTGCTGCCATAAGCTCCAAACGCTCTTACACCAGCCCTACGGGCCAGCAAGACACAGACAACGATCCAGCATCCTCTACATTGTCGAAAACCGGCTCCCGTGTCATCTCTCCTCCCCAGTTTGGTAACTTACACCTGTGGTTGAGGCCCATGAACTTACTTCATTCATTTCTTATTGCTCAGGAAGATTCACCAATCACTTCCAGAACAGCGTATTTGTGAAAGTCCACCCAATGTCAACATCAAGTGTAAAATCTCGTCTAGGCCCATTGCCGCCACCGACCAGACTGCTAGACGCACAAAAGACAACAAGCAATGTACCCGCTGTGACCTTGCAATCCAGGTAAGAAAATCGTCTCGAGGCTCTCCTTGCCATTGGTACGGTTAGAATTCAGAGAATGCAATACACCAGCACTACCAGCGCTGCAAGCACTGACGACTTTAGCATCCTATAGAAAAGAATACGCTGTATGGCAATTGGTATATCACACCGGAGTCTTCGTTGATCTCTCCCCTCGCAGTGCACTGAGGCATTCTACTCTTACTCGGTGGCTGCGGAGAACACCGGATTGTTATTATTGTCATGGTGGGTGAAAGCCTAAAAGAAAGGGAGGAAAAAAGGGAATGGAGCTACATTGAACGTCGTGGAGGGAGCTGCAAGAAGGCCCTTGGTAAAATTCGCTCGAAAAAGGCTGCAGAGTAGAGGCTAAAGCATTCGACGTCTGGCGGAATCGGAAAAGCAGCAAGTGTTCTTCATGAAAAAGACAGCCAAGCAAGAAATCTCTAAGCTGGAACATGAACCAACGCCATGCTAAGAGATAAAGAAGACAACTCTGGCCGGAGTGGGCTTCACACTTGACGAAGCCTAAGCAGCCCAACCCCTTTTCTTCTTGTGACCTATCTGCACGAAAAATCAGGATACCCGGCCATCGATGCTTTCTATGCAATTGCCGCAATCATCACGAGCGTATAGAAGACACAAATGACTTCTTTCCCACCAATTCTTCAATCTGTAGAAGCACGGGCAACTTCTTGGGGGGGGGGGGCAGGAATGCCGGATGTGAGTGAATCCATACCATAACGAAGTATTCAGTCCGTCCAGGCTGTCGCAGAATCGGCGCTTTCACAAGCGACAAGTCAAGCAGGACTCCGCGTCCTACGCCGGCTGATGACGACTGTCATTAGCAATGTGTCAAGTACGAATTCGCGTATAAAGGCTGCCGGATGGCTTGAACTCCGCATCACCAAGCTTTGTTTGTACGTGGTGGTAATTCCATGTGTTTGCCGTGGGCCACCTCAGCCAGTCGGTAACGACACCATGAAATCATCGTAGGACAGTTCGGCGACACCACTGGGACACAATCAGATGCCCCATCTTGTAACTGGCCAAAGATCCTCAATCCTAGCAGCGAAAGGTGCCGGTGGCCGCAGGCCCGCAGTGCAAGATATAAACCTTGGTCGATAGACTGGAAGAGGCCAAAAGTAAAGCCACCACAAGAGCAATGATCTTCCGGAGAGTTCTCGATTTGCATATTGAAATCGTCACTCAGAAGCACCACCATCCTTCAAACTCGGGATGGAGGCACTCACCAACATCATCTTCGCAACCGCTGCGCTTGCAGCTGGCATCGAACAACATGCAAGCCCCACAGCCGTCGCCGTCAGCAATACCACGACAGGAGCGACGTGCGGCCTCGGCTATACATATTGCGGATATATCCTCAAGGAGCAGAAAAGTAAGTCCTTGGCCTTTTCCCACCTCATTTTACCACGTCTTTACTCTGCCACTTCCCCTTGTCTCTCGTCTCGTTATCCATATCAACGCGCGTCCTCATACTCATCAGCCCTCTGTAGACTTTGATGATGCCACGATCCTAACAGCGTACTGCGCCGGTGGATACTGCGACTCGACAAAGGGCACAACCGACACCGACCCTATGCAAGGGCTATACGTCTGTCTGCCCGAGTCGGCGGTGCCGCAGCAGCGTCGCGACGACGAGCCGTATACGGGGCCCGTCAAGATTGAACTGCTGTGTGCGTGCAGTGGTACTCCGTTTGGCGGCGGGGAAAACGTATGTCTGAATCCCGAGGGAGACCATATTGGGAGGTGTACTACGCCGTGTTCGAACAATGCGACGAGCTGTTCTTAAGACGGGGATGGCACAGTGGCCAGTGGGAATAAAAATGTGGACAGACATTGTGGGCATGACGGATGGGGATGGTGCATGTTGATTTGTGAGCGTGGAGAAAGAATGCTGTTGGTTCTCCTTGGCCACAATTTGTGGGAGATGCCGTGCTGTGATTTGGTTCTAACCATCCTCATTATCGGATTGTACGTGATTTCAATCACTTGAGTCAATCTCTTTTTTTTTTTTTTTTTTTTTTTTTTTTTTTTTTTTTTTCCAACGCTCTTGATGCTCTGTGGTCTTGGTTCTGCTATGCACAGTATTGGGTCTATCCATTCTGCCATTGTAGTTTATACATCTACCGGTTCAAAATGCAGAGTCTATGCCGTCCTTGACATAGTACATGGTATACGGTACGTAGCTCTGTGACTCTTTAGCTCCTTTCCTTCCGGCATCGGATCGACACTTGGGCAATTCGGAGATGTTCCCCGTGGGGCACACTGCACAGGTTGGGCCGTGTATCTTTTTTTTTTTTTTCCTACCTCCTTCACCTTGAAAACCGACGTCATGCATATACACAGTTACATAGTACACGACGGCGGGCGCCTTATGATAGAGTAATCGCTTGCATCCGGCAATACGCATACGCAGGTTGCGCCCAGCGCCAGCGCCATCGCGCAGGGACCCAGTGACAAGATTTTTCAGTGCAAATTATTTTTCGTCTTATTGGTTCCTGGGCGTTGCGAAACCGTTACCTCTTTGAAGGCTACTGGCTGGGCAATAGTGAATGGAAATCATACTGTACAGAAATGTGGAATTGAGTATCTAAATCAATTAAACAAAACGACGTCTCCTCAAGGCCGGTGGGACCCCTTTCTTTTTGCCTTCTGCCTTCTAGTCTGTCTGTGGCGATCTTCCAAAAGCCGGGGTGCCGCACTGTATGATGAAGGGCCTTTTGCTTCTGAAGAAGCGGCGAAAAAGCAGGGAAAGCTAGACTTCGAATACAGAGTCAAGGGGCTCAAGTGCCAGAAGGGCGGACAGTCAAGCTGGCAAGCTAGCAACTGGCTAGTCAGTTTGGTCAGTAGTGAGAGCTTGGGATGCTGTTGATAAGGAATAAGCTTGAGAAGTAGAAAGATGTCTTGTGGGCGGGTTAGAAGCAATACCAATGGCATCATTGGGCCCCGTAGCGCACAGTATGCGTACCGGCGTTCTTTTCAGAGTAGAAGCAGAGCTGACCAATTGGGCGCTGGGTGGGCTGGTGGGGTCCTGGAGAAAGGCTGTGACGGTGACTAGCAGAGGTGACTCTTTTGGCTTTCCAGGGCCCCAGGTCTGGCCTTGGTTTCGGAGCGTGTGCTTCTCAATGCTGCAAATCCTATTGCCCCTCGTTCAGTCCGAAATTTCACCCGTCCGCCCCAAAGGCACTGGCCTACTAAAGGTTACTCACGCCCCTCCATGCGCAGCTTCATCCAAACCTTTTTTCCCAGCCCATAACAAAATCTCTGACACACAAACACAACACAACACAATACATCCAATTGACATATTTGGAGAGACACAAACACACCCAAACACCACCACTCAAACAAACCATAACCCAACAGACTGACAGCCACAATGTGCGAGACTGACGCCCCTACCAACGGCACAAACGGCGCCGAGGCCAATGTGGTATGGTTGTCTCTCTTGCCCAAGCCGCCTCTTGACTCTCCTTCGTTCGCGCTGACGTCTTGCTTCTTCCATCCAGGCCCAGAACGGAGGACACTCGCGCTCCAACCCCTACCAGACTGTCCAGGACTACCTCTCGAATGTTGGCAAATTCAAGATCATCGAGTCGACGTTAAGAGGTTAGCATCCGCCAGTAGACACGCCGCGGTGGTCGTTCATGCAAGATTCTAACAAAGCATCCAGAGGGAGAGCAATTTGCCAATGCCTACTTTACGACTGAGAAGAAGATTGAAATGTATGCCCCCCACTCCTCTGATGACACTGACTTTTTTGATCGCGAGAGACTGACGCTCCATTGTCTGCAAACAGTGCCAAGGCCCTCGACAAGTTCGGCGTCGACTACATTGAGTTGACCTCGCCCGCCGCCTCGCAACAATCCTACGATGACTGCAAGAAGATTTGCAACCTGGGTCTCAAGGCCAAGATCCTGACGCACGTCCGCTGCGACATGCGCGATGCCAAGCTCGCTGTCGAGACCGGTGTCGACGGTCTGGACATTGTCATTGGTACCTCCAAGTACCTGCGCGAGCACAGCCACGGCAAGGACATGGAATACATCGTCAAGACTGCCGTTGAGGTCATTGAGTTTGTCAAGTCCAAGGGCCTCGAAGTCCGTTTCTCCAGCGAGGACTCGTTCCGCTCCGACCTGGTCGACCTCTTGACCCTGTACAGCGCAGTTGCCAAGGTTGGCGTCAACCGTGTTGGTATCGCCGACACCGTCGGTTGCGCTTCCCCAAGACAGGTTTACGACCTGATCAGAACCCTGAGAGGTGTTGTCTCTTGCGATATCGAGACCCACTTCCACAACGACACTGGCTGCGCTATTGCAAATGCCTTCTGTGCTCTGGAGGCTGGTGCCACCCACGTCGACACCAGTGTGCTCGGAAGTAAGTCTTGAAAAACAGCCCCCTCTTTCGCCAAGTGCCGCAGCTAACACTCGAGCCAACAGTTGGTGAGCGTAACGGTATCACTCCTCTCGGTGGTTTCTTAGCCCGCATGCTGGTCACGAGCCCCGACTACGTCAAGAGCAAGTACAAGCTGCACCAGATCAAGGAGATTGAGGACCTGGTCGCCGAGGCCGTCGAGGTCAACACTCCCTTCAACAACCCCGTCACCGGTTTCTGTGCCTTTACCCACAAGGCTGGTATCCACGCCAAGGCTATCCTAAACAACCCCTCCACCTACGAGATTCTTAACCCTGCCGACTTTGGCCTGACCCGTTACGTGCACTTCGCATCGAGATTGACGGGCTGGAACGCCGTCAAGACGCGTGTGCAGCAGCTTGGCTTGACCATGACAGACGACCAGTGCAAGGAGGTCACGGCCAAGATCAAGGCCATGGCCGACATTCGGCAAATCGCCATCGACGATGCCGACTCCATCATCAGGTCATACCATTTGACCCTGCAAAATCCAGACTCGATGGCGAGCGAGCTTGCTGCGAGCGCGGCACCAGTTGCGGCAAACGGAGCATAGGCTCGGTTGGTCAAAGGGTAGCGATCACAGACGTACGCGGCTGTACATGGAACAAAAAAAAAGTGATTTTGGGTTTTATCGGCGCATTCGGTGGGCTTCATAGGGACAATGAACAATCAGCATTCAGATTCACCATTTGACATACATACCTCGCGTGACTGATTGAATGTGTGTAAACTTTGTTGCTTCGCCGCTCGGTCTCCTTGAGGTAAGTTGTTTAGAGGCTTCAGGGCCACAAAAAAGAAAAGGCGAAGTCATCCGTAATGTTGTCCAATGGGTATGTCATTCTCGCGTAGAGCTGGTGCACAGCAGAATATGTATTCAATAACAGCCCGCCCAGTGAGTGTCGCAAATTGAAAGGAAGAGAAGGAAAAGCAAATAGCAGGGTGACACGAGCGAGAGAAGATGGTGCCAGCTCTTATCATCTGCAAATGCACGCCTGCCAACCAAACTCACATGTGTGTGTGTGCAAGGTAGCCGTTGATATCCGCCCTCCCGGTCTTTCTTGCTTCCGCAATGCCGTGCTTCCGCCCCTGCTGTGCGAAGCAAGACACAGGCAGATGAAGGTATTTCGGTGTGCGACTGTAGAGCGAATGAGCAAAATGCAAGACAACATGAAGTTTGCTGATGGCAATGGCTGGTGAGGAGATTTGATTTAGAGTGCAGGTTAGTAGTCGAAAGTGTTCCTTTAGTGGTACGAATGCATTCATTGAGACACCAGAGTACCCAAGTAGATGGTAATAGCTCCCAGGGCTACCTAACAAAAAGCGAGATAAACAACTCCACGGGCGGTAGACGCTGGCTGTGCAGCGGCAATCACGAAAGAGGCAGGAGCGCAAATGCGCAGAGGGGTGGCTGGGCTTGCAAACGGGGCTTGCAAAGCAAACACGTTGGGCAAACTTGAATGTTCAGCATTTTCAATGGCTAGCTCCCCTCTCCCCACCGAACAAAATGAAAACGCGCGACATCAAGATAACAACAACCACATTTTCACGTCATCACCATCAGCAAAACATACGTTTGTGTCATGAATCGGACAAGGGCTTCACAAATGCAATGCTTGAAAAGCACCACAACACAGAGACTGACCGCAAGTAATCCAAGATAACTTTGAGGCAAGTGCAAAAATGTGTCTGCGCCATGAATCGAACATGGATCTCGGCAGATCAAAGACTCGAAGAGTAATAACCACAATGCCGTATACTGACCGTTATACTACGCAGACCACTTGTTGAAGTCCAAGACTTTTAGAATATACTATATCCTCTGTACAAAGTACTGGCATGGAAGACGGAAGACTCGGCCAGTTGCAGTGGTGATCAGAGCCGCCTAAGAATACACAGGAACCTCCAATGGGCGTACCTACATCAATATGTCCGACCACAAGCTGCAGATTACTTGAGCCATAGGAGCCGTATATTTGTGGTCTCAGCTAATTCTACATACCCGAAAACTCCCATGTTCTCGTTACGAGTATCATCCATTTGTGAAATGCCAATGTCTTGATCTTTGTTGACCAGTGTTGCGCATATGGACAGCAGCAAACCTAGTATCGGCATTCACGTAAAGTGACAAATGTAAGGTTGATTGATATGTATAAGATTGGGGCAAAACACGAAATTCATAATTTAAAAAAGCAAAAGTCGTGTATCAAGGAAGCTAGAGGCCCAAAAAGTCATTATCATCGTCCTCACCAGGCAAAGCAACATCCATAGCCTGGCGCAGCGCAAGATGGGCATTGGCGCGATTAAGGCATGAAAAGAAATCAGAGGACAACCACTTGCATGCGATGTTCACAAGGGATAACATTGCGATATACGAATTCATAAATCTAATATTTTCCACGGTTGATTGATCCGAGTCCAGCAATGAAAAGATAGACTCCCAAGGTACTTGATTGCATGATCGTTTATATGCAAACTAAAAGTATTAGCATGTACCCCGCGCATCCTCCTACAACTCGCGTCACACTCCGTTCATTGCCCCACCTTCGCCCTCGCGAGCTCTTCCCGTGTGAGAGTCTGTTGCCCGATAGTAATTTAGTTGTGATGCTGTCCGGTCCACCTGCCATTCGACGCTCCTTCTCAAACTACTAATTGAATTTTCACTTGAATTGTTTTACCTTCTTTCAGACTTCAAGACCTTTCTCCCTATCTGGACCAAAAAAATACAAATTCTTGCATTCAACAACATCCGCTTCTAAGATCATGGCTGCCATCGTCGACGCCGGCCCGCCGCCTGCCTTGTCCGCCGGTGCCACGGTCCGCGTTGGCACGCGCCGCTCCGCCCTCGCCCTCAAGCAATGCGAGATCATCATTGGCGCCTTGAAAGAAACTCACCCGCACATAAACTTCGAGACGGTCACTGTCTCCGTCATGGGCGACCGCGACAAGACAACGCCGCTGCCCAACCTCGGCAAGGGCCTGTGGACGTCTGAGCTCGAAGCCATGCTGACGGCTGACCCGCCGCAACTCGACATGATTGTCCACAGTCTTAAGGACATGCCGACCACCCTACCCTCCGGCTGCATAATTGGCTGTATCCCCAAGCGGGAGGACGCACGTGACGTTGTCGTCTTCCGCGCCAGCCACGGCGACAAGTACAAGACTCTGGCCGATTTGCCCAAGGGCTCTGTCATCGGCACCAGCAGCGTGCGTCGCGCCGCTCAGCTGCGGATGCGATACCCAGGCTTGGAGTTCAAGGATATTCGGGGCAATATTGACACGCGATTGAAGAAGTGCGACGACGAGAGCCTAGGTTTTGATGCAACAATTCTTGCCGCGGCGGGCCTGTTGCGCACGAATATGGACCATCGGATAGGGCAATACCTTGAGGGTGGAAGTGAAGGTGGAGGCATGTTGCATGCTGTCGGCCAGGGTGCACTGGGCATTGAGATACGGGAGGGTGATGCGGCGATGCTGGGTTTGCTGAAGCCGGTGTCGGACACGGAGACGATGTTGGCTTGTGAGGCTGAGCGCAGTATCATGCGCGCGCTCGAGGGAGGCTGCAGCGTGCCGATTGGTGTTGAGACGAAGTTTGTTCCAGGTGAGGACGGTGTTGGCATGAACCTGCAGGTGCGCGCTGTGGTTGTCAGCGTAGACGGGCAAACCAGCGCAGAGGTCGAACTGACGGAGGATGTGTATGATCCACAAGGGGCGGATGCTCTGGGCAAGAAGGCTGCCTCCATCCTGGTGGAAAAGGGCGCGAGCAAGATTCTCGATGTCATCAACGAGGCTAGACACGAAACCCCTGGAACGACATCGGTGGCAGGTGCATCAGCTGGTCTCAGTGCGTAAAAATATTGGTATGATAATGTTTTTTTGTGTGCTGCGATTGATGTTCGCTGATGATGATGATGATGATGATGATGATGATTATATTCAGCCTTTGCTTTCGCTTATGTATCGTTGTTGCTACGTTATTAGCCTGGTCGATATCAGATTTCATCAAGAACAGCAAGTGTGCCCGAACTGTGTACTGTCATGTTTGTATTCATGATCCTGGCACTTTCTATGCCAGCATGGATCGTAGGGAATCAGTCAAGCAAGAAACGTTGGGAATAAAGCTCAGAAAAGCGTGTAAATATGAAGATATAGCAGGAGTCTCCCCAATGGACTGCTCCGCTCCGCACTTTCTCGTAAACGCCAGTGGTATGTTTCCGTTTCCCACCCTTTTCCAGGTTGAACTGTCGCGTTGTATATATGAACTTCAACATGTTGGGAGTCATATGATCGCAATAAAATCGCCTCATGGCATCTCCCAATTATCGACCCCTGCACCTTTAAACCGGCACCCTTCCAAAACAATGCATTGACGCAGGTATGTAGTTATTCTCCCGGCTATCGTAACAGGCACCTTAGTGGCTGCCCTCGTCGGCCGTGAAGGCCTTATACTCCTCCACATCCATCAGCCCCTCCAAGTCCTTAACGCCCTCCTCGTCAACCGTGACCTTGGCAATCCAGCCACCGCCGGCGCTGTCGTCCTCGGGCACCTTGTTGATAGTGCCAGGCTTCTCCTCAAGCTCAAGGTTAATGTGGGTGATTTTGCAGCTAATGGGCGCGTTAATGTCTGCGGCGGACTTGACACTCTCGACGGCGCCAATGGCGTCTCCTGCGGCCACCTCTTTGCCTTCTTCGGGCAGCTCGACGTAGACGACGTCGCCGAGGGCTTCGGCTGCGTACTCGGAGATGCCAATCACGCCGGTCTTGTTATCGGCTGAGAGGTCGATCCACTCGTGGTCTTTGGTGTATTTGCGGATAGGGTCTGTAGTTTCGGTGAGAGTGACTTGTTAGAGATGGATCTTTAAGAATGGAGGGTGGAGAGGGGCATGGTATGTGCGTCATTGTAGGAATTTCGGCAATTGGGGGGAGTGTGATGGAGGTTGTCAAATCCGCCCCAATTGCTTGATAGTCCTCATCTGTTTTTTTTTTTCTTTTCTTTTTTTGCTTGGATATGTAAAAAGCTAAATTCAAAGTCGGAATAGAGGCTGGTTGGGTCTTACTCATGACAGATACGGAAAAGGGCCTAGCAACGAAGAAGGGCGACGATACCGGGCGAGTGGCGCGCACCAGCGTCGAGGAAAGGGCGGATGGTCTGGCGACCCGCATAGAGGAGCGTGCGATGGATGCCATTACTGCTTGTGGCTTTTGCTGCTGCTAGTCGCTGCGGTTTACGCGACGCTGTTTGAAATGCGAGAATAGGAGACAGAAAATGAGAGAGAGGAAGGAGAGAAGTCAGCGAGGAGGAGGGGTGGGAGGAAGGGTATCAAGAAGAGCTGGAGATTAAGTAAAGTGATGCTTCGTCCCACGGGTCCTCCAAAAACTGACGATTCATGTGCTTGCCGGAGGCCGATTGGACTTTCGGCGGGTTGTTAGCGTTTCTGTTAGGTAAGCATTCGAATCTTGGACCCCTAACCCTGACGAGAAGGGATTGCCATTTGTGAATCGCTGATGGAATTATGCATTTCTCAAGATGATTCCCACGAAGTGATAGTTGCGACTATTTTCATGATGAATTACGTATGCCTGTCTACCTTTGTTCTGTAGAATAATACAAATGGCGATATACCATGTTTTGGGTGTTGAAGCTGTTCCGGATAGCGCCCGGTCGCTTATCACGGCCGATTCGGTGAAGATATGGAGCAAGGACCATGAGTCTGCGCCGATCCGGCTCCAGCTGGTTGAGCAGGATACTAATAGTAGCAGTCAAGTAATAGACGTTAATCGAGCAGCTCTGAGTATTGAATTTTTCTTTACCTTGACAGAGCACGAGCTAGCAGGCGTGAGCAATTTTGCCCGGACTATTATGTAACGTAGTGTGATAATGGTCAAGAATATTAGTACCAATACTCGTAGCAGGTCAACGGGATTTTTCAAACAATCCTATGTAACTGGTGAAATAGTGTGCAAAACCCACAACGTCCACTTGCAAACAGATATGGTTATGGGAAGCATACAAAGTACTTGGACATAAGGAAAGACGGGAAGACGGCGTTCAGGGGCCCAAAGTTTCGCAAGGTGAGCCCGGCGTGTCACATGTTCAAAAGCCAGAAAACACGTCGAGAACAAGATTATGGTGATATCATGGAAATAAATGGCAGCGGCTGTTTTGCATATCAAACGGTCCTTGACGGGAGCAAATGTGGGAACTGGGATCTTCTAGAAGCCAGCCAGGCGGGCGAGTCTCGTTGTTTTCGGCAAAGCCTTGCTACTCAGAATACAACTTCCCTAGCTGGGCAGGTAGTGAGTCCATACTATGGGATTGTTGCGCTTTCAAGTCGCACAGGCAAGCAGGCAGCCAGGCACCCAAAGCGGGACGCAGCAATGGCAGCTCTTTCCATGTTGTGCTTGCCCAGCAGCCCCAGCCCCGCGGTGGGCCATAGTGCCATCCTCGGGATCCCATGTAAGGCGGCTGATTGGCTCGGGGCCATGGAACTATGTGTCAGGGAGTGCCCTGACACCTTCCCAAGCGTGCTGTTAGCACCTAGCAACGGCCTGGCAGCCACTGTAATCGGGTAATCGTATGTGCTGTGCATTGCCTTGAACGAGCCTGAACGGACCTGAACAGAGGAAAGCTGACAGCCCACGCGTCCATCGTTATTTGGATCTTGATCTACCGTGCGATTTCGTGCAGCACACCAACAAACCTACCAGCACCAAGCACTAAGCACCAAGCAGCTCGACCAGTGAGAGCGGGTGACTGACACTCACAAACAACAGCACCACGCAGGGCGCGGTCGACGTGTCTGCAGGCTGTTGGCGACCCACTTCCTGGCTCGCCAACCGGGCATTGGACAAGCTTTTGGCTCATCACGCAGTCATCTATCGACAGACAGCGACGAACGAACTCGGTCTTTGCCTGGCTATGCAAATCGACTGACTGCGCCTCTTGCCAGTCCCAAACCTCCCAGACAGACAAGAACAAGTGCGTACAGGCTGCTTTTTATATGCAACTCTCCCTTTTTCCCAGCCAGCCTTTTCCCGCTGCTCCTCCTTCGTTAGGCGGTGCGACCTTGCCAGTAGCCAGGCCCAACCCAGGCGCCCTCAGCGCTTCCGATTCACCCCACCCACCCCATCTTCCCAATCAGCACCCCTTGCCCTGCGCGAGCTGCCCGCTGCTCACTGCTGGACTTGGATGGGGCTCTCGTCTCTGCCATTCCACGAAGTACTTTGACCATCCTGTCTGCTTGCTCCATCCCACCCTGTGCTCTCTCTCCTCCAACCCCACCACTAGAAACGAGGCTGCCACACGTCATTTATCCTCGCACTCTCCGACTCCAATTCCATCTCGACAACTCGGTTTTTTCACTCCGCTAAAGCTGAGTCTCCCTGATCAGCATCGCCGACAGCTGCTCCTCCAGCACGGCCCTCGCCTTTCGCCCGCTCTCTCCCACATCCTCTCCAACCGCCGGCCTCTTGCTCATGAAGACGTCACCCATGGGATAGGCTGTCCCTCCAACCTCAAGAGCCTCGATTTACTTGCCCTTTCGCGACCCCGGCCAACTCGATCCTGCCGTATCAACCCGTATAACCCCTCTCCACCGCGCCCTCCCGCAAACGCCAGCCTGGGTCCGTTTGTCCTGAGCAGAGCAGCAAGACAGGCACCCCCATCCGCCTGCTTACCCGAAACAAACGTCCTTGCGCACGCAACCTGCCGGGCTCGCCAGTTCAGCGTGTCTCACCTCAGTGCATGCGCTAATTGTGGCGTTCCGCCCGCTCAGATTCCTCCACCCTAGCACCAGGGTTGACAGCCCATTCCTACAGCGCCACAGGAACCATGGACGACCAAATGCCAACCGATATCCAGGAGGAAACCCTTGGTGGTGACCAGACTTCTCCTCACATGGCTGGCGGACCTGTCTTCGAAAACGGCAACGGTGATGCTGCTATGGCCGATAATCCTCACTCGGAACACATGATGGATCCCAATATGCGCTACGCAACCCCTCCTGTGCCTCAAGCGGGCCACAACCTCTCGAGACCGCCGTCCCAGCTCTCCAGCCAGAGCTACCCTGATCGCGGTGCTGCGGGCCCCCCAGGCGCATCGTCCGACCACAACGCAAACGGCCGGAATCACGTCGTCATAAAAGTCGGTATGGTGGGAGATGCGCAAATAGGCAAGACGTCGCTGATGGTCAAGTATGTCGAGGGCAGCTGGGACGAGGACTATATCCAGACACTAGGTGTCAACTTCATGGAAAAGACCATCAGTATTCGGAACACAGAAATCACATTCAGCATTTGGGACTTGGGTGGTCAGCGCGAGTTTGTCAACATGTTGCCCCTTGTCTGCAACGACGCCGTCGCGATTCTCTTCATGTTCGACTTGACGCGCAAGAGCACACTCAACAGCATCAAGGAGTGGTACCGCCAAGGCCGCGGCTTCAACAAGACTGCAATTCCCATCCTGGTGGGCACCAAATACGATCACTTTGTCAATTTCCCCCGCGAAGACCAAGAAGAGATATCGAACCAGGCAAGTTCATGCTCAATTACGTGCTTTTGCGGCAGTCTGGCTAACGGCAGCAACTCAGGCACGGCGATTTGCAAAAGCCATGCGCGCTGCATTGATCTTTAGCAGTACAAGTCACAGCATCAATGTTCAAAAAGTAGGTTCCACTGGGTTGTTGACTTGCGGGTCCATGTTCTAACCGCTTGCAGATCTTCAAGATTGTCTTGTCAAAAGCCTTCGACCTCAAATGTACTATACCCGAGATCAAGAATGTCGGCGAGCCTCTCTTGCTATACCGAGATGCCGAAACGACCTAAATCTGTCCTTCAACAAAAAGAAATCTATCCACATCCGTCGGTACCTTGCCTGCGATATCGGGCATTTCTACTTTTCCCGGTTATCACACGGCATTCCCAGCCTGGGATCTTGACTTCCTAGTAGTAGCGTGGTTTTCCGGTAGACTGGAATTACTTCACACTACAATCCCGATGCGAGACTCTGAGGACATTGGACCAACAATGTTGTGGGCTTGGTACGCAGCTAATCATTATACCCAACTTCCTTGCCGATTGGCAATTGTCGCAAGGACGATAAAGCATTCGATTTTCTTATATCGGATCAATCAAGTTTAAATATATCTTGCTCATATTTCCTGTGTTAGAAAGGACCGGGGAGTTGGGATCAAGTTGATGTATGGAACAGCTCTTGCATTTTATATGTTGAGGAGAACAGCAAAACATCAGCGTTTTTGTAGTGGCAGGAGAAAGAACACAAATCAGGCGGTACATTGGGCCAGCGAAGCGAGACTTTCCTGTCTACATGTATGTAGGCCTTGGAGAAGACTTTTTTTTTTCCACCGACGAAATGAAACTCATGATGCAAAGAATATGGAGATGATGAGAAGATCGAATGCCGGGACCAACGCCCTGACGAGAGGACACCCGAAGATGGGATCTGTCAACACAAACACATCTCACATGTCCCGTACCCAAGATTCCTCTTGTCTCAAGTGATAGATTCACAGCAAAACATATTTAAACAATGCTTTATACAATTCTTTATTTGTTCGCGTTTGTGTGTGTGTGTGTGTGTGTGTGTGTGTGTGTGTAGAGAGAGAGAGAGAGAGAGAGAGAGACAGAGTTCCGAGTGCGACCATTGCGCCAATTATCGAGCAATATTTCAAGGCAATCCCATAGCCCCATTGGTGACTAACCTGCTCGAGGTAACGCATCTTATCGTGAGAACCACAAAGCTGCTAAGGATATACCATTTGTCCGCTAGATTTACATGATTCCTTCCCTATGCACATATATAGGTAATGGAGATTGTATGGAGGGGGAAAAAGAAAGAAAGAAAGAAAGAAAGAAAGAAATTAACCGTAAAGCTCAAGGATGAATCAAGACTCTCTTGACCCCGCCCGAACTTGATACCCAGGAAACAAATTGGAGGATTGGCCTTGACCGGGTCAAGAGATCTGGGATTTCTCAAGTATGATTCTGAGCATTTCAGATACGACATGATACAATAATGGGCCGATTGGGGATACAGTCGTATCTAATCCTTACCGCTCTCAGTAATCGACATTTTATAAACCAGAGAAGTACAAAACATATTGTGATACAAGGGGGACAAGGGCAAAAAGATTATACAAGTCCAGAGCCAAAGGTTGTCCGTTTAACACTTCATTTCACCCAAGAATCAGATTGCTTACGAGTTACGACACATCATTACTGGTCCTGTGCAACGTTTTGCTTCTCAGCATATACTGATAGCTCAAATTCATAGGTTATTGGTGGTATTGACATCTAGATATATTGTGCAATTCCTACTTGTGGATTGTAGGTCTGTTGAATGCATGCGAGCTATCATGACTATCACCCACGGAAAAGAACACCACTGTTGCTCTCGCCATTTGTGGCTCAAAGAATGACTGTCAAGTCAGAACCAATTCCCGTAACCAATACTCTTCATTTTCTTTTCTCCGCCTTCCTTGTCCTCTCATCTCTTCGTGATTGCTTGGCACTCCCGCTATGACACATCAAATCGCCGCGGGTGTTGGCGCGCCGCTCTCTCGCTGACCAAAGACTCGTCCCCAGAAGCCTTGCCCTTCGCCGCCAGAAGGTCCTTGAGAGCAGAAGAACATTCGTCAGTTTCCTAAAATCCACAGTACCATAGATGATTAAGATCAAGATAGGCTAGCCAGAGCCAATTGGTACGCTCTACTGCATATACACTTTGATAACGAGACCGTAACAGTGCTCGCGAAAGGATCGGAAAAGGGGGAATAACGGCACCAGACATAGGTATATTTGATTGTACGCTTGAACAACATACCTGCAGGGTCATTTTCCTTGTCATTCGGAGATAGTCCCATTGTTTGAGTGAGGTCTTCAAGAGCCTGAGCAGCGTTTTGTGTAACGCCCTTTCCGGGAGCTGCTGTATCCTTGACATCGTCTGCGTCTTCCCGATCTGAAGAGAGTGAAGAGTTCCAATTGCCTGGTATTCGGGCTTCAGGATGCGGGGACTTGCGAAAGACGGCCGACTCTCTGATAGTCTCGTCATTTTCGATTGAATGTGGGTTTCTGACAGCGCCAGATGGCGAGAGAATGCGAACATCGTGCCCAATATCATGAGCTTTACGGGTCACCATTCCTGACATGATGCTCTTATCTGAGCGAAGTTCATGAGCAGAGCGCGGTCTTGGACCAATAACAGCAACATCCTGATGAAGATTGTGGCCCAACGACTTTGGTAGGGCTGGAGTCGTGACGTCCTTGTGGAGCTCATGCGCTTTGGTCTTCTTTTGCAATATAGCAAGCTTTTCGTCCATTTCCAGATCATGGGCCCGTTTTCCTCTCTGCGGTTGCTCAATCACTTTATCTTCCAGAAGCTCATGGGAGAATAACTGTTGGGGCGCAGATAGGACAGGGTCGGCATCAAGATAGTGAGCTGGTGCGGCTGCTCGCACCGGCATCATCATGTCGGTAGAGAGACGGTGTCCGCCGCGCTTGGTGGGTGTCGCATTGATGACTTTGTCTTGGGCAATGACATGAGAAGGAGCTGTTGTACCTTTAGTCACTAAAGCATCGCCTGAAATGCTATGTGAACCTGGTAGCTGATGGCGAAACGTTACTACAGTATCATCTGACAACAGATGCGTCCCCGCAGGAATGACTTGCTTGATGATATCCAAAGCGCCAAAGGCTTCTGCAGCCTGCAACATGGTCAATGGATCGGTACCTCCGCTCTGCAGCATTTGCCGATACTGTTTCAAGGCGTCTTCCTTGGCTTTCCCTGTCATGGGCAATTCTTCCGTAGACAATCCGCTCAGCGTCTCTTGTACTCTCTGGAGTTCCTTTGATGCCAGGTTAACGTCTAGCTTCAGTTTTGCCACTGATATAGGTGCGTTCTCGTTATCTTGCGATGCTTCATTTCCTTCTGTTACAAGGACTGTCCTCATTAGGGTATCGAGCTTGCCTTTCGGATCGTCGGCCAAAAGTGAAGTCGCCTCGGTGGGATTAAGGCCAATCTTTTGAGCGCCAGTAAGTATCATTGTCTCGATAGAGTCTAGACTACCTCTTTTGTTATCGTCACTAGCATCTTTGTCGAAAGGCGCTTCTTCAGCTAGCTTTTGAAGCTTTGCAATCGCGTTTTGCACCTCAGCAACATGCTTCTCAGAGTCATTACTGACAGCGGTAGGGTGTTTGGATCGCTTGAACATGCTAGCGAATCTGCTTGATGACTTTTCAGGTATTGGAGGTTTGCCTTGCTTGTCGTCAGCTGTTGCTGCTGTGTGTCCTTCATTGGCCCTGAGTCCTTCTAGGCCAGCTGCAGGGGAAAGTGCTGAAACCAAGCGCATAGCAGCCTCTGCAGCATCGGCGGTCGTCGTGCTCGGTTGCGATGCCCCAGATGGCCCTCCCTCCTCATCAGATGTCGGACGCTATCCAACAGGGGTGACAGGAGGCGCTTTAGTGGCCATGTCAACTCGAGAACTCGGACCAGGCGCTGGTGATTTCAGTCTGGCCAACGCAGGTACTTCAGTCTTCAGTTCCTCCAGGACGCTGATACCAGCAGGCAGCTTGGACAGTGGAGACTTCTTCTCTTCAGGGCTCGTCACCTTGATTTGGAGTGTCTGTCTCAGCCTATCCGAAATAGACATTGCTCTGGGCCTCTTGACGTCTTGGATATCCGCCACTACGCGGTGAATGACTGGAGAGGTTACTAGTCCGCGCTGAGGCACAGGTTCGGGTTCGGACGTGGGAGGAACCATGACCATTCCCTCATGTGCATGGGGCTGGAGCTCGACGATGGGGACAGCCTCGCGGTGTCGAATCTCTGCTAGATTGCGAATGGCGGTTGCATTGTGAGCAAAGAAGTTCTTTCCCGTCTCATAACGTGACTGTAGGTCGTAGAAGCGAGTAATGTCCTTGGACTGTTTGTGAGCAAGGATACCGCCTCCAAACTCTGGTAACGTTGAAGAAGATAAGGTCAGTTCTTGTCAAGGCCCAGACATATCAAGGCCCAGACATATCAAGAGTGTACACCAAAACAGGGAAGCGCAGGCTCACAAGGAATGGCAAGAGAAATAAGACAATAGCCGATGCAGGACGGGTTGCAAGCGTTGTGTTTGGCTGGATCGAGGTGACCTGTCCGGCTCTGCTTGGCTTGTCCCAGTTCGAACTGGGCTTTACCGTAGGTGATGCATGGCAGAAATAGGCCCTGGGTGACTTCAGAATTCTTGGTATTGCTGACGGCGCTCGACCGCGTGTGCTGCCAGGCACCACGAGCGCCTTTGGCGACGGCGGCGGCTGCGACTTTGACACCACTGTCAGTGGCAGTAAAGTCGTGGATCCTGGGTGACGGCGGCACTTGAATGCGGTCTTCGGCAGAGCGTGCAGCATCTCGCAGGTTTGCCAGAGGGATGGTGCGAGGTTTGTTGTCGGCTGCATTCGAGAGCCACTTCTCCATGTCGAAAGAATGCCCGGTCAGGAAGATTAGAGAAAACTTCGAAATGAAACGCGAAAAAGACGGAAGAAAGAAAGCAGGAGAAGTATCCTAGGGAATAAAATCGAAAGCACTGCTGGGATAACGAGTGACAACCTCAGGCAGAGCCAAGCTGGGACGTTTTTGCTGCGCAAGGAGAGGAAGCTCGGCAGATGAGAATGCTCTAGTTGACCGGGAGAGCAGAACAGAACAGGTGATGCTGCTGTTGCTGTTGCTGTTGCTGTTGATGATGTTGATAAGCAACAATCAACAAGCGTCGTGCCCGAGAACCTCAGAAGGAGCGTCTTGGCTCCCTTTTGCCCTCCCGCTCTCCCTTGATCAGCCAGCCGAAAGGAAGGCATCATCCAGCCTCTCACCACCCACTTCGCAGCCTCTCCGCAAGGAATTGCATAACAGGCAACATCTCCTCGCGGTTCGCTGGCATGCCACTCTCCGCCTTGCGCCATTTCACATCCCTCACGTCGACAAACTCTTCCCGAATAGCCTCAACAGCCTCATCGTCCACGGCTTCGCATGTCCGGCCGCGACACACCAACACCGGCGTGCGGGCTTTGCTTCTTGCGCTGATGGTCGGCACCAGGGACTGAGGCAATGGTCCGCCCACGCTGATGGCGCCCTTGAACGCCTTTGCGGGGCTGTTGTTGTTGCTGTTGCTGACATCTTCGACACGGAATCCCTCGCGCGCTTTACTCGCCATGCCCAATGCCAATGATCCGCCCTGGCCGAACCCAAACAACAGGATATCTGCCATTGCCCACCCGCACCCCTCAAGGAGCGTCTCGCGCACCAGCCTCGTCATGATGAGATCATACGCTTTGGTGAACCCCGGGTCCGCATCAAGAGGCGCATTGTCACTAGCACCGCGCGACGCACCCGCAAGTGCGAGATCGTCGCCCCAGTGGAAATGGCGAGGAGGCCCGCTGCTGCTGCTGCTGCTGCTGTCGTCCAGACCAGCACCCAGGAGCGCAGGGGGTAGAGGGCTAGTGCCACGAACGGTGATGGCCAGGACACCGGGGAGGTTCATGTTGCGCGCAAAGGCGCCAAACGCCGTTTCGGAGTCGCCGAGGCCGTGGAAGAGGATCAGGATGGCGGTGGTGGATTCAGGCGGCGAGGGGAAGTGCAGGGCGACGTGGAGCTGTGGTGCGAGAGACGCAAAGTCCTCGCGTCTGGGTATGCGGATTTTGGCGGCCATTGCTGGCTGTGGATGGTTGGCTACGAGATCGGGGTTCTGAACCAGCGAGCCAAATCGCAAGACTCTTGGTGTATCGTGTCCTGCGTCAAGTCGTGGGTCGGTAGGAAAATAAAACCAAGATCAAGTTGATATTGGCCTTGAGACATGGGAAAAATGGTGGCAGCCCTAACCCCGGCAGGTTTGCAGACTAGTGATGTCAAAACAACGGCAGCGAGAAAGTCAATAGCAGATACGCAATCCAAACAGGACGCTGTTCTCGATGCTAAGTAGTAAGCCTACGATATATCATATATTTATTTCCGACGTATCTGGCAACTGGATGATGCAAGGTTGGTCGGCCATGATGCTGTTTGGATTCAAGGTCCCCGGCATTCTCAATACATTAATTACACAACTGATTCAAGATATGCCGATTCACATATACATGTAGAAACCGCGCGTGCCAGAGCCTGTGATCTTTCTAGCTAGTCAACCATTGTCATATTTCCTTTCCTCGTGCCTTGTCCGCTTTCCAGCCCTTCTTCCCCACCACTGTCAACACTCGACGCCCCGGGCTTCATATGCTCCCACTCGTAGTTCTTCCCCCAAACACCTGCCTTGGTATAATCCAAACTCCTTGTCCCCGACAAGTAGGCAAATCGGAAATACTCCTTGATTCCTTCCCCTTCCCCGTCCCCTTGCCCGCGTCCCGCTTCTCTCTGTCGGTACCACGTAAACTCCCTATCCTCAAACTCCCGGTCATCCTCAAAATAGCCCTTGAATCGTTCCACGTCGTTCACCAGCAAGCTGATTCCATCTAGCCGAATGCTACGCTCTGACGGCAGCTCGAACCGGAACGTGATGGTGGCCAGCTGCTGCCCGAGCACAATCTCGGGCGCATCAGATGTCAGTCTGGGTAGTGCAGAGCCCAACTGCCCGTCGCCACGCAGGGCATTCGACGTTTGCAAAACTGGGTCCCAGCCCCACCGCGCAATACCATTGATGAAGAGCCCGATCAAGAGACCCTGGTACACCAGCGCCGGCCTCGTCTGCATGCTCGTGCCTGTGAGAAGGAGCAGCGCGAGAAAGTAGTGGTGGATGCGCAAGTGCAGATCCCAGATGCCCAGGAAGAGTGCAAAGAGGATGCCTCCCAAGAGGCCGAGGTATAGTTTGCCGTAAGGAATAAGACGGCGTTCCTGGCGGAAGAACCAGATCTGCTTGACTACAATGAGAAAAACAAAGACGACAATAAGTATCACCGCGAGGACTGCGCCGGGCTGCTGCTGAATGTCGTGGGCATTGAGCCTGTTGATGGGAATGTTGGGGCTCAAGGTATAGTTGTCAAGCGCACCCACCCAGCACGCGCCTAGCCAAAGCACCGTCTTTTCAATCTGCGCTGTCAAGCCGCTCAGCGTGCGCCGAATGCCCATCTTGTCGTACATGACCCAAGCGACAAACATGACGGGAAGGTATTTGCCCAGAATTATGGTAAAGAGTTCCCCAAAGGTACTGTGGGTTGGCGGGTCCGACACCAGACCAACGTGCCAAAAGACGCCCGAAAAGATGGTGAAGAAGAAGAGCGACGATGACGTGGTAAAGAGGGAGAGCACTGTGGTGAAGACGACCGAGACCACGAGCAGAGACCAGCGCATATCGCGAGCCTTGCATTGCACGCTCTCCTCAAATAAATAGGACTTGGGAAAGTAAGAGTCGAACGCGATGCTTTCAATGCCGTGCTGCGAGGTGGCATGGTAGCTCGACCGCTGGCCTACCAGTTTGACAATGCCGCAGCCGCCTTCAGCATTGGAGATGACGCCCGCGTGGATGGCCGAGCCGCAGATGAACGAGTCTGCTCTGTAGGCTCCGTAGCTGTCGGTGTCGTTGACGGGCCCGCCAATGACGAGAGGCTGGTAGTTGATTTGCTGGTCGCCAACAGCACGAGGCTCGCCCAGCTGATAGCTCGCACAGTTGGCCGGGCACCTAAAGGCGAATCCGCTGCCTTTGAAGGGTCGACAGTTGTTCCCGTCCAGGCCACACTGGTTCCCGCGACCCCAAAAGTAGTTGCCACAGCCAATCTCCTGTGGTCTGCCCCACGACGCCAGCTCAGTGAGGCTGCTCTCCTCTCGCTTGACCAGCGCAAAAGTCAATATCCAGAGCAGCAAATAGCCGATCAAGGCAACGACTCGGTGCTTCCTTGTCGGCAGATACTTGTCGCGCACAAGGATGGGCAAGTGCTGAACCGCCGGGAAAAGCGGCGTGATGTGGAAGACGACGGGGCTTGAGGGCCCCTCCGCCCATTGCGCTGCCGATCGGCCTAGCTTTCTGATGGGATAGGGGACCCATTTCCAGTGCTTGCTGAGATTCTCTTCTTCCAGAAACCGGGGAAGCGAGGTTGTGTCACCGCCTTGCAATTCGTGTAAGTGCGGGCTCTCGATGGGCGCATCAGGGTGGGAGCGAGACTCCATCGCCAAATTGCTCGGATGGTCCGGAGGGTCGATGAGTCGCCCCGACTCGTCGGCATGACCATCTGGAGAGCTCATAGCTAACGGCTTTGGTTCCTATGTCACCAATGTTGAGTACGGCTGGAGGGTGGTGCTATGTGGCCAGTCCAGCCCAGCGCAGTGGTATGCGTGGAGCGTCGCAGACCAGCCGAAACAAAGCAGAAGCTCCCAGACCGAAACCACGCGCCTGGGAGAACGGCCAAGCAGGTTTATTGGCACAACGAAGAGACTCTGGTAGTTAGAGGGTGAGTTGCCCAGAGAGATCTTCGAAACCCCATCCGTTGGGGGGATGACGTGCGTTTTCAGAAGTCGAAACCCAAAATGGGTTTCAAGGTTGTCAGCAGCAAGTTGAATGCGGGCAGCGCTCGGCAGTTAAGGTCCTGTGCTGCTTAACACCCAGGCACCCTAGCGCCTAGATACCTACATCATAGCTAGCAGGCATTGGCTGTCAGGCAGGTCAGGGTCCCTCTGCCCCTGCAGCTCCCTCGGCTGCTCCCGACACTCCCCTCGACATGGCCGTCTCATTGGTTGCTCAGCTCTTTAGCGGGCCCTAGGACGGGGTTGTATAGGTGCCACGGGGACCTTTTCCGTACCTAACAGAAGTATCCTTAGGCTTTCCAGGCCTGTGTCTGCGATCCTTGGTATTGTTCGAACTTCTTCTAATGCTTGCGCAAGAATAGATATCCTACATGGGTATTGATGGGCATTGCCATGGAAATCTGCTCTTTTGGATGCTTATAGCAACCATGATAATGTCTGATTATGAGGCTAGGCAACGACACGTACGCTATTGTGCAATGTGTTCGTGTACTATCGACTTCTCAATAGGCCACCAGCCGTGAGATGAGTGTGGCTATTGTTCAATAACCTCCTTGAATATATATATATATATATATAAGACAAAGCTCAAAACCAAAAAGTACTTCCTACTCAGATACCTCTTCCAGACTTCCATACTTGCTCCCCGTGCCGCTCACATAGTCGAACAGCCCAATCGCACTATCCTTCCTTGCCCGCTTCATCGTCTCACCACCATCCAAGAAATGCCTCTGCACTGGCCCTCTGCTCCCCTTCGCACTGCCAGTCGTCTGCTGCTGGCCGAGCACTTGATCAAGCACCAGCGCAATCCTCTCGGCGCCAACCCGTGCTCCCCCGATATTGGGCGCTGCAGGGCCCAGCTGCAGCGCAGCCAATCTTCCCGTGACAAAGAGGGGGACCTCGTCCGTCCACATGAGATCCTCGTTCAAGCAAGGGAATCCACCGAGGCCCGCGACAGGGTACTCCTTCAACATGTTCCGTAGATACGGGAGGGTTGTGAAGTCTGACTGGATGCCCGTCGCAAAGTATATGTAATCGATGTCCGGCAAGCCTTCGATGGGAGGCTCGGTCTTTAGCTTCCACACGCCTCCTGCTCCCTGTTGAGCACCAGTGCCACCAATTTCTGGCACTATCTCAAAACGTGCTTCTGTGATCACAGTCTGTTCAAACATTTGCAGGCGCTTGTTCGCCAAATGCGGCTTGAGCCGCTTCATAAACGCCGGCGTGATGCTCCCTCCACCACGGGCCGCCTTGATGATTTCCAATCTCTCTTCATCCGACTCGGCCTGGTGAAAGTAGGCCTGGTGCAGTGTCTTGTACTTGCCCATCCAGTGCAAGTCAACGTCGAAGGCCTTGGTGCGGAGTGGGCCGCGCATAAGATGCCACACCTTGCTCACACCTTTGCGAATCGCCAGGTCTGCCAGCTGCGCCGAGGTGAGCCCACCGCCGACAACCACAATGTTAGTCCGGCGGCCGGCCTGCATTCGTTGCTGGACGATAGCGTCCGGGAAGAGGTGCTGAGGGATTTGCATGCTGTGGCGGGCCTGGGGCATGCTTTTGTTGGCGAGATGCTGGCCTGGGAACGCGAGGGATGGGATCCTGGGTAGCACGGGTGCGTTGGCTGGGCCAACAGCTAGTATTACGGCGCGTGCATAGCGGACTGTTTTGTCCGTTTGAACCCTGAACAGCTTCTCATCATCGCATCCGGTGCTATCCATAACATCATAGCGAATGTCGGTGACAGTTTCCCGGTGGACGAGGCCGTCTTCGAGCTGGTAGCGGCGCGAAACGCAATCGCAGTGATCGCAAAACAGAGACTGAGATGGCGTGTAGTAATCCCACTCATCTCTTTGATTGATGTCGACTGCATTTTCGCGCCTGGAGGATCAAGTATCAGCAGCTGACATTTCCAAGTATATGAAAAGACAGGTGATTTGTCTTACCTGCCACCGCTGAAACGGCTCTTCTTCCTCTGGTGTTTGCTCACCTCCTTGCCTACACATCCTCGAATCTCAACCAGCTCCCCTTCCCTGCCGTGGAAATGAGCATGCGACAGCAATGAGTCGCGGTCGAGGGGATCCACATGCCACAGCATTGGACTCCTCAAATGACTGATATCAAAGGTCGAAAAAAGCCGTTTCCAGCGGCCGAGCCACCTGTCATCGCTCGAGTCCAAGACGGCCATCGTGTACTCTGCCTGGCTGCGGGTGTGAGCGGGTGCCACGTGGCCCGTTCTGGTGTTCTTGAGAGCCACTCTGTTTCCGTGCTTCTTGAGCCAGTGGAAACGGCGGTGCTCCTCGTCGGTGAACATGGCCGAGGGCGCCTGTTCACGGATCCGGGCGGCGGCGGCGAGGCCACAGGGCCCGCCACCCACAATAAGGACGTCGACGACGGTCGGCTCGGGATCATGGTCGTGGGCCCCGTCTTTGTTGGAAGTGCATGGCTTTTCCGAAGCGCTTGAGACCATCTTGATGCTGAATTATGTGGAAATCTGCCGTCACTTGCTCCCAGGAACTAATCTGATGCTCGATTAACAGATGAATCGGTCCTCGCGGGTCTAATGATGGCATGCTATATATGTCAGTAAAAGCAACCAACCCTTGCGAACCTTGATGGACAGCCGCATAATAGATCCAAGCCATAATAATGCCTACGCCATCAAGCGCATAGCTTTCCCGGGTTCGAACTTGCCATTGTCGCTGGATGGCATTGGTTGACCCCTTAATGAACTGGCACAACTTCTCATTCTCTCCATTTCAATAATATGAGATTGATTCGCTCGAGCATCTTCAAGCAGTCGTGATTAGCGAACTGATCCCATCATGCATCTCACATGTGATTGTGACGCTGCGTTTTCGGGTTCGACTCCTGTGACAATAGTTGAGAACCTTGATGGAAGCAGGACTACCATATCCAGAGCCTCTAACTGCGAGCTTGCAAACTGTCAAATCATCGTCCACGGCGCTTCTTTAAATGTTGAGTTTCAATGGGTTAACATTAATTGATTTATTCCAAATCAAGTCATTTTCTGTCCTGGAGGACCAGAGATTGCACCGTCACATGGACTAAAGGACCCTTGACAAAGGAAGTTGTAGACATGGTGTCCCTGATCAGCCGTAGGTCAATCCGGCCTTTGCTGTGATTGAATATCCTCTTTCTCCATGTAACGAGGGAAAAGAAGAACTGTACGGTATTTTTCGATTCAGAAGCCGCTGGACCGGAGACTTGTGCAAGGACTAGGTTGAAGGGAGAAAAGAATGAAGGAAGGCTACGTCAGGACAAACGGTGGGAGGCAGAAAGACTTGAAGCCATGCTAGGGTTAGGGTATGGCACATCCGGCTGAAGGAGCAGCGACGACACCAAAACACCGCCTTGTGTCTAGCCATCCATTCCCGATATCTACGCCCATCAAAATGTCAGATAACAGCGAGGAGGAGGGCATGAAGTTTGAGATCCTCAAATCCATTGCAGGTGATGGCTCGACGGCAAGGCTGGGCAGACTCGCCCTCCCCAAGCGCCCAGTGCTCGAGACGCCCAATTTCTTTGCGATAACCTCACGCGGCGTTGTGCCTCATCTCACGCCCGACAATATCGCCCGCTATCGCTCCTTTCCAGGCACTTATATGGCCATGGAAGACCGTAAGGGAGCACTATCCACCCCATACTGCATGTCGTATGCGCTGACATAGCACTATGTCTCTAGTCGTGGAAAAGTCACAGAAAAACGTGACCAAGATCCCAGCCGTGGCCAAGATACCGTCCCATGACGGCAAGCGCCTGCACGCCTTCACTTCTCTTCCAACCTCTGTCGCCACAGTTCTCGGCCCGCGACGCATTCCAGCCGTCAAGGCGCCCATTGGAAACAGTGACTCGTTCATTCAGGTCTTCACGTCCAATGGCTTCCAGCCACTCGCAAATAGCACTTATGTTGATCTCATCGCCACGCTCAAGCCGGACATTGCCATACCGCTGGCAGACATGTCTTATGCCGCTCCCAATGCTTCGTCCCAGCAGCAGCAGTCCAAAGGTGTAACGCGAATGTGCGAGCGCACCGATGAGTGGATGGAGGCATTGCACAAATCGCTCGACAAGGACGACCTCCGCGCATCCCATACATCCATCTTTGCGCCGACGCTCCCTGCTCCACTTTCTGTGCAGTGGCACTACCTCAGTCGCCTTTCCGAGGACTACCTCGACAAGCTCTCTGGTCTGGCAGTCTATGACACCAGTATCTTGAGCGATCTAACGAAATACCCATCTCTCCTGCCTCTGCCCCGCTTATCCCTTGATGCTTCTTTAAACCCTCACGAGATCCTTCGCCAGGTCAGCCTTGGCGTGGACATTTTCCTCCCTTCCTTTGTCAACGCCATCTCCGACGCCGGAGTCGCATTGTCTTTTCAGTTTCCACCACCGGCAATATCCTCGCAATCCAACAACAGCGACGGCAGCCATCTAACAACTACAACATCATCTGCAATAACCGCAGACGGAACCGATCTCCTCCCGCTCGGCACGGACCTCACCGACCCTTCAAACGCAGTTTCCCTCGCCCCTCTCGTACATGGTTGCAGCTGCCACACATGCACAACCCACCACCGCGCCTACCTGCACCACCTCCTCAACGCTCGCGAGATGCTTGCCTGGACCCTCCTGCAGATCCACAACCACCACATCATGGCGCGCTTCTTCTCGGGCGTGCGGGCGTCTTTGTTGGCCACAGCCACCACTACCGCCAATGAAAAAGAAGCAGGCGACGACGACGACAACAACAGATTCGAACAAGACTGCAGGCTCTTTGCCCGCAGGTACGAGGCCGATCTACCCATTGGGACAGGCACCAGGCCGCGTGCCCGAGGGTACCATTTCAAAAGCGAGTTTGGGGAGGAAAAGAGAAATGCCGTGACATGGCAGCTACTGCAGGAAGGTCAGCTACCAAAGTCGGCAAGTGATAAAACTAAGCAAGGCAAGGAGAATTTCAAGGTCATGGAGGGGAAAGTAGCTAGGGATGAGGTTGATACGCCGGTCGTGCCTGGGGATGATGTAGATGCTGCCGAGCTGGTGCGCGAGGGCTTGGGTGAGGTTGCGATCAAGAACGAGTAGAAAGGGGGGAAAGGAGTCGAGTTTGGGCATATTGTTGGGATATGAAGAGGATTTGACCATAACGGCCTGTACACTATACTACCCACTCAACTGTGAGAACTAATAGAGATAGAATAACGTACAACTAGATGGAGCTCAAACAAGCTATTCACGTTTTTGGTAGGCGTAATTAGGGTATTGCCATTCACCAGACATTTTTTCTTGCTTACGAACGCCGTCTAGATTCTTGCTCAATGTTTCGACAATCGGCCTCCTATGCTTCAACCACAGGCTTTGGCTTCTTTTTCTTCTTAGGCTTGACCACGACCTCTGCACCTTCGCCTGTGGTGGTAGCACCAGTACTTTCTTCATTTCCTTCTCCCTCAGCAGCAGGCTGCTTCTTCTTCTTCTTCTTCACAACCTTGGTGGCCTCGCCTCCAACACCCTGACCCTGCTCGCCTTCCGCTCCACCCTCAGTCTTAGCTTTGGCCGTCGTCGAAGGAGCTATCTTCTTTTTCTTCTTCTTTTTCACAACCGTGCCCTCTATATCCACCCCCTGCGCGATCTGTATTCGTTCATTAGCTCGCTGCATCTCAAGTCGCAGTCTCTCTACCTCTTTCATCGCCTGTGCCATCTCAGCCTCTTCCTTCTTCTGCCGTTCATAGTCATAAGCCGAGGTACTTCCGTTCTCCTTTGAAGAGGATAAAGTGCCGCCGCCACCTTCAAGTGCAAGACTGCCCAGATTACTCGAGTCGACTTGCAAAAGAGACTGTCTTAGTTTCTTTGCGCGCGCCTTGGTCGCTGCCGGGGCATCAGAGCCACCCTCCGAGTCATAGTTGCGCGGCGTCAAGGACCCGCTGCCAAGAAGGTTCTCATCTGCCGCAATGACCACGCGCTGACGCGGCTTGGGCCGCAGGCCGAGGGATGCCGGCTTCATGGATTCTGTCGTGTTTGTTTCAGCAACCTTTCCCAAGTCCAGCTGCATGATGGGAATGGCGTCGATGTCGAGGTCGGGCCCGTTTGCGGTCTGGAGGATGTTGTGGATGGGGGTCGATGTCCGCGGGCCTGGTGCTTGGATGTAAAAAGGGTCGTCTTTGTTCCGCTCGTCGCGCTCGGCCTTGCGTCTTGCAAGGATGTCAGCATCGAGATAGCTGTCTTCGCTGGCTTGGTAGGAAGGTGCAATTTCTTGGGGAGCATCTGCTAGTCTGTTGATGGCAGGCTCGCTGGATGAGACTGTGGATGGTGGCGGTCGTTGGTGGTAGTAGACTTCGAACTCGTCTCCTTCCTCTTCTGTGCCGAGGGGAAGGGTATCAGCAGCTGCCAGGAGACCAGCGAGGTTAGGATGGATTGGCTCGTCCAGGTCGAGCCCAATTGGCAGGGGAACATTTTTCTGGGCGCCTGGGGCCACCGAGTTAAGCTCCCAGCCGACGAATAGTGAAGGTATGGCCTGCGTGAGCAAGAGTGGTGGGTCTTGATGGACTTCGTCCGTCGAAGTGGGCTGTCCAGACACGGCCTCAGAGGTCAGCTTGAGCAACTCCGTAAACTCCACAGCTCGCTCTTGCACCTCAAGATTTGGATGGAGTGCCAGAGGTTCCAATACATGAACCACCCTCGCCAGCAGCAGCGATGTCTTTGCCTTTTGCTCCGCCGTCCATATGCTCAAATCGCTGCCAACAACGTGCGCAAAGATTTTGATTATGGCTTGCAGACAAGAGGCGAGCACATCCGGGTATTTCGTACGCGGTATGATCTGCAACAAATGTCCCAAGCTGTCTTCTGAAGAGGACAATTGGTCGGCGTACTCTCCCACGATCCAAGCGATTGGTCGCAGCACCCCAGAAGTGATGAATTGTGCTGAATTTGAGTCGATGCTGTGTTGACGCAAGATCAACTCGGCAGCATTCACGGTCGTTGGCCTGATCGCCATGACCTTGACTGCAAGGTTTCTCAACTCATTGCCAATCTTTTCTGAAATGTCTCCTGCTGACAGTTGGGTGGTGGTCACAGTCTGGTCAATGGCATCGTCCACTGGCGCCGAGGTCGGAGCCATCCTCACCAATTGTGTCAGGATGTCGATATACCATTCAAAGTCGACGACGTTGCTGTAATTCTCCGATGAACACATTGTCAAGATTCGGCCTATCACTTGAACCCTGTAGTCGTCAGGCAGTGGTGGAGCCTGTTCGGTTTCGTGTTCATGTGGATCAATGGCAATCTCAGCATCCGCATCCTCGTCTGAACCTGTCTCGAGCCTTTGAACTGCCGGCCTGGAGGAAGGCGTCGAGTTCTTTAGTTGTCTCATGAGCCGGCCGACTATGGACATCAAATTGTCGCTGCTGACCATGCCCTGCACGAGGTTTAAGGCTTGGATGCGGATGGTAATATCGGGGCTATCAATACACTCCATAATCACGTCCTCCTGCTGTGCAACCAGGAATGGGTGTGTGACGACAATCTTGTTAAACGCAAGGAGAGCGACATATTTGACTACAAGAAAGGAATTAGCTGCAGGCGCAGATACAAAAGACGGCAAAAACTTACGGTTTGGATCACCATCCACCATGACCATGCCTCGAAGCTTTGTCACACATAAGGAAGCTATTTCTTCCCTCCCTGAAATGTCGTCGGCATCGCCCAAAATGCCACCTTGTATAATACCATTAATGCATTCATACAACAATGACATGGCAGGCGTGGTTCGGATCAAGTCTGTAAGAGGGGGCAGCAACTTCCGGACGAGTCGTGGCTCCAGGGGCGTCAAGGTAGCGAACTAAAACATCGTTATTAGCTTTTGTATACCATCTGATGGCCACACAGGACATACCAGCTTGATCAACTTGATGGCCATCCAATTGTTGTTACTCTCAACCAAAAGTTCAAACAGCCTTGGTGCGAGTGGTAGGAAGTCGTCTGGCCGTCGCCAGCCCAACTCGCAGACGACATTCACAATGGCAGCTGTCACACTTGGATCCTCGTCTGGTGCCATGAGGCGGTCCTTGATTTGCGGCCACGCTGCCCGGAGCGTCTCTGGGTAGACAAGCGCTAATCTGTATAATGTGACGATAGTTTTCTTTCGTATAGAGGGATTGCTGGAGGTGAGGCGTGGCAGGAGATCGGAGAGAGTTGAGAGAGCCAGTGAAGGGTTAATAACGTGAGGGAGAGCGGTAATTGGAAGAATGATGGTCGTTGCCGAATTGGAAGCCAGGTCCTAGTGAGGGAGGTCAGCACCGGGGTACGTCGACTTCAGGATAGCATAGTATAATCATGCGCATACCTTTTTGATCAGGTTGGTGGCCAACATCAGGACCTCAGTATCTGGCCGGAAGCTTTGGACGGCAGCCAGGTATCCGATGCGCTTCTGGTGGTATTTGGCTGAAGACATGACCTCGAGAACATGGAAGGAGGCCCAGGACATGTCATGGCCCATCATCTCGAGGTAACATAGCTTCAGCAAGGCCGTTGCCTTGAGGTCTACCATTGACTGTCAGTTTGACAGTCGACAATGTGCACACAGAGACAGCCGACTGACCCATATCCTGACTTCGAACTTCAGCCCGGCATTCTTTCAGGCAATTTTGTATGTACTCTTTCTCGCTCCCTTTGTGGTTCCGCAGACCCCGTATGAAGTCGTACAACGACTTTTCGAACCTGCTTGTCCATCAGCATGGTGCATCCATCTCGAGGGTTTTCGTGCTGCAGCAGCATACATCTTGACACGCGAATGAGGCTATCGCCGCAGGTTGGCATGGACGGAGAAGAGGGGCTGCGGACGGGGATTCAGGAAACTCGGCAGGTGGACAACGTATGGCGCATGTCTTTTGCTACCATGTTGCGGGCACAAGCATGGCTCGAGGACGATGTATCGCTTTGACTCGTGGTAGGCGGCCTGTAACAGTTCGAGGTTGTTGGAAGAGTGATTCCTCCTGCAGCCTACGTACTATCACTGCCAGCCAAAAGCTATAGCGCCTTGCATCCAGCCGTAGCGCATCATCGCCCGGCCCTGTTGCCCCACGTAGTGGGTGCTGCCGCTCACGTAATAACTGGCACCCAGGGATTGCGTGGGGGGGGGGGTAATACTTTGTACATGGTAAAGTAGCGCGGTTGTACTGCCTAGCAGATATGCAGGTATGGTAGAAGTGAACGGGATCCCAGTCGCGACTCCAGCTTTCCCCAGCTTCACCAACAACACGCTTCCAACTATTCAACAGCCAGCAATACCCACGATAATACTTGCGCACCAGCTCCGACTCCCTCAGTAGCCTCCCCACACCGGCAGAAAATCACACGTTATAGAACCTTCAACTCCGACACCGCTCCCCAAATTATGGCGCCGTCGCTTCTACACCCACCGAGCCACCTCTCTCCCTCACAAGCCCTCGAGCTGTCGCAGCATGCGCCACACATCCTCCAGAAGTCGCCTAGCAACATCTCATCGTCACCATTAGCATCTCTCTTCTCAGCGCCAGAGAGCACAGAGCTGTGGATAACATACGAGAATCTGCTGCTATCATGTCTCCGGACAGGCGACGAGCAAGGCGCGCACGAATGCCTCCGGAGACTCGTCAACCGCTTCGGAGAGGACAATGAGCGGATTATGGCCTTCATCGGCCTGGTCAAAGAAGCAGAGGCTACGGATAATGTTGAACTTGAGAAAATCCTGAAGGACTATGATACAATTCTTACGGAGAGCAATACCAACATTGTTAGTTGCGAGCCCGGTTCTGAATGCTCATGTCAATATGCAAAGATATTAACTGGTTGTGTTTGTGTTATAGCCCATCACAAAGAGGCGCATTGCATTGCTGCGTTCCCTAGGCCGAACTGCGGATGCGGTAGCAGGTCTGACAGCCTTGCTGGACTTTTGCCCTGTCGATGCAGAGTCATGGTCAGAGCTCGCTGATATCTATACCTCCCAAGGCTTGTATCCACAGGCTATTTACTCGTTGGAGGAGGTCCTGGTGCTTGCACCAAATGCCTGGAATGTGAGTGCTTAGTACTCGAACCCAAAGGAGGTCTGCATTGGCTAAAAAATATATTGCAGATCCATGCACGGCTTGGTGAGGTTGAGTATATGGCTGCCACAGCTTCCGGAACAGATGAGAATGCTGCTCGCAAATATCTGGCAGAGTCGTTGAAGAGATTCTGCAGGAGCATTGAGCTCTGTGATGATTATCTTCGTGGTTATTATGGTCTCAAGCTGGTAAGTCTGTCATGAATATCTGCAATATCATACCTGAGTTAACAAACAACACAGGTAACTGCGAGACTGCTAAAAGAGCCTTCCAAGACCAACAAGCTGAATGAGGCAGAGGACTTCTCACTTCCTTCGAAACCGACTATCGAGAAATTGGGTGAAAAGGCCACAGAGAAGCTCTCTGAGATTGTACGACGCAGCACTTCCAAAGAAAGAGGATGGTGTGGCTATGAAGAGTCTGAACTTGCTGCTGCAAGGAACCTCCTTGCCAATGAGTCGGCTGCTGTTATCAGATGAGGATTTTGCTGGTAATGTCTTGAGAGTCCCGAGTCCCGACATTCATAAATACTGCATATAGTAGTGGCAGGACCAAGATTTCAGCATTTCCCTTTGGCAAAGTATGGTGCAGTGATGAGCAGAACCTGTTTTGCAGACCGCACCTCAACTTAGTGGGCGATCTTTCGAATATGGACCAGTTACGAGCTGTCCTACTTAGACATGATCATGAAAGATATGGGGCGTGATAGTACCAGGTTACATTTAATAGTAGCAATAATAGATCCTGATCGCCAAAGCTCATGATCTTGCAGGTGATAATCAGATCTAGAATCTTTCTGCTCAAGCTCCAAGTAAAATACTTGATTATTTGCTCGGTTACTGGGTTATACTCTGCTGTTTTCTGGGCATGATGTGCCGTTTTGGTGGGGCAAGAATGACCACTCTGTATATATTTGCGAGGCTGGAGGTATCAGGGCTTCTGCCCTGTTCTTGGCGCTTGCATTGTGATGAAAAGTTGCTAAAATATAACTCGTTAATGCTTCAAAGAAGCTCTCACCCGAAGCACCTCGTAATGCACTGGCACAGACGTGAAAACAGACCCTGAAAGGGTAAGCCAGAGGAAGATAGATGTTGCTGAAAGAGGCTGGTCCAGCAGCACACAGCAATTGTGGGAGTCAACCACAGGCCCACCACCACTTTTTGACCTGCATTGAGGCTATTATGCATGATTGACAAGGGTAGCTTGACGATAAACGCATACTATGTAATACTTCTGGGTAAGTACCAAAGTATATCCTGGGTCATGTTTCAGGGCACAACTAGTATCTGGAGGGAAGGGAGCAACCAGTGTTTGAGAGCCAGTCGCTGGAGCTGTGCTATGTGGTTCTGACACCACAGCTGCCCAGTCGCTTACTAGGTACCTAGGTTTGCAGGTACTGCAGTACTGCCAGGATCCTAGCAGACAGCAATGCTGGCACGGTTGGGTTCGATTGGGCATTCATCAGTTGAGTCAGTATGATGTTTCGAGGTCTTGTGGTCGTGGACTTGCTATTGCCGCAGCATTTAAATTTTACCTTGGGAGAGAAAAAACAGTGCTTCTGTCCAGACTGTCGAGGAAACTGTGGAATGTATGGGTCTGGAACAAATCAGCAATCCAAGTTCCAACTGTGCGTTCAATCCGTTATTGAGCTGTCAAGTTGTATTGGACACTCTTTGTGCAACCACACCAGCGGAGGACAGCAACGAAGGAGGCGATGCTCACCTACATAGTACAGCAATGGCGTTTCCGATCTCATGTGCTTGAACGGCAGCGTCCGAAGGCAACGATTGATGCGCACAAAACTGATATGCTTCCACTGGCCGCTGGGCGTGAGTTGGCTTGATTGGATGGCGTCCCAAGTCGTTCTGCAGGCATGCGGTCTGAGATTTTGGTATGTCTGACATGCTGGCAGGCTGGCTAGTGTCCGTTTGTGCATATATCACAGTATATGCTGTCATAGTACAACCTCCCTGTGCTCACATGGTTCGCGCCTATTGTGAATGTACTCACAGTCAGTTACAGCGCACCCACCGCCTATAAGCTCAAGTGGTTGCAGCAGCCACGGGCCTTCCTTCCGCTAGTCCGCTAGCACACAAGGCACTTTGCGAAACACCCCACCGTAGGTCGACTGCCCTTCGCCTCTTGCTTTTTCTCTCCTCGCTCCCTTCCTCCAGGCCATAGTACAGCGATTCCCAACAACATACACACACACACACACACACACACACACACGCACTCGCTCCTTCTGCATGCCGCTACCTGCATGGTCCATTTGCCATCTAATCTAGATCACTGAACGTCACTTACCTGGGCTGCCTGGGCTTGTGCCACCATCCTCGACTCGACGCCATCTTTTTGTAGCTGGTGGGTCGAGATCTCCTCCAGGACCCAGTCCAGTCATGACTTGTTGACGCTGACATTGACTGCGGATGCACCACAAGCAGTGCCCAATCTTCCACAACACAACAAACAGCCGTCTCTGTTCCTCCGAGCCCAACGCTCTGGCGCCGATCGTCAATCAGAGATACTAGCCAGCCAGCCTGCCAGCCAGCCAGCCAGCCAGGAGCCCAGGGCAGCCTGGTCGCGTCAAAAGGCCCGCGCCGTAGCACGCTAGGGAAGCTGGGAAGCCAGTTTAGGCTGGCCAGCAGTGGACCGCTGCCGGGATCATCCTCTGTTGGCACTTATACACTCCCTCTCCGCCCGCTCTGCTCATCCTTGCTCGGCCTGAACAGTACGGAGCAGAGTATACAGCCTGCCAGCCTGCCTCACCTCGCCCCCGCCTCTTCTTCCTCGGTCCTCCTCCTTCTGCTTGTCGGTCCTCGTTCTCGTCTGCTGCAACAGGTCCTGCTCCGTTGGGACCAGCAACAAGCTACTACCTACTCACACGACGACACTCTCCGTCTCCCGCATCGCTGCGCAACGCAGTGTCTCTGTTGCGCAGCAGACGCAACGCTTCTGACCTGTTGTTGTGGTCAGACCAAAGCCTGCCAGCCACCGCTCCGTCCTCCCATGCTGACCGGCTCGTCATACGCTTGCACCAAAAACCTGCCCTGCTTTTGCATACATCGAGACTACGAGGGGGTGCGTTAGACTCCAAATAAACAGCCACACCCCCGCAGCTGTCCTGACCGACGACACACCCTCTCTTTTCCTGGATTCCCATTCCAGTTGCCACCCGTTCCTCCCAAATCCCGCTTGTGACAAGCTCGCCGTACCCCGTCGGGTGCAAGGTGCAAAGGTGCAAAAAGGGTTGCCTCTTGCTGTTTACTTTTTTGTCCCAATGTCTCGGTGAGTTCTTCTGTCCCTTTGCCTCCCATCAACGCGAGGCCCGCTAGTATTTGTGCCTGTATTCGTTCATGTTCCTGCGCTGAGCCTGCTGTTTCCTGTTGGCGCGCATCTTCTGTGGTGTGCTGAGTCCGATTCGTCCATCACTGAGCCGCAGCGCCCTCTGCACCCATCCAGCCGCCCACACACCCACACCCACACAAGGCTCTGCTTGGCACCCCTCCTTTCGTTCCGATGACTATTAGACCGCTACTACCAGACACGCAGACACTGACCGCCTGATTTCGCTTTGCTATTTTCCCCTCTGCAGAGAAAGGAGGTCCCGCCCCAATATTCCTGCCTCAAGTCAGACGTCGTCGCGCTCTGGGTCTGCGTCTCTCACCGACGAGGACGACGATTCACAAGACGACTACAACCGTTCGCATTCTGCTTCTCCGGCAGAGGACGACGATTGGGACCGTCAGCACCCCGAGCTTGACCCTGACGACTCGGCCTCGGCCTCGGCGGAACGTTATTATACTCGGTCTGGGAATCCACCGCGCTCTCACTCCGCACATCGTCATCAAGCCTCGCGCCAACACAGCATTCCTCGAGGACGAGGTGTCCACCACGTCACTCCAGCGGCACAGATTCCTGCGCCACCATTCGCCCCAGTGCCTGGTTCTGAATATATGCCTGCCATGACAAGTGACGGGGCGTCCGGTTATCCCGAGTATGAAAACCACCACTATGCGCCGCATGCCCCATTGCACAACTATGACAGACGTCCCGGCTATCCCGGCTATCCACAGAGCGGCATCAGTGGCTTTGCACCGCCTCACCCATACAGCAGACAAGTTGTGCCATGGGGGAACAACAACCCATTTGCCCCCCAAGGCGGCTTTTATGACCGCAGCCACGAGATGATGCCCTATCACCACCAGCAGGGCTTCTATGGAGGCGCGGGACCTGTCGCACCCGCTGCCTATGGAATGCCGCACCACTTGCAGGGCTTGATGTATTCAGCGCCTCCCCCACCCCCTACCGTTGTTGGAGCCAAAACACCAGAGCCCGAGGAGAAGAAGGTGGACCCCGAGCTTGAACGAATGAGACTGGAACTAAAACAACTCCAATTGGCCCGAGCTGAGGCTGCAGAAAAGCAACGGCAGGCTGAGTTGGAGCAAAAGATACGGCAAGATGCCGAACGACAGTTCAAGGAACGTATGGAGGCCATGCGAGAAGCGCAAGAAGTCGCCAAGAAGGAAATCGAGGTTGCGCGAATAGCAGCCGAGGCCGCGGCACTTGAACGCCTTGAGGAAGCACGCAAGGTTGAGGAAGAGCGTCGTCGCGTCGAAGCCGAGCTGAAAGCGCAAGCTGCGCGCGAAGAGCGTGAGCGGATCGAAAGAGAGCGCAAAGAGGAGGAAAAGCGACAAAAAGAACATGCGCTCGCACTAGAAAAAGCCGAGCGCGATGCCAAGGAGAAATACGAGGCAGCCAAAGCTGCTGAAGAGGAGCGCAAGCTGGAGCTTGAGAAGCAGAGGCTTTTGATTGAGACGCAAACTAGAGAAAAGATTCTGGCCGATCAAAAGGCTGCAGAGGAGGCAAGAGTGGCTGCTGAAGCGAAAGCGGCCGAGGAGAAGGCTCGAAGAGAGCTTGCCGAAAAGCAGGCTATGCAAAAGGCCATTGAAGACTATGAGGCAGAGCTGGCCAAGGAAAAGAAGGCCGCTGAGGAGAAAGCTCAAGCCGAGGCTGCTGCCAAGCTCCGATTCGAAGATGAGGCACGCATCGCTGCCGCGGCTGCCGAGGCCGCAGCAGAACAAAAGAAAAAAGATGACGAGGCCCTGAAGAACAGGATCCTAGCCGAGGCAAAGGAAGCTGAAGAAAAGGCTGCTGCAGCTGCTGCTGCCGCTAAACCACCAGATCCTCCGGCGCCAGAGAAGGAGCCCATCAAGTTTAAGGATGCTGTAGGGAGAAAATACAGCTTTCCCTTTGCCATGGCTTCCAAGTGGCCGGTACGTATATCATGATTATTACCTGAACTTTTATGGCTCTATCACGGTACTAATGATGCCTTATGCAGACTATGCATCGGCTCATTGAGCAGGCTTTTGAGCACATTGAAACTCTTGGGCCGCACGTGCGTGAAGGCCACTATGATCTCGAAGGCCCTGAAGGCGAGCTCATTCTCAAGGAAATCTGGGAGACGACGGTCCAACCGGGCTGGCAGGTTACTATGAAAATGTGGCCCGCAAACAGCCATCCTCCACGGCGGACTGCGGGACCTATGCCATTCATGCCAAGCAACTTGACGCCGGAGCAACAACGGCGCTTCGCCGAAGCTATGCGTAACCGCACATTCCAACAGTTTGGACCGCCGCGAGGGGGAGTGCCACCTGCTCCTATGCATCATCCCGGACAGATTCCCGTTCCACCAACTGGATTTGCTCCTGCAGCTACTCAAAATCCGCACGTTCATATCGTAGATCCCATAAGCCGCGAGAGAAGACACAAGAAGGAAGAGAGACCTAGAGGAGCAGGTTTCAGAGGTTGGATTGTTGGAAATCCGCCAGCTAGAAAGTCCTCCAAGAAGTAAGCGTTCTCTTCAGCGAACTTGATTGAATGAGAGCTTTTGAAGAGCACATTATTAACTTTCTGTCACAGACGAACAAAGTAACCATCGAGTCAAACTGAAAAAAAAAAAAATTTGAAAGAAAAAAACCCCTCCTTTCTTCTTTCTCTGAATGGCTGGAGTTTTCGTGGTTTCATTGTTCATTAACCGGGAAATTTTCTTAAATCGTGTTTGGTTTTTGCTCTAACGATACCTTGTTGTTCACAGACGGAACGGCTTCTTTCAATATTTGCGAGACTTGTTCTTTCTTGAGCTTTACAATGCTTCTCAAATATTACTACGTGGTTGTCGGACGATACGAGGGGGTATATCATGTGCATGAAGGATGAGATGAACGAGAATGAGATGAATAAGACGAGAGATGATTCAAAATAATAAATATGAGTTGATTGAGACGCAGTGTTTCTGGCTATTCTTCTCATTTCTTTCATTATTGGCTTCTAGCATGGTGGGCATGGGAGGCACAACTGGGATGGTAACCTGCTGCCTTTCGGCACCGGGAATGATTATGGAATGGCCGCAAGTAAGGTTTCATTGGCATACTGGGACAAAGCTCGGACTTCTACTCACATATTCGGCCTCATATAAGCTGGGATGATTTAGATGAAGATTGTAGTGTGGCGGGGATGAAAATGGCAATGTAGGGAATAGAGTTATGGCCTCGATTGGGAAAGTCTACTCTCAACGTTTGGATCTTCATATCCTCTCAGCTAATTTGCACAATGAACGGCTTCTTTAACGGAGAGTTTTGGATGAACAAGCTCGCTTTTGATGATGCACTGGCTGGCTGCTTTCGTCAAAATCGGAATGTCTGAGGAGATTGTGTCCATGTGATTTCGTCTTCCTTTCTATATGCAATTATATGTGGTGATGCAATTCTTGTATCCTGAGTCCTGACCGACTAGTGACCGCCGGCCTCAAAATGTGGGTTTGTGTATAGATTCACTCGTCTGGCCATTTGTCCGATATATTGAGGGTGGAGATGTGACTTGTCTTGAACTTTCTTTTTGCCATTAAAGGGGGCTATCGCCGAATGGTGACGGACATGACGCATTGTCGGATTACTTTGCCGCTGCTGGGCAATTCATCAACTTATTGGCCAATTTGCAGTAGATGATGCTGGCTAAAATTGTACTTGGTTGGGCCGGTTTGAATTGAATCATCCAAGGCACCGTGGGAATTTGTTCTTTGTCAAAGGGGTATGAATCAATCACCGCGTCGTGGAGCCGCTACCAAACAGCTGCCGCGCCCTCAACTCAAATGCATCAATCATCTTAGTCGCCGTCTCATCCGCCACCTTGGCAAGCATAACCTGCACGAGGGGATCCTCCAGCTGCATACTCAAATCCAAGTCCACTCTTGTCCATTCTCCTGTGAGTCCTGCTGCTATATCCGCCGCTGCACGGGCAGGCGCGTTTGCATCCGCAACCGACCACTTGGTCGCGAGGCGCTTGAACGGATTCTGCCCTGCATCTTTTTCCCGTGCAAGCGCTTCCCCTTGTCCGCTGAGTGCTTCGACAGATTTGCCGGGTATGCAGACGATGCGGCTGGTGTAGGATTGGGTGATAGGCCCGAAGCCGATTGTGAGCTGGCCTTCTATGGGCCACTTTCTTGCTTTTGGTTCTTCTTGTTGTGCTGGGGACTGGGTTGAGGGTGATGTTGGAGATGTTGTGGTCGGGGACCAGGCCGTCACGCGGCTGTGCTGACAAAACGGGAGAAACGAAGAGTAGGCGTCAACATCGACAATGAGGTCATAGAGGGCGGCGCGCGGATAGGGAAGCGTGCGTGAGACATTAATTGTCAGGGGGGACGAGGAAGGGAGAAGGCTGTTGAGAAAGGTTCGACGTGGTGCCGCGGCGGCTGCTTTTTGGCGGGTGAGGGAGGAGCGGACGAGGTTGGCGAGCGGTCGAAGGGGGCCCTTGGTGGCCATATTGAGAAATGGTGGGTTGATTGATGTGGTTTAGCGGGATGAGAGTGAGGAGCGTGTTGTTACTGAGCGGCCATGATAATCGCGCGACTGGGTTCTGGAAACAAGTCAGGGCATCACTCCAAAGTACAGCATCTGGTCATGATCCAAAGACTTTGACGTCGTTTGTCGGTTCCGAGTTCGGCATTCCACCGTCAGCGGGACCCCAGCCAAGGACACCCCTACATAGTACATACCTTGGAAGCAAGCCACATACTATGTAAGCGCAGCCACAGATGAGGTGCAGGGCTCAGAAAAAAAAAAAAAGCTAGCGTGTAAGCCACATTGCGATAAGATCTCCTCCATAAAAAAAAAGTCCCCTGCCCAAAATTTCCTACGTTCAACCTTCCTTTGCCTTTCTTCACACCATCGTCTCGTAACTCGCTCCTCCAGCGATTACGACTGCGCATTGTCTCTCGCGCGCAACCAAACAACAACGGCGAGGACATGGTGGCACCCGAAGAGGTCGCGGCATCTTCTGCTGCCCCTCGCGACGACGTTCAAGCAGCAGCGCAGCAAGCTGATGCCTCAGCAGAGCCTCAGGTTAGGGCTGTTGCCGAGGATGAAAAGCTTGCTGCCGCTGTTGTGAGGTCGCTGGAAGTCACCGATGATGCAGTCAGCACTGCGCCTGTGCCTCCCAGTCGCTCGCACGACCCCCAGTACAACATGAAGCGCAGCGATCCGTTCCAGTTTGGCTCGCGTTTCCTCGAGGACGGTGATGATCCTTTCGAGTTCAACGCCTGGGACCACGTGGAGACTGACGATGCATACAAGGAGTACGCGGAGCAGCAGTACGAAATGCAGCGCCAGTCTCCCGTGTCTGACTTTGATAAGAGTATGTTCTCTCTTTTCTTTCACTTCTTCCTGCTACTACACCTCCCCGGCCTTGGTGATGATTTACATAACATAGCATAGTTCATCTGATTTCATGATGACTACATTGTATTTTTTAGTCTTTCGCTCCCATCTGATCTGGCCATCTTTCTGTCCTTTTTTCCCTTATATCATTCCAGGCAAATTTCATCTTTGCTGACTTGATAAACAGATCGCTTCAACTCTGATCCTGCCAAGTGGTGGAACTTGTTCTATAAGAACAACACCGCCAACTTTTTCAAGAACCGCAAGTGGCTCCAGCAAGAGTTTCCTGTGCTCGACAAGGTAACTAAAGAGGATGCCGGCCCAATCACGCTCCTGGAAATCGGAGCAGGTGCCGGCAACACTGCCTTTCCCATCCTGGCTCAAAACAAGAACCCCAAGCTCAAGATTCATGCTTGCGACTTCTCCAAGAAGGCCGTCGAAGTCATGCGTTCCCATGAGGGCTATGATACAGAGCATATGCAGGCCGATGTGTGGGATATCGCGTCGGATGAACTCCCTCCGGGCCTTGAAGAGGGCTCGGTCGATGTGGCACTGCTCATCTTTATCTTCTCTGCACTGTCTCCCTTGCAGTGGAAGAAGGCCGTTGAGAATGTGTACCGAGTGCTCAAACCTGGTGGGGAAGTCTGCTTCCGTGATTATGGAAGAGGTGACCTCGCCCAGGTCCGCTTCCGAAAGGGACGGTACCTTGAGGATAACTTTTATATCCGTGGCGACGGCACGCGCGTGTACTTCTTTGAAAAGGACGAACTGGCGTCCATCTGGACCGGCCAGAAGGACCACGCCGCTGTTGGTGCTACCGGTGAAGAAGCTGGCGAGACGTTGGCGGAACCGCTCTTTGACATTGAGGATCTTGGTGTCGATAGACGCATGTTGGTCAACCGTGCTCGCCGGTTGAAGATGTATAGATGCTGGCTGCAGGGTAAATTTAGAAAGAGAGAAGCCAAATAAACTACCTGCTGTTATTCACCCCAAATTGCCTGGGCGCGCCTGTTGGTTGACTGTGATACTGTCGTTTGGCTCTTGACGTTCGATACATGAGTCTTTCATTACCCTCATGGGCCATCATCAACCTATCTACACTACTATGTTCTCAACTCGCCGCCCTCTCCAAGACTCGACTGTCAATCACAGCCTACTGCTCCTCCCTCCAGCCAGATACACTCCACCCAACTTCAACATCTCCTCAGCCTGTACCACCATCTCCTCGACAATTTCCCCCGCGGGTTGCACTTTGCGGATACTCCCCGCCACCTGACCCATCAAATGCGGCACGTCAATCTCATTTCCTTCCTCAATATCCCACTCCAACGGGACCACTCCCTGATCACACAACTCCTTGATCTTCGCGGGCCGCGCGTGCCATGCGCGGATATACTCATTCACCTTCATCCGCAACGGCCGCCCCGAAATCACCAGCGTCCGCTCCGTCTCGTCGAACCCACACGAGACAATCTCGTCCTTGTGCACCTCGCTGCAGCCTGCTTCCACACTGGCAACGAACCGCGTACCGACCCACACCCCCGAGGCGCCTTGCATGAGCGCGCTGGCGAGACCGCGCCCGTCGGCAATGCCGCCTGCTGCCACCACCAGCGCTGGCTGTCTGGCACTCTTGCTCCCAAGCCGCTCGTTCAAGAACGCGGGGAAATACCCGCGCGCCACGTCCACCACAGCCGGAATCAGCACACTGCTTGCAATATTCCCCGTATGTCCGCCTCCTTCCCCGCCCTGCGCACAGATGATGTCCACGCCCAGCTCCAGCGCTTTGACAGCATGCTTCGGGTGCCCGACCATGTTCATGACCAGAATCCCCGCTCCATGCAACCGTTCAATCACCGGCTTGGGCGGGACCCCGACGGCGCTGACAAAGAGACTTGCGCCGGATTCAATGGTAATGTCAATCAGTTCGTCGAGTTTCCCACCCGTGTAATCGTGGTTGGTGGCGCGCGCGCCACCGCCCACTTGGGGCAGCGCGAGGTCCACGCCAAAGGGGAGGTTGGGAGAGGCGAGGCAGGCTTTGAGCTCCGAGATGATTTCGCGCAGTTGAGACGGGGTGTACATGAAGCCGCCAATAACGCCGAGACCGCCTGCGTTCGAGACGGCGGCCGCGAGGCGCCCGTTGGAGGTGCGCGCCATGCCGGCGAGGAGGATGGGGTGTTGGATGTTGAGGAGGGTGGTGAGAGGGGTGGTGATGGGGCCTTTGGGAGGGGCCATTGTGGGCGGAATTTAGATCGGTCGTGTGTTGGTGATGTTGTGGCTGTCTCTTTCTTGGATTGAACGGAATGGTTGTTTCTGTATGTTCAGTCCGTCCCCGTCTCAAAGACCGTTGCAGTGTAAAGATGGCGCAGAGTGTACCAAAGGTTCCAAAGAATGTCGCGCGCTTCCAAATTGATGATGTTCAAAAGTGGCAGATTGCATAGGTTGGACTGAAAGGAAAGATATAGAACTGTCACAAGATGTGGACAAGAACACAATGTGCATACAAAAAGCTACAACACGCGAGAAATATGAAAATATCTTGAACAGTATCCTTGGCTGTCACTGACCGACTGGCTGGCTGGTATCGAAAGTGCGGGGATGATATGCTGTTCGGGGGACCCAGCCGAGGTACCTGGGGTCAGCCTGAACGTGGGGATGTAAGGTCCAGGGAACGAACTTTTTCTCTCCGGCTTTGTGGAACTGTCACTGAGCCGCAAGAAGGCGACTTCTCAAAACGGTAAGTCTTCGTTACAAATGTCTGAATATGGCTGTGGGAGACTCAAATGGCAATCATCGTCATCACGAGATCTAGTCATGCAGCCAAACAAAGAAAGATATGAAACAAGGACAGTAAGTACCTTGTTGCGGGATGCACACAAGCGCTTAGGGATCGTATTTTGTGAAGTCAAGCAAATATACAACTCTATGAACCAAGAACAAGAAACCCACACCAGTTTTGTAACTCTTTTTGTTTTTGTTTTTTTTTCCCCAGAAAAACAACCTTTTCTACCAACTAGGACAAGAAATGAGCAGAGCCCGCTACAACGTTTGCCTCTGCATGTTATCCGTGCCAAGCACTGGTTCTCGCTCCGCAACAACAACATGACTTGTCTAGTTGTTGGCACTCATGACAGCTAGGGCACCCGGCTCGCTGCACACATAAATGACATCGTGGCAGTCAGAAAAGCCATTGAAGCGTGTGGCGGAGCACTTGGTATAAGCACCCATGTCTTCAAAGTAGAGCCAGTCACCAACGTCCAACACTTGGGTAAAGCGAATGCTCTCGCTGATGCGGTCAATGCCGTCGCAGGTCGGGCCCCAAATGCTGTATTCAATGCCGTTGGACGCCACAGGCTTGGCAATAGCTGTGTTGTAGTACGTCTTGCCACCAGCACGCAGAATGTGGGCAATGGGGTTCTGGTGGTCGAACATGATGCTGCTAAAGTTGCCATAAACACCATCATTGACATAGACCATGTAGCTGTGGTCAGCACCTGCTGCCTCGGCGGCATCCACGCCTTCATTCTCCACCGTGCGGCGAGCAATAATATTGCAAGCCAGAGTGAAGGCAGCCGAGGCATAGAACCGGCCAGGTTCGGCAATCAGGTTGATACCCGAGTGGACAGGGAAGTACTCGTCAAGAGCAAGTCGGAGCACTCCCGCCATCTTCTCAAAGGTTTCATCGCTGCAAAAACCGCCGCCGACGTCCAGTGTCCTCATGTCGAAGCCAAGTGCCGTGCCTTGCTGGAACACGGTGTGCGCGTCTTGGACAGCCTTGAGGAAAGCCGCAGGATCAGACGCACCAGAGCCAACGTGAAAGCTGACACCGACCACCTTAAGGCCTAAATCGTGTGCTGTTTGCAGCAGACCCTGCGTCATGTCCATGGACGCTCCGAACTTGAGACTCAGGCGGCACAGGCTGGACGAGTCGTCGGTGTGGATGCGCAAAAAAAGCTCAGCCGTTGGATAGAGCTTGGCAATCTTGCGAAGCTCATCGGCATTGTCGAAGGTCATCTTGCGCACACCCTGGTTGGCCACATAGCGAACGTACGAGTTGGTCTTGCAGGGCTGGGCGTAGATGATGCGCTCAGGGCTCACTCCCATTGTGAGAACTTGCTCAATCTCAGTCTTGGAGGCGCAGTCAAAGCCAGTGCCCAGGCTGGCCAACAGGCGCAGCAGCTGGGGGTCCGGGTTGCATTTGACTGCGTAGAAGGGTTTGACGCGGGGAAGGTTGCGCTTCCACCGCAGGTGCTGCCGGTAGACCTCGCCAAGGTCTGCCACGAAGAAGGTATCCTCTTCACCTGGCTCGCAGTCCTCGTGATCAATGTTCTCCACGCGCTGGCGCAAGGCTTCGCCAATCAATTGCTTGGGCGAGACATGGCCGCGGAGGACTGGTTTGTCATGGTCGAAATCAGTGCCATGGTCGTCTATATTAGACTTGATGGTGGAAAAGACGCGATTATTGATGTAATCGACAGATGTGATTGTATCGACGAGGGTAATTGCCATAACCATATCCCAACGCTGCTCTTTTTGCAAAGATAGTGTTGGAAAGAGAGAGGGTGTCGTTCGTGGACTTTGTGTTGATGTTCCAGGAGGAATGCTAGGTTTCAAAGAAACCTGTTCAGGTGTTTACAGACTCGACAGATCGAGAAGGGTGTTAGGGTGGTCGGAATCGGTAGCAGACTGATCCCTGGATGGATTGGCGAGGCCTCCGCGACTCTCCCTCGTTGAGAGGAAGAGGCTCAGAAGTCCCCTTATGCGGCAGCTGAAAGGGGGGGTGGAGCGGCGGAACCTGGTGGTTGTGCAAGTTGTGCAACGGCGGCAGCAAGTCGAAGTGCTTATGGGCGTTCAGCAGAGGCGGCGGGAGGGGGCACGACGTTGATAATGTGAGGATTCTTTCGCTGGCTGAAATCTTGGTCTGAGACGAAATCAACGGCCGAGGAAGCCGTCGTAGCGGTGTGCCTTTGATGGAGACCAAAGGCGAGTCCCAGTCCGGGGTAGGAAGGCAAGGACGAAGAAGGGGGTCGGTGGAGTCTGTCGTTCTCAAGACAGTCTGTTAACAACGCGGTTTCCCAGAGAGATGAGACGAGAGATGAAAGTAGAACAACCGAAGTCGAGGTTGCGGGCTCAGTAGGATACGAATGTTGTTTATGGCAGTGGCGCCAGCTCTCCCGTGACCGAGTGAGGTGTTTTTCAAAGCCAAGGAAAAAAAAAAAAGGTTGGTCGGTGAGGCGCTAACGCCGTCGTGCGTAAAACACCACAGTAGGATCCCACCATTAGGAACGGAAGTGCGGGCTGGATGGGGCTTACCTGGCAATGAGTCACCTGTAAAGGCGAAGACTTGTAGCGAAGATCTGCTGTTCGGATTGTGAGCTCGATTGGGAGTTCACAGAAAGAAGAGAAGGAAGAAAAGAGAGGGTGGTGGAGGGGTGAAGACGGTAAAAGGGAAGATCGATGATGTCGGGGGGGTGGGGGATAGGGCCAGGTCTAATTTTGGCGGGGGAGCGAATTTCCAGGCAGTGGGTCGCTAGTGAAAGCTGCTTCGCTCCTGCAAACTGCGCTTCATCAAACCGTGCCCCTGGCTGGCTGGACTGGCTGGACTGGCTGGACTAGCTGGGTTCCTGCTTATAGTAGGGCCTGGTTTTCACCTCTGCATCGATTGGGCAGCTTGCAGCTTCCACTGGCTTCTGGACCTGAGCTGGCCTCTGCACGCAACGTTTATCCCAGCACTCCTGTCTCTGCTCGTCACCCGAATCGTGTCATAGTAGCACCTCGATTGCAACCGTTATTACTACCTAGATTTTATCATATACATAGTAGTCGTTTGCGAACAATAGCATTGTGCTGCGCTCTTTTTCTAACCATTGAGAAGTCGCTTTATCCATCTAGACCGCCTTTTCAACCGACCAGCCACCACTGCAACGGCAGCGGCAACATCGCCATGTTTTAATCCTTTTTTTTTCCTCTTCTTTTTTAAATATTAAGCAGTCTTCTCTAAACGGAAAGCAGGAGAGGTGTGAGGGGTGTGGAAAATTTTCAAGCGCGCATGTGAACTGGTTCGAAGCAGCTGAGATGTGACTGCTCGGCAAAGCGGCCTTGCGTGCCGCGTGCACACAGTACTTACTTTCCCGAATCAGGTCGTCAACAGATCCAGACAGCGAGACTGTTGAGAGTGCGCCATGGCAGAATTGGTGGCCGGGTAGGAAGGAAAATCCAGCTCAAGAGAGTCTGCTGTAGCAGAGTTCGCAATTGCGTGCTTCTCAGTAGATCGTGCTTGGTGAGCCATCGGAGTCAAAGGCTCGCTCGGTTCATGGATGTGAGGCACCACTGCGCCATTGTGATTTGGAATGGTCGACGACGTGCATGGCCAAGCAAAACAGCTTGCATGCAGAATGGCCAACAGCAACAAATTGACCTTAACCGTGACGTAGTTGCGGTAATATGATATTTTCATTCTGCGGGTCCCATCACGATCCAAGTTGCAAATTCCACGATCACTCCGTCATGTGCACCAAATAACCTACAAGGCACCCACGGTCATGATAGCTTTTCAAGCCCAACTCTTCTATGGTGATAGCATTGGAGAAAGCGACCGCGACATCATGGAGAACATTGGAGCGCAGAAATTTAAGCAGTACGTGCTTAGATACTTTCTAGGTTCAATGCGCCATGTTTGTAGAGCCAATATGCGCTCCTCCTACACGATATGAAGGACGGTGTAGCAATCCCCATTCTATCCTCAAACACCGGGATCACCAGTCTCCAGACAAGTTTCTACATGAAACAACAACTTAACCCACTCCAAGAACTTCCCAAGTGCGATCTCTATCAAATAAGTGCTCGGTATCCAATCAGTACACACCGCCGATTTTCCCATTACGCATACATGTGCTATATATACAAGTATGTACTCTGTTGCATAGTCCGCACATCCACAACCTTAAGGACGACGGGTCTGAAGAACGAGCAATCCTTTCATCCCCCTCGACTCCGACTCCAACTCAACCTGATCCACAGCCCCAAGGCCAAACGTCAACAAGACACGAGCCAGCCGCGTCATCTCTTGGAGAAGAAAAGACCGCGGTTCGTCCACTTGGTTTGCGTTTGCAGTGCGATTGTGACTTTATGAGAAGAAGATGAAAGAGAGCAAGGAAACAAGGATGGTACATTGATCTCGCGCCGTTTTGTGGTCTTAAAGCCATCAGAGAGGCAGAAAGACGTATCGTATCTGAACGCTGGGGTTTTGTAAGGAAGCGACTCGGGTGGAAAAAACAACAAGAAGAAAACAAAGAAAAGAAAACCAAAAAGCAAACCTAGGAGATATAGTCACCACGGAGCGTGAACGTGTCCACGCTTGTGGGACGGTAGTGGGAGATGGGTATCATTTTTTCTCTATATGTCTCTGTGTCTTTTTTCCCTGAAGCCCACATATATATCCGGTCTTCTTCTTACAAGACCATTACATGGCCATTTTTGTGAATATGCACAAGTTTCATCCCCTCGTGGTTTATGCCTCAGCCGGAAGAGCAGCCTTGACATCCATCTCTTCAACCTTCCACTCGCCATCTACCCAAGGCGCCTGCTTGCCAAGGAAGACCGCTCTCTCTGCATTGTTGCCCAGCGCATCAACGACATACTTTTGCGCAACATTCCGCACCTGCTCGGGCGTAACATCGAGCAGCTGCTCACGACGCTTTTGCTTGAGCATCGCATCAATGCCATACACAAGCCGACCGGCGCCAACCTCGCTCGCGCTGCGTGGCGCATCGTGAGACTGGAAGACACTAAGCTTGGCGTCCTCCATGTCGCGCTCGCTCCACTGCTTGTCGACCGCCCACTGGCCCGCGCGCCGCATTATGCTCAGCGTGTTGACTGGATTCGGGTCGCGGTATGAGTAGAAGCCAAAGACGCCGTCAATGGCGCGAGAATAGGCGCCACCGCCGTAGGCGCCGCCTTTTTCACGAATCTCGTGGTGCAGATGCTTGTGTGTGAGAAGCTTAGAGAGCACGGTGAGGGACGCGGCGTCGGCCGAGGTGTAAGACGTGGTTGGAATGGCGAGGGCACCGTAGTAGACCTGGTAGGGTAAGGGATAAAAGGTCTTGAGGTTGCGTTCAAAGGTGCGGGTGCCTCTGGGCGGCAGCTGGGGAGAACCGGAGAAGGAATCGAGGAATTTGGAGAGAGCGGTCGCGTTGGCTTGCACAGCATCGCTGCCGCAGGTAATGGCTGCGCGAAGGTTTCCCCGAGCCATGGTGAGTTGCTGAATTTGCTTGAGTTTGGCAATCACATCGTCAAGCCGGTCCGCCTCTGGCCGGCTGGCTAGGGACGTCATAAGTTTGACCTGGGTCAAGCCGCCAACCTGCTCCTTGAGGTAGCCATGTTCACCCAGACCAGCCTCTGCAACGCCTCTAGCATACGAGTGGCCTGACGACGCGATATCATTGACCACACCGTCTGCAGAGGCCTGAATGAGTTGTCGGATCTGTTGGACAGCCTCGGTGCTGTCAAAGTTTGTCTCGACCACCAGCTTGTGAAGCAGTTCAAATATGTATGGCACATTGCGGTCTAAAGCCGTGCCTGAGAACGCAAAACCCTCTGTGGCTTGAGTATAGTCGTGAATGTTTGAAGCAGCGTGGTAGGACACACTGACGCCACCCGTCTTCAGCTTGATCAGATCCTCAAGCTCCTCCATCGTCTTGTCTTTGGTGCCAAGGCGCATAATAGAGCCGGTAAAGAGCGGCACCAACGAGCGCAGCTCTTCGGGAATGTTGTCCAGGATGTTGAGAAGGCGGAAGTAGCTAAGGCCGTTCGTCGCGGCTTCATGCCACTGCACGTTCGCGCCGTTGACCTTGTCATCCTTGAACTCGTCTGCTTTGTGCTGCCGGGGGATATCCTTCACATGCACACTCGGCAGACAGCTGAGATCTTCCGTGTTTGTTTTGCCCTGCTCCTCAAGCAGTACGAGCTCCCTCTCCTCCAAAAGTTTTTGTGCGGCCTCCCTGCTACCAGTTTCTTGCTTGACTGCCTCAATCTTGGCAGCGAGACGATCCGCCTCCTCTTGCATCAATTCTTGCTCAAAAGCGGCAGATGGTGACATGGTAAAGGTCAAAGTATTGTCGTTTAAAAGGTATTTCTCCATAAGGTCTTCGAGGTACCTGCCCTCTCCCATCTTCGCCTCAAATGCCGAGATGAGCTCGTTCCAAGCCAGCGTGTCAAAAGGGTCAATGCCAGTGAACCACTTGGGCTTCAGCCTTTGCAGCAGCGACATGCCAAAACTGGCCGTCTTGTGCTTGAGACTCAGCTCAATCTGATGTCTGTAGCCATCAATCTTGGACCTCTCAAAGCCCTTGTGAGCTACTTCGCGCAAAACCTTTTGCAATTCTGTCTTGACTTTAGTCACGTCGGCCTCCTGGACGCCGCTCAGTCCTACCGAGAAAATTCCGCGGGCGTTGCCACCATCATAGCCGGTATTAGGACTCCAGTCGATGCCCAGGCCAGACTCGATGAGCGCTTTATAGAGAGGTGAGCCGTACCCGTCCAATAGCAAGGCCGAAATGAGCCCCAGAGACCACGATTCGAGAACATTGGACGTTTCGCCCAAAATCCAAGACACCGAAGTCTTGTACTGCTTGTTGGCATCCACCAATGGATCAACAGGTCCTTGCAGGGTGACCTCCTGGGGACCTCCACTCAGGTCGATAGGTTGGTGGATCTTCATGTCACCATTTATCCTTTCGAACGCGCTCAGCTGAGCATTGATTTCCTGCAAGTGGTCTCCCAATGGCATATCTCCATAGGTGAAGAGCTTAGCATTGCTAGGGTGGTAGTGCTGGTCATGGAACTGCTTGAGTTGCTGGTACGTGAGATCGGTAATCTTCTGAGGGTCGCCACCCGAGTTGTTGATGTCAGGGAAAATATGGTCCTGGAACCTAATGTAGTAAAGATAACCGGCGTCGGACATTTGGCCCTTCATCTCGTTGTATACGACGCCCTTGAAGACGAGCTTGCGGTCCTCTGGCGTTGCATCCAGTCCCTGGGCCAGCGCCTGTGGGTTCTCGGGTCCTATCCTCCAGCCTTCTTGCGTAAAGTCGGTTTCCTTAAGAAGTGGGTGCAAAGTCGCATCGAGATAGACAGACATGAGGTTCTTGAAATCCTGCGAGTTTGTCGTGGCAAAAGGGTAAAAGGTGTGATCCGATGCAGTGAAGGCATTCATGAAATTGGAAAGAGTGCGCGGTAACATCTTGAAGAAGGGATCTCGGATAGGGTACCTGAGCGCGCAGTCAGTCTTTGAGGCTCTGGGAGACAGTGGAGGACGCAGCTTACTTTTCACTACCACATAAGGTGGTGTGCTCGAGGATATGAGGCACACCAGTGTCATCTGGAGGATTTGTCTTGAAGCCAATCGAAAAGACATTGTTGCTATCCTCCTTAGCAATGTGGATGTGTTCAGCGCCTGTCTTATCGTGCTGCAGGTGCAGTGCCGTCAACTCCAGCTCCGGCACATGTTTTGATCGCAGCATTGTGAAGCCATGGATCTTTTCGCCAGCCTTTGGGAACTGGGACAGCTCTGTTACTGCCTTTTTGGCGCCGTTAACGGCGTTGCGCAGCACGGTGGACGACATGGCTGTACCACTTGTGGCTCTGGCGGCCCGTAGAAGAAGCGGCAGACAGAGACAGTCGTGTCTGAGTCCACAGATGAACGTGCAAGATGCCAGTCACAAGCTTGCTGCAACTGTATCAAGACGAGCTAGGTGGGGTGCAGGTGTAGTGGGCGAGTTGCGATTCGTGGTTTGGCTGATGAGGCTAGCTCATAAGGCTGCGATGCTTTTCAAAATTTGTCTGGCACAAGGCGCCAGCCTAGTGACGTCTTTGGTCTTGGTGTGTTGCGGCCGAGGCGGGTCGAGCCTGTGCAGTACTTGGGTACCTTTTGTTAGGTATCTCCCGGTATCTGGGCGCTGGACGCTAACTGGGCGCTCGAGCCAGAAATACGTGCCTAGGTACCTTGGTACCCAAGCAGGCGGGCTGTGTTTGGCTAATTGGTGGGGGAGGGTTTCCAGGTGGTACCTGCTGCTGCTGCTGCTGCTGCACAGACAGCATAGCACGCCCTGCTTGCTGCCCGCCGGGTGGCACTGCAGCAGTTCTTGGGTACTTCAATGGCACGAGCAGGGCATACCCGTACATATGTTTAGGCGCACCGAGTGCATCAAGGCTCATCACGGCCAGTATCATAGTAGCTTGCTGTGCTAGGTGTTTGAGGACCTTGCTGATCTTCCGTCCAGCACTGGCCCTGTCTAATGTTGTCGAATCGATTCGCTCCTCCCCAAGAAGCGACCCGTCCTCCCGCACAGCCCCGGTCAGTGAGCCCCAGTACAATACGTACTCACTCTGTAAATGCAGCACCCCTGCCCTGAACTGGAGTACCTGAACTACCCCCCAGGCATGTACGTGCCTAGGTACTTTGCCCGCTTCCCAACTATGAAGCCTTGACTCGCCCCAGTGCAGTCCCAGGTGGCCGCTACCCATTCAGGCGGAGCAGTTCCCAAACCTCACCTGCCCCAGCCATTAGTCACCCGCTAGAACCTCATTTCACCTCCCGCAAAAAGTCTTCCCACGACGCTCGGCCCGACAACAACCATCCAAACCCACCGAGATTGATTCCACATTACCAGCATCAACACGGCCTGACCTCGCATCCAATCCCTTCCCATCCACGGGCTCGCCCCGCCGTGCCAATGTCCTCGTGATATACGACTCGGACAGCTTCGCCCATCTCACTAGCTCGATTTCGACTTCGCCCTGCAAACGAGCCGACCTTTGTCTTCTCCACCACCTCCACCGCGATCAATCCCTCAACAACAACGACGACGACGGCGTAAGCGACGACGACATCGATAAACAACCTCCCCAGTTTCTGCTCTCTTGTTGCTACGTTACCACTAGCATCGCCCCTGCAAGCAAAGAGGGCTTGAGCGAAAATGTCCACTTCTGTCGCGGCCCACGCGAGCAGAACCACAAACGGCCCGGCTAGCAACACCACCAGTGCTCATGTATCGCCGACTGTTCCTGCTACCAATGGCACTCATGTGCCCGCTACGATCGCTGGACAAGAACCTCGGCCGCCGCCGGCACCCCCCGCCTTGACGCCGAATACCAACACCAGTAATAAGAAGGCTGCGGGCAAGGCAAAAAAGACCCTCGATTCAAGCGAGACGTCCAAGCTCTTAGCCCAGCGCATATCACAGCTTGAACATGATGCAGCCGGCGAGAAGGACCAGGAGGCTGAGATTGGTGCGTGTTGCCTGGCCCCCCTCAAGCCACCCCGCATTTTGACGATATGATTCGAGGTCATCCTGTGATTGTTTCAAATTCAAAACCGTCTCGTGGCATATTCTCACGAGACGAGACTCAAACATGGGTTTAATATTGAAATGCTACCGATGGTGGGCTTTGCCTGTATCTTGGACCCATTTCGTCATGCAGCCCCGACTGTGGAGACGGAAGAGGAAGCTTGACAGCGCAGTCACGGTTTACAGTGTTCAACGAAGTGCGCATACTGACTCGATATGTGTAATGACAGAGAGGGAGGTCAAGAAGGCAAATCGAGAATTGCATTCGCATACGTCCAAGATGAGCGAGATTCAAAAAATTGAGTACTTGACCAAACGTTGCTCTGACTTGTTTGCCGACATGAAGCGTCACGAGCGGGAGAATATCAAAAACAAGAAGAGGGCCGATCAGCTCCAAAAGGAAAAGGACTCGGCCCGGTCTGAGCTCACGAAACAGAATGGTCTTAAGGAAAAGCTAGAGAAGCTGTGCCGCGAGTTGCAAAAGGAAAACAATAAGCTAAAGGTTCATACACACCATCTATGTCATTGGAGCATATTGCCACCATTGTCATGAGGCTGACTTTTGGCTGGTTTTCTTTTTAGAACGAGTGCAAGACGTTAACGGACAACCAACGGCGCAACGAGAGCTCCTGGGATGAAAAGTACTCCCAGCTGCTGCAGACTTTGGAGGACTACCAAGAGGAAAAGGAAAATCCGAGAAAGCAAGTTGTGGATATGCCATTGGAAGATTTGTATGTGTCTGTTTATTCAAGCAATGCTCGTCCCTTCATTTTCCACAAAACACGTGTGCTGATCAATCAAAAGGTTCAAATCGCGCTTCAAATCGCTCATTGACCAATATGAACTCCGCGAGTTGCATTTCCACTCTTTGATGCGAACTAAGGAGCTGGAGTTACAGTATAATTTGGCCAAGTACGACAAGGAGAAGAAGAATGCCGAGGCAGAGGCAGCACGGGCACGGCAACTGAATGCGCAGGTGCAAACATTTTCCAAGACCGAGGCCGAACTGCGCAATCAGCTGAATGTCTACGTCGACAAGTTCAAGCAAGTGGAAGATACGCTCAACAACAGCAACGACCTATTCTTGACCTTTAGAAAAGAAATGGAGGACATGTCGAAGAAGACAAAACGGCTGGAGAAGGAAAACGAAAATCTTAAGCGCAAACACGAAAAAATGAATTCTAACATCTTCAAGATGGCTGATGAGCGTAACAAGCATCTCAAGGACATTGAGGATCAGCGAAAGAATAATGAAAAGCTTAAGAGCATCATTACGCAGATGCAGCAGCAGGGAAGAGGTATTCCACAAGGCATGCAGGGCACAGTGGAGAGCTGTTACAATGGTGGAGAGGGAGAAGTTGGTGGGGAGGAAAGTGAGTATGAGGAGGATGACGAAGAGTATGAGGAGGGAGATGAGGGCAGTGAGGGCGAGGACGAGTACGAAGAGGATGATGAGGAGACGGAGGACGAGGGGCCTCATCAAGACCAGCGGCAACATGTGGTAGAGCACCACACACACCAGCACCATCAGCAGCAGCAGCAGCCCTATGGCCCGGAACGGCCCCCTCCTCCCCCTCAAGCAGCTGCCATTAATGGCAATCACTGAGAGAGATGGGCGGGTGGGAGTTGTGTGGAGTGGTCTCGGGGTCTTTTATGTTCTGCTTGTTTGTATGCATGGCTATGCATTTGCTTGTTCAGATTACACGGGCGGGATTTGCAGTCTGTCATCCTCCATCTTGCTGGAACGCCCTCTCGCCTCTCTGCAAAATTAATCTCGCCTGGAAGGCAGAGGGTTGGATGAGAGGATGATAGCTGCACTGCCTGGATATGGACACAGCGAGTGGTAGGATATCTGGCGACAGTACTAAATATATCAGATACAAAACGACTGCAGTATACGCTCTGTAGACGGTTGGTGGTCAGTGACTTATTGTAGCCTGAAAGCGCGCGAACATGGCTCAACCTGGCGGCATGCAAGGCGAACATCATGCCATGTCAACACCCACGCATATGTCAGGACAGACTGGATGCTTGCGCAACACCTTGGGTATGTACATCTGTGCTGACTTACAAGAAGATTGCGACTCGGTGGTGCCGAGCGAGCTGCAGGCCAGCAAGCATGCAGCCTCGCCTCCCCGCACCCCCCGCCTGCAGCCTGGCGAGCCCCCGCGCCAGGGTGGTTGGTGCAGCAGTGCAGTGATTCAATTTGGTGCCCAAAGCCAAGGCCACAGGTGCACCCCAAACGGCCCGCCAGCATGCAGGGCCCTTGTGGGTTTATGCCAGCAAGCACTGGAGGCTCTGACTGGCCAGCCCGAGGCTCAACTACCAGCAGCCACCAACAAAACCCCTCGGGTCTTGCCCACCGCAACAAATCAAGAAAGCAAAGGAACGAACAAGCTCCACGGCCACAACCCCCACGGGACCCTGCAATTAATAGACTCCCTCGGGGTGACCCAACTCTTCTTTGGACTGTCATGCTCTTTCGCTTTGCCAATTTTACCGCAACAGAAACGGCGGTTCTATAGGTGTCCCATGGCTGTCGCTGCAGGCCTTGTCGGGATCGCTCGAGGTCGTCTTGGTCTCTAACCCGCTCAAGGGAAGCGACGGCACATCTTCTCCCTAGTTCCGTACGTCATCGGCACTGTCGTCTTCTCTTCGCTAGCCCAAGAAGCACTTCCGAGCTTGATCGACAGAAAGGGCGGTTCCGAATACATAGTACACATCATATGTGCTGATTGACGAGTTCGCCAAGAGCAAGCGGCGCACTCGTCTTTTTGCCGTCCGTTTCAATCCCGTGCGGCTTGCCCTGCGCCTACTGACCGCGCGTACCTCGCCTATCAGTGTCAAGTGCTCCTCCCGCCTTTTTCAACAGCCCGCCTGGATCGAGCAAGGAAACGTGGCTTACGCTACGACGTCTCCTCCTCTGCCGCCTCCAAGATACCATTACAGCACAATTACAACACGACTGGCCAGGGCGGGGCTCTAGCCCCCAGAATTCAGTTGTTGTTCGCTTGAAATCCACAACTTCCAGTCTTGTAACGACGCCCAGCCTCTCCTCAACATGTCCACTTTTCTCGAAGATCCCCGCCTCCGCCAGCGCTGGAATCAAATCTCGCACACCACCGAGACCGTCACTGAGAATGCCGCAGCGGGTATCTGGTCCTTTCAGCACAATTACATCAATCCATGTCTCTCGTCCCTCAGCGACGCCGTCGAACCCTGCATCGCCCCATGCTTTGGCGATCGCGACGAGCGTGCGCGGTGGGCCCGTGCCAGAGAACATCATCAGCAATACACACGCGCGGAATATACGTTTGATTTCTACGATGACTGGGACGACGATGACGAGCTGTTGGCTAGTTCCCGCCGCGGAGGATACTATTGCGGCAGTGGTGGTGGACCAGCAGCAGCACCAGGAAGCAACTCGCGCGGAGAGGACTGGGACCGCTTGATTGGCGGCTCAGGCGCTGCTGCAGCGTCACGAAGGGGCCACATCGCTGGCGAGGTTGGCGACCAACCGCGGCGCAAGAGGGGGATGAGCTACGGCACGCGCGGTGGTGGAGGAGGTGGGGGAAGCGGCGGAAAGCGCAATAGTAAAAGCGACGAGGAGGACCTTACGATAATACCAAGTACGGCGCCGCTGGGGTTTCTGAGCCGCTTGCCGTGGAAATTTGGCGGCACGCTACGGTATAAACCTAGCGCGGCGTTTCTGCAAGACCACCCTGGAGGCGGCGCGAGCAGCACCCATCAGCATCATGCTGCTATTGATGAGAACCAGCCATTGCTGGAGTCATCGGAGGGAGATGAGCATGATTTTGGGCGCTCGCTTCACGTCATCAAGCAGCAACAGCCAAGAAAACGCAGTAGTACTGGCGGATCGGGCGATACTTCGGATTCCTTTCGGTCAAGGGGTGATTTGTTTCCCAGCGATGGCGAGGAGTACGACGATGCGATGGAAATTGACGACGAATTTGCCGTGGCGCTCGAGCGCGTCGATGATCGGGCGAGCAGCAAAACCACACCGAGCAGCAAAGGGAAACGACCAGCGGGCAGCAGTCGGCGATTATCACGCACTATTTCGGGGACTACCATTTCTACACGCACATCCAAATCACCATTGCGAGGAGGAGATGGATCAACAACGAACCTACAGAGGAGAAGAAGCTCTGCGGAGCCAAGTATGAATATGACTTTGGCCGAAGATTGGACACCATCGATTACTATTACCCCCTCAATCGAGGATCTACAGCGCGAAGAGGAGGAAATTCAGCGACAGGAAGACGAAGAGATTGTTAGGAAACGGGAAGCCGCGAGTCAACTTGCGCGAGAGCGAGGGCTTTCAGCAGCAAGTGAAAATAATTATTATGGTTCGGGCGAATCTGAAAGCAGAGCGGCTAAAAGTGCCGCCATGTTTCAAGTCGAAGAGGTTACCGAACCAAGGAGTTTCGATCCTGCACTAGCTCGGCAACAGCAGCGGCAACAGCAGCAGCAGCAGCAGCCAACGCAGGAAGGAGGCCGAGTGCGAGATGCTTTACATGATAAGCACGTGCAAGACGACGTACAAGGTGATGAAGATGTTGATAGTAAAAGCGAGGAGCAACAACAGCATCATCGCGGCGATACCACTCAGGCAGCGAGAAGCAGAGAAAATAACAACACCAACAACGACGACGACGACGAAACCCATCGCCATCCAAGGCCACGACCACTACCAGCAGAAGATGATTTCATTCCTGCTAGGCTGCCAAACTTCCAGTAGCTTTGCTCCACTTATCTCGCCCATCATTTAGCATCGCTACTGCGGATAATGGGACAAGCAAGGGAGTTCATTGAGTAAACGGGCATTGCGCATTTGCTCGATGGCCTAGTTGATTGATCGGGCAAAATATCAATTGGCGATTTGCTCGTCATCATATGCATCAATAATTGGGAGCAGACTGTTGCTCGTGGGTGATCATTCAGACGATCTATAATGTGCTGCACTGTTACGACACAAAGTGAGCACTCTATCATGACAGATTTACAAGTCAATGAAATGAAGTTATACACTTGAGACTTTCCGCACTCGCATCCACCAGGGACACAGATACAGCTTCTTATCAACACCCACATGGAACGAACTCCCAAGACGGCAAATTACATACAGCGACTCTCTTTGATCTGAGCATGTGGATGGAGATCACATGGATCGACGTCGGGCACGATAGCACTACCTAGGTACATTCCATAGACATTCTCCCGAAAGTCAATTGGCTCGGCTCGGTTTGAGGCCCATGACTCCAGTTCACACATTCACAAGCAAGATATCTGTCAATTGGAGAACACCATGGTCCATGGAAGGGATAGATAATGTGCATAGGAAAGATTTGAAAAGCAGGGTTCTATACTACATAGAACTCTTGTTCTTATCTATAGAGTCGTGGATGCCCCCCATCTTCGGATTTCCCAGGGTAACATGTGCCAACGAGTATGTACATAGAATCAAGGCTCCGTAATCGCATCGCTAGTTCCTTTTTCAAAAACTTTAATATACAAAGAAATGAGAAGGGGAAATCATGAGCAAAATGGTGCTATTGAACCGTAGGGCTTTGTCGTCGCATTCGCATTCGCTGTCGCGGTCATAGTCGGAGCTGAGGAAAAGGGGCGGTCCCTATTGGCTGACGTGGATATGTTGTAAGAAAAAAAAGGTCCATCCGTTGGCTGGCCGCATTCAAATTCCGCACCTCGCGAGCCGGCATTGGCTGACTACTGTGTACTATGTACTATGTACAACTGAATAAGAAGGTTTCGGTTCTATGTACATTGTATGTACTATATAAGGCAAGCCGGGGTAAGTACCTAGGTACCTGGGCAGTCTTTGTTCCTGCTTGGGCTTTTACTGCTGCATTGAGAGAGCAGCATTGCATTTTGTATGAGATAAAAGAGGAGGAAAATGGTCAGAGAGAACTGCTACCATAAAAAGGATACTATTGCTCAGCTAGGCCGATATGCCTTGCTCAGCTGCTGCGCTGCACTTGTAGAATGCGTGGCGTCGCTTATACATAGGAAGCTACCAAAAAAAAAAAAAAAAATAGCCGAGACGTTCATTTTTATGGAGGAGTTTGATCTAAACAGAAGTGATGAGAGACCAAGTATGTACCTTGGGAATGTTCATGATAACAACGGGACTCATAGGACAAGACCCTCCTTTTTTTTCAGCAGCATATTGGAAGGAGTATAGATTTGACCAGCGTGTTGCGACGGGGCGGAAGCGATCGTGGCCGCCCGTCGGCCTGTCTGTACTATGTATCTTGTTGGTATTTTGATTGCCCTTTCTGGAAATGCGTCACAACGTGCATTGTGCAGCTACAGAGTCCCATGGATATCTCTCGCCAGGCCAGTTCAATCCCCGTCGGCATTCCAAATACATCTCTAGATACATTTTCAGACGAAAGGCAACAACTGACGGGGAGGCAAGGACAGATTGCGCCGCTACACATTCCAATTGTCCGTGCGTTCCGAGTACGTTTCCCAGACACAAGATAGTACGCAGATAGCGCTGAATATATAAACATCCACCGTCGCTATCATCGTTTTACCATCTCCACCACTATCTTGAGATTTAAAAACCACAATCACAATCACAACCGCATCCATTGCCGCCACCGCCACCCAAAACAGCCCCAACAGGGGCAGCCTGCGTTCCCCCCCAAAAAAAAGCAAAACACACATCACACAATGGCATCGCCAACAAGCCGCTTCGCGCTCCGATGCGCGCGCGAATCAGCCGGCACCATCCCGCTCCCCAATCTTTGCATCGGCACCTGGGCCTGGGGCGACAGCATGACCTGGAACAACACCTCCCCGCAAGCCGTCGCCGACCTCGACGACGCTTGGCGCACCATCGCCAAGCACAACCTCTTCTTCATCGACACGGCCGAAGTCTATGGCGGCGGCGAGTCGGAGCGCATCATCGCCAAACTCCGCGCGAGCCCGGACCTCACCACTCCCGAGTATTTCTCGTCCTTGGTGATTGCGACCAAGTTTCTGCCGATTCCCTGGCCGGTGAGCAGGGTGCTCCGTCCGGCAACGGGCATGGTGGATGCGTGTCGCGCGAGTTTGGCGAGGCTGAACAACAATGTCACGGCGCAAGACAAGAAATTGGAAACCCTCGACCTCTACCAGATCCACGGGCCCATTCACTTTGCCAACTCGATCCCAAGCATGGCCAACGGTCTCGCCAAGTGCGTGGAAGAAGGCCTGACCCGCGCCGTGGGCGTCAGCAACTACAGCCTCGATGAAATGATTCGCATGGACGACGCGCTGCGCGCAAAGGGCCTCCGTCTCGCCTCCAACCAGGTGGAATTCAGTCTGCTACGCACACGGCCCGCGACAAAGGATGGGCTGTTGGAGGAGTGTCACAGGCGCGGCATTACCTTGTTGGCATATAGTCCGTTGGGAATGGGCAGGTTGACGGGCAAGTATTCGCGCGAGAATCCCCCGCCTGCGGGGAGGAGATTTGGAAAAGTCGAGTTCGAGGCAATGGCGGCGTTGATCGACGTCATGCGTGAGGTGGCGGGGAACCACGATGTTTCGATTAGTGCGGTAGCGTTGAAATGGGTGATCCAGATGGGCGCCATCCCGCTGGGCGGCGTCAAGAATTCGAAGCAGGCAGAAGAGAATGCGAAGGCGGCGAGCGAGGAGTGGGCGTTGAGCGACGAGGAGATGGAGAGGTTGGGAAAGGTGTCGCAGGAGGGGACCACGTCATGGGTGTGGCAGCACGGTTAAAAAGGTTGTCGCATTCGAGATTTGGCTAGTGGCAAAGGACTGGGGTCGATTCGTATAGATATATATATATACGCTATAATGTTTACAAATTGCGGATTGGAACTCTTGCCATGTTGAATGGCTTGCTTTGCGATATATGTAGATGTATCCCGAGATTTCCAAGGTTGTGTGCAAGTCTTGCTGGAAACTGGACAGCGTCCCAGTCATGATATATCGTGTGTGTGTGTGTGGCCATATGTAGAACCCCAGTCCCAACTTCCCCCAGAATACGTCTGCAGCCTCCTTTTGAAGTTTGTGTGTATGAACACCTGCGTTTGCCCGTTCATCTTCAACAGCATATCGAGGCGGCTCGCGTCGTAATGTTCATTGGTTTATGTACGATGATCCTCTAATGCGTATAGCGAGTTCATCACAATCCTCTTTGGCAAATGCCATGTCCTGTGAGTCGAGCAACGCTTCTGAGACATTGCCACATCCTTACAGAATTGCTTGTAGCTCATCATATTGCTTTTGCACAAAGATTCCGCTACGTTGCTTAGAGACAGGCTGAGCTTGTCGGGATAAGAGGTTGCTTTGTGTAATTCATTGCGAACTTTGCGAGCCGCAGAGTAGTGTTTGTGCACCGAAACGCGGCACTACACACATCAACACCGCCTCGGCAAACTCGTACATAAGCACGAGTGTTGGTTATCCGAGGACTGGTAAGCAGAGCAGAGTTGTGAGCTCACTGGTGGCATCATCGCCAGTCGTTTTGTCCTCGGTGCTCATCATTCTACTCTTCCATTCTCAACTGTTGGTGTCTGGTGAACCGAGTTGCTTCGTCCAGAGCTTGACTCTTCGTTTCTTAGAATGCTTCTCGTAGTACTTGTGCTCTTGGTCCTCCAGGTATACTTGCTCCATTTCGCTCCCCGTTCAAGGTCCGCAGCAGACATTGGACTTAGGTCTGCTGTTGCCATGTCGATATTACCCGTAGACACAGTAGCAGGTTGGCTAAACCACTTGAACATGCCGCCAATGATTGGCAGAGATGCAGCAATCAAGGCCACGCCGACTTCGACTATGGACAATAAAGGCGCGAAAACAACAAAGTCTACGGTGCGGAGCGTGTCAGCGTTGTGGCTCAAGTACTCCTCTGCAGTGGTATTTGTAGGCGGGCCATGCAAGATAGCATCTAGGGAAAACTGGGTCGTCTACTCACAGATATCAAACGCTGTATTCGGACGTTCCCAGATACGGCAAAAGGGAATGCGAATGACAGCAGCAGCAACAGGCAGCATGCCGACACTCAGAGCGGCCATCAGGCCGATCTTGGACCTGCGTGATACGCGGAGGTTCCGGACCACAAACATTGGTATAAAAACACAGCCTGCATCTGTCACCATGGTTATCACGGTCACAAATATGTCTTGAGAGCAACGAGCCATGTTAGTCAAGTCGTGCTGCCATAAGTGGATGTAGGTCTTGACATACCTATTTCGGTCTGAAGATCTACACAGGTGGTGGTGGGCTTGTTCCTGAAGAAGGCGCCGCAAAATGCTCCCAACCAGATTGCAGCAAACATATAGACTAGGTTGGTGATGATAGCAAGAGCAAGGGTGGGCCATCGGTATCGTCGCTGGAAAGCAAAACGCAAAACAGAAATGGCAACCGATGTCTTGATCAGAGCCAAAGCGACGACGTAGAAAAAGGCAAAGGTAACCAAAGAACCCATGGCCTGGACGTAGTTCATCCGTGTAATATCAAAGCTACCCAGACCATATTGCGCCGAAGCGAAGGAAAAGCCGCACGTGACGATAAAGGCGACCTGCGAAACAGTTGGCAAGTCAGGACTAGACTCGTGGGCACATGCGATGGAAGGAGAGCAGCGCGCGCGTAAAGGATGATAGCGATTGTACTTACCAGGCTGAGAATGGCCAATACATCATCCCAGCCCCATGCTCCCTTCTTTGCCCAGAAGCGCCAGTAGGACCGGAGACCGACAGCCAAAGTGCTGAGGACGGGCAGGACGATGGAGAGGATTGCGAGAGGTATGCCCGTATCGACGGGATGTCCAGCTGGCACGAAGGCAGGCGCACCTTGCCCCAGCGCAGGGTTGGCCATGATCTTGAGATTGGCCTTGGAGTCTGCTGAAGATGCAGTCAGACTGGGCCTTGATCCTGAGTGGTTTTATAGCATCGCCGTAGCAGTCGCAAGCACCCCCACGTCTTATGAGGCGGTAGAGTAGACTACACAAAGATGGCGGGGCTCTCGGTCTCCCTTCTCTCGGCCATGTATAATATGTTCTTTGGGACCATTGGCCCGACTGACGACCAACCGAATCAACGTTGCCGTTTGCGGCTCGGCTAGCTCGAGCGTCAACGATCTGAGTGTCTCAGCTGGGGGACAAGGCAGAGTGCGGGACTGGGATTTCCGTATGTGGAGACAAGTATGTGAGCCGCACAAGAGGCTCACGGCACCGGCTCGGTGTCGATAAAGATTGATCTCGAATCTCGATGTGTGCGTGACAGTTTGTACTCCATGATACCAAGGTTTTGTTGGAACGGATCGGCCGAGACAAAGTCGTCTTTATATATCACATTCGGTTTGAGGCTTGCGGGAAGACGCACCGCGCTCTAGTTCCATTCACATCATGATGTGCATATGATGCCCTCGATGTCAACCCCATCGCAGCGAAAACTGAAGTTGCTGTCAGACCTTGTCAAAGCTGCCAGGACCGAGAGGTTTCCCCCCGTTGATGGACCGCAGGATACATCTCAAAGCCCAAATGCAAGCGAACATGCCGTCTTGGGCGGGTTTGGCCATGTTATAGCTGAGAATAGATGCAACTGCATCGACGCTGCTGCATCGACTCGGAGCGTCTTGACCACGTGAAAATGAGACATTGGCGGAGATGGATGGTGGTAATGGTTGTTGTCGTGCGGATGAGATTCTCAACGTTGGACAATGTTACCGACCGGCTGCCAGGATACTCAGCAAGCCTATGTACTATGTACTGTAGTAATACTTGCCCAGTGGCCCCAGCCTGCTGGGAGGAAGCTCTGGCGGGACACCGTACTATGGCACACTGCATACCTGGTACCTACCAAGATTGAAGAACGTACGTACTCTTCCGCCAAGAACTCGCGAGGAAATACAACCAGCCGCAACGCGCTAAGCCCTTGCCCCTAGGTACTTACTCTGCTACCATAGTAGTGGCCCCGAGGCCCTATCGCGGCAGCAGCTCAGCTCAGACAACGTGGCACGGTGCCCGGCACGGCGGTCAGTGTTTTCTCCAACGCGCATCCTCTCCAACCATTGTTGCTGCTTCCCACCACCATTCGTTGACGCCTCGAGATACATTTTCGTTGTCAAGACCTTGACGATGCCTGAAGGTAATGGAGCGGCAGGCGCTGCGCCTGCTGAGCGCCAGGAACAAGGAGGCGTAAGTACCAAATGATCATCCTCGAAAGCAGACGTCGCTGACGGCAGTCCTTGCTTCTTGCTTTGCAGTCCTCGCTCATGTCCCGCATCGCGTGGGGAGCCTGCATGTACTTTGGCATGCAATTCGTCACCCGGCAGCTCATGCCGGCTCCTCAGCAGAGCAAGACTGTGACCGACGCGAGCGGTAACGAGATCCAAGTTCCTGCCAACACGGCCGACGTGCCCGCCTATGCTCTTCGACCCAGCAAGCTCGACGAAGGGGCCTCGTGGAACCCTGTCCCGCAAAAGATTGCTCCTCTATGGCCTGACGACAGCGTGGTGGACATTGTCATCACCCTCTCGCCCTCGAGGAAGCCCAAGCCGCTGAAGGATACACCCCAGGACATGATTGTATTCAAAGAGACAGAGTACAGCCTAGGCAACTGGAGTGAGAAGCGTACGGTTGACACCACGATCACGGTACCCAAATCGGTCCAGAACAATGGGACGCTTTGGGGCCACTTTTACGTGGGCTTGCACGAGCCCGGCGCCAACTTGGACCCGACTCAACAGCCATATGACCCGGCCAAGGCATACTACTTCATCTACCCCTTCACCCAGTATATCCCAAAGAAAAAGGTCGCCAAGACCCGGAGCTTATTGGAGAGCAAGAACCTTAGCGAAGCAGAACAGGCCGAGGCGGCAGAGGCCGGTGCCATTGTGGTGGGCAACTACTACCACCCCAACACGACCATCTCTTTTGTTCCGGGCGCTGGCACTATGATGTATCCCACTACCAACGGAGCGGCCCGCCAGTTCATTACTCTCGAGCCTACTGGTGCGCGAGACGGAACGGGCCAGAACTCGTGGTACTATCCTATCCTTTTCGTCAATGGGTTCTGGCAACTCAAGAGCCACTTCAATCCGGTGAATGAGACGGTTCAGACGCTGCCCCTACACATTGAGCTTAACAACCTGGCCAACTGGAAGTTCCAGATCATGGCGTCAGTGGAACTGGGCGGTCGCGAATCTGCACGCCAGGCCGCGTTTGGCAACCCGGTCGCTGGTGGAGGCGATGGCTCGGAAATCGAAATGGTCAAGGAGATCTTCCTTGACACGAACCCGATCCTGCTTGGCATCACAATCGTTGTCAGTATCGCCCATATGATTCTTGAGACCTTGGCTTTCGGATCCGACATTGCCCACTACCGCAAGAAGAAGGATAACGTGGGCATTTCGGTTCGGTCGATCCTCGCCAATGTGTTTATGCAAACCATCATCTTTCTGTACCTGGTGGACAACTCGCAAAACACCAGTTGGATGATTCTCGGCACTCAGGGCGTGGGTATTGTGATTGAGCTGTGGAAGGTCACTACAGTAGTCAACATCCGCGTGCGCGATGCACCGCCTGGGTCCTTGATCCCCAAGCGCATCGTCTTCGAAGACAAGCACCAGCTCAGTGAGACGGAGCAAAAAACGCAAGAGTACGACGCCATTGCCTTCAAGTACATGTACTGGGTGGGCGTCCCTCTTTTGCTGGCCTACGCCGTCTACTCGCTCATTTACGATGAGCATAAGTCGTGGTACTCGTACATTATCACCACCCTGGTGGGTTCCGTGTACGCGTATGGTTTCTTGATGATGGTGCCCGCGCTGTACATCAATTACCGGCTCAAGAGCGTGGCACATATGCCTGGCAAGGCCATGATGTACAAGTTCCTCAACACGTTCATCGATGACTTGTTTGCATTCACCATCAAAATGCCCTTTTTGCACCGGCTGGCAACGTTCCGAGACGATATCATTTTCTTCATTTACTTGTACCAACGGTGGGCGTACAAGGTCGACTACACGCGTGTCAATGAGTTTGGCCAAGGCGGAGAGGATGAGGAGCAAGAGCCAGACAAAAAAGACCAGAAGGAGCTGCCCCCAGCGGCCTCAGATGAGGCCTCGAGTGCCGAGACGACTGGTGCCAGTAAAGGCAAAGCGACCAAGAGAAAGTGACAACCGAGTTGGAGGGGCCTCGAAGCGAAGCGGAGGCGCGAAACGGCTCGTTTGGCACGGGAATCTGGCACATAAACCCCCGTCACGATGATTGCTTTGTTTGAGTTTTATAAACTGTGTGATATACTCTTTCCCTTCTTGGCAGCATACATATTGATAGCAATAAGCGGTGAAAAGTATTCTGCGGTACATTACACGATGCCGTCATTATTCCAGTTCGCATCAATACTGTTTGCTCCTCAGTCGTTGGCCCCAGAGGCCATGTGTCTGCACAGCCTGGTGATGAGCCTCAAAAATGGATCGGTTTGCTCGGCATTTACTAGCGGCCGCCCACCGTAGTCAGGCCAGCCAAGGGGCGGGGGGTTCTGCAGGGTGCTACAGGGGCCTCAGCCTCAAGGTTCTCGGCACAGGTCTAGGTCATTCTAAGGTACGAGTTACGATGACAGATGTCTTCAGTGGTCGCTGCATTTAGGAGTGAGTATACCCCTGAGCTGCAGCCCGATTGGCACTTCCTGCGACTGTATTTTAACAAGAGCAACTGGACTTGGATCGGCCTGGGGAGAAACCAGATGCATTGGTGCGCTGTGGGTAAAAAACGCTGTACTACTATGTAAGTATATCTTTGGCGGTGGGGAGCAAGTATTTGCTTAGCACAGGCCTTGCCATGAGCCACCCCAGGCCAGGGGCCTTGTACTCGTAGCCGGCCGTTGTTACAGAAGCCTGAGAAGGTACAGTGGCAGAGTACATAGTAAGTGGCTTAAGTGGGTACTCAGTACCTTATTAGCAATCAATGCTGGCCGCGTAACTGTCGCTTTCTCTCCTGGGCTTCTACTATGTTGTAGATTGGCCTGGCCAGCATTGTGAGTTCCGACAATTAGACCAATTAACCCAACAAGAAGCCGCAAATGAACAAGAGGGAGACGGGACGTAATTGACTAGGACAACGAGCACGAGCAAGAGAACATAGGCAAGTCGACTGGCCCGGCGGGTGGCTTAGGCCCTGCTCTGCTCCGCTGTGCTTGGACCTTTTGGACGTTGGAAGTTTGTCTGGGTAACTTTGCGTTTGCTTGGCTGGTTTCTATCGCTTGGGCCTGTAACTTCAGGGTGTGTAATGCGACCCACGCCCGCAGCAGCCGCAGCAGCAGCAGCATTATCAGCGCGTCGTCGTCGTACGTACCACCCGTTCGACCTAGACCCATGTCTACGAGTACCTTGCTGGTTCATCCCCTGGGCTGATTCCCCTCCAACCCGTCCGATTGGCGAAGCGGAGAAGGCAGACGGGGGGCCACCGCACCCAACGTCATCACCAAAGAAAGCACGGGCAAGAAGCCAAAGAAAACCTAATCTGTACAACAGTACATACGACCTCCGGCTGGATGGTTTCCTCTTCTTCTTCTTCTTCTCCTCCCCGTGCTCCTCCCCGTCTCCTTCGCCCATACCTCCCTCTGTGCGCTTGGCTTGGCTTGGCTGACCGACCAGGCCAGTCAAGGTTGAGACCGCCGTCCAACCCAAACCATATCAGCCAGCCCCATCCCGCGCCTGGCTCCCTCTTTTCCAGAGCAACCACCAAGTTTGTGCCTACAAGAAGCCGACGAGGGCCGACACTCTTCGCCATTCCTGCTCCTTCCAGCATTATGCCGGCGGCTACCGGCGTGGCATCCTTTTCCGCCTTCTCCTCCCCGTCCTCCCGCTCCCGCTCCGATTCCGCTGCCCTCTGTCCCGAGCCATGAACAGCGGCGCCGACCCCACAGCCAGGGGACACAGCACCACCACCACCACCACCACCACCACACAGCAGCGACGTCCCGACAACATCACTATACCGCCGCCACCTCTATTCTCAACCTCCGTGCCGACCGCATTCACACATCCATCCACGTCCAAGACAGCAGTAGCGCGATCCGCCAAGCAAAAGGCCAAAGCGTTATCTCCACAGGTCATTGTGACCCAACATCATGTCCACGATGGCCATGACGAGAGCGCTGTTATAGACGACGACGACGACGACGACGATGATCGCGATGTAGAGGACGATGGCAGCGAGAACGACACCGTCGGCACGCTGCTGGCTGATATCGCCAACGCCATCAGCGATGCCCGACAATTGCTCATGTTCGCCGATAAGAGGCACTGGACGTCGGACGAGTTTGAGCAAGTTCGCGCTCTCGAGCTTGCGCTGGACCAGGCCAAGGCCGATTTCCAGGAATTGGGCCCGCTGTTGAAAGGGACATTCTACTATGAAAATGATCGGCGCCGTACGTACATGTCTTTCTTGTTCCATTCTCCTTGAGCCTCTTCCCGAATCCAGTGCTGGAGAACAGCAGACCAGTTGCCTGAGCCCCGTATCATACCATGCTACGCGTGCCTATCAACAGATCTCTTCACGGGCAAAAGCTCCATGGTCCATCTTTACTAATGCGCAACAGCCGAATCCCTCCAAGAACTCCGCATCCTCCGCATGCAATTCGGCCTCCATGGCCAAGCATTTAAAGATTGGCTCCGACAAGGCGGCCCCATCAACCCGCTATGGACACGCGACACCCTCGACCTAAGCCGCGATCTCCACCGCGCCCAACGCCGCGCCGCAGCGCGCATCTTTGCTTCGCAGCAGGCCGACGTTGGCAGCGGAGGGACAGGCCACCGCTGCCTCGGTGCTTTTGAGGTGTACCGGCGCCAGCGGCGGCTCGACGACCGGAGAAAGGAATACGGGCTCGGACGGAGGTCAAGCCGGTACGAGAGCGCCCGAGGGGCTGTGTCTCACCACCAACAGCAGGCAACTACAACCAAAAAGAAGCAGCGACCGCGCCCGCCGAGTTGGCAGCAAAAGACGCCCACGATGGCCGCGCTCGAGGCGAGTGATGCGATGGAAATGGGCACTATTAGCCTGCGTGACAACCACGAGGATCAAGAGCGGCGGCAACAACAACAACAACAACAACAAGAGGGTGAACAACAAAAGGACCAACAGACGAGTTCTTCGCTTGAGCATCTCGTGCCCGCGTGCAATTCTGTTGGCCGCTTTGAGCGCTTTGGGGATCGGGATATAGCCTTTTCCTGTGATTTCTGCGACGGCTTTCTCGTCTGGGAAGACCTGGAGAGTATGCCTGCTGAACTCGACGCGCTACAGCTGCCGGCACACTCGGGCGGCGTACCTGCATCAGCATCAGCACCGGCCAACCCGCAAGACAGTGATGAGGACGACGCACAGCAATCACAACAGCCGCCGCACTGGCAAGCGCGCGGCAAATCCATAGCATCCGGTGAAGCCAAGACGGTCGTGTTTGCGCCGCTCGCGATTGCGAATCACATGAGCCCCGATTTGGGTGAATGGCAGGCGCGGATCCTGTGTCCGTATTGCGACGAGTACAAGTACTATGAGGCCGGGGACGAGGACGAGACGCACTATGTACAGGATGACCGAGGGTTTGGGAGCGTGGCCGAGTTCCAGGCGCATCTGGAGTGGTATCACGTGCCAGTTGCAGTGCCGGGGTTGTCGGCTGCTGCGAAGAGTTGTGTGGTTATGTAGCGTTGTGTGCTACGTTGGATGGTTGAGGATGGGTTGTTGGAGACATTGATCTGGGTGTGATTTGGGAAACAAGAGCTACGGCGAAGTGATAAAACCAGGATAAAGAAGCAGATACGGATGCTATGGGGTGAACACCCAGGCGGATCTGAGCCTAGGCTATTTGAAGAAACATATGGTTGGTATAGCAGAGCAGCCAATCTAGACATACCTAGGTACCTGTTGTGAGCGAAACCTGAGGGTGGCTTTTAGAAATACCAGAGTAAACCCGATGAATCCTTGATCCAAAATCTCTATTAAAGTGGTACAAGAGTGTTAAGAAATACACGCTGTGTGCGAACTGCTCAGAACCAAGCCATTCCAGTAAAGTCTCTCAAGCGGCAGACGCTATGATGGCACCCTTTTCCCAAATGGAGAGAACGCCCCAACTCCAACATCCGTTTCCATGTGCTCTGGAGCACCGACTCAGCAGTCCTTTATTCATCCGATGCTAGCCGATGCACCTCGACGTGATCCGAGTTTCCCCCCTAGAAGAAACGCCACCACAAAAACACCAATATAATGAGCCCCAACGCGCCGAACGGCCCATACTGTTTGAGCATCAATTCCCAATTGATCCTTACCGCCGCCCTGCGGTATTTCTTGCTATCGTCGCGCAGCCTTGAGCTAATCTCGCCCATGCGCTCGAGGCTGTCGCCGCGATATAGCAGATCCTCGATGTTTTTGGTCATGACTTTTGTCACGTCGCGCAGCTCGTCGTTAAGCTTATCTAGATTTTGGGTGGCCCTCGTGTCGGAGTACGTTGCTTTAGTTTTGGATATGAAATTGTCGAATTCCATAAATGCGTAGGGTCGCAAAGTCGGGTTGAGCAGTTGCGCCATGGGGTACATGGTCGTGAACTCTGTGGAGAGGTCGGAGAGGTAGGTGAAGGCGAGCTTGCGTGGGTAGGAGCGCTCTGTTATGCAAAAGTAGACAATGTCGGAGGCGATGAGGTAGTGGATTGTGAAGGAGCCGGATTCAATGGACGCTTGGGACTCGGAGTTGCGGTTGAGGCGGCGGAGGATGAGCTTGATCTGAGACTTGATTTCGGACAGAGACGTCTCGGTCTACGTGTTGGGAAGAAAGAGGACATTAGAGAAGAGAGCAGAGCGAGCTTCAAGGGGCTGTTCACGTACCGCCTCGTCGTCGACGGATGCGCACAGGTAGAGGCCTGCGATTCGTCTTGTGAGCTTCGAGTTCTCTGGTGGGCGCTCAACGAGGAAACCTGTCGGATTTCATACCATCGAGCCGTGCTATTTGCGTTGAGCGGATCATCTTGTCTTGTTTGTGCGCGTAGACAACAAGCTGTTGTTGTCCTCTGCGCAGCCTTTGGTGTTCTTGTTGTCCAACGTGTCCTCAAACCCGGCGGCGCGTTCTGCGTGCTCCTAGCAAGTGAATCCAGCTACTGACGATCGTGCAAGGATGTACCAAGTAGAGTCTCCTTGATCGAGGCGTTGTACGTGAGCAAACTGGGTGGAGGATATGCGAAGATGCGAGCGACTGAACGGAGGTTTGGTACTGGCCCGGTAAAGGAAGAGCAATAACGAGGAGTGCAAGCATCCAGAGAAAGTGACGTTTGGAAATTAGGGTCACTTACAGCCCGGCCAGCCAATGACATCAGCAGGCTGGATCTATAAGCGGGGCCTGCCTTGGGGCCTGTCCTGGGTTAGCTACCCCCGGTACCTAGTAGGAACCCAGAATTAAGCACACAGGGCGACTCTTTCACCTGGGAATACAGAGACTAACAAGTATGTATTTCGAGGATTCCAAATGGATATCTACTTGCAGGTGCTTCAAGTATTCAGGTGGAATTTCAATGCATCAGATGCTGCTCATCTGGGGGCCCTGGGTAAAATGTACAATGATACTCACAGGCTTTTTGTACTATGCAAGTTGCAGGCAGGTGTGGCTGCCACAGCTAATGATTGAACTCACCAGTACTTCCTTCCTGGTGCATCCTCTCTGCGGTTTCTCGGCTTTTGGATTGATCCATTCACACAGCCCATTCACTGTTCAAGATATATTCGGCTTCTGGATAGCTGGGCCTGCTATTTCTCCCTTTCAAGCTGAGCTATTGAAGCCTGACCCTTCACTTTTTCTCTCTGACTGATCAGTTACAGCCTAAAGATCACCTCTTGCCTGCCACATCAGGCTCATTTATGCTGTGGTCCATCAACATCAAAGACGCCAGGCTTACCCAACAAGACGTCTTCTCCCTGCGCCTCTCTTGTTGCTTTGCATTTTCTTTGCTTTGTGGGATTATCAATCCATTGTCCAGGCAGGCAGCCATAACCCAAGAACCTTTTGCCAAACCTTGTTCCTTCCAACTTCTTCTTACCTGTTCGACGAACTGATACCCCTTTCTCCTGCGCCCAATCAATATGGCTCCGAGACGCAAAAAGCACCAACCAGCACGTGTGGACAGCGAGCTGCTAGGAACTGCTGCTCCTGCTTCCATCGACACGGGCAATGGAAGTCCGACTGAACAGGAGATTGTCATCAGCCTTGGAAGATCAGCCACCCCTTCCCAGGATACAGCGACTGCTAGCAATATTAATGGCGATCACACAACCTCACCCTCACTCTCACCCACAATCAACGACAACCAGGCCCAGGACATATTGCTAGACAACAAGCCCACCACCTCAATGCCTCCAGCTGAGGTACCAGATACCACCCAAGAAATGCCGCAACCCGTCACCAAGAAGCGCACCGCAAGGCGCTCCTGCGGAATACCTGCCAAATATGCTGATTTCAGCGAGGACCTAGATGAGGCCCCCCCTCCAACCAAACGTCGTGCAGTCAGCAAGAAGAGCCAAGCCAACAATCCCACCAAAGCAAACATCGCCCGCTCTCGCCCGGCAAAGAAAGCCATCGTTTCCAATCGCAGGTCCACCAAGTGGAACCCAGACAATGTCACCTCCAGCACCAAATCCCCACTGGTCAACGTTAATTTGAGAGTATGTCTTTCCTTCATGCCCTCCACGCCACTTTGTGTGCTTAGCTAATCTCATATCCTAGTCTCTCCTTCTCCAGCCTGGTGCTTGGGACTGCCTTACCGATCAAGACCGCGCTGAGGTGTTGGTTCACTTCCCAGATGAGACGCATATTCTGGACGCGGGCACCCTCAACGCCCGCCCAAACTTCGAGTCTCTCCGCAACGATGACAGCTTCCGCCATGACGCTGAAGAGTATACCTCAAATCTTTCCAAGGGTATGCACGACCCTGTCTGGCTACGAGACGCCTGGAATGCCCATGGCAGGCGCGCAGCTGGAGAGTTCGATGCCTACTACGTCCGGAAGCTCGAAATCGAATGGGACACCACAATTCCCGACGAGTTCAGGCCTGTCCGGTTGCGATCGGACGCGAATGGTAGCATTTTCTCCAGTGCGCCTCATGACGAAGATGCTGCTAAGCCCTCTCGGGGCAGTACCCCAGAAACGAAGGAGGCACACGCTAAGAAGAACTCTATGCCAGCTCAGGATATCAGCATCGACAATGTCAAGGTCGCAATAGGCAATCAGTCTACTAAAGCCGATGACAGCACAACCGCTGTGAGGGCTGGTGGATCGAGATTTGAAGTCATACCAGAGCACAAAAACACGAGCGGAGAATCCAATGGTGCGGTCGTCGAAGATGCTTCCCTGACGCAGTTGGATTCCAAGAATGCTCTCGGAACCCATGACTATAAGACGAATGTAAATGGCATGGAAATGGCTGAGCCTGATAGTGGGGAGCGATCCAAAAATCCCGTCTCTAAAGTCTGCCAGGAGTGACAGTGCTCTGAAAATCCTGCATACACAAGCACAGCAGCAGCCTGCTCACAACGCTGTGACCCAAAAGCAACAGAGCTGTTTCGCTTTCCAATTTACAACGAAGAGAAAGCGAAAACCTGTCACCCCGAAGCCAATCACGTCCTGGCTTACAGCCGTCTATACTTCGCCATCGTTGACTTTCGATTTTCAGATTAGCCAACCAAACACTGTGAGATCTGAGATCATAAACACTATGGTGAAGCATATTTAGTGTTGGTGACTACGATTACCATGATACACAACCTACAATACAGTAGATGAGCATTGGCGGCCTTGTCCAAGGTATTATATCACTAATCAGGTACGCTCATCCTTGTGCGAAGACGGCGGGTCACCTATTGACAGATTGTTCCACTTACAGGTTCGACATTTCATTCGATGCTTCGATATCGATAATATGGAGAAAGAAACGAGATTTATCAGTGCGTAAGGCACTTGGAAAGGATCAAGCAAAGTGTTTGTAAAGAAGGAAATAATGGATTTGAAGACAGCTGCCCGTATGCTGCACCATGGCCCCCGAAAAGAAAGAACCAGTTTTCAGCTTCGGCTGTTGTAGTGTAAATTTCCTAATCAAACTCGATTAAGCCGTCTCGAGACGATCATTGATTATCGTTCTCTTATAGGTTGCTTAAAAGGTTGGCTCCCTGCCCATGGTAGATCAGATCCAGACCAGCAGAATCCACTTGTTTATATCTCATCCTCCTCGTCATCGAAATCATCTTCCCTGCCCATGTCATACAAGATCCGCCCTCCTTCACCGCCGCCCACATCCTGCTGCGCATCAAAATACGGCAACACGATTCCCTCTCGGTCCTTGCGCTGCTTCTCTGTCAAGCCTAGGTTGAAGGTCGTATCCGCCAATTGCTCATCCTCCCCCCCTGCACCACCACCTGCACCAGCATCGTCCCGTTCCAAATCCGGCACCACGAAGAGTGGATGGTCTGCGAGGAGGGACAGTTCTGCAGTTGCGGCAATGGCGACGGCAGGGGCGCTGCTTGCTGCGGTGGTGGAGGAAGGGAAGGAAGACGGTGGCTTGCGAGGCGATACTACAAAGCGCTCGACGACGGCGCGACCACTTCGACGGCGGAGTTCCATTTCTACCACGACGGCTTTGCCTGTCGATGGCATGGTGTCTTGTCCTGTGCCGTTACTTGTGGTGCTGGTGCTGGTGGCAGTGGTGGCACTCACACCATGCAATCCAACAAGCACACCCTCGCGGCCTTCATTGAGCCCAAAGTCTGGTTCGGGCAGACTGCGGTTCTGGGCGCGGCGGCGGGCGAGGGCGTGATGGAGGTTGGACACGCGCAGGATGGCGGTTGCAAGGTGGGTGAGGAGGGTGAGTGGAGAGGGCTCGTACTCGTTCTGTAGCGGGGCGAACGAGTATCGCTGGGGGGAGGAGGATGAGGAGGAGGGCGGATGTGAGGGCACAGACGGTGTGGAAAGGGGAATATCGGTGTGGTAGGTTGCGACAAGGGAGATGGAAGGGTGGATGAGAAGAGAGGAGAGTAAGGTGGGGAGGTGGTGTGGAGAGGAGGCGGCGAGCGGGTTGAGGGTGTCTATGATGAGGAGGGTTTCTGTGACGTTGATTAGTGATGTCGTTCAAAGAGGATGATAGGGTTCCATATCAGGTCTGGGCAGCCGCCTGGCGGTTGGAAGGAAGCAGCATGTGGGTGAAGGACCCGGGCGGGCGACCTACTCTGAGACGAAGAAGACGCGTCCTTGGACACTGTGGGAGTTGGATAGTGCGAGACTATCTCAGCACGCAACTTCTGGAGACTCTTGCCGCGGGCCTTGATGAAGACGTCTGCGAGGGCGGGCTTTTTGAGGGTTGTGAAGGCGATGGCGATGACCTTGGCGTGAGAGATCTACGTCATCAAGAGATGTAGATATTAGTGTGTGGTACTCTAGAAATACCCGGTCATTCTTTTTGTATGGAGAGATTCTGTAAGTATGGATAGCACATGCCTTTGCTCTGAGGGTGAATTCATCCACGATGGGGCTCGCAGTCTGCTCGAGGGTGTCGAGGACAAGGGTGAGCGGGCTGGCGCTGTCGCGGAGGTTGAGGAGCTTTTGCAGCAGCAAAAGACTGTGCGAGCGCCGGTGGGCTTGGGCTGAGGGTGCCATGTTGGGGAATCTGATCTGGTGAGAACCAATGTGCTGAATTGGCCGGATGTTGATTTCACGGACAGAAATATGAGCCACGTTAAGAGAGCGAGGTGGTGAGTTTGGCTGTCGCTCTGCCGCTGAAGTCTTTTTTTAAGTTGGGCAGGCCATTTGACATGTGCAAGCAACGTCTCGAGCCCATTCTAACCGCAAAGGCTAGTCTAACATATCAGAAAAGTAATAGACGACACTAGAATCATCAGTAAACATATTTATCATTTCAAAAGGCAGTATAGTTAGATCTGGAGTGCCCCAAAAATGCACGTTATTATTCGCGTTTGGAGGGAATCGAACCTGTGGCCTTCCCATGCATTAGAATGACGAAAGAGTGAGCGTTTTCCCTGCCAACTGCCAATGCGAGAGTCGACTTCTTCACTCTCCCAACAACCACCCAAAGGAACAAGACAGCGTTTGAGCTTCTACTCTTCCCAGGTCCAGGTTGAGAACTATGCCCTGAGAATATAACATCCATTTCATATCCAAGTACTGTAGGTGCTGCAGAGAAGGTACTACGTGCTAAAATGGGGGGCCCATAACAGGCAGAATACACGAACGGCTTTCGATAAGAACTCTGAGTCCCATGGATACCAGCATAATCACCACACTCTCTGTGTACGATCTTGAGTCCTTACTCCTTTCGTTACGCTGATCTATTTCGATTTAAAAATATCTGAGTAGGATCTCTCCCCTTGAATCGGGACTCGTCGACCAGCTTTGGGCCCAGAAAGTCCACCACCCTACTTAGTGACGCCGTACCCGTGCATTTACCTAGAGATGAGGTTACAATTTGAGTAGCACCTAGATATCATGATCTTCTTACATTTTGTAGCAACATCTTTGCCAATGCCGTGGTTGAAATGCCTTGAGAATGGCACAAGTATCTAGGATACAAGTGAAGAATATATATCAATATCAAAAATGTTAATTTCGCAAATCGCTCATTGCAAATACGTTTTCGAGATGGTGAGGCCATGCCATCATTTTTCTTCTAGTCTCAAGCTGCGCTTCTTTGTCTGTTACTCTTGTTCCTCGATCTGACTTTCTTTCATCTCCAGAAAACTTGACGAGTTTGAATGGGACTCTAAAGACACTTGGGACTCCCTCAAAGGTGTGCTCTCGAATGAGAACTGCTTATCTAAACAGAGATGTGTTTTCGATGCGATTATGATTCGAATAAGCTGGTGAGGAGCTCTAGCCGGTTCAACATCTTTTCGACTACCAAGACGTGATCTTCGTGGGTCTCATGCATGAGAATATTGTTGCAAGAGTAGTTCCTTTTTGACCGATGCACAAATCCCTGCAGTAACAGATCAAGAGGGTGCAGAAAAATGCGAATCTTCGCACCAATAAAGGTATGTAGCATCCCTAAGCAATTGCCGAGATGTTTTCTGGAACTGAGAACATCAGAATGGAAGTCGATATGAGGCAATATTACACGACATCAACCTGTGCCTGGGTATCACCCATCAACTGTGATTGGGAGACAGGAATAACGCTGCCAGTCCTGACAACAGGCATCAGGCTTATGCCTTTTCAGCTTTCGAACCCCCACACTCCCAATGTGCTCCGCGACAAGTAGAATTTCTAGCCAATAAGTACGTCTTGCTTAAGGGTGGTGGGATGACCTCGTATCGGCACCAATTGACTAGGAATTGTAGGCGCTTAGGGACATAGACAAACGCTCTCTTGCTGCTATTCTATTCTTACTCTGATTAAGGGGATAAAGTTCACGTATTACAGCTTTCCCTAACCGTCTACTGAGTTTGTCCCTTTCCTCCGATTCTGAAGTAGTTCCGCATTCCCCCCTCCCCCCAAACTTCTATTATACGGGCTCAACTTTTAGAAGTTTCTATCAACGTCTTTAGTCCTGCTAGGCTCCAAATGCCTCTTATCTCTCCTATTCTCATGCAAAGTCAACTCATTCAAAGCACAAGCCCGGTATGGACCTCGGACCGTCGACGGTCGCGAATGAGTGGCCAGAATCTCTAGGGGTTGCTGAAGCTGAGCAAGCCACGGAGTCTTCCCAGTCTCTCATTCCCGCGTATTCACCTCAATATATCGGGCAACTGGTTGACGCGACAAGGTTATGTCAACCCTGCCTTAATTTGTTCGCGAGCGATGACAGGAACCACGCGAAATGCCCTTATTATGCTCATCATGCGACATACGCCAGCTTTCGACAGTCTCTCGTTTCCGGGTGTATGATATGCACCAAACTTCTCAAGACTATCAACATGGGCCGAAAAAATGCTTTGACTGGAAACGAACCGAAACACTCGGTGCCAGACCGTCCTGACGTCTTCAGCTATTGCTACTTTCATAAAGTCCTTATACATACAGATGCAGAAGGTCAAGACAGAGCAGTCTGGTTGACCAAAGCCCAGCGTGAGTGCAGCTTCCTTTCACGTTATCCTCTGTTATTGAGATTGCCACATTTGGATTCATGTGGAGAAGGAAAAAGAGGAATGGGGTCTAACATCTTGCAGTGTCTGAGCATAAGGATTATATAAACCTGCAACCCAGGAATAGCCTGGCGTTTGTAGAGCATTGGCTCAACATATGCACGGGCGCAAGGCATCCAACATGTCGGGGGTATAGGCAGCCTGGGAAGCCTCTGGCTAAACCAACCAGGCTACTATATCTGAACCCTGAACGGCCAGATTATGTGCAGCTTATCACAGTAGATACAGAGAAGGCACAAGGTGCACGAGCATCGAATCATTACCCTTACGTGACTCTCAGTCATAGATGGGGTACTCCTCCTCCACCAAAGCTCTCAGATTGTCAGCTTCCAGAGAACACCCATGAGGGCGAGATAATCCCGATGGAGAGATTAGAGCACGGCTATCCGATCATGAAGCTGCCGAGAACGTTCCAAGATGCAATTATCATCGTCCGAGCCTGCAAGTTGGTCTATTTGTGGATCGACTCACTATGCATTGTACAGGTTAAGAGAGCTTCCGATGTTGAACCGACCAATTTCGGAGGCTCTGAGTCAGATTGGGCAACCGAGGCGACCAAAATGGGAGATATCTACGCCGGAGGAGTATTGTAAGTTTCAATCTTACTTGAAGACGCATAACCAGACCTCCTCCTTTCATATCGCGGCTCGAGGCTCAACCTGGTACTGAGAAAGCCAAACGTCTTATAGCAATATTGCTGCCGCAGATGGCAAAAACTCGGACTGGAGTCTTTTTCCTCAACAAAAATGG